>JAZHEH010003445.1:2400000-3600000 GCA_036589455.1 Ateles fusciceps
CTTGAGGTCAGGAGTGTGAGATGAGCCTGGACAACATGATGAAACCCTATCTCTACTAAAACTACAAAAATTAGCCAGGCATGGTAGTACATGCCTGTTGTCCCAGCTACTTGGGGAGACTGAGGCAGGATTATCACTTGAACCTGGGAGGTAGAGGCTGCAGTGAGCCGAGATGGTGCCACCTCATTCCAGACTGGGGGACAGATAGAGACCCTGTCTATATATATATATATAGTGGAGTTAAGAGGTGATTAGTCATGAGAGATTTTCCCCTCAAGAATGAGATTAAGGCCCTTCTAAAGGAAGTTTCATGCAGATCAGTTCCTTTGCCCCTGGCTTTCTCCCATGTGAGGACATTGAGGACAGAGCAAAAACACACCATCTTGAAAGCAGAGAAAGCATCCCTAACTGGACATCAGACTTGCCGGTGACTTGATTTTCAACTTCCCAGCCTCCAGAATTGTGAGAAAATAAATTTCTATTCTTATAAATTACCTAGACTCTAGAATTGTTTTGGCAGCACAAAGGAACTAAGACGAATTTTACCCCATCTGAATGAATTTCTTTTCAGAGTCCTATTCCTTGCCATTTTTCAGTATGCATTACAACCACTTAACACAAGCTAATGTTTAAATTGAGGTTGCCACAGATCATGTCAATAGTCTGAGGAGATAGGATTTTATTGCTTGGTATAGCCATGCCAGTTTGTATTCAATTTGTCATTTTTTCATGTTCAGACTAATTGATTTCAAAAGGAAAACAATTAATAGTACAATCCCTATTTTCTCTGTTAAAATCAAATTCAGTTTGACTTCTTAGACGTGTAACTAAACAGCAAGCAAAGTTATTTGCTTAACTGAAGGCCCAGTTAAACTTGATTAATGTACTAATGGTGTTATTGACTGCCCAAATTTTACCTAATAAATGATATTTTAGGAAATTATTTCAAATTACAAAATTACAATAAGCAGTCAAATTTGGGGAAGAATTTAAAATGTAGATATAGGAAAAATTATTTCAGTGTACTAAAAATTGGAATTTATTGCCTTTGATAAAAAATTGCTGAGCCCAGAGAGAGACTTCATGACTGAACTAGAATTTGACCTGAAATATCTCTTATTTGGCTCTTACAGATCAGAATCTCTACTTGAAAAAAAAAAAAAGCTCTTCTGTAATTCAATTTTCAAGCAAACTTATATTTAGCTTTGCTAGCAAATAGCTGAACAAACACAATTTCCTGAAATACAAAAATCAAACACGATGAGACAGATAGTAGGAATTTCATTTTCTACATGTTGTAATAACAGAAAAAGCAATGTTTGGAAGATGTTGCATGATGAAATTATAGGGCCTTTGAATAAAATATTTGACAAAAGTTTATTTTGTTCTGGAGCATGAGGAGGAGAACCAGATTAAAAGTCACTGCTTGCCATTAGCTGTTGACTCTCACACAAGTTAAAAATAATGCTCCAGGTTTGCATTCTCAGGAAACATTTATGAACTAAGTTTTATAGTTAACCTGAATTTTCTCTTTCAATACAATACTTCGGGCTGAAAATGTATATTACTTTTTCTTTGAAGAATTTCACTGAATGAAGGCCCAGCACAGTGGCTCACGCTTATAATCCCAGCATTTTGGGAGGCCAAGGAGGGTTGATCACTTGAGATCAGGAGTTCGAGACCAGCCTGGCCAACATGGTGAAACCGCATCTCAACTAAAAATACAATTAGCCAGGTGTGGTGGCAGGAGCCTGCAGTCCTAGCTCCTAGGGAGAATGAGGCAAGGAGAATCGCTTGAACACAGGAGGTGGAGGTTGCAGTGAGCCAAAATCACACCACTGCACTCCAGCCTGGGCAATACAGCAAGACTCCATCTCAAAAAATAAATTAAAATTTAAATTTTAAAATAAGAATTTCATTGAAAGAAAAGCTCATTTTTCTTTAAAGAACAAAAAGAGACAAACTTGTATTAAACACCTATTATGTGTTAGACACTGCTATTTTTATTGTGGCAAGGTAGAATTCTTCTGGGTTCTTGCAGTGTTGTCCACTAACACTTTCAAAGAAGTTAGAAATGTTTAGTGTGCACTGCCCACTATGTTAGTCATTTGCCACTTGTGATATGAAGTGTTTGAAAGATGGGTAGCTTGACTAAAGAACCAAACATTTAATTTTATTTAACATTAGTTATTTCAAATCTATATAGCAACATGTGATAGTGACTTACCTTTCCTCAGTTTTCTTTTTCTTTTTTTTTTTTTTTTTTGAGACAGAGTCTCACTCTGTTGCTCAGGCTGGAGGGCAGTAGCGTGATCTCGGCTCACTGCAACCTCTGCCTCCTGGGTTCAAGCAATTCTCCTGCCTCGGCCCACTGTTAACTTCCCTCAGTTATCTATGTGTCATGTAACTTCTAAAGGTCTTTCCTTATCTGTAAATGGGAATAAGATATGTACCTCTAGTGGTTATATGGATTAAATACATTTTTGAATGACGGATCCATCTAGTAATCACCAAATGTGTTTGCTATCAATTCTCACAAGAGACTCTCAATATGTTACTCTCAATTATTGTGAATACAATAATTTCTTTTTGATATTTTCGAGTCACATATCCTATAAGTATTGGAACTAGTACCCCATGTAGTATGGCTATTATTTAATTGTATATAGTTTTTCCATATAAACTGATACGTCTGTCAATACATGATGATTGTTACTACTTTTACTATCTTTAGTGGCCTTCACATGTCTTTTATTCGGTATATCATAGAACCCACGGAGACTTATTGCTGCTGGACATTTCTGCAGTTTGATTCTCTTGAAGACCCCTTCTGCCCTCACCACCGGGCTTCTGATGGTGTTCTGATGAGGGCCTACCCACCACTGAAGAAGGCTGTTTAAACCCAACATTTCACAGATAATTGTGCAATCATTCTTGTAGCTTTACTTCAACCCAGACACCAGACCACCATATCTGAGTAGGAAGCTGATCCAATTGAGAAACACTATGCAATTCTCAAAATCAGACTTGCCCCCTGACAATGAGGGTTAAAAGTTAGACCTGTATCCTTTTTCTCCTGAACACCTTTTTTACAGAAGTCTGTGTAGTGACTATTGAAAAGTTAGATACTTACAGCATTGGCTTACCAATGTATCAGTCATTAACTTGATTCTATACTCCTGTGATGCTTCTGATAAAAAAGGCTTTAATGCTTCCCTTATTGGGCTAAACTTTGACCAGCCTTCTTTTTAACTTTAGGCTCCTGATCTCCCTTTTCTTAGAGTAATTATTTTAGAAAATTTGTTAAATTCATTCTCTGCCCTTTTGAGATATCTTTGCCAAATGAGGTGGCTCATGACTGTAATCTCAGCACTTTGGGAAGTTGAGATGAGATGGCCTGAGCCCAGGCCTGGGCAACAGAGTAAGATCCCGTCTCTACATAAAATTAAAAAAATATATATATAGTTGGGTGTGGCGGCACATGCCTGTAGTCCCAAATACTCAGGAGGCTGAGGTGGGAGGATCACCTGAGCCAGGAAGTCCAGGCTGCAGTGAGCTATGGTCATGCTACTGCACTGGATGACAGAGTAAGATCCTGTCTCAAAAAACAAACAAAAACAAACAGAAAAGATATAAATCTTTTACAAGTATCTTGCCAGTTTTGGCAAGTGATATTAGAGCCATCCCTTTCAAATGTAATCATCAAGTAAGATAGCACCCACATCTCCAATCATAATGGAGACAACAGGTAGCTTCCTTGGGCACCATGCTCCAAGATGTAAAACTATTACCCGTAATGAAAATAGAAGAACGTTTACTTTTCCCTTGGGTAAGGAAATTAGGTAAGGCCTAATTGGGTAGAGTAAAGCCAATTATCAAACACAGATGACCTACAATTTGCCAAGTCCAGCTCATAATCTCTCCTGTTCTTTGCGTCAGCAGAACTGAGTGTCCAACTTTGGTCTATATTGTCTCTCTTGCCTATTGCTGAAAACAGTATTGGAATAAAATCAACTTCTGTTTGTTCATTTTGTGTGGCGCAGTATTTTCCTTAATACTCAAATATATGATGTTTACAAGAAAGCATTTATCTTTAAAAAAGGCAAACATGAGAAATATATTTTAGTGGCTACTCAAGTTACAATACCAATAGTGAAGAAAATTTCTAAATTTCCTTGTATCCAACTTTCCGTTTTTAACAAAAGTCAGCTATGCCTCTCTGCTTTCTCTTTCTCATTTTCCCACAAATATTTCACTTGGAAACCACCCAGCTTTGGAATAGCTTCCTGAATTTATCTAGAATATCTGTCATTAGTATATTCTATTAATCAACAAAGAGTTACATGAATCTAATAATTACTTATAGTATTCTCTGGCAAGTAATCCTAATTGTTAATTATTATAATACTATAAAATACCTATGATGGGCAGGTGTTGAACAATGAGAACACTTGGACACAGAGAGAGGAGCATCATACACCAGAGTCCGTTGGGAGTGGGTTAGAGGAGGGATGGTGGGAGGGAGGGTGGCGAGTATAACTTGGGGAGAAATGTCAGGTATAGGTGATGGGGGGATGGAGGTAGCAAACTACCTTGCCATGAATGTACCTATGCAACAATCTTGTATGAATTGCACATGTACCCCAGAATCTAAAGTAGAAATTTTTTTAAAAAGTAAAAAAGAAAAGTATCTGTGATGAAAATAATTATCTAATATTATATATCAAATTATTTTTAAAACACAGAAATAAAATTACAAACTAAAATATATCTGGAACATAAAAAAAATATTACCTATATTTGATTCATTGTGCATAGTTTTTAGGTAACATTTAAAAAATACCTTTATCAAAAATAAAGTTCATCTGGTACTATTTTATCTATTAAATGCATATTTGAGAACACTAAAACTAATGAAAAATGTAAACATCATTTGGATATAGCATTTTGGGGATGAGTTAGAAATTATTCAAAGTTCTATTCTCTACCCTTTTCTCTCTTATGTCCTAGACCATTTGTGTTGCTATAATAGAATATCTGTGACTGGGTAATTTATTGAGAACCAAAATTTATTTTCTCACATTTCTGGAGCCTGAGAAGTATAAGATATAAAGGTGCTGGTGTCTAGTGAGGACATTCTTACTGTGTCCTCACATGGCAGAAGGTGGAAAGGCAAATAGGGACCAACCTCCCCTATCAAGCCCCATTATAACAAGCCCTAATCCCATTCACAAAAAATGACTTTCATGCTCCAGTCACTTCCTAAATAGTATTAACACTAACCTCTTAATTCTATAACATTGGTAAAATCTAAATTTTGGGGGGGAGTATATTCAAACCATAGCATCCTATATCTCCGACTGGTATTACTGTGGATAATGGACTCACCTAGGAGTGACATTATGCTGAAGATCTCAAATAATACATGTCTTGGAAACACTTTCTTAGCTCCAAAGACCAAAATAAAGCACAAGGAATGTATTTGACATTCCTAACTGGGAATCCTGCAAGCATTTGTTTTATTCTAGGTTCACTAACACAAGTTTCATATAAAAGGATTGTATTAGGGAAAATGCCCATGAGGGAAAATGCCCATGAGAGGAAATGTGGAAGAAACAAGAAAAGGCTATGAAAACTATCCAAGTTTGATGCTAGTCTTACTCTGCTTCACAGGCTCCTGCTTCAGGAGCAAGCCACATAGACCACCATGAATATTGAGGAAACTTGGGAAAGACCAAAGCAGAATCTAGGAGTCAGCCATCAGAGGAGTTCTGAGATTTTCAGAAATAAGCTGTTGCATTATCCTTGTCATTTTCATCACTGGCTTGGAGCATCTTTTGGGTACTGTGGTCTCATAGGCTCAGAGAAAACTCAATCATTTGATTTCTGAAAACAGCACTAGTGCCCTTGATTAATTTACACTCCCTGAAGTTGAAGTCTTCAAGGGAAGATATTTTCATGCTCAACACATACCTCATTCGCATCCACTCACTTATTCTAGCTAGTGATTTATTTTAGAACCTTTAGCTAAAACACATCATCAACAGCTAAAGACTATTCATTCTGCCTCCTTGTATATCTTTCCTCTTCAGGGATCAACAAACTGATTAAGATAGTAAATATTTTCTGCTTTGAAGGCCAGGCAGTCTCTGTTGCTGCCATTTTAATACAAAAGCAGCCACTGACAAGGCATAAACAAATGTCATGATCATGTTCCAATAAAACTTTATTTACAAAACAGATTTCCCACAGGCTTAGAGCCATGGTATGTTTGCCAACCCTTGCTCTGAACTCTTACCAAAGTTTACTAGAGAATACAATAATGACAATGTTATTAGTTTCATTGTCCACAGGTTTTCCTTATCCCACTCTTTATTCAACATAGGAAACCTATTTCACCAGTTAAAGGATAAATGTAACTGACTTTCTCCAAACAAAGCAACTTTCTTACTACTGGGTGTGTTTAGATACAGCACATGAATTTGGCCTGGCTACTGCAAGAGGAACCTAAAAATGAAATAAGTTTTTTAAACATTAGGCTCATTTCTAACCATTAAAAGTAAGGATACTCTGAAATTTTATGTGGCATCACAGAGGGCCTGAGGAAGAAACTGAAATCACATTTTTTTCCAGTCTTTCAATATGAAATGATTTAAAAAGTCTGTAAGAGATTTATTTCCAGGACTTGGGCTTAATTATATGGACAGTTTCATAAAGATATACATTGTATTTGTTTATGCCTATAGCAAATAAAATTTGTTGAAAGAGTAAACATATTTAAGTGAGCATGAGCCATTAAAATAGGGCATAAAGCAACTGAAATATAGAAAATAAAATACAGGTCAATTCTGGACTCCAGTGTAAAAAGAAAGTTAAAGAATGTGGTTCAGGATTAAAAAATTATATCTAGTCATAAAACTACAGGAATTCTCATCTTAAAAATTTTGTCAAAATAAATAAATAAACAGGGCATTTAAAACAGGACATAATGGTCACACATGTTTTTCTCTGCACATTCCAATAAGTAAATAAAGAAAAACATTTATTTTTTCTTATAAAATAGAAGGTTTATAGGCTATTGAAATTAACATGAAATTGAATTCTAAACCTGTATTAAAGGAGAGATGCCAACAAAGTTAAATAATTCCCTCTTTGTAACCCTGCCCCAAATGCTGAGAAATTAGAGACACAGGATACCTGTAATGCACTCACATGCAGTAGGTGTATCTAATATGGAAGAACCAATGAAAAGGACCCAGAAATGTTGTTGCCCATGCCTTACTCTGGACCACTAACTCTTCTCCCTTCTAGACAAGGGTGAGATATGCATTCTGTGGGAAGTTGAAACAAACAAATCACAGTCACCAATCCTAGCTGAGGGCAGCATTAATCACCTCATTAAAGGACAGTCAGTTGAGGATGAAAACCATTGTCAACTACTTCCCCAAAGTTCTCAAAACAACAAGAGGCAGGTTTTTATCTTTCAGATTGAAAATTGCAATACTGTTCCTTGGATAATCTGGCTACCCTAAATGATTATACAGATACCTATATTTGCAGATCCTTCAAAGAAGTTTGTGTGTACCTGCCCAATAATCATATAAGGAGATCCACTGTTTTAGTCCATTTCTTGCTGCTAAAACAAAATGCCATAAACTAGGTGGATTATAAACAAATTTATTTTTCACCATTCTGAGTCTGGATAGTCCATGAACAAGGTACCATCAAATTCCTTGTTTGGTGAAGATTCATTTTCTGGTTCATAGATAGCATCATCTCACTGTGTTTTCACATGTAGAAGAGGCCACCTACCACTCTGAGATCTCTCTTACAATAATCCTATAATCCATTTCATGAGAGCTGTGCCTTATTATGCTAAACACCTGTCAAAAGCACTACTTCCTAATGCCATCATCCTGAATTTCAATATACAAATTTGGAGGCAGTAGGGAAGACACCAACATTCAGGTCATAGCTTCCACCAGTCAAAAGCCCTGTCAAGGCTTGTAAGAGCTTTTCCTTGTGTTTGTATTAAGTCCTTTGGACATTCAGTGCCCATGTATCAGATCTAAAAGTATTTTTTGTTTTAAAAATGAGCAAAATATATTTTATTATCTTTGTAGCAATTGTGAATGGCAGTTCGCTCGTGATTTGGCTCTTATTGGTGTATAGGAATGCTTGTGATTTTTGCACATTGATTTTGTATCCCGAGGCTTTGTGGAAGTTGCTTATCATCTTAAGGAGATACAACTAACAAGGGATGTGAAGGACCTCTTCAAGGAGAACTACAAACCACTGCTCAAGGAAATAAGAGAGGACACAAACAGATGGAAAAACATTCCATGCTCATGGTTAGGAAGAATCAATATTGTGAAAATGGCCATACTGCCCAAAGTAATTTATAGATTCAATGCTATCCCCGTCAAGCTACCATTGACCTTCTTCCCAGAACTGGAGAAAAAACACCTTAAACTTCATATGGAACCAAAAGAGAGACCGCATAGCCAAGATAATTCTAAGTGGAAAAAAAAAAAAAAGCTGGAGGCATCATGCTACCTGACTTCAAACTATACTATAAGGCTGCATGGTACAGGTACCAAAACAGAAATATTGACATATAGAACAGAACAGAGGCCTCAGAAATAACACCACACATCTACAACCATCTGATCTTTGAGAAATCTGACAAAAACAATGGGGAAAGGATTCCCTATTTAATAAATGGTGTTGGGAGAACTGGCTAGCCATATGCAGAAAGACAAAACTGGATCTCTTCCTTACACCTTATATAAAAATTAACTCCAGATGGATTAAAGATTTAAACATAAGCACCTGACACCATAAAAACCCTAGAAGAAAACCTAGGCAATACCATTCAGGACATAGGCATGGGCAAGGACTTCATGACCAAAATACCAAAAGCAATGGAACCAAATCCAAAATAGACAAATGGGATCCAATTAAACTTAAGAGCTTTTGCACAGCAAAAGAAACATCATTAGAGTGAACCGGCAACCAACAGAATAGGAAAAATTTTTTGCAATCTACCCATCTGACAAGGGGCTAATATCCACAATCTACAAAGAACTTAAACAAATTTACAAGAAAAAAACAAACAACCCTATCAAAAAGTGGGTGAAAGATATGAACAGACACTTTTCAAAAGAAGACATTTATGTGGCCAACAAACATATGAAAAAATGCTCATCATCACCGGTCATAAGAGAAACGCAAATCAAAACTACATTAAGATATCATCTCACACCAGTTAGAATGGTGATCTTTAAAAAATCTGGAGACAACGGATGCTGGAGAGGATGTGGAGAAATAGGAATGCTTTTACACTGTTGGTGGGAGTGTAAATTAGTTCAACCATTGTGGAATACAGTTTGGCAATTCCTCAAGGATCTAGAAATAGAAATACCATTTGACTCAGCAATCCCATTACTGGGTATATACCCAAAGGACTATAAATCATTCTATTTTAAAAACAAATGGACATGTATGTTCATCGAGGCACTGTTTACAATAGCAAAGACTTGGAACCAACTCAAATGCCCATCAATGATAGACTGGATATAGAAAATGTGGCACATATACACCATGGAATACTATGTAGCCATATAAAAGGATGAGTTCATGTTCTTTGCAGGGACATGGATGAAGCTGGAAACCATCATTCCCAGCAAACTGACACAAGAACAGAAAACCAAACACTGCATGTTCTCACTCATAAGTGGGTATTGAACAATGAGAACACATGGACACAGGGAAGGGAACATGACACACCAGGGCCTGTTGAGGGGTGAGAGAGCTAGGGGAGGGATAGCAGGGGGTGGGGGGGGATTGGGGAGGAATAACATTAGGAGAAATATCTAATGTAGGCGATGGGGGGACGGAGGCATCAAACCACCATGGCATGTGTATACCTGTGTAATAATACTGCACAATCTGCACATGTAGCCAATAATTTAAAGTATAATAAAAGAAATTATAAAAAAATAAAAATAAGCAAAAGAAAGAAAAAGTAAAGTGGTCCTGGGAAAGCTAGAGAACCAATAAAACTGATAAATGCATACTGTAAGAAAGCATTAAAAATTACAATCCAACACTGGAATAATATGAAAAATAAGAGTTATCAATAAAATCAGGTTTTCTTCTTTCTTGGTTCACCTCAAGAATTTGTTTCTAAGCTCAATCATTTGCCCACACAATCCATTTCTATTGTGACGAGTACTCAACACTCAGGTGTCTGGAAATTTTTAAAACTAAATGAGTACATGATTGACACTGTACGCACTTGGTGGCACATGTTTTGTCTTCATAATTCTAGGGTAAGACTGAGAAAAATCTTAAGCAAAAAAGCTATTTCAGATTACTGCACACGTAGATATCCAATGAATATTTGCTGCAAAAATAATTTGCTTTAGGTATTATAGTTTCTATAGATTTCCCTGACTTACCTACTGCCTTGTAGAAGTATTGAAAAAAACTGAGACTATATCGTTTTTATAAATTTATATCTATGTGGGTATGTGTCCATAAATCCTATGATATTAAAGTAAAATGTCTTATTATAAGTATTATAGAGATGTGAAGTTGCCTTAGGAAAAGCATGGTACCTGGAATACTAGAGAAGTTACCTGATGAAATCTGTAGATTCTGTACCATACTCATTTTCTAACTCCTGAGGTATCATGTAATAGTTTTTATATCAGAGAGTAGCAAATTGTCATTATGAAGTTATTTTAAGCAAAAGCCTGTTCCAGTTGAAATTGTTTTTGGCACAATGAAGAAGAAAATCAACCAGTTTTTTTTTTTAAACTTGAACAAAAGTAATTGGTGAAATAAAGGTAGAGATGAAGACTGATGAATATATATAATCGAAACTTGTTTTTGTCTGAGTAATTTTACAAGGGTATCAGAAAGAGTGGCTATCAGAAAAAGGATAAAAATGCTCATAAATTTCACAACTGCAATTTCCACTCACAGCTCTTTGGTTAGTGGCATAGCTATAACTTAACGGCAATGGGGGCTGGAAAGTTTGTCCATATTCCCAGATAACGAGAGGATAAACAAATCTAATGATCACCAGCTATCTCAACCACAATTTCTTTCCAACTTATCCTTCCTTCCAAGTCAGGTAGGGGTTCCTAAGCAGAATAGCATGTGCTAGTATCCCATACATCTCAACGTTGAGGGAAATATGCAGGAAGCTAAGTTCTAGAGAGAGATATTTTAAAGTCTGGACAACTACTAAATAATTGGTAATTTACTAGAAAATGGTCCAGTGTGGACTTGACATAAAGATGAACACGTGTAAGTTCTAGTCTTCTCTGCTAGAGGTGGAGATTTATCCGAAACATCAATGCACACATTGAGAATGTCAGAGATGTCTTCAGATATCATTTTCTCTGACCACTGCCTGAGGTTTCATAACAACTGTTAGAAATGTACTTTCACTGGCAAAATTACTGGCATCCAAATAAATAGGTTGACTAAAATATTCTAGGAAGAGAAAGCTTTCACATTTTCATGGACAAGCCTTGAAAAGCTAGTAAAATCTTTATTTTTATCTTTCCTTAAATAGCACATGGTAACTGACCTGTTTGGGGAATTTTGATTGCCTAATGCTGAATGTATGGTTACAATATTTCATAGATATAATATTCAATATTATAGTTAATGCTGCCACTGGAATATTGTTAGCTTTTAGTTTGGGTCAGAGATTGATCCTTAAAAAAACGGAGAGATCTGGAAAGGCACTGAAATCACACAGAAAAGCTATTTTGTGTTGCTGCTAAGTGATGTTTAAGAAACAATAGTATTTATAGTGGCCTCCTGTCTGTGACTTGATTTTATCACAGCATGGCAGCATAGTTGTGGTACAAGAGACCTATTCTCACTATCTGCTAAATTGGTGCCAAAATCAGTACCAAAAATATCTTAATAATTGTGTATGTCCAATTGTTTGGTCACTTTGTATAATAACAAAGATCATGTAAAAGAATCAAAGAGTGGAGAGTAGAGCAGGTCAGGACGGAAGACTTTTGTACAGCCTTGGTGAACTTGAGGTCTGTTGGAAGGAAAGTCTAAGTTGGAGTGAGAGAAACTATTTCTGAATAAGGGAGACTGGCTGCAGTCTGTCTTATTTTTATTGCATCTTCATGGCCTGGGGCTTGAATGGATGGAAAGCAATTTGTCTAGAAACTTGATTAGGCAATGCCTTCAGACTACTGTAAGATCCCCTGTATATACGGTAATATACAGTAGTCCCCCCTCATTCATTGTTTCAGTTTCCAAGCTTTCAGTTACCTGTGGTCAACCACAGCATGAAAATAAATGAGTACAGCACAATAAGATATTTGAGAAAAAGAGAAAGAGAGATAACATATTTGTACAACTTTTGTTAAAGTTTGGTTGATCTCTTTTATTTTTACTTATTGCTCTTAATCTCTTACTGTGTCTAATTTATAAATTAAACTTTATCATAACTAGGTATGCATAGGAAAAACCATGGTATTTAAGGTTCAGTACTATTTGTGATTTAGGAATCCCCAGGGATTCATGGAACATATTCCTTAAGGATAAAGAGGCAGTGCTGTACACAGCAAATCCATTTGTCAACAAATATTTCCAAGAAAAAAACCAGAAACATTAGAAAAAGATAAATTATGGGAATATCAAAATTACAAAGAAAATAAAACCACAACCTGCTAAAAAAGTTATAATTTTAATTCTAAAGAAAAAATACTAAAATTTTAACGTGGATGTTTTATGTATAGGATATGTTTAATATATTGCTTCTATTTCAACTTTAAGTAATTGCTTTCATTTTTTTTTTTTTTTAATTTATTTATTGCATTTTAGGTTTGCGGGTACATGTGAAGAACATGGAAGATTGTTGCATAGGTACACACATGGCAGTGTGATTTGCTGCCTTCCTCCCCCATCACCTATATCTTTTTAAACTGAGTAAAACAGATTTACATGTGAGGAAGGTAGCAATTAAGTTATATTATCATAAGCACTGTAAAAAAATAAAAATTTAAAAACCTTTAATTATAGCATGTTATGAAAGTGTTTACTGCTCAGCCCATGTTATATTAAATAAGACATTATCGAAATGTATATTTATATTTTTCTAGGTATAAGGGCTGCTGCTTACCAAGCCAACTAGACACATTCTGATTTGAAGATATAAATAAAGCATCAACAGCTCTGAAGTTGGCAATAATCTATGTTGTAGGTGAGTTATTTTAAGAGTCAGTTACTCCTTAATCTCCTCGAGGTTTCAAATCAAGCAACTCTCCTTTCACCCCTGTTGTTTACATTAAGTTAGTGCTTTTAACTGCTCTCTATTCCTGCCCGTGATTAAGGACATTCTTAAGCATTTCCTCTTTCCATTTTGCCACCATAAAAAGTAAATGTTATTCCGTGTTCCAATTCCTTCTCCCATCTTTTAGCTTTCCCCCAAAACTATCCTAAAAGTGTCATATCTAGACCTCCCCTTTCTGCCATCTCTTTCAGAATGACTACTCTTTAGGAGTGCTTGTTCAGCAAAAGTATAATTTTTTTAAGAACATCACAGACATACCCAGAAATAATTATTTTTCCAACAATATAAGTATCCCTTAACCCAGTTATGCTGATACCTAAAATTAACCATCACACCCACCCCACACTCAGTACATCAAACTTCATAAAGACTGCATTGGAAATCAGATATTAGCACCTAAATTGGGTAGGAAGAGGTTTGAAAACATATAGCTAAAATAGGAAAGAGGGATATTTTCTAATTGTATCAGTCTCTTAGACTTATAACAGTCTCTTAGCCATAATCGCCTATGGCTGCACTAAAAATCAAAGAATTATCATTACCTGTCCTTAAAGAGACTTTGTATAATTTAAATGGAATCTTTATATGACAGTTTTGAAAATATGCGTTAGACTTTTAGTAAAGAAATCCAGCTAGTCATCAGTAACAGATAATTTGTATCATTTGTCAGAATGTTCGCATTGTCCTTAATATCTTAGTTGATTTATTTTTATGTCATCCTTTTAGTTGTGCTATTTTACTTTTGATATATTGGACATCTTAAATTGCACAGTTTGAAGTATTGTTTCTTTTTGACAATGACTTTCGGAGGGAGTTAGAGCTATATATTAAAACAAGGGAAATGAAATGTCTGAGAGAAAATACACTGGAATAGGAAACTCAAGTTTAGGCAGATGGAGAAAAGCATGAGTCAGGAGGTTAGGCAAATTTTATTAAGTAACTTAAAACTAGGAAATGAAGGTATAGCAATATAAAGCATAGCACTGTTCAACATTTAAATATGGAAAAATATACGTGTTCCAAAATACCTTTTAAAGACAATAGAATGGGAGGCCAAACTACAGGGAGAATTGAAAACAGACAATGTGGTTTTCATACAATTTCCTTGTCTTTTATCATGGATGATCACAGGAAAAGGTCGCTTTAGAGAACTTCTGGATTTACTATAAACTTTCTGTTAAAGACATCACTTATAACTTTGATTTAATGCTGCTGGTATAAGATCACTTTGCACCTGAAAAGTTTACATAAGCAAAACTGGTGCCTTTTTTGAAAAGCAAATATTGTTTTTTATGAGATAATAAGGATTCTATAGACTTTCTTACCTCATCAGATGTCTGCTGTTTGCTCTGCTTACCAGACGTTTTGAGTTAAGTACAGTGTTTAAATTTAGAAATGAGATTAGTTCCTAAGCTGGTAAAAATATGTTCCTCCCTAACTTGAATTTTGCAATTTCTATTTTAACAGCTTTAGTGTTTATAGTTTTTCAGTTATAATTTTTACTGTGTCATATGAGAAAAGGTGTAGATCACAAATAATTAAATAATGATGTATTACTCTTTAGGCTGCAAAGAGCAGACTCACATAAAAGTTGTTTCAGTTGATAAGGATTTATTATCAGAGCACAACCAAAAATAGAACATGGCTTTGACCACCTCACGTTGAAACTTGCGGTCAGGAAGATTGTTTGGATACAAAGCAGCTCTCTCAAGTTGCAGCAGTATCTTCAGGGGCTACTGGATGATCTGGCCATCCTCTTGTTTCCTCAGCAGGCAGAGCAGATTGCTTCCAGCTCCAGCAATCTTGCTTCTGCTGTTAGAGTGACTCAGAAGTCCTGTCTGCTTTTAACCGTAACTGCTCCTTCTGATAGAGTAAATCTCTTTCTCTCCATCTCTGTCTCGGGTTCTGTGCGGCTTTCTCTTTGGCATGGCTGCTGCTCAGCATCTCTTGCTTGTGTATCTGCCAGCTTTGGGCTCCTTCCTTCACTTGTGTCCCATTCTCTGTGATCACCTCACATATGCAAGAAGGATCTGAGTGTGTTCCAGTCAGGAACCAAGATAGTCCAGTGCTATTAAGCAGAACTCTTCTGTGGCAGCACCTAGGCCATTGCTGTGCCTGTAAACAACAGCCCTGTAATTTTCTCTGATTTGCTCTTTTGTGGCCACAGTGGTGGTGTTGTGTACTTAGATTATTGATGTCTAAGAGCATTTGGGTCTTCACTATTCTTAGAATGTCAGAAAATTCAGAATTGTATATCATCTTCAATTCCCAGTAACTATATTGACACTTCATATAAGGAGAAAAATAAATGGTGTTTTCATAGTTCATTTTAAAAGAGCTATATTCTTTTTGTATTATAATTTTTATACTGTAGTATATTAATTTTTATATGTTTTATATCAAGTTGCATTTTCATTTAATGTTTTGAGATAAACATGAATAGTTCTATGTGCAAATTTTCCAGAGTGTTTAGTATAGTTTTATAATAGGACATTTAAATTAACTAATAAAACATGAATATAAAGAGATTGTTTCCAAAACATGAAAAATTTTAATTTTGCTTAAGTGACAATGTTTAAGAGTGAACACTTACTTTATGAATATATTGAATCATTTATTAAATATGTAAATATATATTAACTTGTATATATTTATTATATACTGAATATATGAATATATAAGTAAATATATAATCATCAAATACATTTCTAATAACTGACTTAATTATTCAAATTGATATTTGTCTGAAGGAGATGACAAATCTTGCAATTACATCATACTCTATTATGGGGTGGAATTCATGTGCTATGAATGGATTATATAATTGAGGTTTGTCAAAAGTCTATTCAAGCATCTTTTGTGAATGTTCAATTTTCTCTGAAGGAAAAACTCCTATATATCATAAACCATTACACATTACAATATCGTAAAAAAGAAATGACGTTTCTCCAAAATCTGTTTATAAACACTTCTATCCAAAGAAGCCAAATGTACATTTAAAGAGAAATTACACTTGGAGAAACAAATGCATGTATGCTTATGTGTGTGTATGTTTATGTGTGTGTGTTTATGTGTGTATATATAACCTTTATATCACCATCATTTTTTGTGTTTCCAAATAAATTATCCAGAATTAAACCAATAAGCCTTTTAAGACTGAAAATTTTCTGAGCTTTTCTTCTCTAGCCTATTCCTATCATATTCTCTCACCATTTCAGGCACTATCTTCTGGACTATCAGGGAGTTTCTTCTTTTCTATAAGTCATTTATTCTCTAGTTATGGTCATATAACTCCAAGTTTCAGATTCATTTCTAATCCAGATTCTTCAATCTGTTGTGTCCCTTATTAGAAATCACTTAAAGATCTCAATTTGCTCAATGTCATATCCAAATTGCTTATTCCTTAACTTTTATCTTTATTATAAATCAATAAAGTTACTTGTCTTTTCATTACCAGCAGTCAAAAATTAAGTTTCTTCCTTGCTCTCCTTTGCTGGTTTCCAGGTTTGAAATAGCAACTTCAAGATCCCCTGTTTATCTAGAACTGTTGGCTAATGTATGCCGACTTGTTCCCTATGTAAATCAGAGGAGTTTTGAAAACTGTCCTAACATCCATCCTTTTCTGATGTTATCTACTGAGCAGTACTTCTGAATATGTATTACCTGATTACACAATAGAACTTCCTGTCAAATAGTATTCTACTTCATCATCTATCCTTCCCTGCAATGCTAAATACTTGTTTAGATTATTTTCTGGTCTCTTTTACATTCTCTTTAGATTTCCCCCTTTTCATTAGCTGACATTATTCTATATAGAACTTACATCACTTCAATATTACTTGAGCTTTGGTTTCATTAAATCATTTAGGAATTTTAATAACAGGTTGCTAAGGCAGGTACCTCTGTTTTAATAGATATTGTTGGCGGTCTACACACAAAATATTCAGTTACTTTTCTTCATAACAACCAGCATAGTTCCTTAAATCCATAGATCAACAAATGTTTATATCTCAATCACAATAATACATTTAAATTAGTCTAAATCAAATCATTGTCATTGCTCTGGAAAATGATAGATTTGAAGTAATCTGTTGACACATTTTTGGATAAATAAATGTGTACAGATGTTTGTGGAGAGAGAGGGTTGAGGTGCAATGTGTGGTTACCTAACACAAAATAGACAAAGATAAGTTACATTGTCTTCTTTTTTCTGGATGTAGTCATTGTTGGTTGTAATATCTAAAATTACAATCTTTGTCTACTAATTATTAGAAGGATAACCAAAGATAAATACCAACCAAGTGAGAAAGAAGATGGGAAACGAGGGTATAACCTGAGGAGAAAGAAGCTGAAACTAAACATAAATAAAAAGTTACATGATTTTAAAGACACTCTAGTAATCAAAACCCTAGACAAATTATTTATGAAAAGGAATGTTATGGAATATCTCAGAAGATAACTATTTTATCTTCTATTTAGAAACAATAAACAAAATTCAGCATTAATACATGCATAAAAAGTGAGGTTGGTTGACTTTAGTTCTTTTACGTTTTAATATCTAAAATGTACTGCCACTTCCTGATTCTAAAATTATACTGTGCTGTTATATAGAAAAAAATACTCATATTATTTATGTAATAATTAGCTATGGAATTTTCCTGCATGTTTTAGATTTAACAGAAATCCCTTTATACAAAATAATTGGGAATAATTCTTGCTTTGTTAATCAAAACCTTTTATCAAGGTTAGAATTATAAAATGTCACATAAATATGCAATATTTTATTTGAACATAAATATAAAAAGCAATTTGAGAATCATTCAATATAGGGCTCAATATTTTCTTTTTTCTGATTATGATCATCTGCACTACTTAATTTCTTGTTTACAATTTTCAGTTTCAATTTCCTTCATTAGCAATAAGAATGTAATGTTAGCCTCCTAAATATTACACCTATCCCAATTTTGACTTTGTTCATAGCTAATAAACTAATTTGTTATTGATGATATTGTTCTTAAAAGTACTTGCCTTATCTATCTCCAATTGGACTCTTGTTTAATTTTGTTTTTATAGAAATGATAAAAGTGAGTTGTCAATAAGTGAAGGGCTTTGGTCTGTACATTTTCAGAGGAAAGTGTGGTATGGCAATTATTCTGGTGAATTTATTAAATGGATGCTAGTTAATAAGATTTACTGCAGTTATTTTTATTTTATTTACATTTTATATAAACAAAATACAATGAGTAATGGATTATCTAGACTTGTTAAAGTAACCTGCCATTAAAGATATTTAAGTACTATTTTTCTAATAATTAAATATTACCTATGTTTTCTTCCAAATTTATATAGAAATAGTATGGGGTTTCTTGGCTAAAAAAGAGCACAATTTTTATTCACGCAGATTATAAAGATACAATTTTTGATTTACAAACATCATGTGAATTTTATAAAATTATGACGTGAGAGTTCAATACAAAAACTGAAAACATTCCAATGCTATCATTATTAGATGGAATTAAAGTTGTTTTTATGAGTTACTTGTTTGTCTTAGTATTTATACATTTGCAGATTTCTTCTATTTTCCTTTTTCCTTCCTCCTTCTTTTCTTTCTTTTAATGCCAATTTATAGAACGCAATGTTCAGTTCCTTGTTTTGAATTTGTCTGCTGTTATAAGATTAATTCCAATAAACGATAAATTTATATATTCTAGGGACAATATGGGTAGTGAACAAAAAAATTAAATAAGAATTGCTGGATGCTTAATTCTTCCTTTATGCTGCTATGTTCCAGAACTTTCAAAGTATTGTGAGTTGGCATGTATAATTATTTCACTTAATTTTTAACTTCATATTTTTTCAAAAAGTGGCTTATGGTTATGAAGTATTTTACTATGGTGCTAGATACAGTTCCAAGAAGCTTAAATACATTAAAAATTTAATAGTTTCAACATTGACACATCATTTGTGTATTTTTATCTTCATTTTACAGATATGCAAACAGGCAAAGAGGGGTTGACCTACTTGATGAAGCAGCAAAAAAAAAAAAAAAATGGTGGAGTCATGACTCGTTAGCTAGTCCGTCTTTAGAATCTGTACTTAGTCACTGTGCTAAGTATTGAAAATCTATATGAAAATAAAAGGAATCAATAAAATTTTGCTATTTTAAAAATTAAAATAGGTTTGAAACTTAATTTCATTTTTATATTGTGTGCATAGTTGGTGAAGAAAATATCAAAATTTCCAAATTTTTCTTCCCCCCTCTTCCATTGTCTCCCTCAAACTGCTATGCAAAAAGAATTTGCAGGATGAGAAAGTAAAAATTATAAAAAATAATAAGCTGCTGTTACAATCATGAAATTTCAGGTAATGTAAGAGAGAAAAATGAAACCCTTTAAAAAACCCATGTTGCTTAACTTAGATATTGTATTGAATAAATATAATTTATAAGAGCAGGAATTCAAAAAATACTCCTCAAAGTAGAAAAACAAACAAAAATATTCTAATAGTCTCCAAGTAGCCCTACATTTTTGGCAGCTATAAAATTGTCAAACTCTAGTTGGTGTAAACAGTCCACTCTCAGATATGATCTGCTGAGGTACAATACTTAGATGTTTATGGCTAGCTTCACACAAAAAAAATTAGTGATGCATTTGTGTTCTCAGCACTATTTGGAAAACTGCATTTAAAATGTATCAGAAATATATCATTAAATAATATTAATCATGTAAATTTTTAATTATCCTGAATTTTAGTGATAAAAATCTTCCATTGATTAGAAATTTGCTGTACCTCTTACGAGAAATGAAAATAAAGCAAGACAATAAACTCATGGTAGTAGAGGTTTAGCTTACAACTGAAATTCAACAAGATTATGTTGTTAGTGAACAAAAGCATAAAAATCAAAAGCCCTCTGTGACTGTCCTGGTATTGTTCTTTGGGAGTGGCTTTTTTTCATTTAAGCTTACAGATTCCTCATTCATAATGAGTGGACATTCGTAGAGAGAGAAATTATTTCCCAAACTTAAAAAATGCATAAAAAATATTAAACATATGTTCATAGAGCCTCATTATAAAAAACAATTACATTTGTTTTAAAAATGTTTTAATTAAACAAAAAATATAGAAATGTGAATTCCACAGTAAGATATTGCTCATAGAATGACAGGAGAAGGAGATTATCTCTCTTCCAGTAGAAAGGAAGGAGAATATTCAATAGAATATAAGGAAAATAGAGAAGTATTAGGTCAAGTATGTGTTTGACATGTTTTCATGTTTAAAGCACACAGTAACATGCCAAGCAGCATCAGTGAGCAGCAGACTATTGTATAATGGAATAGTGTGACAGGTACCAAATAGATTCAACTGAAATTGATATAGTCAAGGCTGGGAGAAATGAAAACAGGAATATTGTCTGTAGGCACCAATTACCCCTTGGGAAATTCCAGAAAGTCTTTGAATTGGTATGCATTAGTTTCTTATCGCTACTATAACAAATTACCACATTAATTGTATATGCCTCATAAGTAATATGGGTAAGAGACCTGAAAAGTAGCCAGACAGATAACATCTGGTAATGGGTATACAAAAAAGACATGGATAAGAAGAAAAGATGCCTATAATTCTGAATTTCTGAGGTATTTATGCTTAAAAAAAATAATTTGCCATTGAAACTTCAGATACCTCATTCAGAGTTTTACGCAAACTACTTTATACTCTTAGAAATTAATATCACAACACTGATATCCCCATTATCAATGGTAGATCCATTGTTGTTCTGGAGACCACTTGTATCAGCTCATGGTTATTGTTTCTGCCTGTTTCTTTCCAACCCTGCCTTCAGTGACATCATGTTGGCAATTTGACATGGGCCGTTGTGGGGGTTTTTCACCATGAAAAATGACAGGCACAGTAAATCAGAGATTTGTTTCCCCCAGGAATATTTACCATTCAAAGATTTATTCTTTAAATTATTTTCTGCTATGTTACTAAATTTCATTTGCATCATAGCCACTAAAGAAACAGATGTTTCAGAAAACAAATAGCTAATACTAAATTCTCCTTTCAATTATTATCTCTACATGTATCCCAGTGACAGAGTAACTGCAAAAGCACATATTTAAATATAATGCCAACAATTTCTCTAAAACAAAAAGCTTTCATTAAGGTATGCTTTCATTCACTCATTTAAATGTAGTTGAATGCCTATTGCAGGTAAAGAACACAAAAGAATAATTACTAAATTTCTATTAAGTACTAGAATTTGAAGCAAATATTTAAGATTAGAACAATGTCAAATTCCAACCTGTGTCAAACAAAACCACGCCTTTGCTTCTTCAATTGTCTACTTCACAGAAGTCACAAATTAGACTTAAACATACTATTAAAAAGGAATCAGTCATGAGAAATTGATAAACTGCAATTCTTCTACCAAGCTTATTCATCATAACAGTTCTTGACAAGGCTCTTTGTTTCCCTTGACAAATATTCTGTGACTTTTTCGTCTAACTTATAAAAACAGATAATAAAATGTTGCTACAAAATGTAACAAGGAAGGATAGAAAACTAATTAAAAAAAAAAACAATGGCTGTGAAGATTGTGTATAAATATATTCATGATACTTTTAGGCATCTAGAATACTATATATGGCATTGAGCACAAATCAAAATACATTGCTTAAAAAATAAAATTGATTAAAATATTTGAATATTTTAAATAAAGTTTGGACTATGGTTTCTTAATGTCAAAGATACAAAATTTTCAATATTAAATAAATAAAAAGATATAAATTTTTGTTGAGGGAAAATGTGTTTAGCTATATTTTCTGGTTATCTGTTGTAAAATATCAGAAAACCTAATCTTAAATTGTAGGTGCTTATTTTTAAGCTTTGAATTTCAAATTAACGACATATGCATGTTATCTTTAAGGTAATTAAAGCACTTTACTGCTTAACATTGTTGATAGTATGTATACATATATAAGAATTATTCAACAGTCATTTTGCCACATTTTCCGCAAGAATAAACTCTACCTTCATAGGACTACCACTATTTCTTTCTGTTTTCTAAATATATAATCATGGCATCTGCAAACAGACAATTTCACTTCTTCTCTTCCTATTTGAATAGCCTATATTTCTTTCTCTTGCCTGATTGCCCTGACCAGAACTTCCAATACTATGTTAAACAGGAGTGGTGAGAGAGGGCATCTTTGTCTTGTGCCGGTTTTCAAAGAGAATGCTTCCAACTTTTGCCCATTCAGTGTGATATTGGCTGTGGGTTTTTCATAAATAGCTCTTATTATTTTGAGATGCATTCCATCAATATCTAGTTTATTGAGAGTTTTTAGCATGAAGGAGTACTGAATTTTATCAAAGGCTGTTTCTGCATCTATTGAGATAATCGTGGTTTTTGTCATTGGTTTTATGTGATAGATTGTTTATTGATTTGCATATGTTGAATCAGCTGTGCATCCCAGGATGAAGCCAACTTGTTCAAGATGGATAAGCTTCTTGATGTGCTGTTGGATTTGATCTTCCAGTATATTGTTGAGGACTTTTGCATCGATGTTCATCATGTATATTGGCCTGAAATTTTCTTTTTTTGTTGTGTCTCTGCCAGGTTTTGGTATCAGAATAATGCTGGCCTCATGAAATTAGTTAGGGAGGAGTCCCTGTTTTCTATTATTTGGAATATTTTTAGAAAAAAATGGTACCAACTTCTCTGTGTACCTCTGGTAGAATTCAGCTGTGAATCTGACTGGTCCTGGGCTCTTTTTTGGATGGTAGGCTATTGAGTACTGCCTCAATTTCAGAACTTGTTATTGGTCTATTCAGGGATTCAACTTCTTCCTGGTTTAGTCCTGGGAGAGTATATGTGTCCAGGCGTTTATCCATTTCTTCTGGATTTTCTAGTTTATTTGCGTAGAGGTTTTTATAGTATTCTCTGATGGTAGTCTGTATTTCTGTGAGATCAGTGGTGATACTCCCTTTATCAATTTTTATTGTGTTTGATTCCTCTTTTTTTTTCTTCTTTATTAGTCTGGCTAGCAGTCTATTTTGTTAATCTTTTCAAAACACCAGCTCCTGGATATATTGATTTTTTTTTTTTTTTTGAAGGGTTTTTTCATGTCTCTATCTTCTTCAGTTCTGCTCTGATCTTAGTTATTTCTTGTCTTCGGCTACCCTTTGAATTTGTTTCCTCTTGCTTCTCTAGTTCTTTTGTGATGTTAGAGTGTCAATTTTAGAGCTTTCCTGCTTTCTCCTGTGGGCATTTAGTGCTATAAATTTCCCTCTAAACACTGCTTTAGCTGTGTCCCAGAGATTCTGGTATGTTGTGTCTTTGTTCTCATTGGTTTCAAATAACTTATTTATTTCTGCCTTAATTTCATTATTTACCCAATAGTAATTCAGGAGCAGATTGTTCAGTTTCCATGTAGTTGTGCGGTTCTGAGTGAATTTCTTAATCCTGAGTTCTAATTTGATCGCACTGTGGTCTGAAAGACTGTTTGTTACTATTTATGTTCTTTTGCATTTGCTGAGGAGTGTTTTACTTCCAATTATGTGGTCAATTTTAGAATAAGTGATATGTGGTGCTGAGTAGAACGTATATTCTGTTGACTTAGAATGGAGAGTTCTGTAGTTGTCTATTAGGTCTGCTTGGTCCAGAGCTGAGTTCAAGTCCTGAATATCCTTGTTAATTTTCTGACTTGTTGATCTGTCTAAATATTGACAGGGGGATGTTAAAGTCTCCAACTATTATCATGTGGGAGTCTAAGTCTCTTTGTAGGTCTCTAAGACCTTGCTTTATGAATCTGAGTGCTCTTGTATTGAGTGCATATATAGTTAGCTCTTCTTGTTGCATTGATCTCTTTACCATTATGTAATGCCCTTTGTCTTTTTTAATCTTTGTTGGTTTAAAGTCTGTTTTATCAGAGAGTATGACCACAACCTCTGCTTTTTTTTGCTTTCCATTTGCTTGGTAAATATTCCTCCATCCCTTTATTTTGAGCCTATGTGTGTCTCTCCATGTGAGATAAGTCTCCTGAATACAGCACACCAATGAGTCTTGACTCTTTATCCAATTTGCTAGTCTGTGTCTTTTAATTGGGGCATTTAGCCTGTTTACATTTAAGGTTAATATTGTTATGTGTGAATTTGATGCTGTCATTATGCTGCTAGCTGATTATTTTGCCCATTAGTTGATGCAGCATCTTCATAGTGTTTTTGTAGTGGGCAGTACCAATTTTTCCTTTCCATATTTAGTGCTTCCTTCAGAAGCTCTTGTAAGGCAGGCCTGGTGGTGACAATATCTCTCAGCATTTGCTTGTATATAAAGGATTTTATTTCTCGTTTGCTTATGAAGCTGAGTTTAGCTGGATATGAAATTCTGGGTTGAAAATTATTTTACTTAAGAATGTTGAATATTAGCCTCCACTTTCTTCTGGTTTGTAGGGTTTCTGCAGAGAGATCTGCTGTTAGTCTGATGGGCTTTCTTTTGTGGATAACCTGACCTTTCTCTCTGGCTGCCCTTAACATTTTTCCTTCATTTCACCCTTGATGAGTCTGACGATTATGTGTCTTAGGGTTGCTCTTCTGGAAAAGTATCTTTGTGGTGTTCTCTGTATTTCCTGAATTTGAATCTTGGCCTGTCTTGCTAGGTTGGGAATAACATTCTGAATTATTATTCTCTTGAATAATACACTAAAGAGGGTTTTCCAACTTGATTCCATTCTACCTATTGGTGTGCTTTCAGGTACACCAATCAAATCTATGTTTGGTCTTTTCACATAGTCTCATATTTCTTGGAGGCTTTGTTCCTTTTCATTTTTCTCTAATCTTGTCTTCATGCTTTAAGTTGATCTTCAGTCTCTGATATCCTTTCTTCCACTTGTTCAGCTTAACTACTGATACTTGTGTATGCTTCGTGAAGTTCTCATGCTGTGTTTTTCAGCTCCATGAGGTCATTTATGTTCTTCTCTAAACTGGTTATTCTAGTTTGCAATTATTTTAAACTTTTTTCAATGTTCTTAGTTTTTTTGCATTGGGATAGAACATGCTCCCTTAGCTCAGAAGGGTTTGTTGTTACCCACCTTCTGAAGCCTACTTCAGTCAATTCGTCAAACTCATTATCTATCTAGTTTGTTCCCTTGCTGATAAAAAGTTGTGATCTGTTGGAAAAGAAGAGGCGTTCCGGTTTTTGGAACTGTCAGCCTTTTTCTGCTGGTTTTTCCTCATCTTCGTGGATTTATCTACCTTTGGTCTTTGATGCTGGTGACCTTCTGATAGGGTTTTTGTGTAAAGATTCTTTTGTTGATGTCGATGCTATTCCTGTTAATTCTCCTTCTAACAGGCCCCTGTGCTGCGGGTCTGCTGGAGTTTGCTGGAGATATACTCCAGGCCCTGTTTGCCTGGGTACCACCAGTGGAGGCTCAGTTGGAAATGCAGAAATCCACCACCTTCTGCATTGATCTTGCTGGGAGGTGCAGACTGGAGCTGTTCCTATTTGGCCATTTTGTCAGCTACTGATCATCTATATTCTTTTATTTGAGACAGGGTCTTACTATGTTGCTCAGACTGGAGTGCAACAGCATGACCTTGGCTCACTGCAGCTTCAGCCTCCTACCCTCAGGAGATCCTCCCATCTCAGCCTCTGAAGTAACTGGGAAGACAGGCACATGCCATGGTGCCCAGCAAATTTTTGTATTTTTTATAGAGACAGTTTTGCCATGTTGCCCAGGCTGGTCTTGACCTCCTGGGCTCAAGTGATCTACCCATTTCAGCCTCCCAAAGTATTAGGATTATAGGCTATATTCTTATTCTTTATGCAAAACTTTTGAGACAGCTTAAAAGTAGATTTGATTAATTTAAATAGAAGTGGCAAATCATAAAAAAAGAAAAGTTACCAGGGCTGATTTTCACATTTGTCTTTGATCTTCTTAGAGGAAAGAAAAAAATAAAAGAATCCTATCATTTATAGGTTTCATTTGATCATAAAGAAGAAGAAGTCTAGTATGTTAGGAAATATAATGCTTTTTTAAGAACTTCAAAATACTGTAAAGTAAAAATGTCACCAAAATTTTATATAGTAATCATTGAATGAAATAATATCTTCTATAACAGCTTTACAACAATTGAAGTGATACATATGGAATTGCTGTGCATTGTAATATCCCTTAACTAAGAGAATTAAACACATATTAATCAAGGTGAAATTGTGATGAATTAAACAAATGCAGCCAAATGATCCATGCATATAAATGCTGTAATTAAACACATATATAAATGAGATATGTCACAGATTTTCACTGCTTTATTCAAGAGCATATTGCAAATAATTTATGTACATACTTTATATTTTTATTATTTACAGTATTTTAACTATTGTGAGTCTCTTAGTTAATCATATTCATTCTCATTCAGGTTTGGTCAGGAATAGTATAACTGACAATTCCAGGCAATGCTTGGAGTGTTATTTTGTGTTTTTGATAAGGGTATTCACATGCTTTAGAAACCAGATTGAGCAAATGACAATATTGGCATTAGAAGCCCACCAAGGACTCTCAACTAACACTACTGTCCTTTTTCCAAAACAGTAGCTCCAGAGTGAAACAAAAAAAAAATTTTTTTCAAGGGGCTCCTTTGGATCTGCCAGCAAAACTTGCATGCTTCTCATAACTCTTATATCATGAAAAAAATCTCAGAAAATTTCAAAGGAGGGCATCAATTTCAGCAAATACATATATTTAATCCTACTTTTACAGCACACTGTACTCAGTGCTCAGAAAGCTCAGGGTTTGGAGGCAACACACAGACAGCCTTAGCAACAGTACAGATTGTAATGTTAGAAAATGCAGAGTGGTGTGATAGCACAAATGAAAGACAAATTTCATATGGCCATTAAT
Source organism: Ateles fusciceps (assembly GCA_036589455.1). Taxonomy (NCBI): domain Eukaryota; kingdom Metazoa; phylum Chordata; class Mammalia; order Primates; family Atelidae; genus Ateles; species Ateles fusciceps. The sequence goes on from JAZHEH010003445.1 coordinate 2,427,241, forward strand.
GTCTTCTTTTTATGCTTTATAAGAGTGTAAGAAATTAACATAAGAAAAAAATTATAAACAACTAAAAGAATATAACATTCTATAATACTGTCTAAATCTTTTTCAGGATATAACATATACAGAATTTATAATGTAACCATTAGAATCATTTATTGCCTTACTGCCAGTAAAAGGAAGGCAAAGTGAGATCATTTCTTTACCTCCTGCATAACTAATTCACTTCCCTGAGGTATTCGTTCAAAATGTGTTTTTTTTCTGAGGAGTCTTTTCTGACTACAACACACCCTGGGACTCCTTTTCCAGCCTCATCCCATTCACCTTTTGTGATTACTTATAACACTAATCACTCATCAGATACATTACACACCTGTTTATTCTCTATTATACCTTCTACAAGGTAAACTCAAAAAGCAGAGTTTGTTTCCAATGCTGTATCACAGCAGCTAGAAGAGTATCTGGCATTTATTAGTTATTCAATAATAATTTAGTAAATGAATAAATGAATGCACTATCTGACCTAATTTTGTCTTAGACTGTTACTGGAAAATAAACCAATATTCATTATATAAACAAAATTTTATAAGTAAATGTAATATTCCACTATGTAAAGAAACAATGTATATAATCATAAATTCAGAAATTACATAGTGAATTAAGTTTATCTCTTGAAATAAATTCACAAATTAAGATAGAATAAACACATTTTTACTACAGTTTAATAATAGACTTTTTATGAAGTCAACACTCGATAAAATATATTACAACATGAAGGACCTGAGTTTTGATATAACAATGAGAATTGCAGGAGATGATCAGATTTATCCAAAGAGTTGCTCAGATAGAAAATTGAGATAAGAACATCTAACAGATCTTTAATCAGTGAGTTGTTTAGATGAGGCACAGCTTTGTTAGTTGCTGAGAACTATATCAGGAAACTCAGAAAATCTCCCAGTCTTAAAGTAGGGCATTACATTAGAGTTAATATATAATTTTAAATTAATGTCCATTTCTCAAGCACAAACAGTATCAAATTAAATCTACTAAATGAGATAAGCTGTAATCAAAGCCTTTTCAGAGTGCCTAGACTAGTAGTCAATGAATATTTGAAAGTTATTTTGACAAATGTTGTAAGACATGATGATATCCAAAGTGAAGACAGTGGCGGTGGAAATGGAGCCTAACCAGACATAATTGAAAGACAATTCTGAGCAACGGCACAGATGACCAACTTGCTGCTAATAAGAGAAAAAGGAGCTATTGTGACTTCAAGAGCTCTTTGACAACTAAATGGGTATGTGATGCTACCAATATAAACATGAACTCAGAATATGCAGAAGTAGACGATTAGTTTCATCTTCCTTTTACTAAGGTTAAGGCACTGTTTTCAATTGGGGATATGTACTGGATTGACATTAAAAATTCATGTTCAAATTTAGTAAGGAAGGAGTGCATAGAAATATAATCCCTTAGGATTTTAAATTTTTTATAATGAAATATAATCATTCAAAATCACACAAGTGGAGTTGAAATGGAGAGGACAAAACTTGCATGCCAAGCAATGTCCCAACATTTGATACCTCATTCCTCATATCCAACTTTATTGCAATGCTACTAAATGAGCAAATAGACAATTCTGATAACACTTAAGAGGCCAGATGGAAATTGTTAGTTACTATATCAACTTCCACTTACAAAAAATATTTTATGAGAAAAAATATTAGTTCAGCTTTTCACACATAAGATATCTGCCATACCTCAATAGCACCTAATTTTCACTACCGATTCCTATCAATGTCATGAAAAAGTTATAGTGAATAAATGAGAATTGGTGAAGATATACCTCAAACAGTTTTGGTAAATAGATATTGGTTAGAGGTCCAAACAGTAACAGTTGAAGAACAGGAGATATAAACTTAAATGTAAATATTTTTGTAGCAAATTTATGTAGGTTTTTTTATGGGAGAGGGGGAACAAGTCTATTTTTCCACTGAGGTCATTGTGACTGGCTTTAGGTAATTGTTTTATTTTAACTTGACATTGATTTACATGAATTCATGTATCTAATTTTATTGCAGATGTTATAACTTGTTTTGTTAGGAGCCATAATTGAAAGACATACGAAGAATTTAAAATAATCCATGTAATTTTAATACTCTAAAGTTTAAATATTCGTCAAATAAATAAAAAATACATTTCTTTTAAATTTTATTTAATTTTCTTTTGTGAGATGGAGTTTCACTTTTGCTATGCAGGTTGGAGTGCAATGGCACCATCTTGGCTCACTGACACCTCTGCCTCCTGGGTTCAAGTGATTCTCTGGATTCAGCCTCCCAAGTAGCTGGGATTACAGGTGCCCACCACCATGCCTGGCTAATTTATAAATTTGCAACATTAGAGATATATGTCATTAATCTACATTGCACATTTCAACCAAACAGAATAGGAAGATGTTCACTGCAATTGATCTCTTGGTAAAAAAAATTATTTACATTTTTATAGACATTAAAAAAATGGCCAACATAATGATATATTTCGTGTTCAAGTGAGACTATCTCATTCTCTGCTTATGAATACTGCTGGTGTTCTTCCCATGTTTGCTTCAGGCAGATGCCAACATGGGACTTTCACACTTTGTTGTTCTCCTATGCATGTCATTTTTCAGCAAATTTGTTCTTTAAAAATAAATAAAAAATAAACAGTAAGTTACCATTTTAAGGTTCACTTTTTTTTTTTTTTTTTTGAGACGCAGTCTCACTCTGTCACCCAGGCTGGAGTGCAGTGGCGTGATCTAGGCTCACTGCAACCTCTGCCTCCTGGGTTCAAGCAATTCTCATGCCTCAGCTGAGAATTCTTGGCCAGTAGCTGGAATTACAGGCACACACCACCATGCTCAGCTAATTTTTGTATATTTAGTAAAGGCAGGATTTCACCACGTTGGCCAGGCTGGTCTCAAACTCCTGACCTCATGTGATCCGCCCTCCTCGGCCTCCCAAAGTGCTGGGATTACAGGCGTGAGCCACTACGCCAGGCCTTTAAGGTCCACTTTTTACATGTAAAGGATAGGAAATTTTGATAAATGTAGGTCTTTATTGAGAACAATAAACAAGGAACGTGAAAATTATATTCTTCCACACAACTATACACCTAGGTGTCCATAAACAAGTTGGCTTAAGATTGCTTCAAAGTACTGATGATTACAAGAGAGATTTCACATCATGTGACATTGTTATGATCAACTTTTCTGTCATAAATATAATTTGTATTATTCCATAAAATATCTAGTTAGTATATCTGTTTAATAGTATAAATCAGCTATGAAGAATTATGTAAGATTTTTAGCTGGGCATGGTGGTAGGCTCATATAATTCCAGCTACTCAGGAGTCTGGGGAGGAAGAACCCTCCACTTGAACCCAGGAGGCACAATTAACTGTAAGTGAAGATTGCACCACTGCACTGCAGCCTGGGTGACAAAGCAAAACTCCATCTCCAAAAAGAAAAAAAAGTATGATTTTATTAGAGAACACCTCTTTCTTTGGATTGATAGACTAATTCTCTCATACTGTTAGTTTTCTGTAATTTGAAAATATATAACTAAAGCACAAATCTTTCTACGATACCTATAAAAATATTTTTCAAAATTAAGATGTCTATTTTTGAAAAAGTTTGAGAAATTTTAGGATTTTAGAATACTGAAAGACATTATCTTCAATTATGACAAATGTTTTAAAACCTGGAAGATTATTCAGAATTTGTAATATAAATACAAATATGAAATTGTATTGGAAGAAATTGGCCCTAAAAAAACACAATTTTTTTTGTCTTAATTCTTTCATGATTAGTTTTAGAAATCAAGTTACTAAGGGAAAAAGTATGTTAAGAAGAGTCTTTTTATTAAATAGCCATGAAAGAGAAAATATTATATAAATAGTGGTTTTAAATAAGGAGTAAAAATATTTAATCTAAAACATATGTGACTAGCAAATCCATAGAATAAGTATTAATAGAAATAGCTAATTGTACACATTCCCTTTAAATTTTAGGGATCTGAGGTACACAATGATTTAAATTTTTTTTGAAATTTATCATAAAGTTTATTAGAACAGAATTGGGGATTATACTGTCTCACTCAAATTATGAAGAAATATCTATCATCAAATTTATCACACGTAATAATGCCAAAAACTGTAGAGATTGATAATCTCGGAAAATGTAACCTTCTATCATTTTCTTCTGGAAACTAAGCATGGAAACTCATCTTCTGTGGCTTCCGCCAGTGAAACATATTTTCAGAATTGTTTTGTGAGGACTGCTGAACTCCCATTAGCAAGTTACTCCCATTAGCAAGAAAAAAATCACTCCTTCAACATTCCCATGAGCCTTTTTGTTTTTATTGTTCTTGCATATTTGAATGCATTTTGGTTTCAGGGTGTGTCTACATTATAATGAAATTGGGAAATTTGGACAAGGTCAAGAACAGTGCTAATCAGTTCAATTTAGCAATTACAGGAGGAAATAAAAACAAGAAGAGATGAGTCAATATATAGTTACACATTCGTGTTTATAGGAAATAAATCACTAAAATGTACAAATAAACCTCATTAATATTTTAAATAAAGTATATCTTCATGTTTGGGATAAGTTTGGGTTTTGTAGATATTTAGGTCAATTTTCCATGTTAAGCACACGTTAACATAGTATACCTTCAGAGTAAAAAGACATTCTTCTCCCTCCCCTTCACAAGAATAGCCAGGTTTCAACATTCAGGTGGATGACTATCTGTACCCAGGCATGCTGCCCTGTGGGGCTTGGAGCTTTCACAAATGCTTTATGGGGGAAAATTATCATGAAAATAATTTACTTTCATTTGCTCATCTCTATACATTTCTCTTAAACTATAATATCTCTTCAAATATTTATCCACTATGTTTTTGGTTGATATCATGTCTATGTATTTCTCTATTTCTGAAACCATCTTTACAGAATTGTAACTGAGAAATTTATTTCAGTGAAAGAGATCTGACCTAACCAATTCCATCTTGCTTTTAACCTCCAAGCTTCCTTGTTCATTCCTGAGACAAGGCCAAACACACTTTGGGAGAAACTTAGTTTACAGTTTAACTTTGAAACAAAGACAATGACAGCCCTTTCTCAAAAACAAAACAAAACAAAAACAACAACAACAACAACAAACCCTCTTCTTGCCTAAGGACTAAACTGCCTTTGTAGGACTAACAAATTAGCCACAAGATTAGAAATTACGGTTTAGGAGTCACACAGCCGGAGGTTATATGATTCTGACCCTCCCCAAATTGATTCTGAGGATAACCTAAGATCAATACTTGAGATATGTTGCAGACCAGACACTTGTAGGTTAGCTGGCACCACTCAGACCAATAAACTGGGTTGCCTTGTGGCCCCCACACAGGAGCTGACTCAGTGCAAGAGGACAGCTTCATCTTGGTATGATTTCATTTCTAACCCAACCAACAAGCACTGCTGACTCACTGCCACCCCCTACCCATAAAATAATCCTTAAAAACCTCTAATCCCTGAGTTTTCAGGGAGAATTATTTGAGTAATAATAAAACTGCAGTCTTCCATACAGTCTCGTGTCTGCTTTGTGTGAATTAACCTCTTTCTCTATTACAATTCCCCTGTCTTGATAAATCAGCTCTATCTAGGCAATACTCAAGGTGAACCTGTTGGGTAGTTATATTTCCTCAAATATTTATCTACTATGTTCTTGACTGAAATCATGTCTCTATGTGTTTTTAAAAATATATGTAAAATTATTAAAAACATATTTTAGGAAAGATGATTTTTGAAGAGCAATACTTACCTTTATCGTGTTCTTGCCTATGCCCCATTTTCCGAAGGATGATGTCACAGAAAAGCAGGAAGTCAGTAAGACATGGATTTGATTTCTGCAGCTGGATCACTGATGCCTATGTTACCAGAGAAAAAAAAAGTTCATGTATGAACATAATCTTTTATTGGAATTAATACAAGAATGTTTACACTGCATGATTGTTGTCACCATTGTATAAAATATGGCTTGTTATGCAACTGACACAGTGCCTGGTACTTTGTCCATTACAAAGTATTCCAGTTTCTACTCTACTCTCTTTCACTTCATCTCATTCCTATAAGCAGAAGAAAATAATGAACAACAGAGTATGGCAGTTTACAAAAGCAGCTTCATGTTTTGGGATACTCACAAGGTAGGGAAAAACTGACCTGTCACATCAGCTTAATCTATGTGTGACAGTATCTCAGTGATCAATCCTGGCAGAGTAAAAGTATACACATCATTTCAAATAGAGGTAGGGTATGCATGGCTGGCTGTAATACTGTTTAAAGAATAATAAAGTTCCCTTTAAAAATCAGGAACTTAACAGAAACAAAAAGGAGTTTGAATTTGAAAGGCAGGAGGAAGCAGGGACATTCTGGTAGATACAAAAGACAGACTACAAAAACAAATCACCATGGGAATTGCTATGAAAAGGAAACAGATCTTAATGTCTTTATTTTACAGAGATTTGTCCTTATTTTACATAGTTTGATGAAGCAAATCAAATAGAGCTGGTCCCACCATGATACATGCCATGTGAATTTTGGGGTCACTCAAACTGTTTTACTTTTTCATTGTGGAAGACAAATATAAGTAGTTTTGTTATAGGACAAACAGGTTCATTTTCCTGCTGTGCAGCAACAGACTGATTACACTGAGACAGCAGGGTTTACAACAGAGAAAGAGTTTAATGATCACAACATTGTGAGTTAGAAGATGAAAGGCGACTCTCAAATCCATCTCTGAGGAGTTCTGGCTGCAGCCTTTAAAGGGATTATAGAGGGCAAAATGCTGGAGGATTGAGACAGTTGATTGGTCAGGATCAAAAGGATAAAATAATCAGGGGTGTGGAAACTGCCATTTTTGGTGAGTCAGCTTCTTGTGGAGTCCTTCAGAACTGCTGATATCAGTGGGGTTCCTCAGACCCACTGAGTCAGTAATGTTATCAGCATGCAAGACCTAAGGAAATATCTCAAAGGGAAAACAATGTTTTGTCAGATTGGTACAAAAGTAGTTGTGGTTTTTGCTAAAGGTGATTGGAAAAAACAAAATTTTGCACCAACCTAATGTTTACATTATCTATCAAAGAGTTAAAAGGAACTATAATCTTGTAATAGGAACTACATGATTCTAAGACAATAGATACCAAACAACTGGGAGAAAGCATGTGAGAGAATAAGCTGATTTAATCATTAATACCAAACTTACTATAGCTTTGATTTATTTTTTTCTCTCCCCTGTCTCTTCCCTGATTAATTCTATAAACTTTGTAAGGGTGGTTTCAGCTTTCTTCTTGCAAATACAAGAATTTGGGTTTGGAATGTTGGAAATACACTTGATATTGCCAGGATGACATGTCTAATATTGTGCAGGAAATCAGTTTATCTGTTAGAAAAATAAATAAGATACAGTCTGAATAATGCCTATCAAAATACTTTTATTCTTTAAGAATATTAATACAATTTCTGATCATTGTTCTCAAGCACATTCTTTTCTTGTGAAAGAATATTTTTGTGGTAATTGTTATTCTGGCCAACTTGGTAAAATATTTTATTTCTAATAGTTTACGTATTGGTTATTAACATTTTCTCCAATATTTTTATGTACATAAAGATTTATGTCTTCCCTTTTCAATCTTTGGACACTTTTAATCTTGTTTGCCTTAGTTTGATTAGTACTTAGACAAAGTAGTTCTTAAACATGATTAAATATGCTATTTATATTTTGAATGAAAACACATATTTTCATATTTATGCTATTATCCCTAGAGAATGCATAATATATATTTCTTTGTTACTTAGTTTTAAAACTTACTTGGTTACTTCAAAATTTCTCATTTTCCAGATGTGATAGCTGAATTACAAAAAAATGTTATATGAATATGGTTGACTTTATGCAATAAAATTTGTATTCAAATGCACAACTGTGTCTCAATGAATGACAAATATATAGGGGTATATTTTAAATATGTTAAAAAAATGTTCTATCTTTATAATTGGGATCTTCTTAATTGAAGGATACTAATTCATACCACTGTCTCATAAGTTAAAGGTTGTGTTTCTTCTATATTTTTATGTGATTGTCTTATTGACAAATATTAATTATAAATAACATTTATGGGGTACATTTTGATGTTTTACTTTACACATACATTGTAGAAAGATTCAATCAAGCTATCAACATCTACCACCTCAACTTATCACCTTTTTGTGGTAAGAATGAAAACAATCTATTGACAATTTTGAAATATACATTATTAACTGTAATGAATATGCAGTCAATGGATCACTAAAACTTATTCCTCCAGTCTAACTGAAACTATATTATTTGATCAACATTTCCTCTGGCTCCATCCCTCTCTCCACTCCCACCAGCCTCTGGTAACCACCATGCCATTCTCTGCTCTATGAGTTTGGCTGTTTTATATTCCACATCTAAGTGAAATAGTATGGTATTTGTTTGTGCTTGGCATATTTCACTTGGCATAACGTCCCCCAGTTCCATCATGCTGTCTTGAATGACAGAATTTCCTTCTAAGGCTATACAGTATTCCATTGTGTATACGTAATATTCGTTCTCAATTTTTCCATTGAGAGACATTTAGGTTAATTCCATATTTTGGCTGTGAATCATGCTGAAGTGAACATAAGATTTTAGTGTACTGATTTCGATATCCAGAAGATTGCTGAATCATATAGTAATTATAGTTTTTGAGGAAACTCTATACTCTTTTCCATAATGGCTGTACTAATCTAAATTCCCATCAACAATGTATGAGGGTGTGCTTTTCTCCATATCCTTACCAACACTGGTTAACTTTCATCTTTTTGATAATAGCCATTCTAACAGGTAGGAGATGTCATTTCACTGTGGTTTTAATTTGCATTTTCTCAATGAGTAAGCACAACTTAAATACACTGTTTGAAAAAATAATTTTAAAGGGAAAGTATATAAACGATTTTAAGTAAATATTATTCTTTTTCAATTAGTAAGTATATTAGCAATGAAAAATGTTTATTATATATAATTGGAATGATACTAGAGTGTTTCTAATACATTTATGTTAGATCTTTTAAGAAAATTTTACTTCCCTAAGATAAAAAAATTACATTGATAACACAACAAAACCTTATGTAAAACCTCTGAGTAAATTCATATGCTTGCCAGTGATTCAAGATAAAAACTATATTAATACCATATATAGTCAGATGGCCAAAACCAAAAACTCTCATGTCCTTTAAATCTATTTTGGTTGTATAAATTCAAGAGCAATCCATTGCTGTTGATTTCCCTCCAGTTTCAAACAAGTCACATTATCCACAGTTTTTCTTACATAAAAGAGAAATGAGGCTTCTGTAAGTATGACAGTGAAACTCTTAACTCTCATTCACATGTTCCATATGAAAAGACAATTTCCAGAAGTTATGGCAATCATATGTTTTCATATTAATATCAAAATCATCTAAAATGTTTCTTTCAAATGTGAAAGTTTATTTTAAATCTATGTATTACTACTAGATATAAAGTTCTAGATCATTTGATACCTCACTGTTAAAAGAACCATGCAGTAATTCTTTGACATAATACAAACATGCAAATATTTGCACAAATGGCAAAAAGATGACATACACTATGTCATATGACCCACGTCATCTTATATGCCATTTATGCAAATATATAAATGTCACACAACAACAAATGCAGTATTTTCTTTATGGTTCTTTTCTGGGGACAGGGTCTCCCTCTGTCACCCAGGATAGAGTACAGTGGTGCAATCATAGCTCACTGCAGCTTTGAACTCCTGGCTCAAGCTATTTTCCTGCCTCAGCCTCCTGAGTAGTTAGAACTATAGGCTGGTGCATACCACCATAACCAGCTAATTTTTTTAAAAAAATTTTGGTAGCGAAGAAGTCTTGCTATGTAGCCCAGGCTGGTCTGAAACTCCTGGCCTCAAGAATCCTCCTGCCTTGACCTCCCCACATGGTATAATTACAAGTATAAGCTGTTGTACCCAGCCCTCTATGGTTCTTGAAAATAAACATCTGTGTGTTAATGTAGGAATTTTCTTTAATATATTTGGCTTCTCTCCTATAGTTGTGAATCGTCAGCATGAAAACAACTGATTTCACATGAACAAAGATCTTACGAATAATCAAGTGGAATCTGTATAAAATGAATGCACACACAAATACACTATGAACACAGGCATCAATACAGAGTTAATTGATAATATGTGGAATATGTGTATATATATATATATTTGCTTTGGCTTTTAGTTTTGCATATATGCTTTCATGTAGGTATAAATATGTATGTGTGACAAACAAACTCCTGGAGTTATGAAGTTCTATCTCAATAAAACCATCCTAAATTGAAAATATCTTAAAATATCATCAATACATCTATTCTACTGTACATTATAGCTTAGTTTAACTCAGAATACCTGTGTTACTATAGCTAGGCAAAATCACTAAAACCAGGCCTATTTTGTAACAAAGTGTCGAATATCTCATGTAATTAATTGAACACTATCCTCAAAGTTAAAATGGTTATATAAGTTATCAGAGTACGGTTTCTATTGAATGTATATCACACCACTGTAAAGTTAAAAAATCTTTAAGTCAAATCATGGTAAACTGGGGAACTTTTTAAAATAAATGAATCATCTTTAAATTCTCTATGATTTCTTATTCTCCACACACAGCAAGCCTATCTATCCACACTCCGTGCTGATGACTTTGCTTCTCATTTCTCTAAGAAAAGGAAGCAAGCTGTCACCACGTTGTGTCTTTTCTTCAGCCTTGGTCTGGTTTCTTGTAAATGCCAAAATGTCCACATGTGGACAGGATCAATATCGTCTTTCCTAATTCATTTTTATCTTCCATTTTCCACTTTCTTCTATTATCTCAAATGGATTACACATACAGTAGTGTTCCCTGTTAAAAACAAACCATCAGCCAGGTGATAAAGGTTTGCAATCAGGTGATCTGCATTCACAACAGTGAAAGGTGAAACTGATAGTATACATTCTTGATCTGATAGGATGACAATATTGCTTTATATCTGTAGTCTTCCTCTAAAATCTCATAACTTAAAACTAATCATGAGGAAAAACAGCTGACAAATCCAAATTGAGGTACATCCTACAAAATACTTAATCAAGACTTGAAAACTACCCAGGTCACCAAAAACAAGGCAATTTGAAAAGCTCAGCCAAGAAGAACCCAAGAAGATATAAAAACTAAATGTAATAAAATTCACTGCAACAGATAAATGTCCTTAGGTCAAAATCAAACAAAATCTGAAGTATAGATTTTAGTTAATAATATATTAATATTTGATCATTAATGGTGACAAATGTACCATAGTAATGTAAGATATTAACATGGGAAACTGGATGTGAAGTATATGGCAATTGTCCTGTTTTCACAATTTTTATGTAAATCAAAAATTGTTCTAACATTTTTAGACATTAAGGAGAAATTAAATGTTACAAAATAAAAACAAAACAAAACAAATTACATCTCTTGCTCTGGAGAAGACCATTGTGAACTACACCAAATCTCCTAATCCACTCCATCTTCTTCCCAGGCACACAGATTGTATTTCCCAGTGTCTGTAGCTGTGTAAGAGAGTACGTGCTTAGTTGTCACACAAGTAAACAGAACTACGTGTCCATTTTGTTCATGGAAGTTTAAAAGCAAGGTGCAGTTGCTCACACCTTCAATTCCAGCACTTCTGGAGGCTGAGGTAGAAGGATTGCTTGAGCCCAGGAATTTGAGACCAGCCTGAGCAAAATAGTGAGATCCCCTTCTCTACATAAAATAAAATATAAATTAGCTGGGTATGGTGGCACATGCCCATAATCCCAGCTACTTGGGAAGCTGAGGGAGGAGGATCACTTGAGCCTGGGGAGGTCGAGGCTGAGACTGAAGTAAGTCATGATTATGCTACTGCACTCCAGCCTGTGCAACAAAGTGAGACACTGTCTCGAGAAAAGAAAAGAAAAAGGTTTAAGAAGCAGGATGCCTTCTGCATATTATCTTTATTATCTTTCCCCATCTGTTATCTGGGGTCAGAATTTCCAAATGAGGATACAGCCACCCAGTGAAAGTACGTTGATTCCTTTATGACTACAAGTAAGGCCACAACAAGATACTATCCTCTGGATTTTAGAAAAATGAGAAATACAGCTGTACTGTGTTAAGATATGTACACATTAGGGTTACAACAGCCTGCAATAAGGCTGGATCCTAAGTACCAATTCAGATACCAATTCATTTATGTTCATTCTCTTCACATTCCTGTTTCTATTTCTTCTAATTCTCTCTCGACCCTGGGTCATGTTACCTTTTGGCCTCACCTCTAACACAATACTTCTTTATAAAACACATCCATGGAGTCTATTTTTTACCATATTAACTTCATATTAAACCAATAATTTCTCAGTCACCACCTTATAGCTTGGATGCCAGCATTTGGTATAGTTCACTACTCCTCTTTCCTTTAAATTCTTTCTTTACTTGGTTCTCATTCTCCACTTTACTCGCTTATTCTTCCTGCCTACTATTTTTGTTTGCTTCTCCTCAGTCTCCTAAATTCATTTTCTCTTTCTACATTCACTCCCTTAATTTACCTCCTCCAGGCTCATGTCCTTAAATAGCACTGCTTTGTGAATGAATTCACAGTTTAAGACCATTTCACCCTTGAAATTTAGATTTTTATATCCACCTTGTTAGCAAAACATTCCACCTGTGTGTTTAATGAAAATTCAACGTTAAGATGTCTAAACACAAACTTCTGACTTCTGACCCACATTGTCTTCCTTAAAGGTTTTGTTCATTCCAGTTAATTACAAAGCTGCGATTCCAATTGTTTAGACTTAAAAAAATCTGAAATAACCCTTAACGCTTTCTTCTCACCCCACATGTCCATCAGAAAAATCCTGCTTTTTATTTAAAATACATTGAGGTTTTGACCTCTGCTACCTCATCACCAGGACCACCACCAGAATCCAAGGCATAATAATCTTTCACCTGGATTGCTGTAGCCACCGTGTGAGTAGTATCCCTAATTTTGCCTTTATGATTTCACACTTCACACAAAATTAACCTCCTAATATGTCATTTATATCATGACACATCTCTGCTCAGATCCATCAGTGGTCAACTTCTTATCTCACTCAACGTAAAAGATCTTACAGTAGGCTACTAGGCCCATCAAAATCTCCTTTTGCTCCATTGTCAAACTCTTCTCGTCTTATTTCTTTAAATACTTCAACTATTTTTCTTATTATTTACTTTGTACATTTCTTGCACTTCTCAGAGCAAATTTCATCTTCAGGCCTTCTCCTAGATTTCTTCTGCTCATAAAGCTCCACCCCCATATATTTATCTGGCTCACTCCCTTGCCTTCAAGTTTTTATGCAACTGTTGCTTTTTCAGTGAGTCCCCACCACATTGTTTAGAAATTTCATTTCCCAGCACTCTCCTAGTCCCCTTCCATGCTTCATTTTTTCTGAACACATATTAACTTCCATGGTGCTGTAATCATTAGATTTGTCTGTTACAGTTTGCTTACTGTTATATCCCCCAGAACTAGAACATGAGCATAAAACAAAGAAAGAACATAAAACTTGTTATATGGATATTTGAATACAATAGGTAGACCCTTTATAAGTCAAAATAAATGAAAACAACATGTCAGAAGCTCATTAGAATAATTTTCTACAAGCTGATTAGCTCCTGCTGTCAGTTCTCCTTAGGTGTCTTGAAAATTTTAGAGTAATTGTTCTGATTTTCTACAGGTGAGCTTAAGTATCTGTTCAGGTGGAATGTTTAATGAACAACAGATTGTGTCTTTGACTATTAATATCCCAATCTATCAGGCCTAAAATGTTCCCTGATGGTAAATGGGCTCCTGCAGATATCAACTTAATTTTGTCAGAAACTTACACTTCTTTTCTAAAATTGTGACTGATACCTATACCCATTTCTATTTTTTATAATCTTTTTAATTTATCTGAAATCACACAAAGACATTGTATTAAAATTTACCTTATTTTAAGCAATGTAATATAATTGAAATGAAGTAAAACTATATGTATAATGTTATATATGTGACAGTAAATATTTTCATATATGTAGAATTATATATACACATTGAATGTATATATACGTATATATAAATATACACACATATATAATATCCTGAACATAAAGAAAATGAGTTATACAGAAATCTCTAAATGAGTTATATATAAAGCAGTGAATTATATATCTATACAAAGTGGTTTATATAAATTATAAAGTGACCACACTTAAATTGACTTTGATAGTCTAGAAACTCTCAACTTGGTGAATAATTTGTGAAAGGTATTCCAGATAGTAGGAACAATATGTAAAAAGGTTGAACACAAATTATGTGAGATGAAGGACTTTCTCTTCTAGCATATGTGATTTTATTACAAAAGACCAACATGTTTGCTAAAAACAACAAGAAAAGCTGTTTGACTACAAAGGCAGTGAGGATTTGAGGGGCTAAGTGAATGGATATAGAAGGAAGACTTGGAGGTGAGCTTAATCTGGTATTCTGTTTTCTTCCTGTAGTCATATGTCTACTAGTAAGTCACATTGTGCAATAACTTAATGTGATTAAAAAGCTGTGTACGAAATACTACGTAAGCTGAGCTTTCAACAGTCTCATGGGCTCAAAGAATACAAGTATTGCAATACATGGTCAGAAAGGCATTTAGAACTTCCTGTGCTAGAATTCTGAGGAAAAGGGACATGTAAAGGTAAACCCAATATTCTGTATTCCTTCTTGTGTTGAGGCATATACTGATTTGTAATTAACACTAGGTTAGAGGTAAGAAGTTTTATAGATAGTGTTGTCTAAGAGGCTGAGAAGAGAAAAATAAATTTTTTTAGCATCAAAGTGAAAAGAAAAGAATAATTGCAGTTTAAGGACGCTCAAGATGAGAAGCACTGGAAAATACCTACGATCTGAATTGGATCAATTGAATTGCTATACCCTAAGAATTAGAGTAAAGTGGAAATAAACGAAGTAGAACTTAATACAGCAACTAATTTTAAAAACTGAAAAGACAAGCTTAACAGAAATTTAGATGCATAAATAGAGCTGAAAGCTGTACTGGAAGATAAATTAGAAGAAATTATACAGATGGAAGCACAACGGGGAAAAGATGCTTCAAAAAATGTAAAGTTCAGCATTTACACACAAGAACATATGGAAACAACAAAAATAACTCTGGGCAGATCAGAATGGCTACTTTTGGAAACAAATGATGGGAAGGGAAATTGAGATTAAACAAAAAAATATAATAGAGGATTAAATTTCAACCCTCAATTGCAGGACATTCTACAAAATACTTCACCAGTAATCCTCAAAACTATCAAGTTTATTAAAAACAAGGAAGTCTGAAAAACTGTCACACCAATAAGAGCCTAAACATGTTTACTAAATGTCACATGGTATAATAGAACAAAAAACATATTAAGGAAAAACAAAATATGAAAAAAGTATGGACCTCAGGGAGAAAAACTCATCTTGTCTCCATCTGAAATATAAAAAAATAATATCTAGAATATGCATATACTTGTACTGATATACACACATGTATGAAGGGAGAATGCTTGGAGATGAGTGTGGTCAGACATGCCCACAAAACCACTCACTCTGACTCAAAGCACATCGATTGGTTTGCCAGAGCGTACTCCAGCATAAGCTAATGGAGGACAAGACCTGAAATTATGCAGTGTCTAGTGGGAAAGAAAAGCATCTTTCTGCCAGAGGTTTTCTCAGATTTCATGACAGGGGGATGTTAGGGAGTACACTGTGAAAAGTCAAACATGATTTTTCATAAATAAAATCAACATAGTCTCCAAGAATATACTCTAGGTGGACTTGCTGAACTACCTCCGTTCTTATCCAAAGAGTAGGAGAAATTATCTGCACAGAGAGATAAGGCTGCTTTGGGAACACCTGCACTTTCTCATTCATCTTGACAAAGAGGAATGAAGATGAGAGCCACTGGTGCTCAGAGAGCCAAACAGAACAGCCAAATAGCCTGGAGTGGAATTGGTTATGAAATAAAGGCAAAGGTATCAAGTCAGCAAAGGTAAGGGGAGGAAAAAGGGACAAATTATGCCAACGCTAAATACAGTGGGATGAAAAAATTGAATAAAAATAAATACTTATTATGGCAAATGTAAAGAGATCAAAAGATTTCTACTTGTCCCCTAATATCCAGTCAATGCTTTCTCCATCAGCAATTGGATGCTAGGTACAGCTGGGCAAATAGTTGGCCAGCTAAACAGTGAATTTCCCAACTATCTTTGTTAATAGGTGTTTGCAAGTGACTAAGCTGTAGTCAATGAGGTACAAGGGGGACAAATATGTGCAATTTATAGGCAATCATCTTTAAACATTTTCTAAATTTTACATATCTAAGAATTAGGAAATGTTTAATTGAAAATAATATATCATATTATCATATTACATATTATTTGACAAACGTGGTATTTTCTCTTGAGAATATATTCTCTCTCCAAACAATTTTACAAATATAATTTGTACCACAATTGGAGATTTTCAAAGTCTTGGGCACTCTGAAAAACAATACTATGGGGTATTTATTAATACTCACATTTATAGGGAGATATCTGAGATATAAGAAGTAATTTTCCAAAAAGGAAATGACTTTTACATGGCATAAGTGGCAAAGTTTAGATACAAACCTTCTCTGAATAACTTTAAGTTCTATCAATGACCATACATTTTTCATAATATTTTTAAGAAAACAACTAATTTTCAAATGAGAATAATCATTAAATGGTGAATTAGTCCATTCCCAGGCTGCTATAAAGAAATATCCCAGACTGAGTAATTTATGAAGAAAAGAGATTTAATTGACTCAAAGCTCTGTGTGGCTTTGGAGGCCTCTCAAAACTTACAATCATGGCAAAAGGCAAAGCAGAAGCAAGCACTTCATTCACAAGGTGGAAGGAGAGAGAGTGCCAGTAGGGGAAATGCCAGACACTTATAAAACCATCAGATCTCGTGAGACCTCACTGTTACGAGAACAGTATGGGGAAAACTGCCCCCATGATTCAATTTCCTTCACCTGGTTCCTCCCTCAACACCTGGGATTATGGGGAGTAAAATCCAAGATGAGAGCTGAGTGGGGACACAAAGTCTAACCATATCAAATGGCAAATAGAAAAAATTCTTAAAATTGACTTCTCATTAATTGGTCTTTTTGTTGATCCAATTCTGCGGAAAATCATATGCTTAGATAAAATTCTCTCCTGTTTAATAGTGAAGTCAGGAAGAAAGACAGGAGTGCCAAGCTAGCAAGATGTGAATTATGTAATTGAATATGTTTTTCTATATCATTAAGCTGTGGAGTTGAATATAGGACAGCAATCCTTGAAAGAATTTTACACAAAAATAATTGATACACAGATTGCTTAACAAACATGCAAGAAGTTGCCAATTATTACCTTAGTTTTAGCTCAGTAAGACTACAAGTCAACTAATTGAATGTTTGGCTTTAGAAAAAAATCTGTCTCACAGAAAGGGAAAAAAAAATCTCAAAAGTACTTTGAAGGTCTATATTTATATGATGGAGAAGGTTTGGGTTACTATTCATAAAATGGTATAAAATATTAAAACATGGAGTCTCTTTATAATACCAGTGATTCCATTTGCAAGCCCTTTAAAGGGCAAATAAAACAGAGTATTGATTATGGAATACAAATAGTGTGTGCCAGACAAGAAAGAGAATTAAGGGCTCTGAAAATCTTTACACACACACACACACACACACACACACACAAGAAAACAGTCATAAGGCCACATGGTTTTCACTAGAATTGCAAATGCAATAATCTAATTTCAAAGCCATTTTATAAGTTAGATTGTCATTACTTTCTGTTCAAATATTTGAAATCCATTTTAATTCAAAGTCATATCAGAAATTCTTATAGGACTATCAGATATGTTTAAAACAACTGAAAATGTGTTGGTAATCTCTAGAGCAGACTTAGAGTTAAGATGTTACTGCTCCTATTGTAGAAAGGCATCGTTGGCTGGGCATGGTGGCTCATGCCTGTAATTCCAGCACTTTAGGAGACCAAGGAGGACAGATCACTTGAGGTCAGGAGTTCGAGACCACCCTGTTCAATATGGTGAAACCCTGTCTCTACTAAAAATACAAGTGCCTGTAGTTCCAACTAATCAAGAGGCTGAGGCAGGAGAATCGCTTGAACCCAGGAGGCAGAGGTTGCAGTGAGATGAGCTCACACCACTGTGCTCCAGCCTGGGCAACAGAGCAAGACTTCATCAAAAAAAAAAAAAAAAAAAAAAAGGGAATAATTAAGCGCATAACAAAACCCCTTTTGTTTTCAATTTTTTCTCTTTGTCAATATTATATTTTTATATCATTTTAATGCCAAGGTCACAAATTTTTTTAGGAAAAAATCAATGTAAAAATTGAAAAATGCCAAGAAATGGACAGATTGTAGAGGTAGTGTTTCTCTGATAAGTGATTAAAAAAAAAAAAACTTTAATTATACAACTATTTCTTGAGCCAAGAATATTCACATTTTTACATGTTGTTTTATACCGTAATGACTCTTAAGTATAAAGACCCTCTATTTTTCTATCATTTAGTTTTTAAACACCAGTGTAAACATAACTCCTACCTGAGAGAGCTTTGTATATTTATGTACTTGACATTAGAATTTGTATTTACCTTGGAACTGATTACCAAAATGAGGGAAAAAATACAGTGCCTCTATACTTGATATATATCTTCTGGAAAAGCAGCTACATTTTCTTTTAAGCTATAAAGCCACATACGGTTTAAATACCAAACTTTTAAATGTTCCATTATTTTAGTAAATATTTATTAAACATTTTTTTTAAAAAGAAAGAGAAAAAAAAAACTCTTCTAAACAAATGCAGCTACCAAAAAAACTGATTCCTGTTCTCAAGAAGTTTAAAATCCAGGAAGGGAAACAAACGCATAAAATTTGCTGAAATTCAAAATCAAAATAGTTGTAAGAGAATAATTAATAAATTCTGAACACAATGGAGAAAGCAATGAATTGTGTCTGGAAACGTAAGTAAAATCTTACCAGTTGCGTGTTGCTAAAGAAAGGTCATATACTAGTTAAATTCCGCCATTTTGCCTCTTAGTGAGCCTGTTGGAGCCCACTTGCTCAACTCCTGAGAGCTTATATGGAAGCTGTTGATCACCAGCTTCAGGTGTTTTCTAAAGCTACTGATCACTAGCTTCAGGTATTTTCGATCTGTTGGGAGACCGCCGTTCACTGGCGCCAGCTGAAATCAATTACTATGTTAGAGAGAGAGTTTAACAACTGCCTATCACCTGACGCTCTCTAACATTCCTGGTATGTGTGGGAGGGTTTCTTCAGCCCTGCTTATGTCTGCCTACCTACTCTAACAGAAAGAATGGTTTTATAATCAACTGTATATGAAGCTATACCAACAATATTGAAATATGCTACATAAATAATACATAAATGTCCAGCTTCATCAAAATTGAGTCAGTAATTATTCTGGTATGTTATGGCTTTAATCTTGCTGCTTATTCTCACTTTTTCTTCGAAGGGCCCATACAATCTTCTTTGTTATAACTCTGAAGCTGCTAACTCCTGCTGTAATACCAAAGTCCTCCTCTATCTCCTGGATTAACTGGAATGTCAATTCTAATATTATTCTCAGTTCAGACCTGCTAATTTGAAGTCAGATGGCAAAATGTTTTCTATATGAATTTTTTAGTGTGTATGTTATTCAAGCTAAGGTCAGTTAAAAATGTATTTTTGGCAATAGAATTAAAATATTTAAAAATAATAATGAATGCATGAAAAGTTACCTGTTCTTAAAATGGTTTCTCAGAAACATACATATATTTATAATATTTATTATTATGTTTTTATAACCATACATAGTTTAACAAAACAAATATAAGAGTTTAACATTATTAGCATTACTACTATAAAGATAGTTATAAAAATAATTAAAATATTCTAAAATTGTAACTTTTTAAATATTTTTACTGTATATATTACCATATAGTTTAATGTGATACATACTTTACATTTTGATACATACAGAAGCATTCCATAGCATAGAGTAAAACCTTTACTTTTTTTTACACATCCACAATAGTTCTTGAGTCATCTAAGCAGAATAAAAAGCCACCTCCCAATATTCTTTGTGTATAAACACTTTTTAACTTTGTAACTCACCTGTCTGCCTACAATCACATCTACATCTAAGCAGCCATGCAGTGAAGAACTTGAGAGTGAAAGGCCATCTGACATCAAAACCCAGTGGAACATGACTCAGCACAAAATGTAATGTAGGCCACAAAAAATAATTGAGTTGACTGTGACATATGCTTTTCTTTTTGCAAGGAACCACACTAGACTGCCTGCTCATACTACCTTGCTATTTTGCTTTCACAGTTTTGATTTTAGTACCAATCTGCATATAATCATCACATAATTGTGATGCTTAATTTTTTCCTTCTGACATAACTCTTGCCCCTGTACTGCATTTTTCCTCATTTTGCATATAATTATGTTTCTGTCTGACTGATTTACAGATATGCTGAATTCTAATTCTATTCAGGAGTAACTATGCATGGCCTGATATGATATTTTTCAAGTCTGCTTACTTTATATTGTATACTTATTATACAAAAAGGTAAAATGATGACTACCTTTTACAAATATTTTATATTGCCATGGATGAATTGACCATGACTATGAATATTATGCACTCCTTTTATTCATTCTTAATGAAATTACATTCATTTATTAGCTAAGTAAAATTCATTTCCTTTAGCTAATATACATCAAATGATCACTTGCTATTTCAAGCTTAGTTGATCTTTTCCTATAGCTGAATATTCATTAGCTAACAACTAGCTGCCTCATTCCCTTGAACTATTAACTATTAATTTATCGGAATTAATTTATAAATAATTATATAATTGAATAATATATATTAAACTTTCCTTTTCTGTTTGAAAGTAACAGAGATAAGATATTGTGTTGTGAAAGAGCTGGAATAAAAGTGAAAATAACTGGTTAAACAACTTGATTTTATAAAACTGCTTGACCATAAGTGACTGAGTAGATTTAGCTGGTGAATTGAGAATTATATTCACATTATATATGGGTTATCCGTGAGTTTGATGTTCCAGTGTGGTTAAGTGGAAAGAGGTAGATACTCTGGCAGAGCTCTCAGATTTTTAAATTTTATTTTCTGTAATATGGAAGCAATGCCGACAAATTCAAAGGAATTCTGTTAGAATGGAGTAAGATATCCTCCATAAAATGCATCGCACATTGTGTGGCACATGGTAGAATAAACACATATTTGCTTTCTCATTATAATTGCAGAATATTAAAGAATTTGTTATTATTACTCATGCTTTTTGTTTTCATTTTTATTGTTTATTTAATCAACCTCTTTAAAGTAATAATTCATTTTTGTAATGTTATTTTTCCATAAGTTCCAAGAAAGAAATGGGAGTCCACACGGGTATTTTGACAAGAAGATTCACTGGAAGCTGGTACTACAGGAAAGAATGGGTTGAAATGAATGAGATCAATGTCATGGATGTCTAAAGGAAGGCGGTTGCATAGGTATTGAATATAGAATAATTTTTCAACAGAAATGCTGGGTATTGTGTAATATAATATTTCCCCATAACCTCATAAAACTTTAGTGATAAGAAAAAGATTAGTAAATGCATACAGAAATGGGATTGCATATATATACCAATTAAAGAGTAAATGCCAGGCATTTCTGTGTAAACAACACTGGTGAGGAAAATCTGACAGCTAAGAATTTTTTGTTGTTGGTAGCTCATTAAGCTAAATAAATCTCTTTAATTGCATGACTTTGTATTCTGGATAACTTAAGTTTTATTTTATGGAAAATGTGTAACTGATACAGCATAATGTTTAAGTATATGGGTACTAAAGAGAGATTGCAGTGATGGGAGATGAGAGAGTCTATTCCTGGCTCTGCCACTCATTAACTGTCATCCCTTGGCCATGCTACTTATTGTCTTTGCCTTGGAACTCTTCTGAAAAACCAGGATAATGATACTACCTATCTCATAGGATTGTTTTCAAGATGAAATGTGTCAATATTCTTAAAGCCCTCAAAATGATGAGTGGGGCAGATTAGGCACTGAAAGCTCCTATTTATTGAGAAAATCAGTATTAAGAACATTCATATCTGCACCAAATCCTCATTGAAATATAGGCAAATGAAATGCCTACAAAAAAGACTGCTGAATAAAAATCTGGTCATAAAGTTACTTATCAATGAGTAAACAACTTAGAATGATGAAAATAATAAATGTAGTGTCATATTATCATACTGAAGAAAAAAATAGTAGTCTTTACTTACTAACTAGTACAATTATGGGTCTCTCATCTCACCTGGTTTTTTCAGACTTTTATCAACCTTTCAATGGTAACTTGAATGAGCATGTAAAGGTATGTCACAGAATAATGGAGAGGATGGAAACTAAATGGCAGTCTTACTATTAGAGTTGAGAAGCACACACAGACATTAATTTGAGTGCAGATGGTTTATGTTGTAATCATGAAGGAGTAGAAAAGGAGTAGAGAAATGAGAGAAGGGGGAGAGAATCAATACAATGTGATTCCATGAGAAATTTACTGCAGCTGGAAACCTAGGCCCAGTCCCACTGGGGACCTTTGGAAATGTATTTAGAAGCCAACTTACTGCTGGTCCACATAAGAGCTGAAAAATCTGAAGTATCTGTCTACCAAGTCCACCCCGTCACTGTCCCTGCTTGGTCATTTTCTAGCTCCTGTGGCTTGTCCTGTGTATGGCCAGACCTGCCCCTGCAGCCAGAGGCTGTACTCGGCAGAATCTTCTGCTTGTTTTGTATTAAAGAGCTTCTACTCCAGGCAAGATCCTTGGATTCAGGCAAGACGGATGCTGGAATTGGCCTCATACTTTGGACAGCACTGTATATCACAAACTTCTTAACACAAAGCATTAATTTTTCCTTTTCAGGGGTCACAGAAAAATTTTTTTGAACTTTGGTAACCTTTAAGCATAAGAGGTTTGGTATAGAATTCTGTGTGAGTGGAACTGAGCCCTCCCTGTCAGGGATGTGAGATTGACAGCACAGAAGTGAATGAGCAGGAAAAAAATCACAGCCTTTCTGTGAAGACAAAGGATGAATATGTGTGGCTTCTTTTGCTGAGCAGTGCAAATAAAAAAATATATAATGGGAATAACAGGAAAGGAGTTACCCAGTTCCAGACAATGCCTATGAGAAGAGGAATGGAATTTGTAGGAAAGACAAATTTGTTCCTGGACTTGGAAACTTGAAAATAAAAAGGAACAAATTACTATTTGGACCAGATATGTGTTGGGAAGAATTCAGGTTTGCCTGTGATTGTGGTAAGGCATTACAGCTGAGAGGTTTTAAAGTATCATGTTGGAATTAATTTAAAGTGTCCAGGCCAAAAAAAAATGGAGCTTTTTAAAAAAATATATGAGACAAGGGAGAAAATATAGAGCTTAGTTTTTGAGGTTATGGGCCATGTGGCCCAAAGAACTGCACATTTGGAAGTCAAAGTGATATTAAGAATAGTAATAAACATAATAAGGAAAAATTTAATC
This sequence comes from Ateles fusciceps, assembly GCA_036589455.1. Lineage (NCBI taxonomy): Eukaryota > Metazoa > Chordata > Mammalia > Primates > Atelidae > Ateles > Ateles fusciceps. Next base: position 2,451,048 of record JAZHEH010003445.1, read on the forward strand.
TATGAAGAGTTGAAAGAATTGAAGATTAATTTCTGAGATTTAAATGGCACTGTATATTAGGCAGCTGGGATTGGGCAGGAAAGTGTGGATATTTGCCAAAACAGAATGTAAATTTGTAGCTAAAAGTGGGGTACGGTGAAATTACCTGAAGGAGCTGAAGTTGGAAGGGCTAAGACGGTGGGGAACAGGGCTTGGAGCCAGGAAGAAAGCAAGACACAAGCCAGAGCTGAAAGAAGAGTGGGAATGGAGCCAAGGCTATTATTAAGATAGTAGAATGGAAGTTTCAGAGAGATTGGAAGGAAAGAGACATGAGACCTAAATACAGCATTAGAGACTACACCATAGAAAGGGGTGGGAAAACAAGCCACAGTTATACAAACCATATGAGGTTCATTTTTCTAATAAGTAGACTTAAAGATACATATAACAAAAATTAAAACAAAACAAAATAGGCCTAGAACAGACTTTCCTTCAGCATATAAACTGAGCATTCAATGGCCAACTGTAGAGGAAAGGCATCCAGTTCATTCATCTATCATAGTTCTGTTTGCCATGATTTCATGTCTATTTTCTCGTTGTTTTATCTTTTTTTGATAGTAAACATTTTTAACAACTTCTATCATAGGTTCAAATTTTTATACTATTGCACTTGCATAAAAAAGAAGAAATTTTAAAATGCACTACATAAGAATGTAATGGAAAATCAGTGTTAGGGGAAAGAGATCAAGTTTTTTTATGCTACCATCCATTTTTCTTGTTAAATTAAATAAAAAGGAGGTCACCAGCCTAAAGCTGTCTCTGTACTTTGAATTGCTAAATAACAAACGTAAAACTAACTTAGTGTGCAAACAAATTAAACCCTAATTTAAGAGCATATTTTGCAATAAACTGTTGAATTTTAGCCAATCACAGGCAGCCAACTGATCGGCTCGTGACCAAATAAGATAATGCCTCATCACACCATGTCCAAATAAAAGTGATGTATAGATATAGCCAGTCAGGTGGTTTCTGTACTTTGCTTCCATGCTCACCCTATAAAATCTTGCTGCTCATGCTGCTGGGCAGTGTTCTCTGAACTTCTTCTGGTTCTGACTATTGTCTGATTCATAAATTGTTCCTTGCTCAAATAAACTGTTAAATGTAATTTGTCTAAACTTTCTCTTTTAACATTTCTCACATTGAAATTCCTTGCCAAGGAAGTTAGACACACCTAGATGAAAGTCCAAAAGAGAGACCAAGTACCAATTTATAAATAGCAGAGCAAGCACTAAATACTCCTGTTTTGGAGAAAATTCAGTTTGAAAAACTAGCTGAGTTGAAGACGCTTACATGAGTTTTCTCTCTTTGAACCTAAGTTACAAATTTTATGAAAAAAAACTATAAAACTTTTCTTGGAAGTCTGAGTGAGATGTGGAGAATCTGTTGACCACATCTATTCCAGAAGCAAAGGAATACAGAGAGACATAGGTAGCTGATTTTTGAAAAGAATGGCCAAGTGAATCAATTTTACCTGTCTAAAGAGTGACTTAGTACTTAAACAATCAATTTTAAATGCATCTTGCCTTAGGGGAGGTGGCAAGCCTCTTAAGGCAGCAAGCAAAGCTGGACCAGATGAAGGAAACAAAAAGTCCGGCTTAAAGCCCAGCAATACAATATGCATTCATGTATGTATTTAAGCATTTAATAAATATTTATGAAGTGTCCATATGTGGCAAGCATTTTTTAGTTCCTGGGGAACACATTCATTAGAAGCCAAGACAGTTTTCAACTCTAATAGAAATCAACAAACTATAAAAGAAAATATCTGATATTGGAATACGCTATGTAGAAAGTGACTGACTTTCATGAAAGAGTAATAAGAAAACTTCCTCAGGTAGAACAGACACATAGCCTACTCTGAGGGTGTGGAAGTTTAGCTGATTCCTCAGTGCTAAGCCAGCTAAAACATATATGAAGAAAGTATGCCAGGCAAAACAATCAGCAAATTTAAATATATTATGATGCAGGAAAAGTTTTATTTGTTTTAGAAAGAGAAAGTCAGCCAGAGCAAGAGGAATTGAGTAATTAAGGGGGAAGTAATGAAACCTGCTCATAAGAGTTGGCAGGAGCCACAGAGGGCTCAGAAGAAAAGAGTGTGAACTGTCTACTTCATTGTAAGTTCATTGGGAAGCCTTTTTAAGTTTTTTACTTTTACAGGTAAACAACACGGACTTCTATTTATAATCATTTGAATATATGGACACTATGTACAAACAGATTCATCAGCTGAGAAATAGATTTTTTATTAAAAAATACACAATTCATTTGAGAGCATGTCTTAACTCATTTATAATAGTATTAACAAAAATGTAAATTAATGTTCATAACAATTTTAGGAAATGAGAATAAGAAGAATAACTATTTAAAAATGACGTTTTGCTAGTCACCGCTTGTTTGCTTGGAAACCTCACTCTCCCCCGAGTCTGCTCTGGGTTTCAAGACATGACCCTTGTAAACTGTATTTCCTGGTTCCACTAGGAACTACCTTTCAGTTAAATTTCATCATTGGGATGCTCTGGAAGGAGACTAGAGGAGAGAAGGTGAAGGAAGCCAAGGCACTATCTCCCTCTTCATTCAGGTGACACTTTTGGCCGTGGCCACATGCCCTCTCTGAAAAGCCCCTGCTAGCTCTAGAATCCACCAGGCAGCTCAAGCTTCTGAGTTCTGGTAACAGCTATTCCTGTTTTTGAACCTTGAACCCAGTGGGTGAAGCACCTTAATCTATTGCTAATTTCTGTTTCACCTTCTCGGCCATTTCCTCTTCTTGCAACTGTCATGATTAGATTATTCTATTGAATTCTCTCTATTTAATTACCTGAGTTGGATTCTGTTTCTTTGGTTGGACCCTGAGTACCATAAATCTCTCTATGTTATTTGGCTTATTTCAATATAATATTTACTTAGCTGAAAATTAGAATAATTCTTCACATTTATAGAGCATTTTTACCATCATCTTACACAAGGAATTTGTATTTTATTTAAATCATCATTATTTATAATGTCTCCAATCCAAAGTACTCCCAGAAATAAAGATTCTAGACACTTAGTGTATTAGAGAAGTAAACTTTCAGGTATGGGACTTATTTGGTCTGGCTGATTTGGGTCAATAATTTTGTGATGGAGATGAAAATGGATAGTAGGTCAACTTCTGTACTATAATTATCAAGGTGCAGAAGTATCTACTTTTCAGATAAAGCTCCTGATGTTCTGGCATCATTGTGTTACAACAAATGACTTATTTAATATACAAACAAATTTAGAAAATCTAATACTGTAAGAACACTTAGTTATTCATAACCCATTCCTTATAGATTTTGTCATGTGCTCTTCTAATATTTAAACCAGGGCTGTTAAATGTTTTGAATGGGTTTATAATAATAAATATTTTGAGTGGGCTGGTTGTGGAATGAAAGTAAAAGGTACGGAGAGGCTAGTGGAAAGCACTAAAATACAGAGGAACTAAGTGACATGGGTAGAAGAATACATGTCAGAAGAGAAAGGGAGATGGGAGGACACTTCAGACAGTGTGATCATACAGCATTGGCACACACATTCAAGTAGCCTCTGTCATCATTAACTACTTGTCTGCCTCTCCTCTCAGGCCTTGACTGCAGGTATCATAAATCACTTAACTTTTTATCGCCAACTCCTAGCATAGGGAGAGGCTTATGGTGGTCATAAATTATCTTTGTTGACTGCATAAATTGAGAAAGCAGAAAATGTCTATTCCTTCCTTCTTTTTTTCTTCCTTCCTTTTTTCTTTCCTTCCTTCCTTTTCTTTTTTTCTTTCCATCTTTTTTCTTTGTCTTTTTTCTTTTTTTTCACTTTTTCTTCCTCCATTTACGTATAAAAACATGAGTTAAATTACATTCTACTACATCACGCATTTTTTCTGCATTTACATTTAACTAAATATATAAAATTTCATTATATGCTTTTGTGAGATTATTTATACCTACAATTCTTAAAACAACAAATTTAATTTTTCTCTCCATATTGTTTACATTATGCCTGCTTTATTACTGTAACCCTGGAAGATATGAGAGTCACTATAGAACAATGGAGAGCACAAAACACTGAATCAGTAAACTTTTCAATCACGTTCTTGCTCTGCCCTTTACTAGCTGTGTGACTTTAGATAAGTTTCTCTATCTGTCAAATGGACAGACTCAATTTTCTCATGATTTTTGTAAGAACAAAGGAAATAAGAGACGAAAGTTGCCAGGTAAATAATGAATGATATTTTGACTCCTTATCCTTTGGTTCTCAGTTTAAACATCTAGTGCTTACAGAAGACTAACATGACTTTATTTCCTCAACTCCACTGTTTTATCCCTAGTAATATTTATACCTGTTAACTTCTTTTCCAACCCTCTGGACTCCTCCTTCACAGTACCCACTATTCTTATGACATCTAGCCCAATTACTGTCTTCCTTAAAGTTCCTTCTATCAGAAGCATCAACTGTATTCAGAGTATATGGCAAGCATGTACTAGATGCTCTAGATTTTTGTTGAATGAATAAAATAATATTTAAGGTGATGTGTTTCTATGCCTGTTGTCCATTAGATACCACCACTCTTTTCTAAAGCTAAAAAATATTTTTCCCAGAATCCTCCTCCCTGTATGTGGTTCCTAGATGGAGTTTGCCAATAACAGGTGCTCACATGTGATTTAGCACAAAGAAGTGAACCAGAGGCCATCATTCCTGAGAAGCAGTTGCATCCTGAAGCTTATGCAGAGGACAGATTTTTAGCATGTCTCCCAGCTCTTAAGAACTATTCATCATTGCAATCTGAATAGTTGGTAGGACCTCCTTAGAGAATCTTGACAACTGCAGAAACTTACAAACTAGCTCTGGAGAAATACAGATTTCAATGCTTCAATTTGATAACTTCAGTGTGAAATCCTCTATCGTGGAAGCTCTCCTCACTACCACTCTCCTGATCTTTCAACGGTTTTAAACCCCTAATATTATTCTAAGTGCCTTTTACTTAATGATAAAGAGTGGCTTCTGACTTTTTATATGATATCTCACTGGCATGGGTGCTTAATAAATTAGTAATAAACCAGTTAATTTTAAACATGAGCCAAAGGTGAAAGTATTTTCAAAAAGAGTAAAGGAAAGTCATAATGTAAAATTTCATTTCTAGAAGCAGGTACATCTAGAGGCCTAAAATTTAGCAGTAAAATAAAAATGGAAGCAAAATCAGCTACAAAAATCACAAGATTATGTCACATAAAACACTTTTCAGGTGCGGCATAACTATTCCTCACTGAAGACCACAGCTACATTTCTTCATATAGCCTCAAAAAGGAAAGATTATTAGAAATGATAATTCTTAATATTTAATGAATTCTTACTCAGATCTATGAAATGTGCCAAGTGACTCATATGTGATGTTTTGTTATATGCTTATAAAGATGAAGAAACTTAAAATAAGACAATTTGCCAACCATTACTCGTGTGAAGTAAACAAGCTATAACTAAAACTCAGATACGATTGACTGCAAAATTTTAAAAATTTAATCTCTTAAACATTATTTTATACTACATTTCTATAATAATGCCTTCAACTTACTGCCTGGTAATTTACATTTATTATTATATTGATTAATTAATATTTTTCAAATCAAATTTTAAAATAAAATTGAGGGAAATGAGTTTCTTATGAGTATTTATCATAATACTGTCCCAAATATTCTGTGGATGGAATTAACACAAGGGCCAATTCCTAAAACTCGTTCTATAGAAATGAGATTTTTTTTAATTGGCTGATTTAATTCAAAAATAGATTTCAGGGAATTAGACTAATAGATGAATTAAGTAAATTTCAGACAATTATTCATAAATAATGTTTTCTCAACTGAACTTTTGAAATTACAGTAGCTTATTGTTTTCTACAGCTCACATGTTAAGTACACAACCATATACCTTAGCAGCAAAATGAATTCAGAGCAGCATTGTGAAAATGTTTGCTTCTAAGAAAAACCCATTCTTCACTAGAATATTATTGTGACTCTTTGGATGTGAGCTTTAGGAAGTAAGAATAACATCAAAATTATACTCTGAAAGTAATTATAGGTCTACCTAACACAAAAACAGCTGTGGAGCACAGGAAACTAGATCCATGTTAAGAAATCACACTAAAACAACTTTTAATGGAAGGAATTTGAGGTAGGTGTCATCATATCACCTTAGCTCACTGCATCTTGCTTTGAAAAATTTAACTTTGTGTCACTTTTACCTAAATAAATTAGCAGATTATATGTTTATATAATAAATGAGAAAACAGTGTACAATAACATTCGCCTTGAAATTTTGATACATCAACTGTTTGTGGTCTAAGCTGTAGTTTAAATGATTCGCTGATTATAACTAGTTACAGAGATAAAATAATTTGATTCAAAAACATTTCATAATTGAAGAGTATGTTTAATCATAAACTTCTACAGAAGTTCCATTACCTCATTAGGTAATAATTTCAGTGGAAGCCGATATTTTGTGGTCACAAGATCACTTTCCACTTATAATTAATGTCAAATAATGACTTAGCAATCTTTGCATACTTCTATTAATTCATGGAGCCAGTATTGACATTTGAAATTATCATTTTTCAATGTGATTTAAGTGTATTAAAGTTGTCTTTTTAAAAAATTATGTAGTTTATTTCACTGACAAAACTATTCATTTTTGTTGAAGTCATTTTTTAAATAAGGGTTGTAGTTATTAAAACGTTATTTTAAATCTGTATACTTTTAAAATTTATATGGAAGCTGCTCTATTTTCTTCAAGACAACACTCCTGTACCACTCTAATGTAGTTTTAAATAAATCCAAAGAAATTCAGGAAATCTATAGAAGTATAATACTTCTAAACTTTAAATTTTTATTCCACTAAAAGTCTTCTGTTTTTAATAAAAACTATTTCCTTACAGTTAATATAACAATCTAACAATGCTATGTTCTTTTGCCAAGTTTTTGTTAAGATTGCTGTATATATCACTAAAGGAACACTTGAGTATCCATTTATAAAGGTACCTACGTTTTGGCTTAGAATCTGAGTTTGTGCATTTTGAAAATAGAAGTACTTTATAAAATCTTTTGATATCTTTTCATCAAAGAAACTAAGGAAGACCTATTTCATTTTTATTTTTACTTTGACTTGTATTTTTCAGCATTAGAACTGGGTTAAGCTCCTTGTCATGTTATATAACAGAAATGTCTTGTCATATCCTGACATCTTGTCACCTAAATAATGACTCATAGTCCTGGTGAGCTTTCAGAGAAAGGTTCTGGCAATTATTCAAATGGCTTGTCTCTTCCTTTGGCATTTCACACAGCTAAAAATCATTTGATATATCTCCTGCATTTTTGCAGAAAATATTGCCCTAGACACTCATTCTAAGCCTATCTTAGGAGTTCCATATGATTTCATAGGATGACAATATTATGCAGTGTTCCACATGCTTCCCATTAAATTACATATAAAAAAATAAGAATAGATTTACCCTGATTATTTCTTTAAAATTCAAAAAAATAAATCAAATACTATCTTCTATCAAAAGGAAAATATTAGATAAACAAGGAAGGTACCTAGATAGCTAGAAAAAGCACATTTTAGCAAATGCTGACAGAAAGACCAGCAATTGCAAAGGCCCTCAAGGGACCATTGCATGGTTTGTCCACAGAAAAGTAGTGAGGCTCATATGGCTGGAGCAAAATGAACAAGGTAGGAATGAGGTCACAGGGTAGCTGAGAGCCGGCCTCTGTGCAGCACAATAGGGATGGAAAACTCCATGTCCTTGATTCTTAGTGAGATGAGGGGTCATTCAGAGATTGAATGGAGGGCTGCCATTCATTTGTTCAACAAATATCTGTTGAGCACCTTATTATGTGACAGCTGCTGTTCTAGATGCTGGAGATATAACAGTAAACATACAGAAAAAAATATTACTTACTTTCATATGGCTGCTGATTTTCTGGATTGGAGCACAAAAACTGGTTAGATAGCCAGTCAACCAAGGCTGAGTAAATAGTTATGTTAGAAAATGATAAACGCTACAGAGAAAAATAAAGCAAGAGAAAATGGTGAGGGGGTTAACTCAGTCACTGCAAGTTTGTGAGACATAATCGATTTTTTATTTTTTGGAGACCAAGTTTTGCTCTTGTTGCACAGACTGGAGTACAATGGCATGGTCTCGGCTCCCTGCAACCTCTCCTTCCCAGGTTCAAGTGATTCTCCTGTTTCAGCCTCCCAAGTACCTGGGATTACAGGTACCCACCACCACACCTGGCTAATTTTTGTATTTTTAGTAGAGATGGTGTTTCACCATATTGGCCAGGCTGGTCTCAAACCCCTGACCTCAGGTGATCCGCTGACCTTGGCCTCCCAAATAACTGATATTTTTACATCACTCTAATTACTTTATGGAGGAAAGGCATGATTAGAATGGGGAGCAATTTAGAAGGGCATTATAATAATCAAGGAAATGGGTGAGTTTGGCTTTAACTTTAGTGGTAGATGAAGAGATGACAAAAAGTGATTGAATTCTGAATAAATTTCAGAGTAATTTCAGCCAGTAGGATTGCCTGTTGTTTTGTATATGAGGATGAGACAAAAGAAGAAGTCAAGGATGACTCTGATAATTATATTTAAGCAACTGAATACAGGGAATTATCTGAGATGGGAAACATTCAGGTGAAGTAAACATACAGGAAGTGAAAGGCCTAAGTTTGAATTTACTGTAGCACATAGAAATTACCATCAAACTTTAGGCAGAAAAGGAGTTACTAGGAAAGTGAGCAAGTGTATTGGAAGAACTTAAATGGCAAAATCTACATTGAACCTCCACAAATGACTTCCAGAATCATTGAGAAATGCCTTAAATTGGGTGGCTGCCAGGAGTTATTCCTTTTCCAGACATCACTGGAATGAAAAACCTGCCACTGATTCTATCAGTGCAACCATGTCTAGATACACAGAGAGCTGGAAAATGAACACCTGTAGATGCAATAGGCTGATTAGGAAGCCAGATTAGAAAGTCACTGCCAGTAATGCTGACATTTCCACTGTGATATTTCACACTCATGAAGTTAAAAAATAGCATATTGTGAGCAACAAATTCATGTTTTCATAACCCAGATTGGCAATGGAAACCAGCAAATAAGTAAAAAAGTACCTTAATTGTCAAAACTGTTTTGTACTCAGTTAATGATATCAAGTTTTCTACTTTTCCAAGCAAAAAGAAAATGATTGCATGAAAGTTGTTAGAATAAATACAGACTATCTGCAGAATGGTTATTAAGCTCAATGGAATGTGAGATATTTGGACCATGTTTAGTTTGAGGTATCAATTTGCTATCTTTTAAAGATGTCAAAAAGTGCTTACATATAAATCTGACAAAGAAATGGGAGAGGCTCAGGAATATATGAGAGAAATAGGATTTATAGACTATGTTTAAAGTCACAATGCAGGATAAAGTGACTTTGACAGTGCACAACTTACATAAGGGAAAAGCTGATCTGTCTCTTCCCATTTGTGTGTTGCAAAAATGATAAGGCTGTTTCAATCTCATATTCAAATTAGTAAGTAACCTTTAAAACACTTCATGTGGGTCATAATACACAGATCGAAAAGATGCCATACACATATTTGGTAGAGATAATACAAATAGGAAGGTAGCTAAGGTCAGAGAGAAAGTAATTTCACCTGATAATAACAATCTGAATATATATTTAGGAAGATCTGAAAACCTTCTATAGAATTAATTTATAAAACCTATGCTTTGGATGAACTCATTAGTGGAGCACAGGATTTGATAAACTGTACTGAGTAGTCATTATTGCTGTGTTATAAACATTACCTTAAAATTTAGCAGCTTTAAACAGCAAACATTTATGTTCTCACAGTTTTTGAGTTAGGAGTAACGTAGCTGAGTGGTTCTGGCTCAGACTCTTACGAGGCTGCAATCAAGTCGTCGGTCAGGGCTGCAGGCCTATCTGAAGGCACAACTGGGAAGGATTTACTTAGTAGCTCACTCAAGTGGTTCCTAGCAGTTGTCAGTTTCTTAATGATTATTAGTCAGAAACTTCAGTTCCTGAGCACAAAAGATCTTTATAGATTTGTTCATAACATAGCAGCTTGTTCTTCCAGAGTGAGTCATCCAATGGGTGAAGAGAACATAAGCTCCCCCTGAGATAAAACTGCAGTTTTATAATAACATAACCTTGGTACTTATTTACCATTGCTTATGCTGTATTTTACTGGTTATAATGTGGAAGGATACTAACAAGAATCTGAATGCCAGGGTCTGGGAGCGCTGAGGCTCCTCTTGGAGGCAGGCCACTACAGTTGGTCTTTGTGGACCTTACGAATTGTGGGAGCTAGTTAAGCTGTCCAGTAAGCCTGTTGTCTTCACACGTGATGTTAGAGTTCAAAGTATGCAGGACAGCCATTTGGAAGAGGAGATAGATGTAACATGGGAGAGGTCAAGAACAAGCTGGAACTTATAGAAGCGCAAGCTGGGAACACACGAGGAAGGACTAAAATATATGTCAGTTCTTATGGCCTCCGTCCTTGGTGGTATGGGTATTCTGAGAAGCCAAGTATCTTTGTCACATAGCTAAACACTTGGGACTAGATTCTCTACTGCTGAAGGAGCATCTCAGGGAAAGCAGAGCAGTCACAGACCTAGTTGCTATTCCACAATCCTGAAAGGAGTGAGCACATAAATGACAGTAGGTGTATGCTATCAAATGACTCCTGCTTTACTTTAACTTTCTAAATCTCCCACAGGCATCTGTCTTGTGGTCAACTCTAACCAAAATCATATGGAGAAAGGAATTCTGGGAAATGTAGTTCATTCTAGAAAAGTTATCATATTACAAAGCCACTGCAGATTGTAGCCGAGAAGCAGAATTCTCAGTGTCTGTATGTAACAATGAAAATTTGAAAAGCATCCAAGAGATTCTAGACTGGATAAAAAAGGATAAAATATACTTTATAATCATGCTAATTAAGAGTTTTCCCTAGTTTCTCTGTAAGAAGCAATTAACAACGAATATTACAATTAAATATTTTGTATTCCTCATTTTAATTACTTATATAATTTATATACATGTATCACATATAAAGTGTTATATTCTACAACAATAGCATATATATATATATACAATATAGAGACTACGGATGACAAATAGTTATCAAATGTTTATATTCCTGAATTAAAGGTGTTTATGGAGGGAATGTAGGTATATCTGAAAAGCTTGGATAATAACTCTGTGTTAGAGCACAGATTTCTATATTTCCTGTGGGGAAAAAAATAGTAAATAGGTAAACAAACTGTCCTGTTCTTACCCCAAGTAACAAGATTTAGTTATAGTTGAATGGGCATCATATGATGCAGGCTTTCAACATTATTGATTATTTTCATTGTCTATCTTTTTCCAAAAGTGAGGTGAATATAAATATTCATGCTTATTAATTTTAGCTTTACAAATATAAAGCAGAGATTATGATAGAGAGACTTTTTATGGGTATTTTCCTTCTGCTTCATTTTTTCTCCTTTAACATTTCTAATGTTATTTGGAGAGTTGCAATTTTAGGATTTTTAAAAATTGATAAGGAATATTTGTACATATTTGTGGTGTACATGTGGTATTTTTTACATGCATAGAATGTAAAAAAATCAATAAAAGTATTTTGGATATTCATCATCTTAAGTATTTATAATTTCTATGTGTTGGAAACATTTTACATTTTCTATCTATTTGAAATATACAATATTTTAAATATACATTGTTAATATTGTTATTGAAATATACAATAGTTAACATTGTTACTACAATATACAATATTGTTAACTATAGTCACTCTAGTCTGCTGTGAAACATTCAAACCCATTCTTTCTATCTAACTGTATGCTTGTACCCATTAACCTACCTCTCTCCATCTCATTCTGACCCACACACTCATCCCAGCCTTTGGTATCTATCACTCTACCACCAGGAGAACAACTTTTTTGGTTTCCACATACAAGTGAGAACCTGCAATATTTGTCTTTCTGTGCCTATCTCATTTTATTTAACAGAATGATCTCCAGTTCCATCCATGTTACTTCAGATGAAAGAATGTGATTCTTTTTTTATGGCCAAGAACTACTCCATTGTGGTATACACACCACATCTTTTTTTATGAATTAATTTGTTGGTGGACACTTCAATTGATTTCATATCCTTGGTATTGCAAATAGTGGTTCAATAAACATAGAAGTTCATGTATCATTTTATATACTGATTTATTTTCCTTTGGATAAATAACCAGTAGTGTGATTACTGGATATTATGGTAGCTCTATTTGTAGCTTTTTGAGAAATTTTCATACTGTTTTCCATAGTGGTTATACTGATACACATTCCCATCAACAGTGTTCCCCCTTCCTCCAAATCCTTGCCAGCATCTGTTATTTTTTTTTCTCATTTTGATAATAGCTGTCCTAACTAGGGTAGAGTGACATTTCACTGGCCTTTTGATTTGTATTTCCCTGGTGATTAGTCATGTTGAATATTTTTTCACGTATCTGTTGGCCATTTGTGGGTCTTCTTTCGAGAAATGTTTATTCATGTCATTTGCTTACTTTTTAGTGGGATTATTTGTCTTTTTACTGGTGAGTTGTTTCTTGTATACTCTGGATATTTGTTCCCTGTTAGATGAATAGTTTGCAAATATTTTCTCCATTCGACAGTCTGTCTCTTCACTCTGCTGATTATTTCCATTGCTATACACAAGATTTTTAGTTTAACATCATCCCATTTTTATTGCCTGTGCTTTTGAGGTCTTAGCCGTAAAACCCTTGCCTAGTCCAATGTCCTACCATGCCTTTTCTATGTTTTCTTTTAGTAGCTGTATACTTTCAGCTCTTATGTTTAAATCTGTAATCCATCTTGAGTTGATTTTTATACATAGTGAGAGATAGGGGTCCAGTTTCATTCTTCTGCCCATGGATAACCAATTTTTCCAATACAACTTATTGAAAAGGGTGTCATTTCCCTAGGGTATGTTTTGGTGCTTTTGTTGAAAACTAGTTGACTGTAGATACACGGATTTATTTCTGGGTTCTTTCCTATTGCCCTAAAATTTTGTGAAATTGAACAAGTAAGTGGAGCTGAGTAGGGATAGTATGAGGAATCCCCAGATTAAATTAACCTTCTTTAAAAAAATTATCTTACAGTGGCTATGCCTTCTAAACACTTTAAATAAGTATAAAGGAGGAAAAAAATCACATTACATAAGCTATATAATACCGTACATGTTCAAATACAGATTAGCTTGTAAAATAAAATTCTCTTTTCTATCATTTCCCCTCTATGAAAAGTCACCAGCTATTTTACATATTGTCTTCCACTTTTCTTATGGAAATATTCCACATCAGTAGGCATAATTTACAGGGAAATGAGGAACTGAAAATTACATTACTGTGAGATAACTTTCTTCTTAAGATTTTTTAGGGGTTCTATTTTCCAGGTACACACAGTGAATTAAAACATTTATTATACGTGTCAGCTAACATTTTATTTTGTCTAGCAGAAACATTTGCAAAGAAAAAGATTTCCGCTATGCCTGAAGTAACTGGTTTAAAGTGTCAGAGAACGGTATGGGCCTTAGAAATATGTCTGAATTAGGAATCATCTGAGATATTAATTCAAGTTGGTTTGTCCACTGCTGTTATTTCCAGGTTTCAGAGTTTTCCAGACTTCAGCAACTTTAAAAAAGTAAAACAGAGTTTTAAAATGTAAACATTCCTTTTTATGTGGCAACTTATTATCTAGGAGAAACTAGCATATTTCAGATTTGGCATTGTATTAGTCCTTTCTCACGCTGCTAATAAAGACATACCTGAGAGTGGGTAATTTATAAAGGGAAGAGCTTTAATTGACTCACAGTTCAGCACGGATGGGGAGGCCTCAGGAAACTTACAATCATGGCATAAGGGGAAGCCTTCTTCACATGGTGGCAGGAGAGAGAAGAATGATGTCCAGTGAAGGGAGAAGCCCTTTACCAAACCATCAGATCTCATGAGAATTAAGTCACTATCACTAGAAAAGGATAGGGAAACCACCGCATGATTCAATTATCTCCCCTTCGTTCCTCCTATGACACATGGGAATTATGGGAAGGAACTACAATTTGAGGTGAGATTTAGGTGGGGACACAGCCAAACCATAGCAGAAATAATAAGAAAGAAAAACTAAAGCATCTCAGAAAAAATAATTATCAGATAATTCTGTGCAAAAGACATTATTCTGATACCATAGACAATGGAACAGGATGGACAGTATTCCTGTTATCCTCTTAAAGCTTCAAAAAGCATATTGTGTTTTATTTTTCTCCTATGTATTATGGAGTATTCCAATTAAACAAATAATTAAGCACTATAAGGAGATAAACATCTTTACAATTTTTTCTTGACAATGTTTATCTATAATTTTGTGCTATAGACCATACTAACAGATAAAAATTAGTCTTAGAATGTGAAGGGAGATGACAGTCAGAGGTAAAGGACAAAATGTTAAATTGTTGCGATTTCTTTGGTGTATTTTCCATTTACAGAGAATATCTGCAATCCCTAGGAGAAAACATAAGGGATATCATTGAATCCCTATGAACAAGGATCCCTAAGAATGTCATAAGCTTATTTAAAATATTTGGTCCTGCCTGAAAGCGATCATGTTGAAATTAGAGCGAATAAATTTAAAAGAAGTATATTCATCATTTTTGAAAGACACTAATTTATTCATCTTTACTTAGGCAGATTCAATATTTGTTTAACATCTACTTTGTGCAAGCACATGACAGCTTTGAATGAATGGGCCTTTGTCCCTTGATGAGGATCTGTTAGCCTTGAAGCCCAGATGAGAAAAGTCTCAGTATGTCATGTATAGGTGTCCTTAAACATAATCCAGTTACATGTGGCATTTTCTGGTCACCTATTAAACACTGTAGTCAGTAGTCTGTTTCTATTCTCTTTATTATTCAGCTCTTATAATGTTTCTGTTACAAGTGGGAAATGTAAAATATAGAATATAATTACAAGATGATTTTAATATCCAATCTAGATTCTGACAATTTCTCACAGTAGTTTTTGTTTTCATCCTCTTGGCTATAGGAAATCACTATAGCCATGAACCTATTTATTCTATACACAATTCTTGTCACTTTGTATTTGAAGGTTTGTATTTACCTTTTTCTACTATCAGTCTATAAACTCAAGTTCTATAAGCCAAAGACATGGCAAAGGCCTCCAGGAAGGAATTACTGTAATTAATTCCTTCCAAACTAATTTTTACTGTCCAGATTCTCTGTTAGTAGGCCAAGTGTTTTGTCTAGCCTGCTTCAATTGATAACTCTTTCCAGAATGATTCTATATCAGATGCAACAATTATCAACTTAAAACTGCTCTGTGTAGAAAATAGTTGGGCTACTGCCAATATGTGTCAAATCGACTCAAACATACTATTATCAAAATTGACCTTAGGTAGCAAAGTGCTAAGGTTTCCACTACCATTGTTCTATTTTGACTATGGGCAATTCTCTCACAAACCACGCAACTCTGACATTCTCAGCCGTGTAGTTCAATGTGCCTTGCTCTGCAATGTGTAATGCATGTGCAAAGTTGGCTACAAATTAAAGAAGCACAGGAAATGGAAGGAAGGAAATGATCAAAGGAATAGGCTGAACATTCTCTTCTGATTATTTTAATCTTAGAAAGTTAACATATAAATAAATTTCACATTTCTGAAAATGAAACAAATGCAAAAATATTTAATAATAAAATCTACCTTTAACAAGCTCTGTAATTTCTATTCTCTCAAAAATGTCACAAACTTTTCTTTGATCTAGAAATGAACAAGTACATTACTAAAATAACCACTGTGATGATAAAAGAACATGAAGTTGGTGTTCCCATGGACTAGATATTAATGGTCATTTCTTTGTCAATATCTTCTGAGCCTTTTCTTTTATAGTCTGTGATGTCTCTGCATTTGAATTCAGTCTTACTACTGTCTACCTGACTCTCCAGCATCACTCACCCCAGACTACCTTGAACACACTCACTCATGCACACACAGATAATGAAACGGCAAATGATAGTAACAGGAGGCAGCCAAATGCCTAGACAGATATGGGAGGGTCCCTGGTAAAAACCCCACCTTCAATCTGAAGACAGTTTAAAGCCTAAAAACCAAGCTACAGATTAAATCCTCAGACCAGATTGAGAACTTGTCTTCCTGTTTGTTGTGCTTTTCCTCTGACTGATCCCCACCTTTCAGCTGTTTTACATTTACCTACTTTTCCTTAATTGGTTTTCTACACTGTTGTGCCCACCTTTGAGTGGTATCTTCACTTTAACCTTTTCTGCATACTTACCATCCAATCAGCATGGACTCCCCATTATGAGTCCATAATAGGCCTCAGACACAGCCACATGGGTAACTTTCCTGCCTTCAAGCAGGGGGACCAACTGTGCCACCCCCCTTTCTGCTGAAAGCTGTTTTCATTGTTCAATAGAATTTCTCTCTCCCCCCCCTCACCCTTCAATATCTAGTGTATTCTCATCCTTCTTGGGCGTGGTATAAGAGCTCAGGAACCACCAAATGTGGGTACAGCTATAACAGAGGTGAGCTGGGGCACATCAGTATGGCTGAGCAAGCCATGGTGCAGCATTGCCAGCTGGAGTACCCCCCCCTTGCAAAGTGACCAGGAAGAAAACTTCTACATCACTAAGATCATTGAAGACATGTCAAACATAGATATAGAAATTGAGAGCCCTGGCCAGGTGTGGTGGCTCATGCCTGTAATCCCAGCACTTTGGGAGGCCGAGGCAGGCAGATCATAAGGTCAGGAGTTCGAGACCAGTCAGATGAACATGATGAAACCTCATCTCTACTAAAAAAACAAAAATTAGCTGGATGTGGTGGTACATGCCTGAAATCCCAGCTACTCAGGAGGCTGAGGTAGGAGAATCATTTGAACTTGGGAGGCGAAGGTTACAGTGAGCAGAGATTTGCCACTTCACTCCAGCCTATGTAACAGAGCAAGACTCCATCTCGAAAAAGAAAGAAGAGAGAGGAGAGGAGGGAGGAAGGAAGGAAAGAAGGAAGGAAGGAAGGAAAGAGGGAGGGGCAAGAAGGGGAGAGACTGAAGAAAGAAAGAAGTAAATATGTATATTTCCATTATTAAGTTTATATTCTGACTTATATGTGAGTGTCATATGAGATAGGTTAAGGTAATTCCATCAAAAATTGTCTCTGAAATCAGGCAAATTTTGGTTTTTAGTCCAAGGGCTAGACTTAAGCTCCAGTAGGCCAATCAATAAACTATCCCTACATTTTCAGCTCAATTAGGGGCTCAGCATCTCATTGTCTGAATATAGTAATGTGGTGAGTTTCAGTTCTCCCATACTCTGAGAGGCCATAAGTTTGGTTCTTAAGAAAGGAACTCAAGTAAAAAAATACGTTTCAAGTCTTAAGACAAGAAAAGTCAATTTCTATGTTTATTAAAAATAACTATCTATGGGACTACTGTGTTGACTTATTTCAACCAAGAAATATTTGTATTTTTAGCTTGACTGCACCATTTGCTTACTTATGATCTAATACTAATCTAATATATTGAGTTCATTTCCTAAATATCTATGTTGCTAAATAGACCATGATCAGGATAGGGAAAATATATTAATCATTCTTGTTATTTATGAAATCTAATATGTGAGGATTTTTTTTACTTTTGTGTTATTTGGGCCATCATGTAAACAAGTTTTTTAGTACATGCATATAAACTGGGATAAAATGATAGCAACAGATAACATAGAGCTTTTAAAAGAGTAATTTGAGAAAGGTGGTAACTTAAAATTTAAACCTAACTTTTAAACATGAAACATATTCAAAAAAACAAAACAAAACAAAACAAAATAAATTCCAAAGTGTGTAAAGAAAGATAATAAAAGCAGAGAATAAATTTTTCTTTCAGCAAGGTGCTAAAGCTGATAGAAAATCACTGGGTCAATTTGTCTTTCTAATAAGCTTTCCTCTTTCCCCTTCCTGATTCCAAACTGAAGTAAAATTTCCTACTTATTATTGGAGAGAGTAGAACAATCTCAGGACCCTAACCCTGTAAGAGGGACAGGTTGTACACCTTCTTACAAATATCAACATGTGTAAACATGCATCACGTATTAAAGTTTATAAAGTTATGGGGGAAAGATGATGAAAAAAAAAATCCTATAAAACCCAGAGGCCAACAGAATGATAGTACCTCTCAACATGTTATAGTAAAGTTATTTTTTTGAGCTTGCCTTATTTGCTCTTTGACAGTTTAAGACCCTGGATGACACAGATACTGCTTCATCTTAGTGTCTCCAACAGCATCTGTCACAGAAACTCTCAATGGCAGCAGCGGGCCATCTGGAGCAGCCCTGGCCATCACACTAGCTGCAGTTGTGAGGCGCCGGTGGTTGCAGCAGGAGGGGCTGCAGGAGCAGCAGTGGCTGTAGTGAGTCCCCCTCTGCCCCATGTCTCTTGTGCCCCACATCCCCAAGGCAACCAACTGCACCATCCCCACCCTCACACAGCTAGACAGATATGCTCCCAGGCCCAGAACCTGCACCGTGGCCTCAGCCTCACTCCCCACCACATCCTAGGAGCCCACAATCACCTGGCTGAAAGCCCAGCCAGGAATTGTGGAGTCAGCCCCAAGAGCATCAGGTTCCTTTGTGCAGGGTTGGCTGGAGCCACCATGCCACCTGCACCTCACCTGCCACCCCTGCGGAGAAAATGCAGAGAGGAGGCAAACCAGTAGAACAGCGAAGAAAAGCAGCCAGCCTGGATTTATTTGCCCAGGACGGGCCCCGCACACATGGATCATCAAGGTATGTGCCACCACATCTACCTGCCTGCCTTGGAGGTTGAGGCTCAGAATTTGGAGCACAGACCCCACACATATTCCAGGGGCATCAGCATCAGGTGCAGATTCTTGGAGCAGCTGGGCCTGAGGAACCCTGCCAGGTTCCCTGGACCTGAGCAAGGGGAACCTGCACTGATGGAGCAGGAATTCCCCAGCTGCTGCGGCAGCCACACTACCATGGCTGCAGACCCAGGCATTCCTACACTTTTGGTGGCCAGATGTAGGCAGGAGCCCTGCCCTCCCAGGAGCAGCTGCAGCCACCCACGCCACAGCTGTGGACCCAGGCATCTCTGCACTCTTGGGGGCCTGGGAAGGACCTCCGTGCCCCTGCAGGCTCAAAAGTGCCTGCTCCTACTGAAACTGATCAGGACACCCTGGCTACGGAGAGGAGCTCCACACTGTGGGTCTCCTCTGAGCTGTTCTTTCCCTCAGTAAAGCTCCTTTTTGTTTTGCTCACCCTCCACTTTTCTGTGTGCCTTGTTCTTTCTGGATGCAGGACAAGAACTCAGGACCCAGTGAATGGTGGGGCTAAAAGAGCTGTAACACAAACAGGGCTGAAACATACCCCTTGCTCACCATGTTGTGAGTGACAAGAAGAAAAGAACAGAGAAGGAGAGAACAGCTGTGGCCCTTCAGGGAGCCCAGACCTAGGAGCTTCCCAAGCCAGGGCTTTGACATCCTTTTAGGGCTCTGTGATTCCTCCTGTCTCCAAGCTTCTGGACACCACTGCATTCCCCCAGTGTCAGCCGTGGAAGCTGCTTATGGTATGCCTGACCCAGACACAGACTTGTAGGGAGCCATCACCTGTGCCAGCACCTGGAGCTGCCCGCCCCGCTGCAGCCAGCATGCCTGGCTGTGCACAATGACCAGACCCCACACTCGCTCACTCACACACCGCTCACCACCCCCTTACGCTTGGCAAGCGTGGGATCCAGGCCGGTAGTTTGAGCTGACCTTCCAGGCTTAGTGCACCCAGTGGTCCGTAGAAACTCTCAGGCAAAAAGACCACTGGCCACAGAAGTTTCCGGCTGGAAAAGCAACAACTCAAAGATTCCCATCACTCTACTATACTTGGTTTGTTGTGCACAACATGAACTTAATAAAAAGTATGTGGTTTAATCAATTAATGAGTTAATTTTGAATACAGTTATAAATTCTAACATTGTTTTTATTCAGAAGCCTATTCCTTTGTCTTAGTTTAGATCACTTTAATTTTTAGCTACAATTTTCAGCTTATTTATTCGGATAGTGAAAATATAAAATTCATATGGAGTTGATTTGAGTTTGGCTCTTTTGTCACAACATATTTTCTCAATTTTAATCTGGCATATACTTATCAGTGGAATTTTCAACCCAGAAATTGATTTAATTTACTTGTCATACTTAGTAATTTAATTGAGTTCCCATTTTCACTTGCTAGCCTTCATGTTTACACATTAAAACTATCTGGTAACATAGAAAGCATTTGTAAAATTCCCCATATATATTTTCTTAGTACTTAGATAGAATGATATATACCTTCTGGTTTAAAGATATTTTTCAGTCCATTTTCATTCAAATGATACAATTATGCTTGAGTTTAAGCATATTATTTTATGAAAACAAAAAACTTTTTTAACTTAAATTTACTTAGAAAGTGTATCAGTGAATTTCCTTGCTCTTCAAAAACACAGAGGTGTGTAATTGCTAAAAAGAAGCATAAATATATGAATATATCATTCAATATTAAACAATTTTGACAGTAGTTACAAATACAGTTGTTACAGTTGACAGAGACATCTGAAAGCAAGATTATCTGAAAAATGACATATTATATATGTATATTTATTAAATATTATAACAAATGAAGCTTACTGGCCAGATCATGTGTTGAAATCTCAAAGATGAAAAATTTAAGAAATTCTAGATAGAAACAATAAGATTATCTTTAATATATTTATAAATATCCTATCATCCTAGAAATAGATGGGTCAAAATAAATACTAGACTTTAACTGCAATGTTGTATTGTATAGTGATGGTAAATGTTTAGTATAAGTCTGAATTTTAAAGTACTAAACCTAATTTCTGCTACATTTTTTACTTTCATGAAATTAATATTCAGAAACTGTTCTTAAAAGGGCCAGCTGCACATAATTCAGGTATGAGATTCAAAACTCATACATTCACCTGAGGTTTATTTAATATGAAGAGTCCAAATGAGTGAACCAAGTTTCAGTAATCATGGCAGATATTAACGGTAAGCACACCTGATTAGGAGTTCATTCAATTGTCCAGTTACAGTCATTGTTTGATGAAAGAATACATGTTCCATATGGACAGAATATTTGTGTTTCACTGTTATAATCCCAACAACGGATACAACATTGGAGTAAAGTAGATACTAAAGAAATGTCTGACTAAATAAGTGAAAATTTGATAATTTATAATGGATCTATTTTAAAAAGTTGCAAAGTATTTTATTGAAAAAGGAAAAAATCACTATTGATAGTTGTTTTTTATTTTAAATAAAATATATCTATGTCTGTGCAGCATGGCTATGCTTAATGGCTTGAGAGCATGATTTCGAACTCAAAAAACATCAAACCTTTACATATTAATTCATGTACAAATGCCACATGACCTATGCATTCTGAGACTGTCAAATTAGAAGTCAAATTTATGAACATACCTCATAAAAGGGGAAAAATAAATTATATAGATTATTTTTATTAGACTTTCCTTCACATTCAGCATAAAAATAATTTCATCTCCACTATTTAAGAAAGTAATTATTTTACAAACTTTATACTTACTTTCACATGTTGATAGACAGATTTATATATGGATTTCAATATATATTGATTTCAGAGGAAAAATTAATATACATATGGTGAGGGTACATGTTCAGCCCTCTTTTTTCTTTCATATGGAAAATATATCCCATTACTTCCTAATTTAATACACATGTAAATTAGCTAGGACTAGATTACATGTGTATATGATGATGTTTAATCACAAAAATGTTTGTGGAATTGAATTCATATGAAATTAGCTAGGACTAGATTACATGTGTATATGATGAATATCATATACACATGTAATCTAGTCCTAGCTAATTTCATATGAATTCAATTCCACAAACATTTATTGAACAGCCACTATTTGTTTGCATTAAATAGTAGTCTCTGCCTACAGAGAAATGATCATGATTTGAACTTAACCTAGAGACAGGTATATTACTTTTCTACTACATTTCCTAAAATTCATAAAAATTATGTGGGTAATTTTACCAAAAATAATAAAAGAATTACATTAATATTAATCTAAATAAATAGAACATTCAGTAAGGTTTTTTTTTGTGGTAAGGCTGACAATATATAAAGCAAGGGAAAGAACCATATTTTAATTACTGGATTGACCAAATTATCTTATTTAATTTTACAGATAATTATTAAAGCTAAAAATACCAATAATAAATACAATGGGCTTTTTAATAAACCTTGGCCTTAAGTTTAACATTTATGTATTCTTTTTTAAGTCAGTTACACATTTAAGATCAGTATGCCCACTTGACTTTATCTTTCAGTCCAACTTTTCTTAGCGTTAAATCATAAATAATACTCCAATTTACTTTTACCACTGAAGAAAGTTTTATTCAATTTTTCGCCTTTGTAGAAAGGAATGATATTTTTGAAAGGATAAAATTTTGTGAGTTTTCCTTCTTCACGTGGCAAAGCATATTACTTCAGCATTTATATGACATTTAACTGATGTTTTCTAACTATTGACATTATTTAAAATATCTAGTAATTCTTTCCACAATATAATTTCCATTTGTAAATTAGAATATAAAAAAATTAGACACGTGTGAAAATAGCACAATTAACTTATCTAATGTATTAGAATTACTAGAAAAATATAATGAAACTTAACAATTATGCGTGCCTACTGTGTGCCTAATCTCTGTGTGTTAAAAATTCTGAGGGGGCTGAGTCTTGTCAGGGTTTGGAGGAAGCACACTTTCATGAGATTTACCTCCAGGAGTCACTAGGTTCTTAGGGTAAACCTTGGAGAAAAATATCTTTTTACTCCATTGTTGAGCTTATTTACTTCATCCTAAATTAAATAAAATAATAGCAATAAGACCATAAAATAGGTAACAATTTTTTTTTTTTAGGTGGAGTCTTGCTCTGTCGCCCAGGCTGGAATGCAATGGTGTGATCTCAGCTCACTGCAACCTCTGCCTCCTGGGTTCAAGCAATTCTCCTGCCTCAGCCTGCTGAGTAGCTTGGACCATAGGTGCCCTCCATGGCGCCCAGCTAATTTTTGTATTTTTAGTAGAGACAGGGTTTCACCATATTTGACCAGGTTGGTCTTGAACTCCTGACTTTGTGATCTGCCCACCTTGGCCTCCCAAAGTCCTGGCATTACAGGCATGAGCCACTGTGCCCGGCCATGTAACAAATTTATTAAGAGAAAAGTTTTATTTTGGAAATAGCAATGAAAAGAAAGATAAAAGAAAAATTAAACCTTCTTTTAATTGTTTCCTCAGTAAAAGCATGTTATGGACCGGAGGCTATGTCCCCACAAAAGTCATATGTTGGATCCCTACCCCTCAAAGTGATGGAATTAGAGGTAGGCTCTCTGTGAGATCATTAGGCTTGGATGAAGTCATGAGCATGGACTCCCAATGGTGGGACTTATCCTTATAAGAGGAGGAAGGGAGACTCGATCCCGCTCTCTCATCCATACCAGGACACAGCAAAAGGGTGGCTGACTGCAAACCAAGAGGAAAGTTCTCATTGGGAACTGAACTTGGATTTCCCAATCCACTAGAATTGTGAGAAACGTACACTTATTGTATAAGCCACACAGTCTATGGCATTTTGTAAGAGCAACCTGAGCTAAGACAGTGACATAATACTTCAAACACTGAAAATTTGCATGTTAATTAAAGGACTAAATACAGATGAATTGAGATCAAGAAAATTGTCTTAATAGATTTATAATTTCCTTTGGAAAGTATACACAAATGAATTTTGTTATATATATTTACAAATGTTTAGATAGAATTCATTCTTTATCATGGTTTTATGTTCAAATATTACATTAGAGTCATATAAATACTATTTCATGCATTTGAAAAAAGATAATATGGATTGTGAGATAAATTTTAGAATAACACTGAAGTTCTATAAGTTTTACTTAGTATTCTACCTCAAGAAGAGTTCTTCAAGGCTTGATTGATCATGAATAAGGATCTCTTTCTTCTGCTTTTACGGGCAATTCATTCATCCAGTTTCACCAGGCATGTCATTTATTATGCTTTGACTATTGTTTTAAGATCACACATGATTTGTTTTCAAAATTAAAGTCTTCATTATATGCCTATCTCCATATTCTCCCATGCTAAGTTTGAGAGAATAATACAATATTTCATGAAAGTTGACATAGGTAAATCCAGATTATGTTGCCAGACTTCTCTCTACACAACCAGTGCTGGCAAGTCATCATTAATCTGTAGTTTTGTGATGTCTATAAGATCTCTACAAGTTGATTTATGTAGATATTGTAAGCTATGTGTTGTGCAATATGAAGCAAAAGTGGCCAAATACATTAAAAAATTTCTCATTACAAGATACAAATAACATGCATTTCCTTTACTCAGCACTGAAAATAATGGGATCTCATTCTTCACTCCCACTCAGAGTGTAAGAGAATGTCCATATTTAGAAAAATAGCAACTATCATAAGAAATAAATTCAGCTTCTCTATTTCATTATCAAAAGAAGATAATAGCAAAAGCAATTAAAATGACAATAAAGGAGCAAATATACCAAGTATGATGATCTTGGCAGAGTTAGGCACTTATTCTAGAGTTGCTTCAGAAAAAGGTGGCAACTAGTATGTGAAATATAATCTACCTTAGCAATGGTATTCAAAAAGTCAATTAATCATAGTCTATCCTAAATTAGGCTACCTGTTGATCTGCATTTAACACCTCCTCATAACATTTGTAGGTGATGTGTAACTTCTTGGTTTCACTAAGAGATTGTAGGGTACAATATGTTATGACATTCAAAATCCTTATTGAGAAATAAGATTTCCAGGAAGAATAATCTTTCCTCTTCCAAACAAAACAAAAAAAGACACACAAAACAAGACCATAGAATCCTATTTTACTATCCAAAATTGAAGCTGAAAGCATCATTTTCCTTATTTAGTTTTTCCAATGCTTTATATTTTGTACTAAAACATTAAGTATAGGTGAGGTAGATACTGTGTTCTTTATGACTATATGTCTGATGAAATAGTGAACTGCTTCCTTCAATAGATAATTTGTATCTGTTTGAAAATAGGAAACATCTATTACATTTCGGGATATCAAAATAAACTCTAAGAATAATTTACTTCCTTTATGTAAGAGACAAAGTGTCATTTTGTTATAATGGTACAATGATATTACAGTGATAGGAAGGTATTTTTGAAATAATCTATAATGAAAATCCAAGGATATTATTGGCGTATAAGATGAGAGAATTTGTCTGTATGGATGGCATTTGATCCTGTAACATGGGAAAGATTTTAAAAATGTGAGATGATAAATAGACTGTATTGTTGAAGTGATGAAAAACTGAAAAATTCAGTGGAGTGTCCAAAAGTGCCAGCTGGAAAGGAGACAGAAGGATATCAACAGTCTGCATTCAGAAGGAATCCTGATGTGTTGATGTAATAGCCTGATAATGAAATGACTTGCCTGCCTCTATTTACAAAGAACCCTTTGACTCTTTGAAGTGGGATGTTTTGGAGATCACATAAACATGGCCTAACATAAAAACTGTGTCTTTAAGTGCATTGTATTTTCTCTATAAACATTCATTCAAATAAATCAGTCTCCAAGGTTTATGTGTTTATTAAGCATATTATAATTGAAGATTGTTTAATATCTGCTACTTGCTCTGAATTCAAATCAACTTTTACTTTGGGATACTTTTTGGGGAGAAAACACAATAAGTCAAAACTGATTACCAACTCTGTCTAGACTCAAGTAAATACATTGTCACCCAATTTCATGAATAGATAATAGAGTACTTGTTAAAAGCATGTGACACTCAGATCAGTCAAACCTTGCCAGAACTGAAAAATGTAGAAATACTTGCCTTGTATTCTTTGAGGAGCTTAGTGGAATATGAAGAAAAGGGGAAAGAGAAAGGGAGAGGAGAGAAAAGAAAAAAAGAGAATAATAATATAAATTTCAAGATGAAAAGAGAGAGAAAATGATTAACCCTAAATCCTGAGATGTAAAGTATCCTCAAACTCTTTTAATATAGCATATGATATAAAATCACTGTCCTGAATCAATTATCCAATAAGCCAAACTGATGATCAGCCATTATTGTCTTGGCTTAGCCCATTACTAGCTGTGTTAGCAGGTTCATAAACATCTTACTATAAAATGCCTAGTATATGTTATGCCATGGTCCTTGGGATATAGTGTTGAACAAGGATAGAATGGTAGTTTACATTCCTGTGGGGGAGACATAAACAACAACCAAAAGCTTACAAAGAAATAATTTCAGATAATTAAAAATTCCATAAAGAAAAAAACAAAACTGGATAGAGAATGGCTATAGGGATGGAGGAGGATGGTTTATTATCTGATTAAAACTACTTGGCTGGGTATAGTGGCTCATGCCTGTAATCCCAGCACTTTGGGAGGCTGAGGTGGGTGGATCACGAGGTCAGGAGTTCAAGCGCAGCCTGGCCAAGATGGTGAAACCCCATTAGTTGGGTGTGGTGGTGGGTGCCTGGAATCCCAGCTACTCAGGAGGCTAAGGTAGAGAATTGCTTGAACCCCAGAGGAAGAGGCTGCAGTGAGCAGAGATCAGACGACTGCACTCTAGCCTGGGCAACAGAGCAAGATTCCATCTAAAAAAAATTAAAATTAAAATTAAAAAACCTACTTTTAGTAGAAATTATATGAAATGATGTACTAATTGTAATAAAGTGGACATGTGCATAAAACCCTATCTGGAGGAGTCAATACTTTCCTAAAGGCCACCCCAGATGTGCCAAAAATGTCTGAGCAGTGAAATAAGATGACTCATTCCTGACTTCATACTCTTTCCATTTTAACACACCACTAACACTTGAATTAGTTTGAAACTTCAGAAATTACTTGCTATTAATACAAGCAGTAAAAGTTTTCTTATAAATAGTATCAAGCATGCAAAAATACTCTTTGGGATTTTTGCTTTCTAGAGAGCTCCAATCCTGTGTCAGCTGCCAACTCAAGTGCTGCTTTCTACATGATATTCCCCTACAATAACGCTCCAAGATGGTAGAAAGACTATAGAATAAATAATTGATTTGCCTTGGTTTTTAGAAAAAAAATCTCCAAGGAAATCAATTTTATCTTTTGGCATGTGTACCCATAAAATTAGAAAATATTTAATAAATGATATTATTTATATTATTCTATTAGGCAAGGATAGAGGGGGAAACAGTAATGTCATAGTTCTACTTGTAAGAGTGGGAAATGCTGTAGACTTTTGAGACTTTTAACCAACAAAATGGAAATTTAAAAAATCTACCTTGTATTATCTTTTTTAAGTTTAATTGAGATAATCCATCTAAAATATGTTTCTGGCACATAGTAAGTGTGCAATAAAATGTTCGTCATTATTTTCATTAAAATGTGTTGTTTTCCTTAGAATTTATTCTAGATGATAATTATTATTTTTATGTGAAACAGTATGTCTTTTGGAGGCACATACCATATATAAATAAGCAGCAATTAGTATAAAGAAACACTCTGCTACAATCACTTATATCTTGGCATAAAACAAACTTTCTGTAAAAATGACTTTTTTTCTATCAATTCTAAATCTCCTTGTTACCTTTCTGGTATAGAACACAAAATATTTGGGATTATTTATTTTACTTCTATTTTTCAAATTTAGTAGAAAAGGATTTCACTATTTTATATTAGCTCTAAGTTTCTAAGTCTCTTATTCTCCAGTTAACTTGTGAATCAAACAGTAAAAATCCTGGAAAAAGCGTTCTTAGAAAAATCAGAATATTTCCCATGGTATAACTTATCCAGTATCACTTGTTTTGCTATCACATGAAAACAAAATGCAATAATGGAGTGGTATCAGGGTGACAGAGTAGAGGCCTTGAAAATAGCATACACTGGTTGAGTACTTAAACTGTGCCATAGGCATAGCTTAATTCTGGAGCATGAGAAGGTAATTCCCACACTCTCCATTTAAGCATAGCTCGAAGCATAACAGGAGGAGAGCTTGCCCAAAATTCAGTACTTGCTTCTGACCATACAGTGACATTATAATTAACCACTGTTTTGGGACAGAATCCCCCCAAATGACAAGGGCCACTTTCAGTTTGAATGGTTATTGACCATTATGTGTGGTTAAAAATAAAAAGTTTTCATCTACAATGAGATACTGTTCTTAACAATGACGCTTGTGGAAAATACCATCTGAATGGCGAATCTTGGAACCTGCCATAGATATTATTTACAAGAGACATCATTTTGAGGATGCATAGAAGTTTCCATTTACTGATATGTTCAGTTATTCAGTTTTTTCTATGCAAGGACAAAATTATGCTAAGCCCTGAGATTTCAGGAAAAAAAAAAAGGATTCCTGCATGTGGGGAATCCTCATATTCCTAGGAGAAATGGGTCAAACACAAATAAAGTGTGCAAATTATAATATTGAAGAATATAAATAACTCAGTGACTGGATAAAATAATTATCAGTTGGCTAATCAAATAATGCTGAACATTTTTAGTGAGCAGATATGTGAAATAATTTCACAGGACAAATAGGAGTTTACATAGGAAAGGAAGAATAAAGCTTGGTTTGCAGATGAGACTAGAAATGGAGACAATTCCCAGTGAAAATTTCAGACAGAAGAGAAATCAGACGTGTAGGGCCACAGGGCCAGTACAGAGAACCTCAGTAAGTGCCCCCTACCTGATTAAAACCTTGTACATACAAATACAATTTGGCTAATATGTAATGAATCAATTACACTAAGATTTATTAGCCTACTAAATACTTACTATGAAATTGAATTCACTTTAGACAACATTTGTTTCCAGATACTGAAATTAATAATTATAGACCATTAATAGAACTTTCACTGTTTTTAAACACTAAAAAACACCCAAATTAACCTCGTATGTTTGAAATTATTCTCCAAAAATAAACACAAAAGCCAGCACTGAAATTCTTAGTAATAAAAGTGAAGAATATAGCAACTCAAAACAATATAATGAAAACAATTAATCTTGACAGGACCACCTTATATGTTGGCATTACAAATAAAGGAAGACATTTCCAATTACTTTTATTGTTTTGTTTTGGATATAAAATGAAATAGAAACTGCATGATTTTAGGAGAATAATTTAATGCCTGATGATGATTTTGAATATGTTTTCATGTCTTTCTTTTGATCTTATACATTTTCTATTTTGTTGTCAGCATTTTTGGTATTCCAGAAAATTTTGAGGTCTGAATAGCCTCCTGGAGTTCATCAGTTGATGTGGCCTGTGAGCTCTACAATTGGCCTCCCAGCAGTACTTTTTGTTATTTAAACAAAGTGCTAATAAAATATGCAAGATGAACATGCTGGTCCTTTTGTTTTTGCACTCTGCAATGTCCAACCAATTAAAAACCAAGCTTGGACTATGATACAGTGAATGCCTAATAATATACTGCCCATATATAATATAGTGCCTATATTTTATATAAATATATCTATTTTTTCTTTCTCCTTGGAGTTTTTTTTTTTTACTAAATTCAGAACTCTTAGTTTTATAACATCAACATACAAAAGTGTACATGATTTGCATTCTAGACCACATCTGTATTGCTAATGACAATACCTTCCCCTGCCTCCTCTCCTCCTCAAAATGTTAAAACATGGCATATTAAAGTGTAAAAGGATGGCATGTATCTTTTTGGATGGTCACCCCTTAAAGAATTCTAGTATTTTCTTCTGTGTAACATCTTTATCTTATATAAAGTAGCATAGGAACAATTTCTTTTGAAAGATAATGTCATTTAAATTAATGGCTATATATATATGTGTGTATATATATACATATAATTAAATATTTAAAATTATATACATAAAACTTTAAGATATCAACTCAAAATTGATTAAAGTCTTATAAGACCGAAAACTATAAAACTACCAAAAGAAAACATGGAGCAAACAATTTATGTTATTGGTTCTGGCATGAATATTTTGGATAACACAGAAAAGATAGGTAACAAGAACAAATATAGAAAAATAGGATTAAATCATACTAAAAGATTTCTAAAAAGCAAAGTAAACAATCAACAGGGTAAAGAAATAATCTAAAGAATGAGAGAAAATATTTGCAAACTATGCATCTGACAAGCGGTTAATATCCAGAATATATAAAAAACTCAAATTACAAATTAGCAAATAATAATAATCTGATTAAAAATGGGCAAAAGATCTGAATAGACATTTCTCAAAAGTAGAGACACAAATGACCAACAGGTATATGAAAAACATACGCAAAATCACAAATTATTAGGAAAATGCAAAACAAAACTACCATGAGATACTGCCTCACCCCAATTAGAATGGCTACTATCAAAAAGTTGAAAACTAATATATGGTGTCTTGGACATGGAAGAAGAGGAATTCTTATACTCTGTTGATAAACTAGTATAACCATATATATATATATATATAGTTTGGAATGCTAGAAATAGGTTTATTCCACTATATTTGAAAGCCTGCCATTTTACATTAATACGATTTTTGAACTAAATCTTACACTTGTTTTAAAGTAGTCATGTTTCCACAGATGGATGCAAACACCATGTACATGAAACACGTGCTTCTACATCACCAAAGCCAGTGAATGTACTGGGTGAAGATCAGCCTGGGAAACATTTAATTACTTTGAATTTCACATCAGGAATTTGATATTGGTTAGCACAAGTACTAATGCTCCATTAGCAGGAGGTAACTGGGGCATAGAAGGTCTAGACTCTTCAGCAACCACAGTTTTTGAAAATATTAGAAAACTTATATTTGAAATATAATTAGTTATTTATAATTATGTTTCAAAATTTCATTACTCAGGATTCTCCATTGCATCTTGACAATATAGGATTCTCACCAATCCAGTAGGTGAGAAATTAAATTTTACTGTACTTTTAATTTGTTATATGCCCTTGATGATATAGGTTAAAAATATTTTCTATTTAAACATATTTTGAGCTCAAAAGAAATAATTGCAAAGTTATAATCAAATTAGAGTTAATATTTAGGGGTTTAACATAAGTAAAACTTTTTTTGATTCAATTAATTAGAAAATACAATTACTGTGTTAAGCAATTAAAGCAATTCCTCAATAGTATAAAATAGTAAATTGTTTTAAGTATCAAAATGCCAAAAATCAGACTTTCTTCAAGATCGATCTTTTGTTTTTGGATAACTCAATACATTTAGTAAAATCTATGGCATGAAATTATTTGGGATATAACTTTGTGGTTCTTTAGTGATAGATGAGGCTTAAAAGGTATCCTCACACTTTGTTCAGCATTTATTAAATCTTTAGAATTGGAAGTCTCAAGAGAGTACCAGGAAATTCAGAAGGGTTTTCCATTCATCACTTCTTGAATCACACAATATTATTTTGAGCACATGTCGAGACTTTTCAAAATGTAATTTCTGCATATCTTGACATGAGCATTTTATATTACTGTGTGTTAGAATTCACACAATTACTGCTGTCCTTGACTTGAAACATTTTTACTTTGCACATTGACATTCATAAAAATACTCAGTTTATCACTGCTCTTTTCTTTCTGTGATATTCACTATTGTAACAAAAATATACATTTCTGAAATTAATATATCACAGACATTTCTATTATGAATTTGCTTTATAAAATTAAAAGGAGTTTGACGTACAAATTGAATGTCATTAGACTAAGGATTTATTTGAAACCGTATGTCTACTAACATTAAAATACGTGTATATAACTTTTGCTAAATTTTCAAGATTTTAACATTTTGACATGCAATATCTTCACAAAGTTGACCTTAGCAAAGGTGTTTTCTGAAAGTGCCAACATTATTTTAATACCTCTTTACTTCTTGAGGGAATGTATTCTCTTTCCAGGTCCACAGGGGGACATATTTTTAATGGCAGGAACTTCCCAGTGCCATGCCCCACTCCCATCTCTCTCCATCCAGGAGATCTGAAGGTTTATTTTTAAATTTCGCAGGCAAGGGAGGAAACTAAGAGTCAGATCGCCCCAGCGGGAGTTCTAAGGAACTCCTTTCATTGGCATGGGGTCTTTGAGAAGGTAGGGGTTCCTACCAGGTTAAAAGTTCCCTTCTTCCACACCTCTTTGGACTCCATGTTTGGAGTTCCATGTTGGAACACTCTTGTGGAAGCTGTTTTTCTGTATCCTGGATTTCCCTCTGGAGTCCCCTTCCACACTCTCTCTTGGAAGCCTGTCTTCCTCTCCTAAACTCCATCTCTCTCTCTATTCCCTTCCACTAAGTGTGGAAGCTGCTTTCCTCTCCTGGATTCCATTTTTCTGAATTCTCTCACTCAGTGTGAGAGGAGCTTTCCTTCTCTGGTTTTCCCCCTCTGGGAACCCTTCTCACAAGATGTGAGAGCGGGTTTTCTTTCTCTCACTCAGTGTGAGAGTTAGCTGTTTCTCTATCCTTCTTTTTCTCTCTCTAAATAAGTCACTTTCTACAAACATTTAACGGCGGGGGCCCCTTGAGGGCACGCTGAACCCCTGAACCCCAATATTACATTCTGAGATAAACATTTTAAGCCAAGCTCATTTAGCTAATGAAAGGATGTATATTCGTTTTATTTAATTGAAATAATATTTTCAATTAATAAATAATACATTAAATAAATTAAATAATACTTTCAATTAAATAAAGTAAAATGCAAGTGTATTTGAAAACAAATGTTTTCTGAAGAGAAAAGTAAATTATTATACTGTAAGTTCTGGGACATATATCACAGTTTTTGAAAATATTAGAAAATTCTTAGTTTTATCACATCAACATACAAAAGTCTACATGATCTGCATTCTATACCACATATGTATTGCTAATGACAATATCTTTTCCTGCCTCCTCTCCTTCTCAAAAAGTTAAAACATGGTGTATTTAAATGTAAAAGGATGGCCTGTATCTTTTTGGATGGTCACCCCTTAAAGAATTCTAGTATTTTTTTCTATGTAACATCTTTATCTTGTATATTAAATAATACATGTCTATAACTTTTGTTTCTATATCCCAGAACTTAAAGTATAATAAAAAAGTAAATTATTAAACATTAAATAATTTTAATAACATAATTATCTCTATTTTTAGTAGACTGCACATCTATTTCTCTTCAACAAGGATTCTTCCTTGTTTTAAACAACAGTTACATTTTATGGCAATTTTGCATTCACATTTTTAAACCACTAAATAAGTGTTTACTCTAAGAAGTTAATTTGTCATTTTGATAATCTAAAATATTTCTGAAAGACAAATTGAACATACTGAATTTAATTTAAAGATAACTTCAAAATTGTCTTTTTTTTCTACCACTATCCACAAACTGTAATATCATTTACATCTTTATGAATACAATTTTATTTGGTTTAAAAGTATTTGGATTATCTGATTATATGAGGAGTCTATTTTGCAATTTATTTGTTTTTTTAATGATTGGTGTTTTATAAAACCTGTTTTTACATTTTTTAAATAATTTTTAAACTAGGGAAATAAAAAATACAGGTGTTGATAATGACAGTAAAGACAGGAGTATTAATTAGTTTCTTGTGTATATGTACATATTCCAGATGGCTTTCCTTCTTGGTACATAATTTAAGGATAGTAATCACTGATTTCTAGCCTACTCATGAATATATGTATGTGTGTATATACATATATGTGTATATGTAATAAACTAATATATTTAATTATAAGCTTTTATGAGTATGACAACATAGGAAACAAAACGTGTAGTTAGCAATTGCAACAAATGTGAAAAATCTAATTTAATAAATTCATCATTAATCACAATTTATTTAACAAAGATTCAGATTGAATTTTTGAAGACTCATGGTAGCTTAGGAAACAAATAATAAATATCAAAAATCAATGTTTAAAAACCATGATTCTTGATTCATACTAATTTATAAAAACTCTGTGGTTTATTTTATCTCATCTATTAATCATTTGATTAATTCACCAATTTAAAAGCATTGAGATTTCTGTTGAACATTTGTGGTAATGGATGGTGAGAAATACACAATCATAAACAACTCCTGTTCTCAGTAGTGATTAGATTTAATTTTGTGATATAAAAATTTCTATTGTTTAAGAAAGTATATAATAAAAATATGTGTTATGAACTTTAAGTTGAATAGAAATCTCAAGAAAGGAAATAAATAACTCACTGGTTTGAAATTGTCAGAAAATATGTTCTGAAGGCTGCAGAACTTGATTTCACAACCTCGATCATTAATCTCTATTAGCATAAATTTTGTTATCAGCCTCATGTCTTGTCTCATTGTACTCTCTTCTGACTTGAAATTCCACATTGCACATTGTACAATTCTGATTTATTTATTTACAGGCAAACTCATATGTAAAAAGTGATCTTTTGGGCCTGGAGATTGTTTTTTAACCATAGTTCAAATTGGTGACTATCCTATTTAACTAAACTGGAAATTAGTAATATTCTGGGAATGTAATTGTATTTCAATAAATACAGTGTGATTTGTGATTTCTGATCATTCTTTGGCACCAAGGTGACCCTTTGAAATAATTAATGCTGTTTTGGAGGAAAATGTCAGTGCTAATCATCTCGCTATACTTTTCTCCTAAAAGCCAAGAAAAACCGGAGATCTAAATAACTCTGTCCTGTTGCATATTCACTTTTATTCACATATTTGGCTCAGAAAAGTTCACAGCTAAAGGGGTCAGCATTGTTTTTAATACTTGGGTTAACAATGAGAAAACTTCCAGGATGGTTATCTTTCATATATATGTATTCATATAGTCTGTATAGTAGGCACAGGCTTAATTTAACATTATTCTTTGGCCACATAAAAATATCATCATTCAGTTTTTGAAAATATATAATACGGTTCTTTAGAAAATAAAAATTTTATGTTCAAATTGTAGCAATCATAAATCATATGCATACTAGCATCACATTATTATATTAAGTAATCATGTTATGTTGCTATATTAATGTCCTTGAAATTATCTTGTCAACAATAATATTTATTACAAGTGTTTCCAGGATTTTGCTAACAGTACATCTATGAATCTAGTTCAGAATCACAAGTGATTAATTTTGGCTCAGTTGAAGGTTATGTGTACCACTAGATGCTATATATTGTTTAAAGTGTTTAACTAGGAAATGTAATTCCTCATGATATCCTTAAGGCTTAAGGACGTTTAAAAAGTATAATGCATTTTGGCTGGGTATGGTGGCTCATGCCTGTAATCCCAGCACTTCCATAGGCTGAGGCAGATGGATCACAAGGTCAGGAATTCAAGACCAGCCTGGCCAACATGGTGAAACCCAGTCTGTACTAAAAATACAAAAATTAGCCAGACGTGGTGGCGTGCCTGTAGTCTCAGCTACCCAGGAAGCTGAGGTAGAAGAATTGCTTGAACCCAGGAGGCAGAGTTGCAGTAAGTGGAGATTACACTCCTTCACTCCAGCCTAGGTGACAGAGCGAGACTCTGTCTCCAAAAAAAAAAAAGGATAATATATTTTAAATGACGTATAAATGACCAGATTATTTTACCATGTTCTGTTGCAATGGAAACAAAGGGAATCACCTGGAAAAATTTCCAAATGCATCACAAGGATAACTACAATAATGTAGACAATTTTATCCGTAAGGCTGTATCCCTCAAATTAACGACCGTTTACCATTCTATTATCTGCTTCCTAGATGTACATTTTCATAACAGTCTGGTTAAACTATGAACAAATCTTCAAGAACAATTCTGTGCAATTGAATGTCTGATGTGACCCAAGGCCATGTCTAACAGTGATCATTAGTGAGCGACCATGTTTAAAATATTTCAGGGTTTCTTATATGCCAGTCTCTTCATATATATGTGTGTGTGATTTCTGTCTCTGCATGTCACCACCTCCTTCCTATCCAGGCTAGATCAAGCTCATTTTCTCTTCTGTATGGGTCTTTGTACAGCATATGCCTTTTATGTGAAAGAAATGCAAAAATATCCAAGTTCATTTGGAATTATTTTCCTAAAGAAATTTTTTTTTTACAAAAAATATGATTAGGTTAGAGAGTTATAAATGATTTCCTATTTTTCTTCTCTATATTTTTCCAGATCTCCTTAAACTTCTGTAACAAACATAGTAATTTAGTAATCTAAAACATTACAAATATTTTAAAACTATAACTGAAATACTCATTTGCCTGGCATTTATTTTTATCACACTTTTTCTAAGTTTACTGCCTTCCTCATCTGTAAGCTCCTACTTTTATCATTTTCTCAGATCTACTAACATCACATTTTTATCTAGCTGTTATTACTACCTTTTCTTAAAAGTGTAATTGCCTCTAGTCCTTGAAACACTGACTTCCCTATCCATGAGGATGCGAGATGTTCTACCACAGCAAAAATTTAATGCAATACATTGCCTTCAGTGGCTAGGATTTCACATCTTCTCCAGAGATCATTTGCTGCTTGTCCATTTCTCTCCAGATGGAAAGGAGCTCACATTTAGAGTGACCTTGAATGAGGTCTAGTCTTTCATTTACTCAGTACTTCACTATTGCACATCAATGAATCAATACTTTTGGTGCAACTTTACAGCTCAGTGCTTCAACTTTAGTTGATTACTTTTTAATTATAAAATATTAATGTAGCAATTAAAACTTGTATTCATTTAAGGTGCCCAGTGTGATGATTTGCTACACATACAAGTTGTGTACTGATTACCACAGTCAAATTAATTAACATCCATTGCCACCCACGGTTACATTACCCTTTATGTGTTGAGGAGAGCATAGGGAGTGAGGACATTGAAAATTTGCTTTCTTAGCAAATTTCAAGTAAAAAATACATATTAACTATAGTTACCATGTTGTACATTAGATCCCTAGAACTTACTTATCTTGAAACAACGTTTGAAACCTTAACCAATATCTTCCCATTTCCCTAGTGTTAGTCCCTGGCAACCACTGTTCTACTTTAGCTCCTATACTTTTGATATTTTTAGATTCCATATATAAGTGAGATCAGACAGTATTTGCCTTTCTGTGTTCAGTTTATTTAACTTAGCATAAGTTCTTCAGATTTATCCATGTTGTTGTCACAAATGTTAGGATTTTCTTCTCTTCTATGTCTGAATAGTATTCTCTAGTGTGTTATATATATATATATATATATATACCCACACAGTGTATATAATATATATATACACACATACACACACACACACCCTTGCAGTGTATATATTATACACACACACACACACATACACACACAGTATATATAATATATATATACATACTCACATACCCACACAGTGTATATAACATATATACACACAGTACATATAATATATATACAAATAGTGTATATAATACATATATATATATAACATTTTTAAGTCCATTTATCCATTGATGGACAGTTGGATTGATTTCATATTGTGGCTATTGTGAATAATTCAGCTAAATTTTTAGATGATCCTTGTGGGAACAATCACAACTCTGTGTTTCCCAGCCAATGTGTAAATTGTTATTTGGCTATACAATGAATCCTCTTGTCTGGCGCCTTCACTAGCTACACACCTGGTGTAATGTCACCAACTAGTGGCATAGGTAGCCTAAAGGGCATTGAATTTTAGATCTTAGTTTTCCAGAATATTCCAAATAATCAAGTAAATTAGTAGTACTTACAATTTTTAAAAAATACCTATGTAAAATTGAATTCTTTTATAAGGCCCATAAAATAAGAAATATATAAACATATTGGATGTTGTGCTCTACTTTATGTTGTACTGCAAGAAATAGGTTACCATATTTAAAAACTTGGGTCAAGACACCTACTATATCAATGATTGACCACAAAATAAAATTTTATGCAGTTTTTTCTTAGACTATCATAGAATTTTATGCCTTGCTTTTTCTTTATTACAAATTTTAAATGCATCACTTATAAGAAAACGTTGGCTGCATAAAGTTTCTAACTGTCCTATATGATGAGTATCAGTGATTTATTCTAAATATGTAGCCTGCATGCATTTTGGTGATTAAATGTTCATTACCTGGAAATACATTATTATGATAATAAACAGTGAATGTTGGCAGGGCACCGTGGCTCACACCTATAATCCCAGCACTTTGGGAGGCCAAGGTGGGCAGATCACTGAGGAGTTCGAGACCAGCCTGGCCAACATGGTGAAACCTTATCCCTACAAAAAAAAATACAAAATAAAAATTAGCCAGCTTGGTGGTACACACCTGTAGTCCCAGCTACTCCAGAGGCAGAGGTTGCAGTGATCCAAGGTAGTGCCACTACACTCCAGCCTGGGCAACAGAGCAAGATTCCATCTCTAAAAAAAGAGAAAATGTTTACGTTAAAAATTTTTGTTTCGTTTTTACTTTTCAAAATAAACAACTGGCAAATCTTTGATATTGGTAACTTCTAATCTTTCTCTTTCGATTTTACTGATTTACGTAGTGAAAACCTGCCAAGTACTGATTTAACCTATGTGTCCATGAAACATACCAGTATAATCCATCCCATGTAGCTTTCACAAAGGAGAGAAGAGGTATACCTAATCAAAATCACGGGTAAAACTCAAATATCTCATATTTTATTTGATTATATATTTACAGCTACGTGAATATATTGCCTTTAATAAACCATAGACACCAATAATTTTCTATTGGTTGGCTACCAACCGGAAGGCTTAAAAATCATAAGGATGAAGTTTTTACTTCCAAGAAGAGGCAATAGTTGCATCTTTCCTATTTCTCTTGCAAAGCCCAAGTAAAACAAATATCAACAAATCCACATTTTCATTGCTTTTTTTTTTTTGACTTTATCAGTGTTAATATTCAAGTTGTGATAATGTACTGCAGTTTTATAAAACATTACTATGGGTAAACTGGGTAAGAGCACACAGGATCTCATTGTATTATTTCTTAGGTAAGTACAAATGTAAATTAAAATAAGAGGCATAATTCTCTCTGTGAATAATAAAGGAAGACAGAAGTACTCTTTTTTCTCAAAGCACTTACTTTAGAAAATGTGTAATTATAAGTACTTTCTCTTCTCTTTGAAATGTATATAAATCCTTTTGAATTGTAGATGGCCTTTTTTGTCAGCTTTATGGTCTAGGATTGGCTTTCTCAAGAACCTGGGAGATTTCTCTCTGAAATATGAACCTCAAGAGAGACATTATCTGTATCTCCTCGTTTCTGTGGGAAGGTAGTAGCCTATCCTCCAGATTAGCAAGGTGAGATCCTTGCTTCAATTTGCATAACTACCTCCTATCATCAAGAGATGAGGAAGTTTGTTTTCACTCTGAATAAAGCCAATTAGCTAACATAGATCATCACCCCAACTACCAAGTGAATTTAGGTTGAATTACATGTGACAAATAGTGCTAAGTCCTCTTTCTTGAGGACTAGTTATTGCTTATTTGAAAATACATATGTAATGAGTTGTATCTGCTTGACTCTATGAAAGGCTCAGAATTCTCTCTGTTTTTGCATTTCTTAGCTGACTGCTTATAATGCATATCACATTCTTACTTAATGCTTATTAAATATTAAAATCATTGTATTTCTTTTACTTTGTGGAGAGGTTTTATGGAATTGGGAGAAGACTCTTTTAATTATATTTCCCTAGTACTTATAACTGCATATGAAGGTAATATGAATTACCTTCAAATAAAATGTTAATTAAAATCATTAAGTTTTTTATAAAGAGAAACCACATTAAGTAATTTTAAAAATTAACAGTATAAACCATAAAAGAAAAGGAAAGAATATTGATGTTGATCAAATTCAAGAAGATATGAGATTAGGTAAGTATAATATTTGGATTTCTTTATTAGGTCTTTTTGTCAGTGCCCTTAACTCTTTATTATTGCTCTACACCGATATTAGTTAAGCAGTTAGAATCCACACCTGAAACACAGGAAACATGCCACCATTGCATCTCCCCCTTTCACAGATCAAATGACTTCCCACATCTGTGCACTGCATGCTTACACATACACAGACCTTTCCTTTGAAGCAATGTGTCCCTGAGAAACCACATCATAAGAACTTTACAGTCATCTCTTTAAACATGCTAGACATGGAAGCTATGTAAGGAGTAAAGAATGCAACTACTGACAAAAATGACATGCTTACTGCTTTCCGTACAGATAAGTGGAGGTTTAAAAAAAAGGAAAGTAACTAAAAGTGATCCTGGGAAAAAGAGCCTCTCTTCCTTTCTCTCTTTTTCCTGAAAGACATCTTTTTCCCTTTCTCCCTATACATTACCCACACTTTAATAAGCACCTTTAAGAAACTACTAATTCAAACACTGAAGGGAGTTCAACTTTTTTGTATATGTATTTCAAAAAATCAATACAAGTCAATTAATCAGTAGGTAATACTATATGATTTGCATTTAATGACTATTTTTTAAAAGCATGAAAAATAAATTGTATGCATATATTATGTAAATAGCTATATCTTGTTTGGAAAGAATTAAAGTTTATGCTGCATTAAAATTAAATAAGTTTTAAAATTGATTAAGATGTTATATAATAAATTGATTATGCCTAACCAAATGAAATAAAAAATAACATTAAGATAATTTAACCATGCTTATACTAAAGGCAAATTATGTGAAATTCCAAAAACAGAAGTGGTAAAATTTTACAACAATTATTAATTATTGAAGAGAACTTGTGATATTTTCCATGCAAATAAATAAAACCCCAAAGCCTGTACATATTTAGACACAACACTTAAGACTGTTCAGGCATTGTAAAAAAAAAAAAAAAGAAAGAAAGAAAAAAGAAAAGTAAAAAGAATAGTTTCAGTGGAAAGACTGGTGGGTTTTGTTTGATTAAATTAGAGATTTGCATGAACATGAGTGATCACCAAAAGGGGCAAAAACAAAAAAGGTCATTCGCAGCTGTAAGTACAATTTCAAGAAATGGATTTTTTTTTTATTTCTGCCGAGAAGGATATTTTGAAATATATTGAACCAAATGTAAACATTGTGTAAATTTTCCATTCCTTTTTACTCTTCCCATCAAAATAAATTACAAACACAATCAGAGTTTGAGATTATAACAAAAACAACTTAAAATTGTTTATAACATTTGGTAAAGAGATGAGTGTGAGAAATCATATAGTGAGCCCAAGGACAATAAACATATGATCTGTATGAAATGTGTACAAAAATGAACATTTGAACCCACAGGCTTATGAGGCAATATGGCCCTTATTTTTTCTTTAAAATTAGAATCCTTGTTAATAGTACAGTGACTTGAAATTGATTCCTTGATTAAATTATGGAAGTCATAAAAAATGCCTTATTAGCTATTCTCAAACTGTATTGCATTAATGACAATGATATGAATAATGAAATAGTTTCCCTTTTTATTGATATTATTTACATTACATAACTCTACCTACTTTGTATGAATGAGCAATATGTTCTAAAATATAATCAAATATTTATACCAATAACAACAATCTCAAATATGCCTCTAGCATGTAAGCTATATATGTTAAAATGCTAATTATAAAGTATAAATTTGCCAAATTTTCAAATATTCAATAACAAATTTGGTGATTCTAAAATAAAATTGAATAAGATAAATATATACAGATATACTCATATGTACAAATACCCTAATCTATACATATAAATATTTACAAATATATACATACTTGCTATATTTATGCAAGTATGTGTGTATTTAATGCTATAATATTAAAATGAAAATGAAATGTAAAGTTAATGTGGTAGATTGAGATTCTAATTCTTCGAACTCCAAAATTTGCAGATGATTCTTCTTGTTAGACAGAGGCACTTCTTTTCTCTGAAAATTCTTTTAGTTGCTTCTAGAATTAGCACTCAATGTTTAAGACCTCCCTCTCTCAATTAAATCAGCTTTTAGACAAACTTATAAGAAAACTATATTTTACTGAGAGCAAAAATAACACTCAAGATGAGCAGTAAAAATATACAGTTATCTAAAATATAATGGTTCCCGAGTCAGCAGTATATGTACTTAGTGAGTCAGAGAATATACATACATGGAAAGAAACCTAGAGATCAAAATGCAATGTTTTATAAATCTCTTTGGTAACCATATGTGATAGGCAGAATAATGACTCTCCTAAAGACGTCTGTGTTCTAATACTACAAAGCCATATACGTGTTACCTTACATGGTAACAAGATTCTACAGATATGATTAAGTTGAGGACCTTGAATTGAGATTATCTTGGATGATTTAGGTGATGCCAGTGAAATTACAAAGCTCATTAAAAGTGTGAAAGGGGGCAGACGTGTAGATCGGTGCAATCCCGTGTGAGAGAACTGAATTCCTCATGTTGATTTTCAAGATGGAGGAAGCGAGCCATAAGCCAAGGAATGTGGGTATCTTTTGAAACCAGAAAAGACTCCAGAAAATTTTCTCCTAGACCCTCTGGAAAGGAGTGCAGCCCTGCCAACACCTTGACATCTTGATTTTAGTCCAGTGAGACCTGCCATACTTACATACAAACCTGGAAGGCAGTAAATTGTGTTGTCTACACTACTAAACGTGTGAGAATTTGTCACAGCAACAATAAAATTTAGTGTACCGTCAGCCCTGTATCACTGGACAAAGAATTCATTATGAAGTGCTTCACTTTAGCCTGCCAACTTTATCTTCAGTGTATACAACAACAGCTGTAAAACACTGATAGTAAACAGGTTACATATCCAAAACAGAAAACTAGATATTGAAGCTGTTGACTTTCATCTTTTTAAACACTTCAAAAGTGGTTATTAAAAACCTCAAAATGTAAATATTTTCACAAGTCACCCAGTTTTTTAAAATTATATTTGAATATCAATGGGCCACCTTCATAAAACAGCATTCCTTAAGGCTGAGTTCTATTTGGTGTCCCTGCAACTTCAATAACCTCCAGTCTAGTCATTCTTGATTGTGCCTTTTCCAGTTTTCAAATATGACAGAAATAATTCTGGGTAAATGGCATACACAATGCCATAAAATGAGACAATACACCAAATCCTAAATTCAAAACTTGTTTAATAGCATTCTGGTTCATTCAGCTCACTACTCAACTCTGCATTATGTGAAAGGAGAAAAAGTCTTAGTTCTCATTTAAGAGTCTTTTACTTACTTTATAGTTCTTTTACAGAAAGTACTCGTGTCAATTTAATCTCTGGAATTTTAGTGTGTCTATAAGCAAATAACAGAAAATCAACATAACAGAGTCCTATGTAACAAAGAAATTTTTCTCTACATGGTTAAAATTCCAAGGTAGAAAATCCAAAGATTGTGTGATTATTTCCTATGATTCTTCATAAATACAGACTTTTCTAGATTATCCAACTAATCCTGAAGTATGGTTTTAATTACTATTTCTAAATATTAGAATGAATCCACTATCACATTTACGTTATCAGGCAACAAGATGAAATAAGCACCAAATAATAAAACTTGAGCATTGACTACAATTTATAGTTTTCCAAAAGTTCACAAATGACATTTTTACTTACATTTCATTTTCCAGAAACAAGTCACATGCTCATAACTAGCTACAAGAGATTTTGGAAACGCCATCTCTATCCTGAATGAGTATGGAAAGGGGATAGTTTTTTATACAATGGGAAAAGGTATGAACAGGTACTGAAAAAGGCTAGTATGGTTTGCCAAACCATGCTTAGAGATAGGTAGACAATTACAAACATAGAAGAAAGGGAGAAAGAGAGACAAAGACGAGAGAGAGGGAAAGGGCAGGAGGGAGGGAGGGTGAGACAGGGAGAAGATAAACAATCACATTTAATCTTCATAGATCTTTTGTATGAAAGTAAATACTACAGCCCCCATTTTGTCCACAAGAAAACCCAAGTATAGTGAGGCTGAAATGCATGTGAAAGATTACACAGCTAGAAGGTGATGGAGCGGAATTTGAACCTAGTTTTTTAAACTGAATACTTTTCTACCCTTAAACGGTGACACCATAATATTCTGTAATAACACAAATTAAACTTACTTTAACTGCTTCAGATTGTTTCCTTTAATTGTTCATTTTTTTTTTTTTAAGACAGGCCTCACTCTGTCACCCAGGATGAGTACAGCGGTGTGATCTTGGCTCACAGCAGCCTCAACCTTCTGGCAGCCTCGACCTCCTGGGCTCAAGTGCTCCTCTCACCTCAGCTTCCTGAATAGCTGGGACTACAGGCATGTGCCACCACATCCTGCTAATTTTTATATGTTTGGTAAAGCTAGGGTCTTCCATGATTTCCAGGCTGGTCTTGAACTCCTGGGCTCAAGCGATTCCCTTCCCAAAGTGCTGAGATTACAGGCATGAGTCACCATGCACAGATTATT
Source organism: Ateles fusciceps (assembly GCA_036589455.1). Taxonomy (NCBI): domain Eukaryota; kingdom Metazoa; phylum Chordata; class Mammalia; order Primates; family Atelidae; genus Ateles; species Ateles fusciceps. The sequence goes on from JAZHEH010003445.1 coordinate 2,495,721, forward strand.
ATCTTTTAATAGGTACACATTAATTTTAAATTATATTTATATTCTGTTTTATAATTCTTTATAATTTTCAGCTATCTAAGTCTTCTTATTAAAGGGTTAGAATGCTCTTTTTGATATAGACAAGAGGCAGGGAAATACTGAGTAGAAGAGGAAGGCTCCCTGGCAAAAGCCCCACCCACCTCAATCCTGGAAACCTGTCTATCTTCATGCCCATCATTGCCTTTTCCAAGACCACTCTGGCCTGCCATACTCCTATCCTGTGCCCATATAAACCCCAAGTTCCATGAGCAGAGAGATACAGGGGGAGTGGAAGAGTGGCAGAGTTGCCCACTGGAGTGGCAGAGAAGAAAAGAAGAGAAGGATCATCTGAATGTTGAGAGGAGTTTGGCTGGGAACAGTTAGAGAGGAGATCAGCCACAGGACCACCAAACTCCTGGGGAAGATCATCTTTGTACTCTATCCCCTTTCCAGCTCTCCATCCATTCTACTGAGAGCCACCTCCATCACTCAGTAAAATCTTCTCATTCAACATCCTTCAAGTCCAAGTGATCTGATACTTCCTGGATGCCAGACAAGGACCCGGGTACCAAGAGGGCAAGGTGTAGAAGGCTGTCACTCTGATTCTTCATCAAGCTGATTTAACACTAAGCTTTCTGCAGATGGCAGAACTAAAAAAGCATTAATTTGAACATACCCCTAGATGCTACGATGGGACTGGATCCCAAAAGTGCTGGCCCTGGCTCCTGCACCTGCGCATCTGTGCGTTCCTACCCGGTAAGAGGTTTGAGCACATGACAGCCAAGCAAAGAAGCCACACTCCTGTCCCAAGTCCCACGAGAGGCCAGGGAACTCCAATTTCATTTTGATAGAGAACCATGTTTAAAATAAATTATAGATTAATTAATAGAAAAATTATATTATTTGCTTTGAAATAAATATATTCTTAAACTGTATGCATACCACTGGTATTTTTTGAATAAGCATTATACACAAATATAACTGACAAACTAAGCATATTAAAGATCATACATAGTGGTTGTCTAAATTGCTATCATTTGTAAGTATTTTTATTTTCATGCATACTAATAACAGATACATACAGCCTATATTATGTTTCCATTCATAATCATTATAAATTCTGGAAAAGTAAAACATTAAGCACACAAAACAATACTTATCTTATATAAATATAACTGAAAGTAATTAACAAACCAAATAATTTAAGTTACATAAAAATGCAAAAGCTGTAAGTCAAAGATTTATGACAATTTCTGACTCAAATGATCACTGAGTTGTATCCAGGAATGATTATTATCACTAAAAAGATAATATATTTATGTGATCAAAAACCAGAATACTAATAATTTTTATTAGTGGTAATATGAATTCAGTACATACCATATTTAAAATATTTTGTGATGAAAAGAAGCAGAAATACTGTCTTTTCATCAGTAAACATGTAATTTATATATACATATTAAAATATTTTACATAATAATTTAACTTATATGTATGAATACTGAAAATATCAAGAAGCTGGGTAATGCTTAGTGGTATTATCTTTCTGTTTAAAAACACAGAATCTTATTTAAACTATGTTAAGTAAAAAGAATATTCCATGATTTATATTTGATTTTTAACTTTATAGTGATCTGCATTCTCTGTATCCATATGTAGAATTACTCCCCTTAATAACAATTCTAATTTTTCAAAGACTCTTAAATCAGATTTTGGATAGCAGTTAGCAATAGGGTGGGGGTAAAGATGCAGGGGTGTAGTTCAAAAGTCATCTGTAAATTTCTAGGATGCTCCTACCTTCCTACCTGCTTTGAAGGTGATCTGCTGATTAGCAGAAAGATATACATATGTTACTTGGTCATTTACCTTAACCTTACTTCTCTTAACTGTATTTCTATATTTTCACTTTACAGGATACCAATGTATATGTTAAGTTTATTTACCAAGTAAAACTGATAATCCACATGGAACTAATTACTACTAATTTGTAGTTAACAGAAAGACAAATTACTTGGGTTGAACATAATATGTTTTAAAATATTTATTGAACCTATAATTTATTGAACAATCTCATAATTTGCTCTATCTACTATAGTCTACAGAAGACCATCTAAATGGTTTATACATTTAGATTGTATTCAGTAGGAACTCCAACTCAAAACTAAGCTAATATATAACACCATTCTATAACCAAGTAATATTAATGCTTCCATTAGTTATGTTCCATGTGTCAGGTACTCTGTTAGGTACATTTTATGTATACCAGCTGATGCTCATGACAACGCTGCTCAAGATTACATGGCTGGCAAACAAAAGAAATTCTTTAAAATCTCGTAATACGTATGCTTTCTAATATTTAAAGCATAGTTTGTGATAATTCTAACAAACAGTTGTCTTTGCAAAGTATATATAATTCAATTAAATGCCTAATTCAAATAATAAAGCTGCATTGTAGTAAGTAAAACTGTTTTTTAAAAAATAGCAGCCATCCTGACTATGATTATGATGAATAGGCAAAATCATTTATAATATTTTTTTCTTTTAAATAAGATTCAATGCAGATGTGCAAGCTATAGATTCACTAAATAACAAAGACAGACTGTGTCACACTGAAGTGAAAGAAGAATCTGTGCTACTAGAGGCTTTTAGGAAGTGATAGTCTGCATCTGTGGGCAGCTTAACTTTCTGCCAAGTTTTTCATCTTCTTTTGTTTACTAAGGGTACATTTTAAAGTTAAACATCTTGAGAATTGGCGCCAGAGTTTGTGACATACAGCAGCACTTTGACATTCCTTTAGTTTCACAAAGAAACTGGTTATCTGCAATTTGGTAAACACAATAGCATGAAATAATATTTCACTGGTTTATTTAATAATCTTGCAGTCAATTTTAAAAACACAGATTCTAAGTAAGAAACTTGCATTTCAAGGTTTTCAGAAGTAGATAACAGTAAGCCTACATTGTGACGTTGAAGAACATTTTCTATACTGTCTTCACTTATATTTCTTTTCCCATTTGATGATAATTTCAAATTAAGTTGTCAATTAAGTTGTCAATGATAATGCCATAATGCCAGTTTACTATCAGCCTCAAAAATTTAAAAAAAAATAGATTTTTTTTATTATTGCAGGGGGATCATTTGTTCCTTTTCTTATGCATCAAATTTCACCAAGTACTTACTATGTTTTAACTATTTTTAAAATATCTTCCATGTTAAGAAGATTATATAGAGGCTATGAACTGAGGCAGATATGTAAATTCCCTATTTTATAATTATGAGCTATTAAAGGTGTGACTTTCAGAACTAATAACAAGCTGGGATTGAGTGAGACAGCCCATGGAGAATGTGTAGACAGCAGCCCTCATCTTGAGTTATATGCCAGAACCATTTTCACTGCTTTAGGTTTCTCTGCTTTAGGGCCTATACTTTTTGGAGCCCCATCTAAAAGCTATTGAATAAAAGGCTTTCTAAACAGAGATCAATCAAGACATTTAAAAAATTTCATAGAAGCTAATATTTACACCAAAGGTTGAGGAGCACTGTGGAGAGAAAGACAAAAAAAAAAAAAGAGTAAATACTAGGAATTCGAAACACCAGTATGTGAGCTGGTGATGGGAGGAACAGTTAGCAAATTAGATGGGGTAGAAAGTGGAAGAAAGGGAACAGAATCCTGTAAAAACAAGGAGGCCAACAGTTTCAAGGGTCAGAGGTGTCAGACGTACATCTTGTAGATAATTCAAGCACTGTAAGAATTAAATATAGGCTAAGAGATTTGTAATTTCTGAAATAATTGCTAAAATTTTTCAGTGATTTCACTGGGAGAAATTCTGGGCTGAGGAATAAAAAAATAATGGGGAACATGTAGGAAATTCATGAAGATAGATTTTATCTTGATGTGTATGGACAGTTTTACAGGTATAAAAGGGCAATCTCATGTAATACACAACTGATAGTCCCCATTTTTCTGTGAGGTTTCAGATAAGGGCAGCACGCCGAATTGGGACTAAAGATATTCTGATAACTTGATTTACCTAATTATTATTATTATTTTGGTTTTAAGGAGCGGAGAGTTTAACAGGCAAGAAAGAAGAAAGGAAGAAGGCAGCTCCCTGGCACAGAGACTGAGACCAGGTTTGGAACAAAGAGAAGGCTGGAGAGGTGATGTCTGATTTGCATACGGTTGAAGGGATTGGTTTGACCAGTCATGTCATTCACATAGCTTCCCAAAAATACTGGCCCTCCCACCCTAGCTTTTTAATATGTAAATACATGGTGCCATGATTAGGGGGGTGGATATGTGTGGGCGGCCATATTGCCAGGCACATATGGGGGCAAAAGCAAGAAGAGGGCGGGAATCACCATGCTTGGGTGGAACCAGGTTCTAATGGCCGGCATTTGGATACCAAAGCTTGCTGCCTGGCTCTAAGAGCCAGGGCTTTCCTGCTAGACAACACACGTTTCTGGAGCTGTTTTAAAAGAAACAAAAACTTCCCAAGGACCCCTTTTCCTCTCTATCTGCCTAAAGTGATTTGTTAATAACTCTTATAACACATCCCCTGTCGACATGTCATCCTAATTGCTGTTAGGCGGTTTTGGGTGATGACTCCTTCTGGCTACTTCCTGATGAAAGGGGACATAAAATGGGAAACAGCAGCTAGGGCTCCTCCTAAGGTCAATTTAAAGGTCCTCGGAAGAAAGCCATGTCCATGGGTGGTAGCAACAATGACAGTGACACTAGCAAATTGTTGATATTTATGGAGATCTATTATATGCCAGATGTTGATTTAGGATATTATATGTATGATATGATTCAATTATTATGCAGTCTGGTAGATCATAAAAGATATAAATTTGTCCAAGAGAATATAAATAATAGTTGATACCACAATTCAAACCCATGACTGTTTGGCTCCATTACTCTAGCCCTTAAACAGTACTCCAGATTCATTTCTAACTACTTGAAGCAAAGGATAGCTTTAAATCAGGTTTTATATATTTATGAGACAGAAATCATTGGATTTAAAGGCAAGATTAATAAAATGTCAAAACATGGCAATAACATTAAATTTGTCCCTTTGATCTTAAGAAGTAAATCTTAAAATTACATGATCTAGTGTTTCTCTATTATTTTTCCAATAATTATAACTTTAGTTGATAAAATGTTTGCCTAATTTTGTAAATATCTTCACTTAAATCTTACTGCCTCTGTGGCAACTGAAAAATCACAACCTAATTTAACATGAGTTTCCATTTAATGTACATCTTTATAGCAATTGAATGTTTCCATGCTTCTTGGCCTCAATTTACCCTCACTCCAAATTTCAAAGGGACACTCAAGGATGCCTAAAAATTTTAGTGCAGTGCTCCTGTAGACTCACATTTTGCTGTTTAAATTATTTTCCATATTCTATTTCCATTTCTCCTTGCTTCCCAGCCCTAAAACTCATGACTTTATATCAAATGTGTATGAAGAGGGGATTTCTTCCATTTTTCCACTAACAAGTCAGTTGTCCATCCTCAGCTGTACCCATGCTCACTGCCTTCCCTGGTCTTCCTATGAATGATGTGACCGTGTGCTGGTCAGTGACCAAAGTCTCTCAGTATGCTATGGATCTCCTCCTGTTTCAACTAACGACTTGTGTGCTCATCCCTCTCCTCAGTGTCATTGCAACATTAATTACTCCCACCCTATGGGGATCACATCACCAAAGGTATAATCATAATCCTGTATTGCCTTTTTAATGTTCATAATTAATTATTTTATTTTTTAAGTTGACAAATACAAATAGCATATATGTGTCATAGACAACATAATGTTTCAAATATGTATACATTGTGGAATAGCTATATTGAGCCAATTAACATATGCATTACCTTACACACTTTTTTCATGGTGAGAACAAAGTCTACTTTCAGTGATTTTCAAGAATATAGTGCCTTATTAACTGTATTATCATGTTGTACAATTGCTCTCTTAAACTTATTCCTCCTATTTAACTGAAATTTGGTATCTTTTGACCAACATTTCCCCAGTGCTCATCCAACCCTACCCAACCCCAGTCAGTATTGCCTCTTTTAAGAAGAAAACTTCCCAGACTGAGTGTGGTGGCTCATGCCTGTAATCCCAGTGCTTTGAGGAACCTAAGGGGGAGGCTCACTGAAGCCCAGGAGTTTGAGACCAGCCTGAGCAACATAGTGAGATCCCATCTCTACAAAACATTCAAAACTTAGCCACTTGTGATCCTAGTTACTCGGGAAGTAGTGGAAAGAGGATCACTTGAGCCAAGGAGATTGAGGTTACAGAGAGTAATAGATCTGGCTGCTATGCTCCAGCCTGGGGAACAGAACAAGACGTTGTCTCAAAAAATGAAACCTCCCTGCACCTTGCAAATCTCTCTATGTTCCCATATCGTAAAAAAGCTTCTGAAAATAGAAGTATATAAGTTCTTATTTCTAAACTATCACCTCACATTTTTCCTCAATCCATTTCAACAAGGGTCCCATTCCCACAACTCCATGAAAGTGTCCTTGTGAAGATCAAAATAGATGATGCAGCCAAATCTACCTATGACTTCTAGGTTCTTCTCTTATTTGACATCTAAGTAACATTTGAGCTAACAGACCATTTTCTTTCTTGCAACAGAAGTCTGAGACTCCAAGTTCTTGTGTTTTCTCCTACTTCAAAAGCCATCTCTTCTTAATCATGTACACTGGCTCATATTGTTCAAGCTTTGAAATGTTTGAGTATCTTATGACTCTAATATGGATGTTCTTTTCTTTGCCATTGAAATATTCTTTGCAGATAACCTCATCCTATTCCATTGCTTCTAATGTAATTAATACACACATGAATCTCAAATCCATGTTTAGAGCCCATATATTTTTGCTGGAACTGCAGGCATGTATATTCCATTGCATACTTGACGTCTACATGTGAATATCTAACTGATGTTTCAAATATAGCTAGATCAAAACAGAACCCTTGTTAAACAACCCCCACCCCAAAAAAATCTGTTTCTTTTTTAGGTCTCATGTCAATACAGGCATGAGCAAACACTCAGAGAGTAAAACCAAATCTTGTAGTTATCTGTGATTCTTTTATTTCCATCCAATTCTCTTTCATTCATCAGAAAATCCTGTTGAGTCTATCTCTAACATGTATCCAAATTTGTCCCCTTTTGCCACTGTCACTACCAACACCCTATCTCAAGCTCCATTATTACTCTTGTAGACAATTGCAATAGTTTTCTCACTGTTTTCCGTATTGGTGTCTCTTCAAGGCCGCTGACACAATCTATTAAAGCTTAAATCAGACCATATTAATTCCTCTACTTCAAACATACTATGGCTTTCAATTATCAGGGGGTGTCCAATCTTTGGCTTTCCTGGGCCAGAGTGGAAGAATTGTCTTTGGCCACCCATAAAATTCACTAACAGTAACAATAGCTGATGAACTAAAAAAGAAAAAAATTGTGAAAAAAAATCTCATAATGTCTTAAGAAAGTTTACAAATTTGTGTTGGGCCACATTCAAAGCTGTCCTGGGCCACATATAGCCCACAGGCCACAGGTTGGAGAAGCCTGAATTACATCAAGACAACAAAATTCTTACCCACAAAGCTATGTGTGATCCATCTCCTATCTTGCCATTTTTATTATCTGGCCCTTCCAAAAATGTTTATCAACTTCTACATTATTATTAATGATTATTATCATTTTTGAGACAGAGTCTCATGCTGTCACCCCGGCTGGAGTACAGTTGCATGATCTCCACACACTACAACTTCTGCCTTTTGGGTTCAAGCAATTCTCCTGCCTCAGCCTCCCGAGTAGCTGCGATTAAAGGCATGTACCACTATGTCCAGCTAACTTTTATATTTTTAGTACAGACGAGGTGTCACTATGTTTGCCAGGCTTGTCTCGAACTCCTGGCCTCAAAGATCTGCCTGTCTCAGTCTCCCAATGTGCTGGGATTACAGGTATGAAGTACCACACCTGGCCAACTTATCTATTAGATCAAGAAGTATTTGATGACTAATATTTAACTCTTTTTTCCCTGTGGAAAAATATTAATTAGGAAATAAAAACATCATAAGCTATGGTTTTAATTCTGACATCAACTCTAATATAGGCAGTAAGGTAAAAATATTAATTAGGAAATAAATACATCATAAGCTATGGTTTTAGTTCTGACATCAACTCTAATATAGGTAGTAAACAGAAGAATGCCAATGTCACATCTCATTTTGTAAAGCTGGATAGAAAAATGCCTAAAAGAATATGCTTCTGATTCTTAATTCAACAAATTATCAACCACTACAAGGGTTAAAATCAACCCTGGCAATTTGAGGTCTTCTATGGATTATCTCTTCCAGCCAATATTAATATAAGGTGTTGAAATATCAAGGTGACACAGAAACAGTTTAGATAAAGCTGCTGGTACAGGATCTATGTACTCATCCATCTCCCACGTAAACAATTCAACAGAAAAGATTAATGGTCCTCAGAATGTTAGTCTTACTTATCTCTTTAGTTTTAAGACTAGCAAAGCTGGCAATTTTATAGGACTGTGGTGTCAAGCCAATGTGCATGCCAAATTTAAATTTCTCATTTAATTCTAAACTGCATCATAAAAGCCATGTGAAATTTTGTTTTAGGACACTTTATCTATTAAGAGTGTTCCTATTTAAAAGATACAGATTTTTCCTTGATTTGTTAGAGAAACATTGAGAAAAATAATCAGGTGCTATATTGAGTTATATAGAAACATAAAATCTGCAAACTGCTAATAGAGTCAATCAAATGCAAAAGTCAAAATTTAAATGCCAGATTCTGCATTAGAAAAAATATATATAGTCAATTTGCATGAGACAGAAATTTTTTGTTACTTCATTGTGCTGTGTTTTGCTGCATCAAATGCATCCTTACATAGACTACTAATTATTTTTTTTTAATTGGCAGTCAGTGTGTTGAATTATTTAGTGACATGGAAAAAATGTTCACAGCACAAGATGAAATTTACAATGCAATAAACATGTACATGAATTATTATCTTAATTAAATAATAAATACTTTATAATTTGAAAAATAATACCTGGCTAAAAATATTACAACATATTAATGAACTTTATTTCTAAGAAAATGCAAGTTAATTTTTAATTTATCAATCTTCAGATTATCTATAATGTCCACGTTTTATTTTCAGAACATAAAATTACATTATAATTTGGAAATTTAAAAATACTGCATATTAAATTCTGTATCTCATTTGCTCTTATAAATAACTGGAACATTTTCACTTCAACTATAGTGTTGCTATATATATACTATATATATATTAAATATATATATACATTACTCATATGTGAGTAAACTTATTCATAATATATATAGCCTGTAACAGACATTATAACAATATTTTATTTTTTATAATTATCATATTTTCAATTATTTGCATTAAAAAATTCATATTTACTGTCACTTTCAAGAATAAAACTCTTATTCATTTTTTGAGGCTTATTGAACACCAATGTTTAGGAGACTTTCCCTTAACTTATTTTGAAGCAAAAATTTGCCAATCAATTTCTAGCAAATAGCATGAGCATGGCCCACACAGACAGACCCAGCTCCTTACTCTTGGAATGCTGGTGAACATCTGCCAGGATAGCTTTAGGGCAACACTGTCAAATGGCCTTTGGAATCAATTAGAGACACCAGTCCTGCAACAGGAAACCATGGCTATCCTACTCCAGAAACAAAGCAAAGCAGAAGCTTCTGTTATTAATCAGATTATTTTGTAAAAGAAGAAGGAGAATATTTGAATCTTGCTAAAGCTTTTCTAAATAACTACAGGTTATAACTACGCTCATCCGCAAATGTGGATGATCTTTTCTTAAATTTTTGTCTTAAATTTTCTGAAATCTTAAATGTCAGAATTTAAGAAAGATCAGAGAAGGAGCCTTATTATTCTGCACTTTCACTACCAAGAAAGTCTAGCTAACCAGTGGTTACAGTTCTTTTTTTTTTTTTAATATACATTTTATTGCACTTTACGTTCTGGGGTACATGTGAAGAACATGTGGGATTGTTGCATAGGTACATATATGGCAATGTGGTTTGATGCCTCCACCTCCATCACCTATATCTGGCATTTCTCCCCTTGTTATCCCTCCACAACTCCCTACCCGCCGCTGTCCCTCCCCTACTCCCTCAACAGACCCCAGTGTGTGATGATACCCTCCCTGTGTCCATGTGTTCTCATTGTTCAACATCCGCCTATGAGTGAGAACATGCAGTGTTTGATTTTCTGTTCTTGTGTCAGTTTGCTGAGAATGGTGGTTTCCAGGTTCATCCATGTCCCTACAAAGGACACAAACTCATGGTTTTTTATGGCTGCATAGTATTCCATGGTGTATATATATGTGCCACATTTTCCCTGTCCAGTCTATCATCTATGGGCATTTGGGTTGGTTCCAAGTCTTTGCTGTTGTAAACAGTGCCAAAATGAACATGTGTCTTTATAAAAGAACAATTTATAATACTTTGAGTATATACCCAGTAATGGGATTGCTGGGTCAAATGGCATTTCTATTTCTAGGTCCTTGAGGAATTGCCACACTGTTTTCCACAATGGTTGAACTAATTTACACTCCCACCAACAGTGTAAAAGTGTTCCTATTTCTCCACATCCTCTCCAGCATCTGTTGTCTCCAGATTTTTTAATGATTGTCATTCTAACTGGTGTGAGATGGTATCTCAATGTGGTTTTGATTTGCATTTCTCTAATGACCAGTGATGGTGAGCATTTTTTTCATATGTTTGTTGGCTTCATATATGTCTTCTTTTGAAAAATGTCTGTTCATATCCTTTGCCCACTTTTGAATGGGTTTGTTTGTTTTTTTCTTGTAAATTTGTTTTAGTTCTTTGTAGATTCTGGATATTAGCCCTTTGTCAGATGGGTAGATTGCAATTCTTGTTTTAGAAAATTTGTCATTTTTCGCTGAACAGATGCCCTCATTTACACACTGCAACAAACTGCCTACACCTTAATTTGTGGTCTGGTCTTTCTCAAGTTGTCATTCTCTCATATTGTGTTTCTGACATGCTAAGTCTTCTCAATCTAATTATCTATCATTTAAGGGTCCCTGCAGAAAGCGCAATGGCAGGGCTAACCAATGCCTGTCACTTGTCTATTCCTTAACTTCAGGATTCCATGAGCAATAAGCCTTTACCAGAGCATTATATTTCCAATGACTCTTTTAAAACAAAAACTATATAATTTGATTGACAGTGGAAAATGTCTCTTTAGTAATACTTCTAAAGCTGAAAAAATACAAGACCTAATTTTGACCATCTAACTTTGTAAAAAAAAAAAAAACTTATTTAGCAATAAATTCAATGCGTATCTGTTTCTTTGAAATTAAACATTTTTACTTAGTTTACACTTTTTGAGAGTTTTAGATTTTAATTATTTTAAATAAAAACTTCTTTTTAAAAGTTGTGCTCAAAAAAGCAATATGAAAGAGTGAAGCAGTGTTTTAATTTCTTGAATTAATCTTGGTGCCACTTCTGGGCAAGGATCTCCATTTTAAATATTCTGCAGCAACCTGCGCCTCTCTCTATTCCTGTCCTTATCATTTCCAATATTTACTTTTGATTTATGTTACTATTTCATCCATCTATCATAGTGACTAGAAAACAGTAGTCACCTAATTTATGTTAGAATTAAGAAATGAATATGTGGAATGTTTAACAAATGGGGCATTTTGTTCTGGTTGGAAAGTATGGATAAAATATAAGATGTGGTTTAATAATTGATTTCAAGTATGAAAAATCAACTGCAAACTTACAGAATTTGAGATAGCAGCCAGTTAATAAATTCAGCCTAAGCAAAATAGTATTTTTTTTTTACCTTTCCACCATTTAGTACTTCTATAAAAGCTACTTTATAGTGCCTAAATTGGACTGGTTCTTGACTTTTCTGTTATCCCTTATTATAATTTCCTAGTGAGGCCTGTCCATCCAAAGTAATATCCAGGATTCTGGAATTATTTTAGGTACTTTCTCTTGTACTTAAAATCTTAGTCACAGTAGTCGACTAGGCTTAGATTTCAATTTCAGCTCTAACTTTTATTGGTCGAATGGCTTTGCTCCAATTATCCCTCCTAACCCTCATCTCTACAACCGCGATAACAGTGTTACCTATTTTATAGGATTACTTCTCAAACTAATCTTGTAAACTTAAGTACATAAAATGTTCATAACTTAATATCTGAGCTTTGAAAGTGTTAAAATAATTATGCTTACAAATATGTTATATACAAATAATTATACTTATATAAATGTAGCATATGTATTAAATATGATTAACCTGAGTCCTCCTAATCTGGGGAGTTTCTATATATTTTTCACAAACAGGACAGGGCTATTATAAATTTGTCATTCCTGGTGTTGTGACAAAGTTGTTACCAATCCAGAGGTATTTACAATTTAAAAGCCAATAAAAGCTGCACTCCAATATGTGATTTAAAAAAGTACATTGGGGGAGAGAGATCCAAGATGGCCGATTAGCAGCAGCTCAGGATTGTAGCTCCCACTGAAAGCGCAGAGAGTCAGTGGACGCCACATTTTCAGACGAATTTTCATAGCCCACGGACCAAGAGATTCTTGGCGGAGGAGCCCCACGGGTCGCCAGCGCGACCCTTTTGGAGGGCGCGGCCGTTTTGCAGGCGCCCTGACGCAGCGGTTCTCAGTCCGGAGTATACGGGACTGAGTGCCCTTTTGGTTGGCGTTTGGAGCTCCGGGGAAAGCAGAGTCTCCCATTCAGCTGATTAAAAAGCGGACTGAAGCGGGGAACCAGACCGGGAGATTCCCGGGCAGAAAAGCGCCACGAATCTTAACACCGCTGTTTCAGCTGGCGTAGTGGGTCGCCGCAGGGGGAAGGCTGGTCCCCCCCTCCACACACAAAAAATAAAAACAGCGGTTGGAACTGCTGAAGATTGAGAGTTTCACAGCAAGTACAGCTGAACCCAGGAAGGTCCAGCTCTGTGGGGGGAGGGGGCGTCCGCCGAAGGAAAATTAAGAAATAGAGGAAACTTTATCACCAGCAAGCTGGACGTCCACTCAGAGACCTAGTCTGAAGGTCAGTAATTACACAGACGACAGGTGGATAAATTCACGAAGATGGGAAGAAACCAGCGCAGAAAGGCTGAAAACACCCGAAATCAGAATGCCTCTCCTCCTACAGAGGATTGCAGTGCCTCATCACCAATTGAACAAGACCTGATAGAAAATGAATGTGAGGAATCAACAGAATCAGGCTTCAGAAGGTGGATAATGAGAAACTTCTGTGAGCTAAAAGAACATGTTCTAGCCCAATGCAAGGAAACTAAGAACCTTGAAAAAAGGTTTCACGAAATGTTCATGAGAATGGACAATTTAAAGAGGAATATAAGTGAATTAATGGAGCTGAAAAACACAATACGAGAACTTCGTGAAGTATGCACAAGTTTTAACAGTCGAATTGATCAAGCAGAAGAAAGGATTTCAGAGGTCGAAGACCAACTTAACGAAATAAAACGAGAAGACAAGATTAGAGAAAAAAGGGTAAAAAGGAATGAGCAAAGTCTCCAAGAAATATGGGACTATGTGAAAAGACCTAATCTACGTTTGATAGGCGTACCTGAATGTGACGAAGAGAATGAATCCAAGCTGGAAAATATTTTTCAGGATATTATCCAGGAAAACTTTCCTAACCTAGCAAGGCAAGACAATACCCAACTCCAGGTACTACAGAGAACACCACAAAGATATTCCTCAAAAAGGGCAACCCCAAGGCACATAATCATTAGATTCATCAGGGTTGAAACAAAGGAGAAAATACTACGGGCGGCCAGAGAGAAAGGTCAGGTTACCCACAAGGGGAAGCCTATCAGACTCACAGCTGATCTCTCAGCAGAAACCCTACAAGCCAGAAGAGAGTGGGGGCCAATATTCAACATCCTTAAAGAAAAGAACTTTCAACCCAGAATTTCATATCCAGCCAAACTAAGTTTCATAAGTGAAGGAAAAATAAAATTTTTTGCAAACAAGCAAGTACTCAGAGATTTCATTACCACCAGGCCTGCTTTACAAGAGCTTCTGAAGGAGGCACTATGTATAGAGGGGAACAACCAGTATCAGCCACTTCAAAGGACCCATCAGTAAGCTGCATCCAGATCCATCTTACATGCAAGGATATACAGAGACTCAAAACAAAGGGATGGAGGAAGATTTGCCAACCAAATGTAGAGCAAAAAAAAAGCAGTAGCTGCAATTCTCATCTCTGATAAAATAGACTTTAAAGTAATAGAAACCAAAAGAGATAAGAAGGACATTGTATAATGGTAGAGGGATCAATGTAACGGGAAGAGCTAACGACCCTAAGTCTATGTGCACCCAATATAGGAGCACCCAGATACATAGGGCAACTTCTTGGTGACTTACAAAGAGACTTGGACTCCCACACAATAATAGTGGGAGACTTTAACATTACATTGTCAATATTGGACAAATTAATGAGACAGAAGGTTAAGAAGGATACCCGGGACTTAAACTTAAACCTCGAACAAGTAAACTTAATAAACATTTACAGAACTCTCTACTCCAAATCCACAAAATATACATTTTTTTTTCAGTAACACATCACATTTATTCTAAAAGTGACCACATGGTTGGGAGTAAATCACTCCCTAGCAATTGCATAGCATTTCGTGGGTTTGAATGAAATATTGGTTGGCTGTTTGTTTATTATTTTCCTCCCTTATTCCTCTCCTGTCTCCATTGTATAACACAATTATTAGTTTAAAAAAGCTTAATATCCATTTGTAGACTACATTCTAGCCTGGGCAATAGAGCAAGATTCCCGTTCTCTCTCCCTTTTTTTTCTTCTTCTTTTTCTCTTTATTTCATTCTTTTTTTTCTTCCTTCTCTCTCTTTTCTCTTTTCTAAAAAAAAAAAAAAAAATAGGAAGGTGTCTCAGCTGGTACAGTGGCCCGGGAGTTCATGACCAGCCTAGACAACATCACAAGACCCCTATCTCTACAGAAAGTTCGAAAAAAAAAAAAAAATACACGCAAGTTTCTCCTACGAATAATCATACAAAAAAAAAAAGAAAAAAAAGAAAAAAAAAAGAAAGAAGTACATTAAGACACATACAGAGATTTGGGAGAGACTTATTGAGGAAGAAAACCTGTCTTTCAAATTCCCCTGAAATAATACACACATAGATGCCTGCTAAAGACCTACTAATAAGAACTATTGTCCCATTATAAATAGAATAAACTGTGGCTTTAAACTTAGCAAGTAGGATGTTAGAGAAATATGTGATTTAAAAGCAAAACTGTGGAAGAAGAGAGCAGACTAATATATAATCTATATACTGCATAACGGAGCAGTATTTTTTTTTTTGCACCATTTTAGATTGGGCCTCATAGCTTCTTCTTGTTCCACTCACACTCAGAATAAGGGAAAGGGGGTGTGTGTGTGTGTGTGTGTGTGTGTGTGTAACAGAGAGAGAGTGAGAGCACGCCTGTGTGTACACTGTGAAGAGGTTTGGCAATGTTCTACTGAGGATGTGAGGCTGAGATCTGTAAATGTAGGCCTGCCATTACTGTGAAACACTCTGTAAGGACGAGGTTGCAGAAGGATCACGAAACAGAGAGGATTAGGAGGTGCTAACAATGTTTTGAGAAGCTACTTTTAGTAATAGGTCCACATATTCCACAGGACAAGTTTTTAAATCTTTTCCCCATTTATAAAATTCTCAAACATATATGTACATTTATTTTTTCTTTACATCTTTATTTTATATTTTTTCCACAATAAAAATTAACTACTACATAATTTTTGAGCAACTATATTTTTAAATTTGTTTTTATATATGTAATGGTCAGTTTTTTGCTTAACATAATGCAAATGAAAAATACAGGATGCTTTCATGGGCCTGATGATCATCAAAAGACCCAGTGTTTCTAATCTCTAAGTCTATTCTGATCCAGCAATTCTACATCTAGTTTAAGAGTTCATCATAAGAATTATTTTCAATATATATATATATATATTATTATTCTTTAAGTTCTGGAGGTACAGATGCAGCTATTACAGGATTGTTACATAGGTATACACGTGCCATGTTGGTTTGCTGCCTCCATCCCCCCCATCACCTACATTAGGTATTTTTAAGTAATTGGATGACTATCTTATACAGGGTTATTTGATGCAACTCTACAAAAGTAAAAACATAGATCCAATCAATACTGAAGTCTATCTGAAAGGATTTATGAAATAAACTATGGTACATCCATTGCTTATAGTTCTTAGCTATTAAAATAATGTTCAGATCAGGTGTGGTGGCTCCTGTCTGTAATCCCAGCACTTTTGGAGGCTGAGGCAGGCAGATCACCTGAGATGGGGAGTTCGAAGCCAACCTGAGCAACATGGAGAAATCCTGTCTGTACTAAAAATACAAAATTAGTTGGGCATGGTGGCGCATGCCTGTAGTTCCAGCTACTAGCGAGGCTGAGACAGGAGAATTGCTTGAACCTGGGAGGTGGAGGTTGCAATGAGCCAAGACCATGCCATTGCACTCCAGCCTGAACAACAAGAGCGAATAACAATAATAATAACAATAATAATAATAATAACAATAATGACGCTCAGAAAGTACAAACTCAACATTACAAGACGTTCTTACAAGATGTTTGTGAAAACAATGCTGACAACTAAGCCCATTGGAGAGCACCTGCCCAGTGCAAAGAAGGCATGTGCCATTTGGCTTCCACCACATCTGTGTAAGGCTGAAAACCCCAGTACCACTAGATGATCAATCTACTTTACAAGAGAAGCTGCAAAATGCACAGGACAGGTTCTTGTAGAAAGATAAATCACAGTGTGGGTTTTAGTCATTGTACTCTCTTTAGGGAAAGACCCATGGTACCCCAATGGTAAAATGAAGCTGATACAGAAAGTATATTGTTTAAAGGACCACATAAGATAAATATCTTAATATCTTAATAATATTTCTCAGGGCTATTTAATAGGCTATTATATTTTAAACTTAGCATGTCCTTCACAAATCAACAAATTGCATGTATGATATTCTGTTTTGCTTGATAGCACTTACTGCGTCACGTCTCATGGTTAACCGTAATAAATATTGTAATTCAGCCATGTATTTCTATGATTTCTATGTTAATGACAAATGTAAAATTTCCTCAGTGTTCTAGCGCACTACTATACTAACAGCCAATGAAGTAACTAATAATTATTTCAATATTGCAATTATGTATAAATCTTGCCCTTCTGTGTATTAGTCTGTTCTTGTACTGCTATAAAGAAATACCTGACACTGAGTAATTTATAAAGAAAAGAGGTCTAATTGGCTCAGAGTTCCACAGGCCCTACAGGAAGCATGGTTGGGGAGGCCTCCGGAAACTTACAATCATGGCAGAAGGTGAAGGGGAGGCAGGAGCTACGTGGCAGGAGCAAGAGAAAGAGAGAAAAGTGGGAGGTACTACACACTTTTAAACAACGAGATCTCATGATAACTCACTATTATGAGAACAACACCAAAGGGAAAATTCTCCCCAATGATCCAGTTACCTATGACCAGGCCCTACCTCCAACATTGTGTAGATATAATTCTAATAAATGAAAGGAAGTTGGACTAGAGGGCTTCCTGTCCTTGGTGGACAAAGAATTAATTAGCTTAAAAGAGTTATGAGAAAAAGAGAAATTAATTTTGTATTGCATTGAGTTCTGACAATATTTTACTTGTTCCACAATGCCTTTTCCCAATATTAATTATTTTAGCAAAAATATATTGAGTTTATCTACTCTACACTCATTATGCAAAAAATCTGGAATCTCAGTATAATTCTGATAACAGCTACCACACTTTCCCTAGCATTTGATGAAAACACCAGTTTAGATCTAAGATAGTTTTTTAATGAGATTATATGTGATACTGGTTATTTTTTTATTCCAATACACCATTCTCCTTCAAAGACTTAAAGATTTCTTGACCTATTTAGTTTTTCTCTTCTCTGCTAGCAAGAAGAGTTGAGACTACTAACCATTGTTTTTAAGTAAGAATGCTAAGGTGGATGGCACTTTTCTCAAAAATGTAAACTTTAGGTTATTGCTGCAATATAACACTTAATACTTATAAATTCCCTTTTGAAATATTGATAGAAAAATGAGGTAATGTGGTAAACAGAGAGTTTTTTTTCGGTTAAATACTTTTTTGGGAAAAGACTCTCTGCCCAGCTTTGAACACAATGGTTAGCTGCCTCCAGGTCTGCTTCAGCTTCTTAGCCAATATTTGCTTTTCTCAGGGAAAAGACTTTGTCAGGTCTATTTCTAATTTGGTGGCTCCCCTGCCCAATCAAGCTGTGACCCTTTTCTTTTCTTTGGGATTATAACCCAAGTAATCCTTTTTGCCTTCCTGTCTTAGAATCCAACCACCATATCAATGCTGGGAATGGTCCAGGAAAAGAAGTATTTAGATGAGATCACTTACTAACTAATAGAGCATTAGGGTCTCATCCTGAGTCTTAAGGAAAGCAGAACTGTCCTCTAGAATAAGGTGAAAATCCAAATGGAAAAAAATA
This sequence comes from Ateles fusciceps, assembly GCA_036589455.1. Classification (NCBI taxonomy): domain Eukaryota; kingdom Metazoa; phylum Chordata; class Mammalia; order Primates; family Atelidae; genus Ateles; species Ateles fusciceps. Next base: position 2,514,388 of record JAZHEH010003445.1, read on the forward strand.
TACCTTGTCTTCCTGGAAAAATTTGTCAATGTAGGAGATTGCATTAACTGATGTGATAACTCAAGCATCTAAAATATATGCATAAAATAATAATTAAGAAAATAACGGGATCCAATGGTTATACTTAAGTTGCATCAATACCCCACAGATGGATAATAAAAAGCTGAGTCCAATTAATAAACAACTCATATTTCATACCTGCATATGAATTTTGTTCTTGCTAGAACACTGGACGTGCTACCCAATCTGACTTAACTCTTTCTTCCCCTTTTTGATATTTGCATATTATATCAACATTCTGCCTTTTATAGATAAACAAGAAAGAACTAAAGGAAAAGAAACAATAGGTTACCTTGTTTTTCTTTTCCTTTCTGTGTGGCCATTTTCAGCACTAGAGGTTGACAAATATGCAGACGTAATACAGGGAGTTGACACAGGAAAGAAAATATGTAACAGTGTTTCTTGTTCTTTCATGTTTCTTACATCATCTGAATTAGTTTCCTAGGGCTGATGTAATAAAGTATCACAAACTGGGTGCCTTAAACAGCAGCAAAGTCTTGCCTCATAGTTCTGGAGGTCATGAGTTTAACCTTACCTCTAAATAAGTTAACATTCTCAGGTACTGGAAGTTAATACTTCAACATATTTTTTGAACAACACGATCCATGTTGTCATTGCCATTCTGCTAGCAAAGCAAATTCTGGCTTGAACACGATGATTCAGGGCCATCAACACCTGTGCTGACTGACTAGCAGACATAACATGTTTCCTTGTATTCACTGCTTTCAGCCTCATTAAACTGCCACACATTATCAGTGCACAAAATTTCGTTTTCATGAGTCATCATGAACGCTATATATAAATGCACTATTGAGAAATTGTGGTGGACTCAAATATCGTGCACATCTCCTATGCTTACTTGTATGTTGCATTGTCACATCAGATTTCAGTTATAAAACTCAAGTTCCAAGATAAAATTATTAAAAATTTTATGGCATCATGGTTTCAGATCATGAAGTTATGCATTATTCCAACAACAGGGACCACCACTTGCCCTTACTGATCTAGCTACTTCTGCTTCTAAAAGTGCAACCTGTCAGCAGTATAGACCAAGAGCCCCAGTTAGATGTGATTACTCGAAGAGATGAACTGGCCATGATAGAAACTATCTCAATTTGTTCTCACAGGAATAGAAAACAATTTCAGCTATAATTTTGCCTTTGCTACCCACAGAGCTTCAGCTAGCACCCCTTGAAGGGACTTACAAAATATCTGATTCTGAAGCATAACATTTACACAGGAAATCAATTCAGCAGTGTAGAAGATGCTGGATGGTCCTATGACCATGTGATGTTGGTTACATCACATATCCCCACCAGCAGCAGCTTCTGCCTAGAAGTATTAGAATAATAGAGTATTAGAATGGCATGCTTCAAAGACACAACTCAAGTGTCATCTTGGAGGAAATAGCATGTAAAAACTGCTTGCGATACTCCAGTGCATAGTGTACACATAAAATCAGAGAGCATTGCGTCAAATAGCATTTTGTCTCCTATAGAAGGAATATGTATGTTTGGGAAACTGAGGGTTGGGGCCAAAGTTGGCCAACTTATCACTTCTATTGACTCACCAAGGGACTTGTACTTCCTGTCTCTGTAACTCTGATCCTCAAAGAGTTGCAGGTTTCTTTGACTGAAAAGCTATGGCTGCTGACTGGAAACTCTGGGCTCATGTCCTTGGACTGATAGACAATAAGGGGAGTATTCATCTCAACAGAGGTACTTGACCATGGTTAGGCAAAGGTACCTATGTATTTACTCAGTGGTGGCACAGAGGAGCATATGTTAAATTCTGGCAAAAATTTCTTGTATCTCATGGTATATCCTTGCCAACTGTGACTATAAATGAATACTTGTAATAACTCATTCTGGAGAAAGGTTATCAATTATTCAGATGCCTCCAAAATAAGGGTTTAGATCAAACTATCAGGTAAACTAAAGGGACTGGAAGAAGTGGTAGCTAAGGAGAAAATAATTTAGAATGGATAGTAGAAGAGAAAATGATGAGTATCATTTGTGGTCCCAAAACCAAATGCAAAGACGGGACTGTGATTCTTTTCGCAAATCTCCTTGTTACAAATTTACTCTCAGACATGTAAATGCTCAGCTCAAACCTCCTTTCAGAAGAAAACTTGTTGCTCTCCTGCAAGAAATGCAGTTAACTGTTAACTCAGTGTCCAATTTGGACTGTAAGCAAAGGCTATGCTCTTCTCGTGACAAACCGTAGCCAATAATGAGCAAGGCAGTGGAAAAAAAAACAGTCCTTACTACCCTATTTGGGACTCTTCTAGTGGGAAGTCATGCTTTGGGCATCCTTCTTCATTTGGAAAGATTTGTTCAAGTATGCATTGCAGTCTGACAGTAACCCCTACCCAATCATACTTTTTTTTTTTGCATCTTTCTCAGGCTTTTCTCCCTAATAAAACTTTTGGAGTCTTAGCTCCATTTCAGTAATCTCTCTAAGCAATTTCTGAATGAGCCCAATGGAAATAAGCAAGCTTGTTTTTCAATGTCAATTCCAAGAATAGAGTAGTACCTGCAAATTAAGACTCCCTGAAATGATACCATGAAGCTGAGATTTGATACCATTATCAATCAGATCCTTTCCAGCATAGGATATATAATAATGCAAATAATGTTCCCACTTTGAAGAAGAAGCCTAGTTCTAGATAAAACCATTTGCATTTGCTTCCCCAAAATTACCAGATATATTTTGGTGTATGAAAAGGTAATTCAAGCAGAGGGCTAAAATTTCCATAGCTATATTTGAATATTGTGTAATAGAATATAGGAGCAAGTGATAATACTGATCTCTAAGTCTCTCGATATTTTGATTGCTTATTGTGTGTGTATATAAATGTATATGTATATATAATATATATATTAGCTGGAGTGTAATACAATCTGGCAATGAAAATGTGGTAATATGGTTACAAAAGGGCAAATTTAAAACTTCAGTGATTGCATTATGACCCAAAGTCACTTTGTTCAGTAAGGGAAACAAGTCCTAAGCTTTCCTTCATAATATAGTTCAAAACTACTGTAAGCTCAAATTCTCAGGGAAACAGTACAATAGAAAATTAGCAAGAGAAAAAAAGCTTAGGAATTATTATTTTTTTCTTTCATTTTTTTACTCTGCTCTATTTCTTTGACAAGGACAGCTTAATTCCTCTCTTGAAAGTTTGCAGCACTTGTGGGGTTTGGGGTTTGGGAGCTAGACCTCCTCCTTTTCCTTACATTTCCATTGGCTGCAGATGGTCTCTGCTGGTGAGAACACCAGATTACACACTACGACACCTTTCTTTCTTCTCCTGTTCTGTAGCTGACAAAAGGGACAAGAATCCTGCATTGGTGGCCATCGTAGCAGAGTGACACTTACACTGAAAGTCAGGAGGAGCTGAATTATACTAACACCACAAATTGAATACAGTGGAGAAAGACATTTCTGGAAGTAATTTTAACTTCCCTCATGTGTGTCTTTAGAGCTGACTATTGTTTATCTTGGGGAAAGGATAAGGCCCTTCTTCAGTAGAAAAGCATAAGCAGACTAATAAGGGGACATGCTGAGTTGAAATTTCAGGAGCTCCCTCCTCCACAAATGTTATTTTTTATTCTCTTTGCTTTGCAACAAAATTCAAGCAAAGTTACAACTATAATTGCAGAGTGAAGGAACTAAGTAATAGCATGTTCCAAAATTTCTTCTTTTAACTCAGTGTCATAGCCTGTGAAACAGATAAATAGTCATGAACATTCCCTGAGTATTATAGAAAACTAAATGAAGTGGTACTAGTTCTATAAATTCAATGTGCTTTTTTTGTTTATTTAATATTGGCAGCTCTTTATTAAATCTCACTTTAGGCTACGCATGGTGGCTCACGCCAGTAATCCAGCACTTTGGGAGGCTGAGGTGGGTGTATCATGAGGTTAAGAGATTGAAGACCATTTTGGCCAACATGGTGAAACCCCATCTCTACCAAAAATACAAAAATTAGGCCAGGCGCGGTGGTTCACACCTGTAATCCCAGCACTTTGGGAGGCCGAGGCTGGCAGATCACGTGGGCAAGAGATCAAGACCATCCTGGCCAACATGGTGAAACCCCGTCTCTACTAAAAATACAAAAATTAGCCGGGCGTGGTGGCACATGGTTCCAGCTGTGGTCCTGTGGTCCCTGCTACTCGGGAGGCTGAGGTGGAAGAATCGCTTGAACCCAGGAGGTGGAGGTTGCAGTGAGCCGAGACTGTACCACTGCACTCTAGCCTGGCGACAGAGCAAGACTCTGTCTCAAAAAAAAAAAAAAAAAAAACACAAAAATTAGCTGGGCATGCTGGTGCGGGCCTGTAATCCCAGCTACTCTGGGAGGCTGAGGCAGGAGAATCGCTTGAACCTGGGAGGCAGAGGTTGCAGTGAGCAGAGGTCACGCCACTGCGCTCCAGCCTGGCAACAGAGTGAGACTCTGTCTCAAAAAAAAAAAAAAGAAACACTTTGTTGGTATGTCATCACTGACCATAATGATTTTTATAATAGTATATTTCAGTCATCAATTGCAGTTTTTCTTCTTAGAGATAGAAATGCATCTTATTTTTCTCTGTCACAGGAATAATTTATTAATACTTTACTAATTATAGCAAAATCTGAATGTTAGAGCTTAATATAATATAGTCTAACATAATTTAATGTTAACATAATTCATTGCCTAGATGGTATAATGATCAGGGAGATTTAGAAAATAAATGCAACTGAGGCTATTACCTCACTTACTGATTTAACACTTGAAAGCAAATGAGTTGTTCAACAGGGGAAATCAGAGATTTCCACATAAAGTACTGTTTAGGAGTTTAGTTGATATTTGGAGGCAAATATAGAAAGAAGACAGGGAAAAATAGCGTGGTTTGCTTCTGAAGATTACATATCATGTATCTCGGTATTAGAGTGTAGAGTTTTTATAACTATTAATAAAAGTGCATACACATTTGCATGGAACCTCAGAATATCAGTTCCAGAAGAGCCTCATAGACAGGTTTCATGCATACATTTTTCTTGGTGTTTATTACCAAGATCAAATGTGCCCCTATAGGTTTCTCTTCTTGCCAATATAACTACATGCAGCCTGTGGCAGGTCTCTGAGCTTTAAAATGCAATGCTACATTTAAATGTCAACTCTTAGATGCTTACTCAGACTTTCTTGAAGAAAGTTATTTTGTTGCCATAAGGTGGAATGGACATACCAGACCCCTTTAATGGACATGGTATGGGTAGATTAAGACAAAGCCCAACATCAAGAAAATTTTTATTTCTTGTTAAGATTTTGGCTGCTTTACTAGAGAAATATTCTAGGAAATAAAAACCTGTACCAACAGATAAGAGATTTATGAGAATCCTGGAAGCTCATTTCATATATAGGTGGCCTGTCCTTAGGTATTAGAGCTGCTGAGTGATTTGCAGATGGCTCTTCAACTTTTCATTCAAAGGTAGTATTTTGTTTCCACTCTTTGTTATTTGGTCTCAAGCAACTCTTTGTAAAGGGAAATTAAGGGACCTAGTCTCACTATGTAGACATTAAGGCAGCAGAATGTACACATTTTTGGAATGTATCAGGGCTCCAGCACTATAAACAGTCATGATCCTTATTTATACGGATATTGCTCTGGCCACTGGTATTCTAAAGATTAGGGCCTGATGTCAAGGTTTGTACAGGACAATTTTCTGTGTTTAACAAATATCAAACAAACTAAAATTGGAATTGTAATACCGATGAAAATACATATTATAGCTTAGGAAAATATTCACAATGAAAAATGTGTATGTCTTCTCAAAGCAGATGGTATAATCCCAAGAGGCAGGCAAATGGGTGCATAAACAGGATAGTGATTGTGAAGGAAACTTGCACTAAAGTGGGTATGGTGCTGCGAGATCCCATGAGATTCCCAAACCAAAATGATTGGGATTGGCATTTACATGCTATGCCTAAAGGCATGAAACCTTCCCATGACAGGAAGGTTGATGACACTGAGCCACTCCCTAGTCATCAGGGTAAAAGTATGTTCTAACAGAAATTTATGTTTGCACAAAGTTTGCCCGAATTTCCTGGATGCCTTCCAAGCACTAATAATGCTATATTATAGAGGCATACATTGAAATTGATTGGATGGTGGAGGCTGGACAAGTTTTCATGGGAGATAGTCAACTCTGCCCCAGAGATGGGCCAGGCACTCTAAGAATCTAATCACAACCTTTCCAGTCTGGCTTAAAATGACTAAATAATTCAAGAGTTTGTTTTTCTACTTAGTCTGACTTTCCCATAATCTGCCCAAAAAACTGCTATTTTATGTTAGGTAAAAATAATCATAGGAATAATAAAATTTGCCTTTGAAGTTTAGGAAAGAGAAAAGTATATTTAAAATTGAGTCATAATATATGTTACATGAGTATACAGAAAAAAACTGGTAATAGTTTGTGAATTAATTAGGGATTCAAGACCTACGTGGTATCTCTAGCTTTTAGGTAATATATTACAGAGTGAAACCGGAATGTACCAACTTACTAAAATTATGACTACCTTAATCCATTGTGGGTTTGTTTTATCAACTCAGCTTTAAAATCTGAAAATTCTTTTCATTCTATATTCTGTTAAAATACCTGGCTTTAATCCAGGAGGTCAATAGGTCTAACATCGGACTACTATGTTGAGAGTGGGAAATTATTGGTAAATTCTAACATTGAGCATAAAATCTCATTGTACCAATTTAACTAAGCCCTCAAACAGTTTACCTCTGTGAGGGCCAAAATCTACAAAGCTGTGTACCTTCTAACCATTGGCTGAAGAAAATAGTCCACCTCAGAAAATATGTAGAAATAGGAGTAAAACCTTAAAGGTCATGGTTTTTATTGTGATGTAATTTGAGATTATTTTAATATGAGTCAAATTAAAAGAAAACATTTTTTTCCTCTGGGCATGGTGGCTCCTGCCTGCATTTCCAGCACTTAAAGGAGGCGGCAGCAGGCGGATCACTTGGGTTCAGGAGTCTGAGACCAGCCTCCCCAACACAGTGAAACCCTGTCTCTACTAAAAATACAAACATCAGCTGGGCGTGATGGTGCACATCTGTAATTCTAGCTAGTAAGGAGGCTGAGGCAGGCCTATCCCTTGAACCCAGGAGGTGGAGGTTGCAGTGAGCTGAGATTGCACCACTGCACTTGAGCCTGGGTGACAGAGAGAGACTCCATCTCAAACAAAACAAACAAACCAAGAATAAATAAATAAGAAAAGAAAACATTTTTGCTTGTAATCTTTTAAATTATATCACAGGAGAGAGAGAATATAGTTTTAAATTAAATATACCTTTGACAAAAAATAGTAAAGAATATAAAACTTTATATTTACTGTCTCCGAAAGGCAGCAGTAAAATTGCACGTGCCTGGGAGGGTTGGACACTTGTCATCACCTGAATGTTATTCTTTTACTTGTGGTATGTTGTTGATGAGTCAGATGGGCACTGGGTCCTTTCTGAATGTCTTGAAAGATGGAAAATAAAAGTTTTTGTTTTGCTTTGGGTTTTGTTTTGTCTTTTATCCTTTAAAACAGTATTTCTCAATGTGTGTATCCTTGAATTTTTTGCAAGGATAATTGTTCACTGTAACCTGCATTGCATGATGTTTCATACTCCTGGTATTTACTCATTAAAATTCTGATAGCTGGTTCCCATGTTTTTAATACATTTTTTTGTAAAGTGCCTCCAAACATTTCCTAATGTCCTAGGAGGGTTGAGAACTACTATGAGGTTTACACTCATCTGTTCCCAATGAATGAAAACTTGAAGGGTGACATGGGGCATGTGACCCTTGGAGAACCCAGCCTTTCGGCTAAGGTGCTTTGGCCATTTTCCAGCTGAACATTTGTTTTTGTTACTCTAGGAAAAAGTCAGGCTTGAAAAAATATCACTGGAAGGGAATTGTATAAAAGACTTAGGCCACTCAATTCCCAAGGGAGAGGAAGAAATGTCATTGGGAGCAGTTCATTTCCACATTTTCTAACTTTTACAACCTGTAATACTTTACCAAAAGACGAGAGGGAAGTGGCCTTCCAGCATTACAAACTACAACACATTTATATTTGAGCACCATAATCACTGTCCATTGTTTCACAGCTAGAAGAGAGGACAGATCACCTTGCATCCCTTGTGCAGATGTCAACGTTTTTCTGCAAAAGGCCAGATGCAAATATTTTAGGTTTTGTGAGACAAACTTTTTTTGTCACAACTATTCAACTGTACCATTATAGTTCAATGAAACCAAAGGTGGTATATAAGGGAAGGGAATGGTGTGTTCCAATAAAACCTTATTTACAGGCCTGGTGCAGTGGCTCGTGCCTGTAATCCCAGCAATTTGGGAAGTTGAGGCAGGCAGATCACCTGAGGTCAGGAGATTGAGAGCATCCTGGCCAACATGGTGAAATCCTATCTCTACTAAAAATACAAAATTTAGCCTGGCATGGTGGCAGGTGTCTGTAGTCCCAGCTACTTGGGAGGCCAAGGCAGGAGAGTCGCTTGAACCCGGGAGGCAGAGGTTGCAGTGAGCCGAGATGGTACCATTGCACTCCAGCCTGGGCAACAGAATGAGACTCCATTTCAAAGAAAATTTTTTTAAAACCCATATTTACAGATATGTACGTTTTATGTCACAAAATATTATTCACTAATTTAATATTTAAATGTTTAAAAAAATGTAAAAACCATTCCTACTTTTCTAGACCCATCCTACAAAATAAAAAGCAACAGGCCAGATACAGCCCATGAGCTATAGTTTAACATCTGACCTTGAATGGTCACCCGTGGAGTAGGCTTAGCCAAGTTCATCAGCTCAGGTGCCACTATTGCACAAGAGACTTGGCTGCATTTGAAGGATTAAGGAGGAAGGGATCCAAGATCCCTAGTAACATAGTGACTAATGAATAGGTGATCCAAATAAAGAGCTATATATACAATGTTGTGTGGGTATTTTAATCTTTCACTTCTGCACACACGAAAATTTTTACCCATTTAAACATCTTAACAAATTTCTGTCTCTTATAAAAAAAAAATGAGAGAAATGGTGTGAACAAAGCTATTTGTCTCTTGAAGTTAGGGATCTTTCATTAACATACGTAGAAAAATATTCAGTTGCTGCAGTACTTAGAAAGAAGCAAAGAGGAGTATCTCACCAGGTCTTTACCCAAAAATTCAGCTGAAATATTGTGGTGTGTAGGGTTAATTTCAAGTTAAATGCTGTATTGTGTTTTGCCGACTGAGACGTATATTCATGAAAATAGCATATCTCCCAAGCCTCTGCTTTTCTTAATTTTTTTTTTTTTTTTTTTTACTATTTATTATTTTTCTTCTTAGGAGCAATAACATTCTTTTTTAAAAGTCCACTTCAAAACTGTCACAGTTATGTTACTCATATCTACTCTCAAAAAGTTAATAAAATAGATGAGAGAATAATTAAATACTTCAAATATGTATTAAAATGATCAGCCTGTTTGCACGAGAACTCTCTATGCTAATTCTGTTCCTTTTCTTTAAGTTTGAAAAGTTTTTGTTGTTGTTGTTGTTGTTGTTGTTGTTGTTTTTATTATTGCATTTTAGGTTTGGGGGTACATGTGAAGAACATGGAAGATTGTTGCATAGGTACACACATGGCAGTGTGATTTGCTGCCTTCCTCCCCCATCACCTATATCTGGCATTTCTCCCCATGCTATCCCTCCCCCAACTCCCCACCTCCCACTATCCCTCCCCTTTTCCCCGTGACAGACCCCAGTGTGTGATACTCCCCTCCCTGTGTCCATGTGTTCGCATTGTTCAACACCCGCCTATGAGTGAGAACATGCGGTGTTTGATTTTCTGTTCTTGTGTCAGTTTGCTGAGAATGATGGTTTCCAGGTTCATCCATGTCCCTACAAAGGACACGAACTCATCGTTTTTGATGACTGCATAATATTCCATGGTGTATATGTGCCACATTTTCCCTGTCCAGTCTATCATCAATGGGCATTTGGGTTGGTTCCAGGTCTTTGCTATTGTAAACTGTGCTGCAATGAACATTCGTGTGCATGTGTCCTTATAGTAGAACGATTTATAGTCTTTTGGATATATACCCAGTAATGGGATTGCTGGATCAAATGGAATTTCTATTTCTAGGTCCTTGAGGAATTGTTGTTGTTTTAAAGATGGAATCTCCGTCGCCCAGACTGAAATACAATGGTGCAATGTCGGCTCGCTGGAACCTCCACCTCCCAGGTTCAAGCGATTCTCCTGCCTCAGCCTCCCGAGTAGCTGGGACTACACACACATGCCACCACACCCAGCTAATGTTTGTATTTAGTAGAGACGGGGTTTCACTATGTTAGCCAGGCTGGTCTCAAACTCCTGACCTCAGGTAATTCGCCTTCCTAGTCTTCCCAAAGTGCTGGGATTACAAGTGTGATCCTCTGTGTCCAGCCATTTGAAAAGATTTTAATACACAAAGTAAAAAGAAAAACATATGATCTCTTTGTCTTCTTTCTCTTTTATTCCTTTGTATTCAGTCATTCATTAAATCTTGTTAATTTTTGGCCTAAATGTCCATCTGCATATCACAAACTACTCCAGTTATTTGGAATTCTCATTTTTCTTTTTATCTTATTTATTCTCTTCTCTCAATATCCAGACTAATTTCCTTTAAATACTGCGTGTGTGTTGAAATGCTTCCTTAACTCCCTGACTCTTCCCCCAGACTGACCCTCACCACCAAACACTTTTACCTGCTGTTTATCTAAATGCATCAATATCCTATCCTATTTCCTCTCTCATCTTCTCTTTTTTAGTAGGAAATATTTTTCTTAGCATCCTTTAGGACTAAATCTTTCTTACCTATATGTCAAAGCTCTATTTCTTAAACAAAATATTTCCTTAGTTCAAAGATAATTTTATAAAGGGTAAAGTTGTGATTCATTCAAATATAAAATGACTACAGGCCAAATATTTTATTTACTCATTAATCAATAAGGCAGCCATGAGGCTGTAACAAGTAGTTTACAGAAGAATCCAGAGATGAGATGCAAATATGTAATAAGAAATATTAAATATAGTTGCTAATAGAAGTAAAAATTCAATATATATAAGGCAATAATGTAACTGCCTTTGCAAAAATTATAACTGAGACAATTATTACAGTGAAAGAGATGTGACCTCACTGACTCCATCTTGCTTCTAACCTCCATGCTGTCTTTCTTCATTCCTGGGCATAGGCCAAACTAACTGATAGGAACTTAGTTCTTTTGGTTTAGCTTTGAAACAAAGACAGTAACACTCCTTTCCCAAAACAAACCTCCTTCCTTTCTGGGGACTAGACTGCCTTGTAGAACTAACAGATTAGCCACAAGATGAGAAATAGTCGTTTAGGAGTCATATGCAGCTGGAGGCTGCAAGATTCTAAACCTCTGCAAATTGCTTCTGGGGGATAAAATCACTATTGTAAAATCTACGATGAATGCTTGAGATATTTTGCAGATCTTGCACTCCATGGATCAGCTGGCACAACCCAGATGGATAAATTGGCTCATCTGGTCCTGTAGTCCCCACCCAGGAACCGACTCAGTGTAAGAGGACAGCTTCCACTTCCTATGATTCCACCTCCAACCTGACCAATCAGCATTCTCCACTTCTGGAGCCTGTACTCACCAAATTATCCTTTAAAACTCTAATCTCCAAATTCTTGAGGAGACTGATTTGAATAATAATAAAATTCCAGTCTCCTACACAGCCAGCTCTGTGTGAATTACCCTTTCTCTATTGCAATTTCCCTGTCTTGATAAATTGGCTCTGTCAAAGCAGCCAGTAAGGTGAACCTGTTAGGCAGTTTCAATAATCAATTGGAAATACATGAACAAAGTTCATTCCCCTCACTAGGAATAATTTGCATTATTGTTAATTCTTTATCATTTACAGAGTTGTAAAATATCTTAAAGGCAATGAATGTGGCATACCCAGGGAATCAGATAACCCAGATGATTGCATAAAACAGAATGCCCAGTAATCTTGCTGTGTGTGTGCCCATTTCAAAGTCTTTTACAATTTTTCCTGACACTGAGTCACTTCTGATTTTCTTCCTTCCTTTTGAAATGTTGCCTGTAGCATGTACAGCAGTGTTGGTTCATCCCCTTCATACCTCCAGGGAGCTCATAGGCCAGCAGCAGTGGCATCCGCTGAGAGATTGGTAGAACGCACATTCTCAGGCCATGCTCCAACCTCTTGAATCAAAATCTGCATTTTAACAAGACTATCAGGTCACTTACGTGAACATTAGAGTCTTGGAAATGGTGGTCTATCCTACATCAGTTAATGCTACTTATAAGCTGATGGATTTGCAATGTTCACTATTTTGTTACTATATCTTATGTTTCTTTATTTCCAAAATCTTTAGAATATAGCTTTAAGCAAATAAGGGAATTGAATCCAATTAATTAATTAATTAAAATCTTTTCTCAAAATGAGGCAGATGCTGGCACGGTTTTCCATTACTAAAGGTTCTTAAACGGCTTTAAAATTTATCTGTCCTCTGATACTTGTGGAAGCTGCAAGACATAGCTGAGCTCACAATGCACTGGAAAAATGAATAATGGAATTTTTTTTTATTTCTTGAAATGTTTAAGAACTGTGCTATAACATATTTTTATATATAAATAAAAGACATATCAAATACTATGGGAATAAAGATCAAGTAGGCATTTTACTAAAGTTCCCAAATAGGAAAAACTGTATCTTGTTTTACTTAATGTATATGATGTTCTCAACAGTGCTATGTTCCCGAAGTCATTAAACAAAAGAGTTTTGATGTCTCAGTCTTAGCAAGTCTAAATTGAGTCAATTCCACACCTGAGCAAAATATACTTTTACAAGATTTCTGGTGCTCTCTTTGGCAGCACATATACTAAAAAATTAGAATGATACAGAGATTAGCATGGCCCCTGCACAATGATACCATGCAAACTTATGAAATATTCCATATTTTTTGGAAGAAAAAATCCTGCTTTCTGACAGATTACCTTGAAGGAAAGAAAAAGAACCTATTTTTTGTGGATTATTTACCAATAACACCACATAAGCATTTATTTTAGTAGATTTTTAAAATAAAACTGCTAATGCCAAAGCTTTGTATTAAAATAAATAAAATAAAAATAAATAAACAATGAAAAAATTTATGAAGCGAAACTAAACTTCTCAAAACCACCTAATATGTTCTTGTTAGATTTAGACATATTGTTATTGGGGCTAATTATATTAGCAAAAAAAAGTTAGAGGGGATAAATATCCATTTATATTTTCACACAGGAACACATTACAATGAGTTGTTCTGATTGAAAAGTAAGAATGCTTTACCATGAAAAAAAATTACATCTATTTTCAGTGTATCAAAGGTTCAACTGAACTTTCTCTCTCATGTAATTTGTTAGTTAGTAATCAAAGCTATTTCAAATTATGTTTCTTCCTAAAACAAACCATAATTTCTTTTTAATTATACATTTTATATATATCTATAAATGGGTAGCTCATATATTTTTATTTAGGAAAATTTTTTTTATACGAAAAGCTTCTTAAAAATTCAGATTTTGAAGTACCAAGTTCTGTTCTACTTATGGCTTATTTCTAAAGAGAAAGCAATCCAAAAATGAAATGCCAAGAAAGGTGTTTTCAGCTATTCAGTATCCAACAACCACCTCTCTGCCTGTACATAGGCCGTTTTCTCATAGATCCTTTAATACGACACGAAAGGTGGGCCATAACATTTTCTTTTCCTGTATGATCTTACAATAAGGAAAAAAGCAACATTTGCTGTGCAAATAATAATAAAGACTTAGGTTATCAGCTCTGAGTTCCATGATACGAATCCAATTTCCTGCTCTAGTCATTGAATTTCAATTGACATAAAACACATTGATCTATAATTATTGCTGTAATATGAAATTAAGCAACATAAATTACAATGCCAGCAGGTGAGGTGGCTCACACCTATAATCTCAGCACTTTGGGAGGCCAAGGCAAAAGGATCACTTGAAGCTGAGAGTTCAAGATCAGCCTTGGCAACATAGCAAGATCCCTGTCTCTACAGAGCATTAAGAAAACAAAAAATTAGCTGGGTGTGATGGTGTATACCTGTAGCTTTAGCTAGTCAGGAGGCTGAGACAGAAGGTTCCCTTGAGCCCAGGAGGTCGAGGCTGCAGTGAGCTATGATCATGCTACTGCATTCCTGGCTGGGCAACAGGGTGAGACACTGTCTTAAAAAAAAAAAAAAAAAATTACAATGCCAACAATTAATGTTAAGGTTAATTTTATACAAGAAAAAAATTTCATCAAGTATCACTTCAATTTTCACTCCTTTTTTTTCCCAAAAACACAATAAATGAACGAACAATCCAAACTCTTGCAGTCAGTACTGATAGCTTTCCAATTTTCACAACTCTTTATACTCATTTTGGACATGCATAGTTTTAGAATCTACCCTGAGGAAAGCTTTTCTTCAACTGTTTTCTTAAAGTACAGGCTTCTGCTAGTTTTGGTTTGTGGTTGATCAAGGTGCTCCCTCTCTTGCCCATTCCTGTTTTGGTGTCTCATTTTATATTTAAGGCTTTGACTCACAAAGCTTCCTTTTATAATCGTCTGACTCACCAGGAGAGGGGGAAATGAGTATCAAATCTCATGTCTTGAAACTTTACCATATAAATTAGTTTACCTTTACACATACTGAAGGATTGAACCTGCAAGGATTTGTGTGTGTGTGTGTTTTGTTGTTGTTTTTTAGGGCAGAATTATTTCTAAATAAAAAGAACTTCTGGTTTTTTTAAATTAATCTATGGTATTTAAGACTCAAAGATGTAGGTTCAGTTCCAGATTGTTAAAATATATGGTTAGATTTTACTTACACAAAGATTTTACGTAGAAATCTTTTAGAGGTAAATAATTCCCACACTGAAAGCCTAATCTCCTTTCTCCACTTTTTGTCTACAAATCTTCTCTCTCCAGGTGGGTTCCTTGGTTCAGTAATTTGTACCATAACCTTTCATCCACTCAAAAATCTATATCCACATAAAGATGGTTTATTAAACATATGCACTTATAGATATGACATTCATAACAGAAAAAGAAGACAAGCTTAAAATTCATAAAATGTATGTCTTTTGACATAATCTCTCTCCCTTCCCCTTTCCCTTTTCATCTTCCTCTCCCTCCTCCTCCCCTTCCTTTCTATCTTTGGTATGATGAGTAGGTCACATACAATTCAATTAAGTCTGAAATGACTGACACTTACAGAAGATCTATTTTGTGTGAGCCATAGTACTACCTAAGGGTATATATAAAAGATATTGTCAGTCAGTGCCCATGAGGAACTTCATATCACATCATATACTAACAAATTATAGGAGTTAATACATGTAAAATGCTAAAGTGTTAGCTAATAAAATAGAAAGCACAGGTAACTACAACAGGGGCCCACTGTGAAAATTGTTATAAGTAAGAGTACCAAGTTACTGTAAGAACAGAGAGATGAAGAAGTTGAGGCCTGCGTGTGAACAACTTTTAATATTTATCAGTACAACTATTTTAATTCACTTCACCATTAGGCTTTTATAACATTAAAATTTTTACATTTGCATGGAGATGGATATATTACAAAAAAATGACTCTCTAAAAATGTTGCTCTTTTTCTTTTTTTTGAGACAGAATCTCACTGTGTCATCCAGGCTGGAGTGCAGTGGTGCGATCTTGGCTCACTATAACCTCCCCCTCCTGGGTTCAAGTGATTCTCCTGCCTCAGCCTCCTGAGTAGCTGGGATTACAGGTGCCCTCCACCACGCTTGGCTAATTTTTTGTATTTTTAATAGAGATGGGGTTTCACTGTGTTGGCCAGGCTGGTCTTGAATGCCTGACCTCGTGATCCACCCGCCTCGACCTCCCAACGTGCTGGAATTATAGGCGTAAAGTAGAGGATAGAATGAGGGCTTCCAGAGGCTAGGAAGGGCAGGGGAGGGGAGAATGAAGAAGAATGAAAGAGAATGGGGAAGGTTGGTTAATTGGTACAAAATACAGTCAGATAAAGAAAGAAAGTGGAGCAAGACAGCTGAATAGAACCCTCAGCAACTCCAAATTGAACAATTATCCATGCAATAAATCACCTTCATAAGAGCAAAAAATTAAGTGAGTAATCACAGTACCTGATTTAAACATAATAACAAGGAAAGAAGTATTGAAGAGGGTAAGAAGGAAAGTGTTATATTGCCTACACCGTGCCTTCAAACTCCAAATGCCAAGTAGCCTAGAATGGAGAGGCAATATGTGTGCTTGGGGGAGGGAGAACAAATTGAGTGTGGGATTGGCATTGGAACACAGTGTTGCCCTTTCACAGCAGAACAAATGGCAGAATTCTGCCAGTGACCATGTAGCAAACATCTAGAACACCCCTGGGCCAGCTGGGCACAGTGGCTTACGCCTATTATCCCAGCACTTTGGGAGGCTGAGGCGGGTGAACACAAGGTCAAGAGATCGAGACCAGTCTGGCCAATATGGCGAAACCCCGTCTTTACTAAAAATACAAAAATTAGCTGGATGTGGTGGCGCATGCCTGTAGTCAGCTACTCCGGAGGCTGAGGCAGAAGAATCACTTGAACCTGGGAGGCGGAGTTTGCAGTGAGCCAAGATTGCGCCATTGCACTCTAGTCTGGTGATAGAGTGAAATTCCGTCTTAAAAAAAAAGACACCCCTGGGCCAGTGGAGAATCCTTGGTCCAAGCAGAAGGAAACAGTCTCAGCTCACTCCACCACCAGCTGATCAACTGATCAACGTGTCCTGTGGCCTGAAATAAATTTGAGTGGCACTTGGACCACAAGGACTGCAATCGGTTGGCAAGCCCTTGTGCTGCCTAGGTCTTGAATGCAGTGGACTTGTGGTGTGACCCAGTATGACATCAGCTGCATTGGCCAGAAGAGTGCCTGTAGCTTCCTTCCCCCAACTGTAGGCAGTACAGTTAGAGGAGATATTGCTTCCACTTAAGAGAAGAAGGGGAAGAGTGCAAAGGACTTTGTCCTGAAACATCGGTATGAATGCAGCCACAGTAAAATATAGCACCCAATTCCTGAAGCAATTGGATAACAGAAAGAAATAGAAGGCATTCAAATTGGAAAGGAAGAAGTTCAAGTATTCTTGTTTGCAGAAAATATGATCTTATATTTAGCAAAATCTGAAGACTTCACCAAGAAAGTATTAGAACTGCTAAATTTAGTAAAATTGCAGAATACAAAATCAACATAGAAAAATTTGTAGCTCTTCTATATGCCAGTGGTGAACAATCTGCAAAAGAAACCAAGAAAGTAATCCCACTCACCTTAGCTACAAAGAAAATAAAACAACAACATAAAAACAGAAAGTAAACTTAATCAAAGACATGAAAAAGAAAGAGTTCTGCAATGAAAACTATTAAACACTGATGAAATAAATTGAAGGAAACCCAAAGGAATGGAAATGTATCTTGTGTTCCTTGATTAACTGATTGGAGGAATCAATATTGTTAAAATGTCCATACCACCCAAAATGATAGATTTAATGGAATTCCCATGAAACTACCATTGGCATTCTTCTTCACAAATACAGAAAAAACAATTCTAAAGTATATGTAGAACCACAGAAGACTCAGTATAGCCAAAGCCATCCAGAGTAAAAAGAACAAAGCTGGAGATATCACATTACCTGAGTTCAAATTATATTACAAAACTATGGTAACCAAAACAGCACCTTACTGGCATAAAAACAGACACATAGACCAATAGAACAAAACAGAGAACCCAGAAATAAGTGCAGGCATTTATAGCCAACTGATTTTCAAAGACGGTGCCAAGAATATACACTGGGGAAAGGACAGCTTTTTCAATAAATGATACTGGGAAAACTAGTTATCTATACACAGAAGAATAAAACTAGAACTCTATCTCTCACCATATGCAAAGATTAAATCAAAATGGATTAAAGACTCAGCTATAAGGCCTGAATCTGTGAAACTATTGGAAGAAAACTTTGCAGAAGCACACAAGGACGTTTGTCTGGGCAAAGATTTCCTAAGACCTCAAAAGTAGAGGCAACCAAAGCAAAAATGGACAAAAGGATCACATTAAGCTGAATGCTTCTGAATAGCAAAAGAAACAATAAACAAAGTGAAGAGACAGTCCACAGAATGGGAGAAATTATATTCAAACTACCCATTTAACAAGGGATTTACAACCAGAATACATAAGCAGCTCAAACAACTCATTGGGGGAAAAAAACAAATAATACCCTCCTCCTTGCCTGCAAGAAAGTAGAGGGTTACAGTTTTAAGGTAATAAACATATGAAATATCATACGATAATTTTACCTTTTAGATTTAAGTTGAGAATTAATGGTTCTTAATAATAAGAGGGGGAAGAACCCAAGTCCATATGAAGGACATAAACCCATGAAAAGTGAACAGTTAGAAGCAAAATGATCCTGGCGTATGGTTTTCTCCAACAATATGATTAGCCTCAAGATGAATAGGCATGAAAAACAACTGCACAGAAAAATAATGAGTTTGAAATACTTGTTTAGATAGAAAGTCTTATCAACACTAGCAAACAAGCAAAACATCTCTTTATTGTATCACCAAGGAAAGAATTCTTTATCTAAAGAACTTCATTTCCTGGGAACTACTATGATTTAAGCAAGGAGATAAAAGATTACTTCTAAAGCAAGTCTCACCCTTTAACTCTACTATCAAAACTTAAAATTATACCTATGTATTGTTTTTATGGTCATCAGAACTAAATATATTTCTTTTCTCCAAAGAAAATCATATCTTAGGACTGGGAGCATTGGCTCCCGCCTGTAATCCCAGCACTTTGGGAGGCCAAGGCGGGTAGATCACAAGGTCAGGAGTTTGAGACCAGCCTGGCCAACACGGTGAAACCCTGGCTCTACTACAAATACAAAAATTAGCTGGGTGTTGTGGTGGACTCCTGTAGTCCCAGCTACTCAGGAGGCTGAAGCAGGAGAATTGCTTGAACTCTGGAGGTGGAGGTTGCAGTGAGCCAAGATTGTGCCACTGCACTCCAGCCTGGGCTACGGAGCTAGACTCCATCTCAAAAAAAGAAAGAAAGAAAAAAGAAAGAAAAGAAAATAATATTTTAATAGAAAAAAGCAGTTTGCAAGAAATATTTCAATTTGCTCTTAAGGAAATAAAGTTCCCACTAGAATGTGCCCGCAAATTTTGGCCTTTATCCTCTGCAATCTGTTCTATCTTTCTTCTTGGCTCCCTAGAGTCCATCTATTAACTTTGAGAGCTATAGATAAACTATGGTGAGAGGTTTACCCTCTCCAGTTAAACACTAATACTCTTTATGTCCTTGAGCCTTATTAAAATTGGATTCAATCACTGCAATCTGCTAAGGGGAACTAATGCAGGTGATACAAATAAATTGCAAACTAAAAAAGTGGAAATGCAAGCTACTCCAGCTTGCTAGTCTACACGATTAGCATTTAGGTGTATAGCTGAAGAACCTGGCCAATCTGAATAATAGGGTTCCTAGTCCTTTCCTGGATACACACTTTTATATCTCTAATTGGTTTTCAAGCACAATTAGCCATATTACCTACCTTCCAAAATAAAACTTTGAAGGGCTTTGTTTCTACCCCTTTGACAGATGTTAAGAGTTTGGATTACCGAGTGTATAAGACAGTAGAATTGTAAACAAAGCTTTGTGCTCTGAATATGCTTGAATTTTATCACCAGTTGGAAACTCTAGGTTTGAAAAAAATGATTCAACAGAACTTTGCTATTATGCAACACAGGAAAACACTCAATAATTTGTAAATAATTAAAGCTTATGTTTTGAGTTATTATTACACAGAACAGAGTGAACTTAACACAAAGTTGGTTCAGGGAACAGGAAAATTAATATTAGTTCAAAGGAGTTGAATATGTTGACTTCAGAAACATTCACGCACCAATCAAGAATAAATCAAGAATTTAGAGTTGATCTGTTCAACTATCATACATTATTTATTCAAAATATTTATTCACTGATCAGTAAATAGTTAGGTGCAATAACCCTAGTATCTAAAGTATATAGTCAAATAGGGAAGCTGAAATTATATAAAATAACCCAATAAAGTAAAAGGATTAAATGCCATAAAATATGTTTAAAAAACATTGAGAAAAAATGAGTTTTGGTACCTAGATATGAGTGAATAGTTAGAATGCAAACAACTTATATTGAAATTGCTGTCACATCCACTGAAACACAACACTTAAAGAATACAATTTACTTTTCATCACTATATTCTTTAGCTCTTCAAGTTATCATATCGATTATAATATCATTTTATATAAGAAGAAAACTGGCTGAACGATGATAGGAAATAGGTCTAACAGTATTCCACTTATAGGGGGCTGAGCCAATATTCAAACTCAGATGACCCAGGCTCTAAATTTCAGACTGTTATTTTTTTTAATAGTGTACTCATTTTTTTTCTCCATTGTTCTAATCTGGAAAAAAATATATTATAGAGTTGGAGAGATGGCTTTATATCAGGCAATAATGTAAAGGAAGGATCTATGGTAAAAAAAAAAAAAACCGTTTGAACTGCATTTTTATATATATACATATATATATATACACACACATATATATACACACATACACACACACACATTACTTTCTGGGGTACATGTGTAGAACATGCAGGTTTGTTACATAGGTATACATGTGCCATAGTGGTTTGCTGCATCCATCAACCCATCATCTACATTAGGTATTTCTCCTAATGCTATCCCTCCCCCTACTCTCCACCCCCTGACAGGCCCCAGTGTGTGATGTTCCCCTCCCTTTGTCCATATGTTCTCACTGTTGAATTGCATCTTGAGGAGCCTTTAGTACCATGGAGAGTTAGGACATGCATGTATTCTAGAAGGAAGAAAGCTGAGCAAAAATAAGCAGGTCACACAGCATGAGAAGAATGTCAACTGCTAGCTTCTCCTAACACTAACAGAACATTCGTTGATAAGATCTAAAAGGTTTACTGCATACAGCAGCAAGGGAGATCACCACTATTTTTTAGTAGTCTCAGCAGGAGGGGGTCAAATTAGAATATATTGTTTTAAAACTATGGCTTCCTTCTGTTTTGGTAAAGAAAGTATCAATGAAACACAATCACATTCATTCATCTAATCATTGTCTATAGTGATTTTTACACCATAAAAGCAAAGTTGAGTGGTTGCAGCAGAGATGTTGATATCAAAAATATTCAAGTGTTTGGTACACAAAAAGTTTGCAATTCCTGATTTAGAGGATTTCAGTTTCATATAAATAGTTTAGTTTTTCCCAGCATAGAGAACTAGCATAGCTCCTGAGTATCTACTCTTAGTATGTTAAGTATACTTAATTGTATGGTAATAAGTATGCATTATGCTTAATTATATATTGCCATTGGATATTATATGTTTCAACTATAATTACTATTCTATATTACTCTTAACTATACATACTTAATTTATATTAAGTATTCTTAGTATATTAAGTCAATCTTTAAATAATTTATAAAGCAGTTATTAAATGCAAGATGTAATTCAAATTTTGGGGAATGCAATAGCAAAAAAACACCCCCACGCACATACAATTTTTTTTTTTTTTTTGAGATGAAGTCTCACTCTGTCACCCAGGCTGCAGTGAAGTGGCTCGATCTTGGCTCACTGCAACTTTCACCTCCCAGGTTCAATCAATTGTCCTGCCTTAGCCTCCCAAGTAGTTGGGATTACAGGTGCCCGCCACCACACCTGGCTAATTTTTGTATATTTAGTAGAGATGGGTTTTCATCATGTTGGCCAGGCTAATCTCAAACTCCTGACCACAGGCGATCCACCTGCCTAGGCCTCCCAAAGCGCTGGGATTACAAGCATAAGCCACTGTGCCCGGTCAACATACAATTTTTAAAAGCCCTGTCATAGTGGAGCTTCATTTAATTAGAAACAAAAGAAAAAAAAAGTAAATAATTAGAAAAATACTCAAAAACAAATCTAATATTTTCAACAAAAATAAACTCTATGAGTGAAAAAAAATGGTGAAGGAGAATATAAAATGTGAACAGGGGTTAAAGTTTCAATATGTTCATATTGCAGATGCAGTTGAGTTCCATTGACCTAGCAGTCACCTCCCAGCTGCAGTCACTTTCCAGGTCCTACAAGTGTTAGATATAACTGTTGGCATTACATCTTCTCCATCCATCTGCCCTTGGCCAACAGGAGCAGGCAAACATAAAAACCCCAGGAGGTTACATATGAGCTTCTCTCACTAATGACTGACAAATAAAGAAAAAAGCAGTCTTTGCTAGTACAGCTTTTGTGGTTCCATTGACACTCCAGAGCTTTCTGTGGGGTCTAATTGTGGATGGACTTCTTCCAAAACCGTATTTGTGTAAGTTTCTCACCTGCACAGTATCCCATTACCCTCACATCCTTACAGCTTCTCCTGAATGTAGCCTTTCAATAAATTACTTGCACAAGAATTATTATCTCAGACTCTTGTTCTAATAATTTAATGTAAGATAGGCTGGAAGAAAAGGTACAACTGAAAAGATAAACAGTTAAAAGATTTTGCAATGATACAGAAGAAGCGGAAGAGCGTGGCTTGGAAGAGGTGGTGGCAATAGAGGAAGGGGAGGTAAGAATGGAAAGAATTCTAGATTTATTTTAAAATTAAAGGCAATAGGATTTGCTAATGAAGTAATGTGAGCACAAAGAGAATAAAGATATTAATTTCTAATATATTTGCTTCAATAAGTGAAAGAATTGAATTGCTATAAACTGGTATAAGAAACAATGAAAGAGTAACTGCCTTTTGGGAGACAGCATTTGAGTTATGACTGTGCAGCAAATCACTTTATAATAAGTGGTTTAAAACCATTTTATAAATGCTCATGAAATAGCAATTCAAGCAGGATACAATAGGAATATATCTCTCCTTTGTATGACTTGGTGTCAGCTGAAGGGCTTAAGGGGATTGGCTTGGAATCACAGGATGGCTCAATTTTATGTTAGCTGTTGCTAACTATTGAATAAGGCCTTACAGAGAGTTGCCAGCCAGTATACCTACGTCTGACCTGTGCTACCTCTCAACCTGGTGGCTGGGTTCTGAAGTTTGGAGCACAAAGAGAGATAGCTAGGTAGAAGACATGTCTCTTTTATTATCTAGCCTTAAGAACCAACCATTGTCACTTCTTCTATATTTTCTCTATCTTAACTGTCACAAAGCTTTACTCAGATTGAAGGGGAGAAAGCATAATAACCTTGCTTCTGGTAGTCAGTGTTACTTTGTGTATGTAGGTAAAACCATGAAACAGTCTCTGAGAAATAAAGTCTGCCACATTCAGGAAACCAGGTTTGGACATAATACATTTCAGATTTCTATTATACATCTAAGTAGAGATGTCAACAAGATGCAGTACATGTGGTCCTGAGTGAAGAAAAATGTAGCCCACATCAAATAATTCAGAAGGCAGTAGAATTATGTTTTCCTTGGTTGAACATGCTGAAAATCCATTTTCACACGTGGTCTTTGCCATTTGACTATTTCAATAGACCATTCTAAGTTTGTAAGTCAAGGAAGGACAGTGAAACCACCGAAAGGTGCGGAAAATTACATGAATGAGTAATTTAGCATGAAGGAAATCACATACTGGATATTTCAAGGGTGGACAACTGCCTCAGGCTAGAGATAACCAACTTCCTTAGGCGAAAGAGGTGATACTTCCCCAAGCAAATTCCCTAAGTGAAAAGAAAAATGATCAAAATGCTTTAGAGTTCTTACAGCTCTGAGTTCTTTGCGGAGTGACACTTCATTGTCAGGGGCTAGCTGTATCTCCTTCAGTTATATACACTTTAAAATAAGACCAAGTCAGGGCTAGAATTTCACTGAATTTTAATTCAATAGCCTACAAAATCACACCAGAATTAATTTTGGGAAACATTGGTCCCTCAGCTAATAGAGGGAGATTACTTCATCAAAGTCCTAAAAATATCTAGATTTTCATTTTTAAGGTGAGAATTCAGGCAATTAGCCTATATTTTGCCTTGTAATGTATTGTATTATGTAATGTCTTCAAAATAAACCATGCTTTCTTACTGTCTGATTTTAAGTGACAGCCACTACCTGGCTCCACAGAACCATGCCCTCTAGGAGCACTTTGTTCCAGATGGCCATAAGCAATACCTTAATTAGTTCTTTCATCAATTTTTAACAAGGTTTCTAGGTTCCAGTTCCAGCAATTGAGCAATGAATTGCACTCCCTTCTGTTTCATCTTCCCTAGATATTAATTCCAAACATACTAAATTTCTTATTAAGTTTCTTTAGGATCTGCTACTTGTAAACAAGTTCTGAAACCAATTATTTTATAAGTTATGTTCTTTGGTTGCTAGCCCAAGCCTCCCTTTAGCAAACTTAAAGAAAAAGAGAATTTATTGGAGCTCTGAGTATCCGTGGGGAAAAAGAGAAAGTTTGTTCAGAAATAATAGAAACCATATATTTCCAGGATTTCTTTTTAGAGATGAATTCTCAAGAGTCTCATTTATTTCTTGTCATGAAAGTGAATAAATATGTATTTTTAAATTTCTTTTTTCTCTTTGATCGCTGCTTACGGTTAAAATCTATTGAGGGAAAAATACTTTGAGTATCTACTCCAGCAGACTGTATGCAAAGAGAGGTAAGTAATACAACATAAGAAAGTCAAACTCTGACAAGAAACAAGACAGGCTACGAAACAAAAACCAAAAACATGCAACAAAAGCAACACAAAAATGCAACCAACAACATTCAATGACTCCTTTTGCTGCTGAAATGCAGTTCTGATTGCTGGAATTGGACTCACACCAGAGAGATAAACTTTAGACGGATTCAAAATTATCCTTTTTACCATATCCTGATTAGTTTGGTGTGGCACATTTAAGTATCCATAGATAAACACAGAATTTTCTCTTGCATTCTTTAATTCCCTTACTTTGAATCTATAAACTTAAAATTTGGGCCTATCCCAATGGTAATGCTACTTTTACAAAAAAGCAAAGAAGAACCACAGAAAGCATTTACATACTTTAAAATGTACATTTGGATTCCTAACCTCCAAATGAAGTAAACAACTATTTGCCTGGAGTACATTTTAATTATCTGATTAATCTATATATGGCTTCCTGATTCCCTTCTTTCAGGAAGAAAACAAAATGTTATACACAGAAGAAAAAATTAAAGAGCAGGAGAATAGGTATGCTACAAAAAAATATGGCTCTATGCAGGTATTATCCATCTTGAGTGTTGATTCTATGATTGTGACACATGTTTGAAAACTAAGTATCTCAGTAAAAGTCAAAAACAGCTCTTAGATTACCTTCATTTAAACTGAATAAAATAAACAAGTTTATTTGTCTGGGGTTTATCTTAACAAAATTTTTTTCTGTGCAGGAATGCCTGAAATGCTGATATAGAAAACAAAATTCAGAAATTTGCTAATTGCCCAATAAAATTTGATCAGAAAAATTTCCACTGTTTTCTACAAATTGCAGATTCTTATTGAAGAAAATAGACATGCCTGTTACAGACATTTCGCATATTAGGGACTTGACAGTGACTTTGCAGAGAAATAGAACCAGCGGTATTTCCTTTTTCTTATGTTTCTGAACACAAAGGTGTATGTAATACAATAGCTCAATCAACGATCAGTTTTCTGAAGCCAGGAAAACTGCATCATCCCAGAGACCAGGAGGAAGTGATTGCCTCCCTTGTTTAACCCACATCCTTGGGCTCCTTGAATCCAACATTGTTAAAAGTTGTTTAACAAGTGCAATTTTCCAAAGCTCGTTGAGGAACTTACCACGCTGCTATATACTCCTGTGGGGTGCACTTCTTGTACAAACTTCCTGAGTTTTTTCCTTGGACATTCATTCTCAAGGTGGAACCCTCTCTGAATCCTTCCATGTAGGCTTTTTTTTTTGTTTTCTTACAGTTTTCTAGAGACTTGTAACCTATCAGGACCATATGGAGCCGGTGCTTTACACCCACCCTTTGTCCACTAGGCGAATTCTCCTGGAATCTCGAGATGAATTTCGTCCATCCTTCTTCTCAAATCTGTACCCTTGATGGCTGATTCCAAGTGTGGTCTTTTCTTCCTCAGTCCTTTCAGCACTTTGAGTCTCACTCAGTTCTTCTCCCTCCAAACCTTTCCACTATGTCTTTCAGAATTTCCATTCTGTCATAAACACAATCTCATATCTTAAACCTGTTCAAACAGGATCTCTATTTCAGCTCCTGAGCTTTCCGAAGCCTGTGTTTTCCCATATACCCATGAGTTACAAACACAACCCACTGCATGCATATGCCTTCAAATGGTTCCCTAGCCAACTACTATTTTATTTGAATTTTTAAAAATCTCTCTCTCTCCCCTCTGTCTCTCTCTCTTCCCTTTCTTGGATGTTTTTTAAAATTTCTCTTTTGGAAAGGCTAGAACATTCACCCTTAATAATGCCTTCTCCATATCCTATTTTCTAGGACAGAGTTTTCCCCTAGAATTTTAAACACAAATATGCTCAGAAGAAATTCCTTTTCTTCTTTTTTTTAATATATAACAATGAGCATAAGGTGGGCTTCAATATTTGAATGGTGGCAATCATCTGAATGAAAAAGCAAATATTAAAACAATTCCATTTTAGTTGCTATTTAGTTATTGAAAGAAAATAATCCCCTCAAAATGCATGGAAGTACAGGTTATAAGTTTGTATTGAAATGAGGCTGATCATGGTATCTCGCGCCTGTAATCCCAACATTTTGGGAGGCCGAAGCAGATGGATCACCTGAGATCAGGAGTTCAAGATCAGCCTGGTCAACATGGTGAAACCCTGTCTCTACTAAGAATACAAAAATTAGCTAGGTGTGGTGGCATGATCCTGTAATCCCAGCTACTCAGGAGGCTGAGGCAGGAGAATCTCATGAACCCAGGAGGCAGAGGTTGCAGTGAGCTGAGATTGCACCACTGCATTCCAGCCTGGGCAACAAGAGCAAAACTCTGTCTCAAAAAAAAGAAAAAAAAAAAAAGAAATGAGTTAAGTAAGGAAAAAAATTTATTTTAATAAAGCAAAATGTAAGGAAGTGGTTCACATGGAGAATCAAGCCAGGCGCGGTGGCTCACGCCTGTAATCCCAGCACTTTGGGAGGCTGAGGTGGGTGGATCATTTGAGGTCAGGAGTTCAAGACCAGCCTGGCCAAGATGGTGAAACCTCGTCTCTACTAAAAATACAAAAATTAGCCGGGCATGGTGGTGGGCGCCTGTAATCCGAGCTACTGGGGAGGCTGAGGCAGAGAATTGCTTGAACCTGGGAGGTGAAGGTTGCAGTGAGCTGAGATCATGCCACAGTACTCCAGCCAGTGCTACAGAGCGAGACTCAGTCTCAAAAAAAAAAAAAAGATAATCAAGGGTATAGATGGGGTGCGGGGCTCAATTATCTACTATCCACCCACACCACCTATCCCCTTGTTCCTCTCACAGTTTTGCCTCCATTGTAGCAGTCTATTGTAATCACCTTCTCTAATATTTGGGAATCATCAATTCCCAAACCTAATTTTTTCCTTAGGTTTATTTTTATTTAGGATTGCTGCATTTCATACTACTGACCATCCTCTAATTCCGGCAATTCTCTCTTATTTTTGCTTCTGCTACATTTTTCCTTTTTGATTTCTTTTCACATTCCTGGACCTCTTCACCATGAGCCTCACTGATTTCTCTTTCTCAATTTTTACACTTTGGGTGCGTATACCCAAGTTCTCTGCTCCTTCTTCTCACTTATACAAATTTATCTTTAATTTTGACCTTGTTTGGTCCTGTGCAGAGTGGACAAATGCACAGCCTTTAGAATCAGACAGACCCGGTGCTATGATGTTAATACACAGCCCAAATTTCATGTGTTGGAAACTTAATCTCTAAATTAATATGTTGATGATATTTGGAGGTGGGGTCTTTGGGAGGTAACTGGGATTAAGGTTATCAGACTGGAGCTCCCATGATGAGGCTAGTGGCTTTATAAAAAAGAAGAATGAGAAACGTGACTTGCTATGCTCTTTCCCTCTCAACATGTGATGCACTTCTCCTTGTTAGGATGCAGGAAAAGGTCCTTAAAAGCATAACAGAGGATGCCATGTGCTTAGATTTCCCAGCCTCCAAAACTATAAGAAATATTTTTTTCTTTTTAAATTACCCATGCTCTAATATTTTGGTATAGCAACAGAAAACATACTAAGACACTCAGTTTGAATTCCAAGATCTTACATTTAATTTTTGTTGTTGTTGTTGTTTTCATTTTTATTTTTTACTGTGAACTGTGCAGAGAAATAATCTATAATTAAGTTACTTGTGTAACTTTGAGAAAAATGACCTAAATATCTGGGACATTTTCTGAATCAGTAAAACGGAGTGAATGCTATCTATCTAATAGTCAGTTTGTAAATGTCAGGTAAGCATCTTTAGACTAATACTTTTATTGGTACATCAAACTTAATTTGTATAATACCAAACCCATCATCTAATATTAAGATGTTTTTTTTTCCTCCGTCTCCTTCAGTTTCAGCTAACATCATTTTCCTAGTGCTGTAGATTTACAAAATTTGAACTTGTTTGAACAACTTCTGCAATACTCACCTAATTAGATTTCATACACTGTTGTCGTGAACAACTTTCCATTCTTGCAAAGACAGAAATAATTAAAATTTATTTATTATACTATATCAATTTTCTTAACAGAATTTTTACATGCTGAAAAACTTTCTTTTCAAAAATTACTACTTGAATCTTCTCCTTAGTCTGAATTTAGTGACCTTTTTATTATATTAAGTAACATATTTTTACTGGGTTAAAAAAAAAACTACTGAAACAGGCCTAAGTAAAATATGGTAACGTCTGTAGAGCATGTAGATCTAAAATTGCTCTGAATGTTTTGAACTCACAGTGTAAGTAAAGATAGAGTGAAACAATGTTAGAATAATGATTGACTCTAAAACATATGCCATCTTTAGAATATTGGTGTATTAAATCATTTCAAAAATACATACCAATACTTGATTTAAAAATGCATTTTAATTTGTCTTGGAAATCATTTACAGGAAAGTTTCCCTTCAATATGTTTAATATATAAATATAATATATTAGATGTAAGGGCTGATAACAATAGAAATATCATTTATAATAATAACAATTATTTTCAAAATTAGAAAAATTCAGTATACTAAATAAATAGTAACAAAATTATGATCATGTTTTCTCTTAGAGGAAACAACATAAATATAAGTTGATGCAGGCTGTCAGAAATGGTTTTATTTGTTATGTGAAGGTATGTATCTACAATGTCAACAATCAAATTTGTGGTTTTCAGAAATTTTCATAATCTAGGAGGCTTAAAGCTATTTCTGAAAAATAAAGTGACCAAAAGTAGCCCACAAAAAATTGAGAGATGGTTTATAAAAATTAGAAAGTTCTGACTTTTCCTATAAAAAGAAAACATCAACTCATATTCTAGATTTAATAATAACAACATAAATACTGTACAGAAGCCAACTGTATCTTGTGAGAAGTTTAAATGAGCAAATGGGAAAGGTTATTATCATATATTTACTTTTTAAAGGGTGGTGTAGGCTACCCTTATATGTCACAAGCCAACATTATTTTGTCAGTATAGGATGAACTGGAAGGCCCAGATTTGGTAATAATGCTTGTCTTTATTTGAAACATGAGTTATTTCTCATAGTCCTGAAAAATTTTATAACATATTTCTGTTAATCCAGTTAGTTTTACTTCACTGATTTTGTTTTGCTTTTAAAGGAAAACATGTATTTACAGTTATAGTGACCTACCTTCCTGAGACTTTTGGCCCATATGTTCAGAAATTTTCATAGACTAGGAGGCTTAAAGCTATTTCTGAAAAATAAAGTGACCAAAAATAGCACACAAAAAATTGAGAGGTGCTTTATAAAAATAAAAAATTAGAAAGATCTGATTTTTCCTATAGGAAGAAAACATCAACTTATATTCTAGATTTAATAATGACAACTCAAATATTGGTCAGAAACCAAGTAAATCTTGTGAGAATTTTTAATCATCAAATGGAAAAGATTATCATCATATATTTACTTTTTAAAGAGTAGTGTAGGCTACCCTATATATGTGTGTGTATATATATTTATGTGTATATATATATGGCTACCTATATATATAAAATATATATGGGTAGCCTACACCCTAAAATATATATTTGATAGTCAGGTTCCTGAGGAATAAGTTAATGGTAAGGTCACATCACAAATAACTCAATTTTACATGAGTTTACAAATGGGGATTCAGAAAAGAAAGTTCTATCATATTAGGCCACGTGTAATTCTATTTCATGATGTGCAGGAATTGCTTCTTTCTAAATCTGCAGCAGTTAAAAGTCATTTTATGAATGTCCAGTAAACAAATGTATTATTTATTTAAATGCATTTTGAAATTTTTGGTTGGTTTCATTGTTAAGAGGTGGGGCTAGTGGCAGCTAGAAAAGACTTTTGAGATCCCTTTCCCAAACATACAGTGTGTATAAAATAAATTAATTCAAATAAACATAGAATAAGTCCCTAAAAGATTTCGTGTATTCATTCCCTTAGACATTGAATACTTGTTGTGCTGGGATGAATATTTTAAGGTCCTCATTTTCATAAATCTTGTATTAATTCATGAGACAGATGCATAACAGAAAATTATGTGATGGTATGAAAGCTGTGACAATACTGGTTTTTTGCATGACAGCTCAGTTGAGGACCTCCTAGATGAATCTGGTGGGAAGTGAGAAGGAATTAAATAAAAAATTTTACAAAGAAGAAATCTTAAATGCATTATGAAAACATAGTTAAAATAGATTGGCATGTTCCATAACAGTGAAAAGATATTCCAAGCCATGGGATCCAAGAAGCAAAAGTAATCAGGTGAGGGAACCTACAGTTCATATATAGACATAGAAACAGTTTAGTGTTTAGGCACATCAAGTATGAATTAAAGCGTAAGTATAGAAGAGACGGAGGTAGCCTGCGATCAGGTCATAGAAAGCTTTCAATGTCCTATTAATAAGCTTGAGTTTTATTGAATGAGTAGTTTCGTGACACTGAAGAGTTTGAAACAAGGTAATGTAATTGCGAAGTTGAATTTTAGGCAGATTATTCTGGTAACACAGTTGAAGATGATTTGAAGACCACTAAAGAGAAACTAGGAGGCACTGGCAATTGTCCTAGTTAGAAATGACAATGGCTGTTAATAACTCCAGAGGTCATAAAAGAGGAACAAAAGATGCATGTTTGAGGATTTTTCCAGAAGTGTAATCAATGAGATTACATTATACCCATCCAGTTAATTTAGGATAACCTCCTCATCTCAAAGTATTTAATTTAATCACACTGGCAGAGTTCCTTTAACTGTGTAAATTAACATTCACTTATTTCAGACATTAGGCCATAGCCATCTTTCAAAGGAGGCATTATTCTTATTCTGCATACCACACCCAACCATCATACAAGGCTCCTGTGTATATGTTTGTGTGTGTGTGTGTGTGTGTGTGTGTATTCACATTATTTACATATTTATGTTCTATAACGTCACTGTGAATACTGAATTAGATAGACAGCACTAAGTCACTGGTTTTAGAAGAAATAGAGATTTACATTCCTCTGGTCATATATTTAGGTCAACTGATAAATATGTAACCTGTTTTATGTGTATTTCTATGTAAAGTATCTTATTAAATATATACTGTGAATTCATTAACATTGAAATCAGCCAACAGCACTATAACTTATGCCTGAATAAAGCCTGTTTAACCCAAATTTTCTCTATAAGGCACATCACAGAATTTTTGCAATTAGGGACATTAAAAGAGATTTAGCTCTATGTTTAGGTGTAATTTTAAATAGCAAATTACATTTTTCAAAATGTGAAAAATTAGGTGCTAAATAAACTGCAAAAACACTTGTTTACAGTATGAAAGCTGAAATAAAAAGGCCAAGCCACACCTTCTCACATCTTACCTGGAATAGAAGAAGAGAAACCGTTCACCATTCTGCACATGTTCATGACCACGAATGTCCAGGAAAACACCAGAAATATCAATGTTGGGGTTACAAATAAATTTTAGTGAGCAGACAAATTTAGAAATACGGAATTCATGAATAATGACAATTATGATGATGCACTGTGTACATATATGATTTCACATATGTATACACAATCTATTATGCATATGTGTAAAATCTGAACAAAAGATAAAATATGATGTAACTTGCATATTAAAATATTAGTGTGTTAGAAATTCACTTTACTTAATTAACTATGATTTATAACATTGATAATATTTTTCACTGTTTGAAAATTCTTCCTGAATCCCCTATTATCTCTTCTGTATAATGTATTTCCAGGGCTAATTTCATTAAAAATAAGATTAAAAATAATAAAATTAATCAATAAAGACATTTACTTGTAATTATATGTGACTGTATAAAATAACATGCATGAGAGATGAGAACTGTATTCCATAACTTTAGCAGAGAAAAGTGACAAGCTGCCTCACCATTTAGAATTTGCTAAGTGCATGAGAAAAA
Organism: Ateles fusciceps; assembly: GCA_036589455.1. Taxonomy (NCBI): domain Eukaryota; kingdom Metazoa; phylum Chordata; class Mammalia; order Primates; family Atelidae; genus Ateles; species Ateles fusciceps. The sequence goes on from JAZHEH010003445.1 coordinate 2,547,166, forward strand.
TACTTGGAGTCAGGAGAGAAATACTGAAATAGAAACAATTATCTAGAAAGGAAGAAAAATATTTTATGCTTGTGTCATTTTACAAACAAAGAAAACCTCAGTATGGTCTTCAGTAGGATGAAATGAGCCAAACACTTAGAAAATACCACTCAGGCATCTGAAGACCATATGGAAATACAGAAAAGAAAATTCTTTATATGCCTTTATACATTAAAATTAGGCAACAACAAATCAAATTAACTACTATTAAAGTTACAAATATGGTTGCCTAATTTTCTTTTTCTTATAGAGCCATGGGACTATGAGTGACAGAACCAGGAGAGGATCTGTGTGTTGATGTGTTTGTGTGCCTGTATCTGTGTCTCTGTTCACAAATACAGGCACATAACTAACACAAACTAACAACAGCTAACACAAATTGTTAGCTGTTTTTTTTTTTTTTTTACAGTCCACATCTGTGTAGTATAGAAATGAAACTAAGAAGTTAATAATAACTTAATACCATTTCTATTTTTGACATCCAGACTAAAAACAACTAAAGATGCCCCAATTCTCTCCTGAGGTGTAGATTTCATCACTCCCATGTGAAAAACAGAACTCTTCACTTCCCACCAAGTCCCAAAACTTGCTCTCCATTTCTATTCTTCTATACATAAAAAAATCATATTTTTCAAAGTTTTCCTGGCTGAAAGACTGAGAATTATCTTTGATTCCTCTCTTTTCCCCTGATGTTCAACCCATCATCAGATCATCTCAATTCTAATTCCCACCCATTTTTCTCCATCCCCACCTCTACCACCTTGTTTTCAGTTATTTTTCTTCTGAACTACCGATAGCCTACTAATTGAATTCCCAGCTTCTATTTTGCCCCCTAAAATATATTTATCAGAAAGCAAACACACACACACACAAGCTACATACACACACACAAACTTATATATATATATATATATATATATATATATATATACACACACACACACACATAACTATATATATGGATGTAGGTATATATATTTATAGCTATATATGGATTTTTGTTTCTTTTTTAAGACAGAGTCTCACTGTCACCCGACTGGAGTGTGGTGGTGTGATCTCAGCTCCCTGCAATCTAGACCTCATGGGCTCAAGCCTTCCTCCCAACTCAGCCTCCAAGGTAGCCGGGACTACAGATGCACACTACCATGACTGGTTAATTTTTGTGTTTTTTGTTTTTTGTAGAAACAGGGTTTTGAACTCCTGAGCCTAAGTGATCCCCCCCCTGCCTTGGCCTCTCAAAGTGCTGGGACTACAGGCATGTGCCACTGCTCCAGGCCTATCTGTCTATCTATCTACCTACCTACCTATCTCTCTCTCTCTCTCTATCATCTGTCTATCATCTATTTTCAAATGTGAATCATGTCACATTACTTGCTGCTTGATACCCAATGGTTGCTTTCCATTTGTAATGTAAATTCCTAGGAATTTTGCTAGGCTTTACATAACCTGGCTCCTGCTATTTCTAACATAATCTTACAGCAACTCCTTTCATCATTCCTCTTGTGATACACTTTCCCTGGCCTTACTTTACTTATTCAAACACCAAACTCATTCCTACCCTGTAGTTTTTGCCTTAGCCCCTTTGTAAAGTCTGACAAACTCAGAATCCTTCACTATCTATTTTTGTTATGCTTTTAAAATATTTTAAATTACCCACATTATCTATTTTAAAGTTTTGTTTTCTTTTCCATGTAACTAGATTGTAAACTTCGTAACAACAAGAATTTACATGTCCTTTGCTGTACCCTTGGGTATAGATTAGTTTCTGGCATCTGAGCTTTTCTTGAATATGTGCTAAATTCCTGTGAAGCTACTGTTATAGAAAGATAAATCATATCCAAAATTAGTTGCATAGAATTAAGGAACAATAAAATATTAATTAAATAAGGACAAGTGTTTGATGCATGCTGTGTATAGGGTTATTCATTTATTCATTTAATTATTCATCTGTTTACATACTTTCAGTTTTAGATGGGTTGGAAATAATGTTTATCATAGGTATCTGTTTTCAGCAACTAATATCATTTTGCCAAATATTTATTAAGATTGCTAATTTTCCTAGACACTGATGATATGCAAATGGATATATCCTAAAAGAAATCTTATTGTGGATGGTTCACAGGAGATTTATTAGTCAAGGCCAGAAGAGATTTACACCAAATTTGGACAGTTGAGTATTTTCAATTAATGAAACATCATAGTAATCTTATATGTATTGTTTTTATTCCTCTGAGATATTATTGGCATAGGAATTTAAAACTAACTTAAAATGCAAAGGAAATATAAGTTATAGTAGAACAAAACAAAATACCCTCATAAAAGCAAATATAACGGTTGAGGCAGGGAAAAACGGGAGCTTGTGCTCATAAATAGAACATTTCAAGAAATTTCAGGAATTTGAAAAGATTTGAAGTAGCTTGATCATGGACAAACCACAACCCTGACATATTTAGAAAAAGCTGCACAAAAAATAGAAACTGATCTCTTGGGTTGAGATTAAAGATTCCCTGGACTCAGTAATGGCAGGCATTGCCAAGGGCGAGAGTAAAAACTGAAGTTCAAAAACAAGTGGAGGATTGATGGAAAGCATTGGTTGGCAAAAACAATTTTGCATTTATAATCATAAATGTAAGACACAGATAATTAAAAATCATCAAAGACATTCTTAAGCTACTGACGAGAATATTTTTTTAAATCACCTATCAGGTAAAAGACTTGTATCTTATCCAGAATATGCAAAGAACTCTCATAATAATCACACAAAGTGAAATTAAGCCAGATAAGAGAGAGTACATAATATATAATTTTGTATATGTAAAATTCTGGAAAGTTCCAAAAATCTGTACAGACAGAAAACAAATCAGTGGTTGCTAGGTAGGGAGGACAGGGAGGGGTTACACAGAGCCATGGGTAACTTCTGCAGGAAACTTTTAGGAATGATAAATATGTTCATTATCTTGATTATGATGATAATTTCACAGGTATATACATGTGTAAAATCTCACCAAATAATGTACATTAATTTTATATATGTTCTGTGTATGGTATGTCAATTATACCTCAATAAAGCTGTTAAAAATGAAACAACATGAAAAACAGAATCAAAATAGAGCCTTGGGTGGTCCCTTCTAGTCCCTCTCTGACATAAAAACTGTTAGCTGTTTGTTGTTGTTGTTGTTGTTTTAACCACCAAGATAAAGAACACAAGCATACTATTTGGAGAGAACTAATTTTCTTCTGGATGATTGTACCACAAATTAAAATAGAGAGTGAGGCCTCATTCCCACATCCCTGTCTTGCCCTCAGAGATTCTAGTCACGATTCCCACTAATAAAACAGGCTTACCTATTAGCAGGCAAAACCTATCCAAACTACAGACATTACCTGTCCTAAATACAGTGAACCAAGGATCCTTGAGCAAAATAAACGGAAAAAAATAAGCAAAATGAATTTAAAAATATTGAGAAAAAATATCAAATTAATTATAATAATAGAAAATTACTGGGAAAAATCAAGGTAAAACTAATTCCTTATGATTAATATACCTAGAAGAATTTCTGAAGAAATTTTTAATATTAAACAAATGTTACTGGAATAATTATAGAACAAAACGTAATTCTTCAAGGCAAAGCATTAAATATGTTTAATTATGTTAATAATAATGAGGTCGAATAGAACTAAATAAAATAAAAATTAAGAGACCTTTATGATGATGGAACACAAGAGTAAAGAGAGACAATATGAGAAAAAATATATGCAAAAGAATAATTGAAGAGGTCTATTGTTCATCTAATACAAGTTCATGAGCAAAACAATACAAAGGAGAAAATAATAAAAAGAATGAATGCTCAACAATTTTCTACAATTGGAAAAAATTGAGCCTTCAGGTTAAAAGGGTACAGTGAAAAGAATGGATGAAAATTACCCATATATAGATATAACTACCTGAATGATTCCAAGATATGAAAAAGCAATAGAATAGAATTACACCGATATTGGGCTTGATATCAGTATAACAGATGCAAAAGACAATTGAGCAATTACTGGGATGTTCTAAGGAAAAATTTCAGAACATAATAAATTGCACCAAATGTTACTATAGGTGTGCAGAATAAAGACCATTTAGACAGGCATGTTTCAGAATGTTTCACTTCTGTAGGCTTTTTAACAGAATTTGTAAAAGGTATACTCCAGGAAAGGGGGGAAGGAAGAGAAACTCAGACACCAGAAAAGCCATTAGCAAATCTGGGAGATTAATGAATGAAAATCCAAGGTTGGCAGAGAAAATAGTTGGAAGATTTTTTCCAGGAAGATAAGAGTCTTGAGAGAGAGGAAAGCATGGATGCAAGCATGAGAAAAGGAAGACACAGAATGTAACATAGCAAATGACACTGGAATATGAAGAAAAAAACAAAAGAAAAGAACAAAAAGGATGAGAACATGACTAAGCTATGAAGTGACTAAAAATGGGTCAATATTGAAAGTGAATGAATGACTATAAGAGAATTAATTAATGGCAATGTGTAGTATGAACCAAGAGATCCTGCGTTACACTTCTAGAGAAGGAAATTCAGACACACAGCTTAGCTCAGTATTACAAAAATATATATTTATGTAGTAATGACAACCTGGAGCTAGTTTATTATTTTTTTACTTTTAAAGTAAACATATAGTACAGAAGATTTTGTTGTGATTGTAGAATATAACTATGAATAATGTTGTGGCTAAATGTAGTTACAGTGTAAAATCCAAAGCAGAGCCAAAAGGAGGTAAGGCATAGAAAGGGAAAGGAAGGTTTAAAAAAATACATAATGCTGTAATCCCAGCACTTTGGGAGGCTGAGGCGGATGGATCACAAGGTCAGGAGTTTAAGACCAGCCTGGCCAAGATGGTAAAACCCCGTCTCTACTAAAGATACAAAAATTAATCGGACATGGTGGCGGGCACCTGTAATCCCAGCTCCTCAGGACGCTGAGGCAAAGAATTGCTTGAACCCAGGAAGTAGAGGTTGCAGGGAGCCAAGATCGTGCCACTGCCCTCCAGCCTGGGCTACAGAGAGAGAATCCATCTGAAATAAAAAAGAAAAAATACGTAATGAAGCTAAAATCTTCACCTTTCATATGGAAGAATAAGGAGATGGAAAGCCTAATTGAAATTTAAGTATATTCAGTCACATTAGAAAAATCAGTCAAGAAGAGACCTAAAAGCAACATGAATGTCAAGAACTGGGAAAAGGAGAGGTGGCAGAATCCACTGAAATCCATACATTTTGTAAAGAGGGATCAAAACTATTCCACATTTGTTAATCAAATAATAAAACTGAAAATAAAATATTTAGAGTAAGAAAAGCAAACATCCAAAAATAGAAATAAACACATTTTAAAAAGTGACACCTAAAAGAAGAACCATGGATGGAAAGGAGAGAACAGGAGACAATTGCTATTCGATGTAAGCTGTTTGTGCTTTTGATTTGAGACTAAATTCATGTATTACTCTGTTAAATATAACAATATTTAAAAATCAATTAATATACTATTTTTAAATTCAATCAACAGCAGGTGACCATTTCATTGTCATACTTATAATCAACTACATTGGTATAAACAGTTCTGCTTTGATAATTTTTTTTGCCCAGTCATGGCAGCTTGTAGCATCGTATAATTTCTGGAGTAGTTAAGCCTCAAAAGAAGGCAATAAATTATCCCCACTCCTTTTCAAGTATATGAGCCTCTTTCTTTTTCCAAAGCTTATTCCAGAACTGACAGAATTCATTTCCAGTTAATATTTGGATCTCAATCACTTAGAGGTCAAAAACAGTAGCAAAACAACAATGAATGAAAATTGCTGTTGTCCTAAGGAAAGACATGGTAATAATTTATATGTTCATTTATTCTAGGTCCTATATTTTTCTCAAGCAGATTCCAAAACTGTATTTTATACTTTTCAATAGTTTCCAGCAGAACGTAGGCTTTTTATAGTAAAACAGAGGCACTGGAGAGCATAAGAAGAAACATTTAAAGTAACATTTTATGTTTCCCAATGTGGAAAATCTTAGAAAATTAATCTATCAAAACATGAAGTTTTAACTTATTTGTGCTTCCTTGTTATGAACTAATATCACATGTCTTCTGGGAATCATGTATGTCAGATGTTCAGCAAAGACCACAACCCTGAAATACAACCACAGCTTCTTTCCTATTAGTTTAGTACAAACACCAAACACTGGTATTCAATTTCCTTCATTCACCAGCCTTATTACAGCTATCTGACTTCATTTTTTAAAATTTAATTTTATTTAACAAGCATTTATTTATATCCTACCTTAACCCCACTGTTCCCGAGGCTTTTAGCAATGTTTTATTTTTCAGTAAACATGAACTAGATTATTTTCTATTAGTTAAATTTACAGGAATATTCCAAATGTTTTCTTTGCCGGTCAAAGAGAGCTTTTCAGTTTACCTGCATTAAATAGCCCTAAATCAGTTATTTACATGACCCTAAAACCCGGAGAAACATAATCTTTAAATTCTAACACTTCTCTCCACTAGAGACTGCTGGTCTACTACAGGTGTCATAAAAACATACATAAGTTTTAAGAATTTTTAAAATATTTATTTTTGTTCTACAGCATTGTTAAAGATGTATTTGTAATTTTGTGATGTAGTTTGTAAATGCATATATGTAACTTAGATGATTTGCTGTCCTGTCTGTTAATACATAAGTTTTAGGCCAACTCAAATTCCTTCAAGAGCCAGGTAAGATTTGTGAAGTACCCAGGAATATATTAGACTTTATCAAGTCATAGGCTTCCTCACTATGAAGCACACCGTTAAATTATACGACACTAAGGAAAAGACGTGCTGCTAATTGAACTACGATAAAATACTTTAAATTATTGAGAATATTTCATTCTTATTTAAAAGCTACTATAACAGATTTAAACATTTTTTATTAAATATATTATCAATATATAAAGAGAAAATATTAATAAATAATAGTAGATAAGGATTTCTGTCTTCCCATTTAGGTTTTCTTAATCTTTTCTCAGCTGGAAGTTGCCCACTGTTTTTTGAACAATACCACCATCTGTATATTAAGATTATTGGTAATGGAGCGTTTAGTAAAATGGCACTCTGTTCTTGCCTGTGAGATTTTCATTCAGGCCATTGCCTCTGATTGCAAATCTTGATGCCATCACATTCTTGATCTTTCCAGAAAGTCTAAGCAGATTTTCACATGATAGCTGGATGTCGTATTTCTTTAAATAGTTTTGTTGACTGAAATTTTGAGGAGTTACGGGTGTCTGGTCATGCTACCTGGATTTCCAACAATCAGCTTTCACAGGCAGTGACAGGCATGGCCAATGGCTGCTGTTCACCAGAGTCTGAACAATGCCATCAATTTTAAGATCTACCCAGTTTAAGAAATGTTTTAATGTAACAAAATGTCCATCCTAGATTCAAAGAAATATGGCAAAATAAATAGTTGGGTCTGTTACAAAGTAGACAGCATATTCAGAACCGAAAGCCATATAAATAAAAACATGTAAGAGAAATATAAACTGGCATTATTTTGCATGACCATCTGTTTTTTTCACAATCCTATGTTACACGTATTTATGTTGTTCATCTATGCTAGTTCTCCACTATTTTCTAATATTTAAACTAGAGCAAGCCATAAACTTGTACATAACTTCACCGCTTGAGTAATTTAAGTTTAAAGAAAACCACAAGCATGATTACAATATTCTTAAATGTTTGTTTTTGCATTTGTTTTAACATCTAGAGTACATTTGGCACATGTACTTACAGTACAGTTTAGTTAACTGTTACTTCATAATGAGTTACCCCATATTCAGCATCTTAAAACCATATGTATTTATTATTTCTTACTCTCTGTAGGTCAGAAATCTGTTGTGGCTTATCTGGGTGCCTTTGGTTCAAATTATTTGATGAGGCTCTATCTCTCCATCAGCTGAACCTATTGTGTTATCTAAAGACTCATCTTCTTCTGAGCTGCCTCTCCATAGGGCTGCATCAGGCAACTGTCTTCCCTCAGCGCAAATAAAACAAGAGAAAAGGAAAGACAGCCCACATGGCAGTAATCCCATTATTTTATAATATAATCTTGGAAGTGACATGTGATCATTTCTGCCATATTGTATTCATCAAAATCATGAGTTGGGATCATTAGAGTCATCTTAGGGTCTTCCTACCACATAGAGCTACATATGGTGCCTGTTGAAAATGTGGATGATTGTAGGAGATTGGTCAGGGTGGTGGGAAAAATTATAGGAAAGATGCAAACTTTCCTGGAAGGCTGGGAGGTTTTGCAAAAGCTTTGGGGAAGGGTTATGGTTGAAGGCAGCCTAATCTTCTTACCTTGAGCTAACAGCAAAGAGCACATAACAAGGGAATGTAGAGGAGTTTATCTAAATAGCTTGTTTAAGCATGTTGTTCTACAACCGAGCTTTGATCATTCTTGCCCAGGACTGCTCTGTACTGTGGGGGGGGTGGGGGGAGGGTAGACAATGTTAATTACCCACAAATGGTGTTTGCTCTAGGCCTTTGTCATTGAATCTGTACTAAATAAATGCAAGCATCTCGGCTTATTGGGGCTGCTGCTGACTCTGGCAGCGGTCCCCCAGTTGTGCTAACAGGCAAGACTATGTCTGTGTATTTCGTTCATCCATCACTCGGCCCGAGTCTGCAGGACAGCCTCAGCAACTGATTAAATTTCATCATTCATCTCTTATTTGTTTATTTACTCCCTGAATATTAATTGAATGACTCCTAAATCCCAGGCATTATACTTGTGACTAAGGTCTCAATGCCTAAATGAAAAAGAGTAATCATTGGAAGTCAATGATGGCAAGGCATAAAGTGTAAAATGCTTTGAAAGGCGAGCATATGTTACCAACCAGGAAAACTATTCAAGTTGAGGATAATGACAAAGCTATGGATGAACAAAATAATGTGGCTAATTTTGGCAAATGTAAATTTTCATAAGCAGGGTTAAAAGAATAGTCATTAAAAATTTATTTTTAAAAGTAGATTATAATCCATAAAGCGTTTTAGGTACTAATTAAAAGAGTTTGCCGATTATTATTTAAGCATTGGGAAACCACTATAAAGAGAGTAACATGATCAGAGTAATGAACGTTCCTATGATTCTAGAAGATCTAGAAAGTCTCTATGGTCACAGTGTGGAGTACTAATTATTTAGGAAGCAATTCTAGAGACAGGATAATTATTTATATATGGATTTTGCAAGAGTCAAAGTAGGAGGTAATCCAATCAGCAGTAAAAGAGGAGTCTGAGAATAAAGATTCAGTAATTATATAGGAGGTGTAATCAACGGATGTAATCCTCAATTGAATGTGGTGGGGAGAAGGAGGCCATAACTGACACTGAAACATGGTCAGATTACAATTGGATTTGGTAAAAAGTGGCACCCTTTAAAATTATAAGACATGTATTGGAAGAGACATTTTTTGTGGTGAGTCATATGATATTATTGTGACATATATAATTTAAGTTGCCTGTGGCAATAAAGTATAGTGGTTAAAATCACAGGGTGTGCAGAAAGTCATACATATGTTAAAATATTGCAGAGTCCACTATAGAAAACGTGAACAAGATTTTTAGCTTCTCAATGGAGGCACACAAATCTCCATCTGCAGGTTTGGTGAAAATGAGCACATTGACATGTAAATCTTATAAAAGTAAAATTTTACTTTGGTAGCTGAAAAGATACATTATTAGCAAATGAATCCAGAATGCACCTGACCCCGGTTATTTAGTGACAAGATTACTCTGAGTCTCTCCATATTCCCTGAGGGGAGCATGAGATAGGTGGCATGGATAGTCTGCAGCACAAACCCCAAGTGGGATGTTACAGCATCTCTTATGTCCAATTCAGATCATAGTGCATGTACCTTTAGCACAACTCAGATCCAGGTTTTGGGCAAAGCATTTTCCTTTGGCCTATCGGGGTCAATTTGCTCCACTGTTTTTATGTTTTATGATGATGATCAGGTATTATGCATGCATAAATACAATGAAACAATGAAATTATAATCAAATTCAGTGGCAATCTCCAGTTCCCTGATGAAACTTAATAACGAAGAACAATATAATACGGCAGTAATTCTTTCTACCTACTAAGGAAACATGTTCTGCTAACTTAATTGCTACAAGGCACATTATCCTATTTTTAGTAATTGAACAGTTTATTGCACTCACCCTCAGACACTAATTGAAAGGGTTTTGAGCCACCTTCATTCCTATTGCCCTGTTTTAAGCTGACGAACCATTGTATTTTAATATTTCCCCAAAATCCTTTACTGATTTATATAGATATTTTTATAGATAAGAACATGATCTATCTAACATGGTGTGTAAATCCTCCAAAATGCCAGAAAGAAGTTGAGGGCCAAGTGATTTAGTATTACAAGTTCATAAATTCTATCCACTTCCATTAGAAGAGCTGCCTGAATTCTTGTAAAAATAGTACCAATCATTTTTATAGCGGTAAAACTATTAACAGTTATACTTTCCAATTTCCATTCCCTTATTTCCAGAGAGCTTGTATATAATATCTGTGGGACCTAGTACCTTCCATTATGTAGATCCCTATTCTGGCCCCCTGTGATGAGTGAACTACTGTTAAGAAGTCATTGCAGAAGGACGGCAGATACAAGACCCACTGCTGGTATCCCCGTTTCAATAAAAAACAATATTTTATAAATGAATAAGTCTCCCAATCAGGAATATCACCTTTTAAAGGAAACCACTGATATTTAAATTATAGTATTAGCATGAATCACGGTCATCTGCAGAGTGAGACAACTTCTGTTATGTTACTTGCACTGTGGTGAATACCGATATTGACTGTGGTGAATACTGATATGATATGTGAATCTTCTGTTTGTACTTCAGGCAGTTGGTTTAAAATTAATACCATGCTTACTTCTGCATCCTCACTTCCATTACTGAAAGAACATTAAATAAATATTTTTTTTCTTCTAGACAGAACTACATTGCTTGGTTGTGTTGATTTTTTTAGCTAGATAGATAAACAATGGCATGGTAATTTTCACATGAATTACTATCAATTTATTTCAAAATTTAGTGGTTATTAGGTAACCAGGAGGTTTAATACACATGGCCAGTTTTGCCTAATACTGTATAGCTTTGGCTGTGAAATTATTTTCTTTTTACTGGGGATCATTTGGGTTTATGCTTATGAGTGTACAGTTTGACTAGTGAGGATAATAGTTACAGTTGCTGCAGGCATGAGCTCTCTGTATCCAGAGAAGGAATCCAGTGCAGTCAAGTCAACGCATATTTTCACCTGGCCTTGATGGTAAAGATGCTGTATAGTCCAGTTTTCAAACCTGACCTTCCTTTGTGCCCTGGGAAATAGTTTTATGATGCTGTAATTATGAAGGTTTCTTGCTGGCTTGGAGGGCTGCTGCTGTGATTGCTTTATTCTTGGTTAGTAGCACAAGGTGTTTTCTAGTCCTCAATAAGATAGCACCCAGTCATTCTGAGCCTATGAGATGTGAGGCCAGGTTGTAATTTCAGACATCTTTGTAATATCTGCTTTGCAATTCCAAAAGGCAGGTGGAGAACTGCCCCTTTGGTGGTATTTGCATTGAACATGTTGGGAGATTTGTTCTATTTCTATCTGAAGCCCCAGCTCCACAGTATGGCTCCACAAATGAATCAGCTTTTGATAGACCATTCTGCCAGGTCCATCACAATGTCTATTAGTATTTGCCTATACTTATATCTGGGCCTTGACTTGCACTCCTGTGCTATGGCCTATCCAAAACCATGACATTGTCGTGAATGTTATGCTGTGTTGTTCTGACATCCACTGAGTATTGAAAGGAACTGCCTCAGCACAAAAGAGTTACTGCTCAGTAATATATCCTTTCCATAGGATACCTTGCACCCAGTCACAGGCCATTGCAAAGCTATGAAGCCCCATCTGTCTCTCTGTAATTTAGGACAACTCTGAAGAGCCATGCCCTTCACGGCTACCTATGTATGGTGAAGTGAATCATCATTTCTTTTTCTTTTTTTTTTTTTTCTTGAGACAGAATCTTGCTCTGTGGCACAGGCTGGAGTGCAGCGGCACAATCTTGGCTTACTGCAACCTCCACCTCCTGAGCTTAAGCAATTCTCCTGCTTCAGCCTCTCAAGTAGCTGGAACTACAGGCGCCTGCCACCATGCCTGGCTAATGTTTGTATTTTTAGTAGAGATGGGGTTTCACCATGTTGGCCAGGCTGGTCTAGAACTCCTGACATCAAGTGATCCACCCACCTCGGCCTCCCAAAGTGCTGGGATTACAGTCGTGAGCCACCACGCTCAGCCAAGTAAATCATTAATGTGACTTTGCCACAGCATAAGATTTCCCTTTTTCAAAATCTGCTTTCTTCTTAGTAATTTTCCTAGACACCACTAATTTCCACAGAGTTTGCTTCCTAAAAATACAATTTTAAGCAGATATTTAAGGAATGCCTTTTTATACTTGGGAACTTTTGGGGTGGTGATACTAGTTTGACCCCTAGTATCTAGTAAGCCTGTAAAGGTTTGTTCATCTGTTCTTTTCCAATGGACAGTTACACGAATATATGATGCTGGCTATTTCTTCCCCATACTTTTCTAACCGTAGCTGTAGCCACTAATGAATGAATGCTCTGCCTCCTTAGGCACTTCAAATCCGTCTTTTGAGCCGTATTGATATTGCTGTCCTGTAACTAATGTTTGTCTCTCACCCAGACAGGAATATTTTAAATTATGTTAATTCACTGGGTTACAGTGACTGGAGTTCCCGTACAATATCTATCTGGACTTTCCAATAAGGAGGAGGCTCTGTCAATAATAAATACTCATTCAATTCACTTTTCACTCCTAAGAACATCCAAAGCTAGAGAAATGTGTAATCTTCTCCCAAAAGATGGGATTTAATCTTAGCAAAATGATATAGATTACATAGTTCATCAAGCATCACTATTTCGTGATGACTATTTGTTCCCTGGGCCCCTAATATTGCATACCAAGGGTAGAGGGTACTTCTTTATTCGGGGGATAACTATGTAAGTCCCCAGGTGCCATTCACACAGGCCAGGGATGAAATCTACAGGCCCTCTATTAGGGACACAGTTTGGTGGAATTCAATTTTATTTAATCAAATTAGTTGTGACCCACCACCATTCCTTAGGTTTGTAAACATTCTACCTGTCATCCTAGGGATACCTAACATGAAATAGAAGTAGTTTCTTAATATGTACTACCTTGTAGCCTTTGTCGTTTGTCACATCTCTCTCACCCCTTCTTTTTTACCCTTCGCCATGCTATAATTCAGGGCAGTATACTGTAGCAGTTAGAAACATGGATTCTAAAGCCAGACTGCCTGTATTCCAATCCTGACTCTGTTGTTTTTCAGAAGTAGGGAATTCTCAGTTTTTTCCTGTGTAAAATGGGGGATCATAATAGTACCAACCTTAAATATCGAGTTGTAGTAAGGGTTACTACTCGATAAATGCAAATATGCATCTTAGTACAATATCTGACACATAGTAAGTATTCTATAGTATGAAACATCAATTATGATTACCTAGGCAGAAACAGTTACCAGGCACCTCCTGTTTGAGAAATTGCCTTGCCCATCCTCTGGAAGTGAAAAGGAGAAAATAAACAGCCTTCGGTATCATTATAGCATTCCGTTTTTGCATAGATGCATGGAACTAGAATAATAGCAATTTTCTCTTTAGAAAACAATACTTCCAGATTCTCATCCTTCCAGCTTTATTCTTTCTCAATAGCATAAATTTTATCTAACAGAAGGAACTTGTGCATGCTTGGAGTATGCCTGTGGGCTCCAATCTCTCTACACTTGAGTGGTAATTAAATCAATCAAGACTTTCTCTGCTGTGATTCCAAGTGCTTTCAGAAAGTACAAGCTGCCTGAGGCAGCTTCTCCCCTTCTGCTTTCAATTAAGTTATCACTGCCCCCACCTGTCTAGTGAATTGAGAAAAAAGGTAACATATGTCTTCCAGGAAGACACTCCACTCCCATTCCTGTGTCGTGCTTCTTGGCTGGTGCAATGTATCCCCTGGACCCTACTGCTGTCACACTGCTGGGCAGGGAGAGATCTCTCAGAGGACTCCATGCTCTGCTGTGAATAATTACAGTGGTTTTCTGGCCATCTCTCTGTAGAGAAGGGTCTTATTCTGTTAGCTTTTTAAGACTTAAATCAACAGGTGATTTTTTACAAAAGCATTGGTTTTTACACCCAAAAAAATAGAACATGGGGTCAGAGGATGGTAAAAAAGGAGCACACTACAATATATATAGAATTTTTTTTTCAATACACTTAAAATAAGCAATTTCAGGTCAGGATTTGTCAGGCTGGAGAGTCGTCGGTGAGCATGCCCCAACTCTCATTCATGATGGATAAACTGGTATTGGGTATTTGGTGGTTTAAGGCCTTTCCAGAGAAGATCCTGCCAGGCTAAGTGATATGGTTTGGATTTGTGTCTCCACCCAAATCTCATGTCAAATTGAAGGAGAGGCCTGGTGGGAGGTGATTGGATCATGGTGGTGGATTTCAGCCTTGCTGTTCTCATGATAGTGGGTGAGTTATCCCAAGTGCTGATGGTTTAAAAGTATGTGCTATTTCCTTCTTAGTTTTCCTTCTTTCTCTGCCGCCACCATGTGAGAAAGGTGTTTGCTTCCCCTTAACTTTCCACCATGATTGTAAGTTTCCCGAGGCCTCCTAGTTATGGTTCTTGTTAAGCATGCAGAACTGTGGTCAATTAAACCTCTTTTCTTCACTTTACTTCAAATTTACTTCAAATTACTCAGTCTCAGGTAGCTCTTTATAGCAGTATGGGACTAGAATAATATAGAAAATTAGTACCAGGAGTCCAGTATTGCTATAAAGATACCTAAAAATGTGGAAGAGATTTTGGAACTGGGTAACTGGCAGAGGTTTGAACAGTTTGGAGGGCTCAGAAGAAGACAGGAAGATGTAGGAAAGTTTGAAACTTCCTAGAGACTTGAATGGTTTTGATCAAAATGCTGATAGTGATATTGTGACATGGTAATTGCCCCATAAACTGCATACCTCGACCATACCTCGGCTTTCCATTGAAACTGCTGCCTGTAACCCTAATGTGACAGGCAAGCAGTCCAAACCAACACCATTTTGGCCCCTGCACCATTTTAAGAAAAACTAAGACTTATAGTAAGTAATTAAGGTCTGTAATTTCCAACCTACTCAAACAATGTGTAAACTAACGCTTATCTTGACTTATGTGAACCACTTAAGCAACAATCAGAATGTCGAAAGTCCCCTGGCCCTCGGAATGTCCGAAGCCCCTCACCCTCACCCCCCACCCAGGAGATGGTTTACGGAATATCCCAAGTCCACTGGCCCTCGGAATGTCCGAAGCCCCTTTCCCCTCACCCTCGCCTAGGAGGTGCTTTACGGGCATAAAAGTTCTTGACACCCTCCTTTTGGGGCCGCGAGTTGGAGAGACGCGAGTCCTCCGTGGCCGCCAGCAATAAAGACCCTGTAATTTGGCCTAGTCTTTGTCTTGGTGGTGATTTCGCACTTGCTCAGTTACAACAATATGGACAATGAAGTTCAGGCTGAGGTGGTCTCAGATGAAAATGAGGAATTTATTGGTAACTGGAGTAAAGGTAAGTCTTGCTATGCTTTAGCAAAGAAACTGGTAGCATTTTGCCTCTGCCCTAGAGATGTGTGGAACTTTCAACTTGAGAGAGACGATTTAGTTTATCGTGCAGTAGAAATTTCTAAGCTACAAAGCTTTCAAGATGTAAATAAAGTATATTTACAAAAGTGTACATTTTGTAAAATTTATAAGTGTATGCTCCTTTGCATGAAGAAAGATTATCTGAAACTGGAACTTATATTTGAAAGGAAAGCAGAGCATAAAAGTTTGGAAAACTTGCAGTCAGCCATGTGGTAGAAAGAAACCCTCATTTTCTAGGGAGAAATTCAAGCCTGCTATAGAAATTTGCATGAATAAAAAGGAGCTGAATGTTAATAGCCAACACAATGAGGAGAATTGCCCAGGGCATTTCAGAGACCTTCACAGCAGCCCCTCCCATCACAGGCCCAAAAGCCTAGTAGGGAAAGATGATTTCAAGGGCCAGGCCCAGGGCCCAACTGTTTTGTGCAGCTTTAAGGCGTGGCATCATGCATCCTCACTGCTCCAGTTCTAGCCATGGCTAAAAGGAGCCAAGGTACAGCTCAGGCCATGGTTTCAGAGACAGTAAACTACAAGCCCTGGTGGCTTCCAGGGGTGTTGAGCCTATGGGTGTGCAGAAGGCAAGAGGTGAGGTTTGAGAACCTCCTCCTAGATTTCAAAGGATGTACGGAAATGCCTGGGGTGTCCAGGCAGAAGTCTGCTGCAGGGTCAGAGTAGAACTTCTACCAGAGCAATGTGGAGGGGAAATGTGTGGTTGCAGCCTCCAGATGTGAGAAAAGGGCCATTGTCCTTCAGACACCAGAATGGTAGATCCACTGATAGCTTTTACTGTGTGCCTGGAAGAGCCACTCAACACCAGCCTGTGAAAAACACCGAGAGGGCTGTAACCTGAAGAGCTACAGGGGCAGAGCTGCCAAGGCCTTGGGACCCTATCCCCTGTATCAGCATGCCCTGGATATAAGACATAGAGTCAAAGGAGATTATTTTGGAGCTTTCAGATTTAATGGCTGCCCTTCTTGGTTTCAGACTTGCATGGAGCTGGTAGCCTATTTGTTTTGGCCAATTACTCCCATTGGGATGAGAGCATTTACCCGATGCCTGTACCCCCCATTGTATTTTGAAATTAACTAACTTTTTATTTTCCAGGCTCATAGGTGGTAGGGACTTGCCTTGTCTCAGATGAGACTTTGGACTGTGGACTTTTGAGTTAATGCTGAAATGAGTTAATACTGGGGGGACTGTTGAGAAGGGAAACTTGTATTTTGTAATGTGAGAAGGACATGATATTTGGGAGAGGCTAGGGGAAAAATGATATGGTTTGGATTTATGTCTCTGATCAAATTTAATGTCAAATTGAAGGAGGGGCCCCGTGGGAGGTGATTGAATCATGGGAGCAGATTTCCCCTTTGCTGGTCTCCTGATAGTGGATGAATTCTAATGAGATTTGATGGTTTAAAAGAGTGTGGCGCTTCCCTCTTTGCTCTCTCTTGCTCTCTCCTTCTTCTCTCCAAGCACCAAAAGGTGCTTGCTATCCCTTAACCTTCTTCCATGATTGTAGTTTCCTGAGGCCTTCTAGTCATGCTTCCTGTTAAGCATGCAGAACTGTGAGTCAATTAAAACTCTTTTCTTCATAAATTATCCAGTCTCAGGTAGTTTTTATAGCAGTGTGATGACAGACTAATACACTGCAGGAAACTCTGACCTTATCTCTGAGAATTTATAATCTTAACATGGTGAAAGACCAAAATAATTACTCTATATGCCTCTGAAAGCTACCTTTTCGGCAAGCCATTTTATCTGGATCTAACCTCTGTTTTCTTACAGTTTTGGTTGTCATATCCAAACCATCATGTTACACAGTCTCTAGGAAATGTGCAGTGACTAGGCAGCACACAAGTGTATGTGCATTGCAGCTCTGTATTCACACTCAGTATGTAGCACAGTGGATACACACTGTGAAATGATCCAGAGGAGCCTAAAATTCTAATCTACCTGCCAGTTACCAGTGGTCTGTATATGTGGTCAAAAACCGGTGCTGTAAAAGCAAACCAAGCTCTGATAGAAGGTACATGCTAAGGGTGTGACCTGGATGCAGTTGGTGGACATCTCAGGACCCTAGTTCAAGCATCCACATTAATTATGTCATCTTAGTTGATTTTTGAAGTAACATATCCTCTATCACTTACGGTAGTGTCTGGCATTTAGTATGGTTGATCAAGTACTAATTCATATGCTTCAAGAATTTATCTCTTATTGGACTTCGGACATAAACATTATATGTCCATTTAACCTCACTCTAATATACCTAACTTTTCTTACGTTAATACTGTAATAATTCAGCTTTCACTAATGATATTAGGCTTTTCAGTTTTTTCAATTACAGTGTTGGTTGGGTTTATTTAACTTCATACTTCAAAGTGGAATCGTGACATAATTCTTTAAAAAAAAATCTCAAGTCCTGCAATAGTTGATAAATAGGTATTTTGGGGGTCAGGCAGGGAGTGGTTAAAATATCTTAATCAAATAGAAATAAGGTTTGTCCTGTGTTTGAGATAGAAACAACTTAAAGCTGTGGTAGTTATCACGACAAATATTGGGAATTCAGTCTAGTATAAGGGCAGCTCACAGTTAAAATGAACATAGGGAATGCATAGTATTTCAATGTAAGAGCTGTTCAAATAAGTGGTCTCTGAGGTAGAGTCGGCAAATGAGGTGAGAAGCAGACTTTAAAATCTTGCTTTAAGCAGCATTTTCTTGCTTATTAATCTGACAGTTTTTTCTGCTGCTCTCAAGCTAACTACAGCAGTTTTAATCACAGAGAGAGCATGTCAAATTGCTCTCAACTCAAGCCCATCAAAAGTGGAATGTCTTCAGGATTTAAAGAACCTTGAGGGGTCAAAGCTCTTACTCCCTATTTACTATGTCATTTGCCATCAACTTTGGTGAATATAGACAAGGACTTAAAATATTCATATGCCTGTTTTCTGTTTTCCATTATCTATTTTATCTGTTTTATAAAGTTATACAAAATTATGTCTCCTTTCACTAGAGATGTTTTCTTGTTGTTTAAGTGCTGCAAATTTTCATACTGTCACTATAGAATATGCTGTGTTTAAATGCTCCAATATAGGTAAACAAGCACTAATCATACCCCTGCTTGAATTTTCTGTTTATTTTCCAAATTATTTTTCCCATGAATATGGGAAATGACACAGAGGATACAAGCAGTACTTGCATTGTACAATACACTGTTTAATTGAAACACATATATATCAGAACCCTATCATCAGTTTGCACAGTTTGTGGTAAACAAATGCAAGAAATATATCTGAAATCTAGGTCTATGATTCTTTCTTTTATTGCAGTCATATTATGAAAATAGTGTTGGATGTCAGAAATATTTTAATCTGTTACTTTTGAATTATTTT
The DNA here is from genome assembly GCA_036589455.1 of Ateles fusciceps. Lineage (NCBI taxonomy): Eukaryota > Metazoa > Chordata > Mammalia > Primates > Atelidae > Ateles > Ateles fusciceps. Next base: position 2,566,386 of record JAZHEH010003445.1, read on the forward strand.
TTTTTAATGATTCTCATTCAATCTCTCACTCTTTGATTTGTCACCTTTCAATAGCATCTCTTTCTCCTCTGTCTCCTTATCAATTGTCAAAAGCTGAGCTGAGCTGGAGACAGTTGAGCTGCCAGATGTCCAGTAGCTAATTAAGACAAGTCAAAATGAAAGTAACAGTCAAGCCTTTAATCACTTAGTTGTGACTATATAAATGAAAGATGAAACAAGAGAAAGCAACAGCTCTCTTAATATTCCAGTTTGCCCCCATGGAACAGCACCAGGTGGGCATTGCTAATGGATTAGGGCAGATGTTGGGGGGGCTTTTGGCTGCACAGAAAGTCTCAGGCAGAAGGCTCCTGCTATTTTATTGACTTGAGGGTGGAGTCAAGGGAAAAGAGAGAGGAAAGGGTTAGGTGTGAAAAAGTACTGAGTACTGAGTTAAAGAAAGGAAAAGTATTTCCAAGGTCCCCAATAAGGAGAAGTCTTGGCAGAAACACTTTAGAGAATGTCTTAGATCATTTGGACTGCACTGGGTAGATTATAAACAACAGAAATTTATTACTCACAGTTCTGGAGGCTGGAAAGTCCAAGATTAAGGCAACAAAAGATGCAGTATCTGTTGAGGGCTCACTTTCTGTTTCATACATGACATCTTTTCACCAGATCCTCACACAGCAGAAGGGAGGAGAGAACTCTCCAGTCTCTCTTTATAAGGGCACAAATTCCATTCATGAGTGCTCCACCTTCATGACCCAATGGTACATAAATGTTATGTCCACAGTATAGACTGACAATTTATTCTAGACTTTGACCTTAATCGTTTTTCTGTGGCCATCATAATAATTTAATACCTGTGGGAAAAACATAAAGTTAAATAATGTTATTAATGAGATGAATAATGTATAATTGGGAGTATACATGTATACACACACCTCAATTTTTACTCTCCACCTAAATGACACATCTTACTAACACTAGCGTAGGCTAGATTTATAAAATAGATGTTTTTTGACAAATTGGAGTTTAGTCAACATTCAGTAAGGTAGCCTTCCTAGGTGAGCCTACTGTTGTCATAGAATGGGGCTATGGTTCCATTACATTATTTTGAACCACACATTACTGTTTTTTAAAAAACAGAAAGTAACCCCAATCAATGCCAGTTTTCAACACCAATGGAGGTCACTGAATAATGTGAGTAAAAGAGGCAAAGAGATTTGACAAAAGTTTAATTATTCCTGTGACACGGCTTCATAATTGTATTGGATGTTTCAGTAAACAAAACTCGTGAAGATCACTTTATCACTACCATGGTAAGTGATATTCACCAATACACAATATGTAGTTCTAGTTATGCAAATAGGTACTGTAGCATGAAAGAATGTTCTCAGTGATGGCATCACTCATGGATTTTAAACAGGTGCTTTATTTCAAGCAACTTGGATAAAAGTGAAAGTGATGTGCCCTAGAAAAATTGTTAGATAATTCAAAAAGTGACCCCATTCATGACAAAGATGCTGAAACAGAATATGTGTGTGTGTATATATATATACACATACATATATGTGTGTGTGTATATATATATACACACACATATATATGTGTATATATATGTATGTATATATTTATTAAAAAGGTATTCAAATTATACATACCCATATATGTATATGTATGTACATATACACACATATACATTTATATGTATGATTTAAATAACTATATATATACACATATATACATATATGTATATCACACACACATATGTATATATACACACAAATTATACATGCATATAAGTATAATATGTATGTATAAAAAAGTTATTCAAATTATACACACATATATATACTTATATATGTGTATATATACATACATGTACATATATATACTTATATATGTATGTATAATTTGAATAACTTTTTTATACATAATTATACTTATATATATGTATGTATAATTTATGTGTATATATGTACATATACATACATGATATGTACATATATATACTTATATATGTATGTATAATTTGAATAACTTTTTTTCATAAAATGTAACTTTAAAAGTTTTATTTTGAAAAATAAAATATAGTGCTATATGTAGTATGTATTTTTAAGTGTGTATTCTTAAATTTAAAAATTAAAGGCAAGACAATTCAACTGTACTGTACATACTATATAAATGTTATGTATTAAAAGGGATAAACAAAAATATGGCAGATTTTCTTCTATTCACGGTTGTCTCATCTATTTCATGGTGATTGAAAGAAAACAAAAACTTCAGCCAAATTAAATTTAAAAGAGTTTCATTGAGCAATGAACAATTCATAAATTTGGCAGCCTCCCAAGCCAGTGTATGCTCAGAGACTCCAGCACAGCCACATGGTAGAAGAAGATATATGAACAGAAAAAGAAAAGTGATGTACAAAAAATGGAAGTGAGGTAAAGAAACAGCCAGGTTGGTTACAGCTTGGTGTTTGCCTCATTTGAATGTGGTCTGAACAGATGGCTACATTTGATTGGCCAAAACTCGGGGCTTGGCACACATGTAGGCTATGGTCTGTTTATACATCTACTTGTCATAGTTCAGGATATACAGAGAAACCTTTAGTCCAAACATCAAATATGAGAGGAAGCAGCTTTAGGCTAAACTTGATTTAACAATGTTATATATCATGTTATTATTTTTATATAGAACATTATACTTTGAGCCTGATTTGAAACCACTAATGAAATGACAAAGACCCCACTATGTTAAAGAAAACTTTAAAGCTCCATTTTATTAAAATAGATGCAAAAAGCTTACCAATTTTACTCTTAGAAAAAGTGTTCAATCACAAAAGCAATGCCTTTTTAGGACATGTTTTGAATTTAGTAAGAAAAGTCACCTTAGTTTGTACAAAGTGATACTAACTCATTTATTCATGTCCTTGTGTCTCTGGCACAAGAAATAAAAGCTTATTAGTGTTATTTACACAAGTTTTGAAATAAAGAAGAAAAAAGAATCTCTGTTGCTATATTTTTTTTCTGCTTTCCTACATTGGGCTGAGCCTCCTGTAAATAAATCAGCTTATGTAATGCCTTATACAAACAGATTTAAAGAGTTCTATTTACTTTTCATATTACAGGTAAGAACTTCCATAGGACATTTTGTTTTTAATCCCTTTTCATATCATCTTGCATGATTTTTCTTGCCACAGGATCTTCAACGATACCTGTTGTCTGGCCAGGAGGTCCAGCAGAACCACCAGCCTCTTTGGAGGGTGATGTTATTGAAGCTGCTTTTCCAATTGCCAGCAAATGATATAAATTGTAGGAGACTGAAAAGGTCACCTCTGGAACAGTCCTACTTAAATTAGCTCAAATGATCACTAACCTGCAGCTACAGAGAGAATCTGAAGCCCAAACTGCAGGAGTGGTCATTCCAGCCGACAGCGAGCTGGTGCCTCGACCCCACATTAGTTTTCATTTGGAAAACAGAATCAAAGCACAATTGTGGCTGAAGCTCACTTAAATATACTTTTGAAATTTAAAGATGTTTTTTCCTGATGTCTTGTTTCTTTAAAAGATATAACTATCTGTTCTTTTGGTCACTTCAATATGTCTTTATTTTATATAAAATATATTTGGTTACATTAAGTCTCTTATTTTAAAATGGGACTTAAATTTATTACATAGATAATATGCATACATATATATCCATAAATATAGAATGTAGTAGAAATATAAAGAGACTGTGTCATTCTATTGCAGTTTCCTTGAATGTTATTTGCCAAAATACAAATGTAAATACAATGACTTTATGTTTAATTTATAATACCTAGGACCATACAGAATCATTTAGAGTTTGTTTCTGAGTCAAACTGCTTGACAATAAAGTCCAACTCTCCTTGGGCAAATTGCTTAACCTCCAAGTACCCACATTCACACAACTTTAAGAAGAGCATAATAATATTCAGCTCCGAGGTACCTAAGAGCCAGCCAGTACAGCCAACTACCCTTGCTACTCTGTTTGGTGGGGTCCTGTGAGCTTCCTGCTAGACAGGATATCGACCCTTTAATTGCTAGAACATGCTGAGGTACAGGGACATGCATGGGAGAAGCTGGTATCACCAGGATAGAAGTGGAGTGTACAGTGGAACAAAAGTATTTCAAAAGTTTATTAACAGACGTGAGCCATCTGGAGCATACTTGCAAAAGATTGGCCTTATTTGTGAGCATGGATTAACTTAATATATATTAAACTTTAGACAGCACCAGGCATATAATTTCTGAAAAAATTCTTTTAGAACTATATGCTCAAAATGTTATAATATAAAGACTTAGAGGCCTGAAAGATACATTGGGAAGTTAATGTAGGAGGTTTTCCTGTCTCTAAAGAAGCCCCTAGTCTTCCATAGGCATTTAGATTTTATCCAGTTGATTAGAATAGATTACAGGACTAAAAATTCCTTCTAAAAAGAAGGGTTGATGGAGACATGGTCATCAAATAACATTTCTAAAGAAGCTGCAAAAACTGAAATAAGATGTACATACACCAAACCCCAAAATAAATACTGTTGATTACATTTATGATGATGTCTTATTAGTAGTAAGTTCAGACCAAGTCAGTAATTTGGTAGTTTATGAAATGCAATGGTTGGTGTCTTTATTTAGGTTTAAACAGAGAAAATAAACAGTACAATGTAATAGAGAAAAGTCTTTAGAGTTGCATTGCCCTGTGTTTAAATCCTGATATACATATTTACTAGTAATAAATAAAAGAAAGAAAAAACATCTCACCCCTGTAATCCCAGCACTTTGAGAGGCCAAGGCAGGCAGATCATGAGGTCAAGAAATACAGATCATCCTGGCCAACATGGTGAAACCCCATCTCTACTAAAAATACAAAAATTAGCTGGGCGTCGTGGTGGGCACCTGAAATCCCAGCTACTCGGGAAGCTGAGGCAAGAGAATAGCTTGAACCAGGGAGACAGAGGTTGCAGCAAGCCAAGATCCATGCCACTGCACTCCAGCCTGGCCACAGAGCAAGGCTCTGTTTAGAAAAAAAAACAAAACAAACAAATGAAAATAGAAAAACCATGTAACAAGTTTTGTGAGCCTATACACATACATACCTGTTTAAATCATGAGTCATATTAATGCCCAATACCTGGGTTTTAATACATTTGACATTCCTCTGGAAGCATTTCTGCACTTCTTAATTTTTAGTGAAAAATCTGGGCGGGGTAATCAAAATTTATAATATACCTTTTAAATATTATAGAAGAATCTGAAGATTTTCAGTTTATCATTACTAAAACAATTGCATGCATATTTAGCAATTTCATTAACATACACATATACAAGAATGTTAAAATAAAATATAGGAAAAAATTCAGAATGTAGTAAGTGACTACAAAATAGTGTTACAAATGCTACGTCAAGGTAAACACAGGAAATCTACAGATGTATATCACAGAAATACAAACCTAGACCTAAGGGAATTAGAAAATTGGGTCTAGCTATTTTCTTCTTCTATGCTCTTCCTGTGTCTCCCAAATCACACATAAAGACATCTAATTGCCAACTGCATCCGGAAGCCTAGTTTTAAAGCATAGTGGGGACATCTCACTTTTTCTCCCCCAACCCCTCTAATGATTTTGTCAGAACCTAGTTCCCTGAAATAAATACATTTTATGCTTAAAAAGTCTAGAGATATTTCTGGTTTTGGTTTTTGTTTTGCATTGATACAGAGGACTTTCTAGAGAAAATAAATGTGTCTCAGAACAAGAAAGTAAACCTATGTATATTTAATTATATGATCATAAGTTTGGGAATCAGTATCTTTTTCTTAAAAAAATTCAGATTCATCACCAGAAGCAAGCTAATCTTGATGATTAAACTTTAAAACCCTTATTTTTTAAGTTCAGCATTACTTTTTTATGGAAATCACAATATAATGCACTGATATTGCACAATGGATGTATCTGTTCCTTTTTCTGCATAACAAATGACCATAAATGTGGTTGCTTAACACAACAAAAAATTATCTAATATTTTCAGTGGGTAAAGAATCCAGGTCTTAAGTTGACTCCTTTATCTGGACAGGGTCTTATCTGGCTGGTTTGACTTGCATTCTCACCGGAGGCTCCAGTTCTGCTACTAGGCTCACTGACTATTGGGAGACTTCAGTTCAGTGTAGTTGTAGGACTCAGGTTCCTGTTTCCTTGCTGGCTGTTGGCAAGGAATTGCTGTCAACCCCTAGAGATGGCATTTGTGCCACTGTCATGTGGATGCTTCCACAGACAGCTCACAAAGTGGTTGTTTGCTTCTCCAAGGCAATGAGAGAATCTCTGTCACATAAAAGCTCACTAACTGTATTAATCCATTTTTAGGCTGCTGATAAAGACATACCAGAGACGGGGCAATTTACAAAAGAAAGAGAATTAATTGGACTCACAGTTCCACGTGGCTAAGGAAGCCTCACCAATGATAGTGAAAAGTGACAGGCATGTCTCACATGGCAGTGGCAATAAAGAGAAGGAGAACCAAAAGAAATGGGTTTCCCCCTTATCAAACCTGCAGATCTCGTGAGAGGTACTCACTACCACAAGAACAGTATGGGGGAAACCGCCCCTATGATTCAATTATCTCCCACTGGGTCCCTCCCCAAACATTTGGGAATTAGAGGAGTACAATTCAAGATAAGATATGGGTGAGGACACAGAACCAAACCATATCACTGACTACTTTGAACCGCTCATCTGATTAGATTGGGCCAACTCATACTAGTTCCCTTTTTTATTAATTCAAAGTCAACTGACTAGCAATATGAGTTACATCTGCAACATCCCTTCACTTTTGCTATGCAATGTTGTTAATGTGAAAATAGTTATCCCATCATATTCACAGATTTTGTTTGTCTCTCAGGGTAGGTAATTATACAGAGTGAGTAGTACACCAGAGGACAAGATTCTTCACATGTTCAAATTCTGCCCATCACAAGAGTGTTTAGATAATCCAGAAATTAGTGACATATTGTAACCGGGTGACAGAAGCAGGGCTGCGGGGGGTGTTCCAAAGACACTTACTGTTCCCCGATCGGATGTGTTTTCTCAGGTCCTTGGGCCTCACTCACCCAAGTATGGGGAGGGGGCCCTGGTGGTGTGGCGTTCAAGTAAATATCGGACCCAAAGAGCTTTGTAGAAAAGCAATTTATTAGGTGAAGAGATAGAGAAATAGAGAGAGACAGAGCTCCCATGCCATCTTGGGAGGGGATCCAGAGATGGAGTTGGTATACATAAGGGAATAGGGGGGATTTTAACCCTGGAGTTACTCCCGCCCCATTCAAGTTATCCTACAGTGAGAGGAGCTTTTCCAAACTTCCCCTGGAGTGACTGATCTTTGACTCTGATGCTGGATTGGCTGCCTGGCTTGCAATAGAGCCACTCCTTCCAAGGCTTTTGGCCAGCTTTCTAAACAAAGGAAGCTCACCTGAGCTGTCTACCTTTCCAGTAGCCAAGGAAGTTAGATAAAGAACTCTAGGCTCCCTGATGGGGAGGTGGATGGAGGCATGGAGCTGGGAAGTGCTTGCCTTTGAAACCACACCCCTTGTGGACTCGGGAAGAGAAGTTAACATAGTCACTCAATATTATGAACATAATTACTAAAAGTTATTTATCATCCCTTCCAGTGATATTATTCAATGACTACTTAGAGAAATGTACGTTTTTATGTAGAATAATATGTTCAAGTTATTTAACCAGCATGCATAAATATTATTTCATGCCAAAAAAATTAAAATAATTTAAAAATATTAATTAGATTTTTTATCCTATAATCTTTGCTCTTACTCTACATAGTCATATTTTGTGGACTAAAGAAGTTCATTGATAATAATTATAATAGTAGAAGATGAGAGAAATAAAAAGTGAATTATGTGTTTCAGAGAAACAGAGGATACTTGTCAAAATTTATTATACTTACAAGAAAACTCTCTGCCTTTGTGACAAAAATTTTAAAAATCCTTTCAGAAGATCTATCTGAACAATAAGATTTGGGCCCTTTCAACAGCAAAATAATCAAAGAGCAAAATAAACATAAGAGGAAAACATCTTTCTTTTTACTTTTTTTGTTTTTTTTTTTTTTTTTTGCATTTGTTTGATGGAAAGCTTATTTCTGGCCTAAGGCAATGTTTAATTTAGCCTTAATATATTTAGGTGAAAAATATCCCATGTAATGTCAAAGCTTAAATTATTATGGATTAAAAATATATGCTTTAAAAATGAACATTTAATAAAATAATTAAATGCCCTGGGTTATTTTAAAAAACTAAAGCTGAATTTCCAATAGTATTTCTATTTTCAAAGCTCAGCATTACTGTATTCAAAATAAACTTATGAATTGATATTTGAAACATTTTACATCACTTTTTTATTGTAATGGGACAATAGCATAAGGCACAGCAGAAGCTGTTCTTTGAAATTTGTACTGGCATGTATTTATATTGACATATTTCTGTAACTATTGAAGGCATTTATTATTACTGCTCTTATTGAAATTTTTCTCTGGATATTTCCTTTTCAGAGACAACAAACCTCGAGGTTTCCTCTAGGGCAGAAACAATAACAATAGCTGTATCTTCTTAGGCAAATACATGTAAAATTGCCTAGTTGCCTGCCCTACCATATGTGAAAACCTCATGTTAGTGAAATTGTGTTGATCAGATAGCATTAAGAGTGGGGCTGCTTCTGGATAAATATTGGTAAAACATATAAGGCTTTAAATAATTATTGTCTATTACTTCATATTATATAAAATATTAACATTACTAACATATGTAACATTTTAAATTAAAAATTTATAAAATGTTCAAATTTTCTAGAGTTGATTATTCCAGGTTGTTCACCTCAAACCACAAATAAGTATTTAGTCCCTATTGAGTGTACCATCATGGTGGCAAACTGGAAAGAATATTTTCTACTCTACAATCAGAATAGGTTTCAATTCAGGCTCTCTCATTAATTAGGTGAACCTAGGTCAATACATGTTTTAAATTCTATGAGTTTCAGATGTCTTATGTGATAAAATAAGGTTCTGATAATTAACAGACAAATTACCTAAAATTATTCAGGTTATTTTTTTACCATAAATGAGGTAACTACCTGGAACATTCTTCCTTTCTTACCTCATCTCATTTGTCTAACTCCCATTAGTCATAATTCAGCTGTCAGTTTAGATATCAATTCTTGTAGAAAACCTTCCACAGTGTTACCTTCACCTCATCCCTCCTTAGACGGAATTAGCTGCCCCTGCTCTTTGCCCTTTTATTACTCTTTCCTATAATCATAACCCTCTCATTGTCTTTCTCCTCCTGTTCTATGTCTAGCTCCTAGAAGACTGTCAAGCAATGAAAACAAACATTTATAAAAATTGTACTTGTATATTGTATTTATTTCTAATAGTACAACCCAGCCCATTAATAATCTTAGTGAGTTTAAGTGATTTTTCTGAATCGCCTATTTGAATGTTAATCCCATGAAGCTACAGACTTTGTATATTTATGTAATATTAAATATACATGGCAAAAAGGTAGGTACATAATAATCACTTTTGAAAACTTTATTAACAATAAATAGCAACCAGTAGAGTACTTACAGAGTGCCCAGCACATAATCATTTACAAATATTAATGTCTTCAAATATTCCCCTAAATATCTGAAGTCTTAAAATGTTTTTTGTAGTTAACTTTGTACTTGAGCCATTAATACCTTGGATTTATAAATACCACATGTACAAGAAGGGCTGACTAGAAATAAAATACCCTATTTAACTAGTAATGTAAATAAATCACTGACCTACCTTTAGATAGCATAGATCTTGACATAGATCTATGTGACACAGAAATTGGAAAAGCTAAACTAGGGCCCTAATTTACAAGATGGATACAGATAAGCATTCACATACACACACACTCACACACACACACACATATTTTAGGAAGGAGATCTAAATTGCACAAAAGCATAGAAAAATTGTAATAAAATTAAAATAATTACATAAATATAAATAACACACATAAGCAAAAAATTAAAAATACAATAATAGAAATTATACCAACTGATTTTATGTTGGAGAATACTACAAAACAGTTTTAAATAAATCTGTGTGAAATTAATTAAGCACACCATTTCTAAAAAAATATATAGTCAATAAAATAAATATTGTATGACTGTGATTACTTGGATCTCCCCTTTTGTGAAAAATAAAGCTATCTGATTTCAAATATGAATTGCTAACATACCTATAATTTTGTGTGTTTATGTTAGAAATTAACACAATAAAATTAATAACATCAACACATTCACAGATTCATTAAAGTACTTTTCAGAATAAGGTTATTTGTTCTTATTTATAAGTTTTTTGTTTCGTATGTAGTATAAGCTGTGTATGTGGGAAACATTTTTCAGTGTAACTCATGGGAACAATCTTATTCTAGGATACTCTATGGGAAACTATTGTTAATATACGTAACATGAGAATGGCCTAGTTTCCAGGAGTTTCTCAAAACTCCAGTTAAATATACATTGGATCTTAGCCTAAAATCCTTGGCAACTTTTATTGCCCACTGCTTACAGATATAGTTGCTTGGATGAATGAAATACTTTCAATAGTAATTATCATCAATGGAACAAATAGTTCCACAAAGAGTTGGACACAATTTCTATTCTAATATAGAACAGACTTTTAACTGAACCAAAAAATAAACAAACATCTTCAAAGGTTTATTATGTTGGTGCTAATATCTTCACATCTAAAATGTTTCCTCCATTTCAAATAATTGCTCTATTTTTGTCTTAGCTTGATTTTTCGTATTCTGCACAAGAAAACATTTCTTGGTTTGGCAATCTGTTACCTGGATTTAAACTTTAATTTTTTTCCTCTTATCTTGAGTTGTTAAAAAAAAAAAAGGAGAATAATATTGAGGAAGAAAAATGAATCTTAATTCTCTTTACAGATAATATGTCAAATTTATTCCAAAATAATGGCAACTGTGAAGAAGCTGTGGTTTCTGTAAGACAGAATGCTATGATTGAATAATCACATTCTCTCCAAAATTCATGTTGAACCTAATTCCCAGTGCAACAATATTAAGTGGTATGGCCAGTAAGAGGTGATTATGTCTTTAGGGTTATGCCCTCATGAATAGGATTAGCACTTTAATGAAAGGGCTGGAGATAAAAGAGAGTGCTCTCTTGTTCTCCCACCTTCTGCCATACAGGGGCACAGCAGCAAGGCACCATATTGGAAGTTGAGAGCAGCTCTCACCAATGTCTGTACCTTACTCTTTGACCCACTATGTGGTATTTTCTTATAACAGGAAAAATAAAATAAGAAACATATAGTCATGCATTGCTTAATGATGAGAATACATACATTGTTAGGTTATGCTATCATTGTGCAAACATCATGGAGTATATTTACACAAACTTAAGTGGCATAGCCTACTATACACCTAGATTTGTGTGGCATAACATATTGCTTGTTATATTTAGATGATATAGCCTACTGTACACATAGATTGTGTGGTATAACCTATTGCCTGTAGGCTGCAAACTTGTACAGCATGTTATTTTACTGAATACAGAAAGCAATGATAACACAAATAAGTAGGTGATAGGAATTTTTCAGTTCCATCACAACCTTATGAGTATATTCAGTCTGTATTTGACACAAATATCATTTTGCTGTGCATGACTGTATTTAAATTTCTAGTCCAGTTATAAAACATGAATTAGGACATAAAAGAAGATTGAATCCTAACTAATAGGGAATCTGCAAAGTAAATTCACTTATAGTTGCTAATAAAGAGTGTATAGTTATGATACTATCTTTACATAAAATGCATATGATATAATTTATATCCTCTATCTTTTTATAATCTTGTACTTTTTAATGATACAATTTTTGTAAACTATTTTAATGTATCTTTGTTTCTCAATTCTGGGAGGAAGTCAGTGCACCACCAATTAGCCTACTATAAAATTTTCAATTCATAGAAAATTGCAGGCAATGATCAAGAAAGTGTTCTGTCCCTCCAATTGTCTTGCTTGATCTCAAAGTCATTAACTGGGTCAAAGGTCTAAATGTAATTGGTTGTAATTTAGTGAATAGAATCATATATTTCTTTGCATCAAAGATTATTATATTGATGTCAAAGATCACTAAACTCTACCCAGAATTAGTCTGATGTGAATCTAAAAAGGGATGTAGCCAAAGAGCTTAGGCTAGAGAATAATAGTCTGAAATAGGTCAAACCTCTGAAATTCCCTAGCTTTAAAGGAACAAGCTGTGCACAGCAAAGAAAAAAAAAAGCATTTTAAGTACTTTTTTTTTTTAACACTTAGAGGAGTAGTGAATGCTTGGTAAAGTATTGGCAGATGGTCTCATTACATAAAATGGCTACTAAGGAGTGTCATCACTAATAAAATGCAGAATGCTACCCACATTCAAAGTAGTGAGTTACAGAAACCCAATTCTGCATTATTGCTCTTCTGATGGTTGTGATGGTTTTACTATAAATTCTGCCATTCCTGTGAAGTCATATCTTATATGTGAATATTACATGATAAAAAGTTCTAAAGCAAACTCATATCCATTATTAGAAAGAAATATTAAAACATTATTTATTCTTCGTTGGTAAACAATATTTCATACATAGTAGACAGAATATACGTAGCATAAATGAAGAGTTTTTGGCACCTCCTCCAAATATGATAAAGAAAGGCAGCTCGACTTTAGAATTCAGGCCAAGACACTCCCTCCCTGTGCTTTATGAGCCAATTGCTCATGTACTGGAAAAGGCTTTCCATCCCTGGTGTTGTGGGATTGCATTTTGTAGATACGTTTTAGAAAAATGTTTTTTATACTTAAATAACCTCCTTTCCTTTTTCAAGAACAAATTAAATTTCAACAAGCCATCTTTTGATTCCATTTATTTGGATAAACTGAAAATCCGGGGGGTACAACTGTTAAAAAATTGCTGAGATGATATTTAGAATGATATTAGCTGAATTCCTCTTACAAGAGTGTAAGCAAGGGTATTTCAGAGGCAGGAAGAAAAGAGTTTTAATCCTTCCTAGTGTAAGTTTGCTATCCATATGCCTAGATGCAGCCTGACACTTGGGCTCTAATTTATAAACTGGATGGCAGTTTGTGGGTCAACATTATTGTTTCGTTCAGGGAGGCATATGGAGCTGAGTGGCATTGGCCTAGCCAGGTGAAGTGAGTATTAGTGTCTAATTAAACATTACTTCGAGTTCTGTGAAAGAAAAGAGGCCTTGATCAAATAATAGGGACACATCGTAAATTGTGTCTTTTAAAAATAATTAAATCAAAGTTGTAGAGACTGTGTGTGTGTGTGTGTGTTTGTGTGTGTGTACATATGTGTGTGTTCAAGCCACTTTTTAATGTTAGATATAGAATTAAATTGTTGAAACACTGGTGTAGAGAATTATAGAGAATAAAATTCTCTAATTTTTCTTCCTCATTAATATTCCATTGAGCTCTATCTTAAAGTCATATATGTACCTCTTGAGGGCAAGTTATCCAATCTTGATGTGATGCAGTTTCCTCAGTTACAAGATAGGTTACTACTCATAGAGTTGTTATTTGGATTAAATGTGTTAATATTTCCAAAGTGGCTGGCTCATAATAGGCATTATATTATCTTTTCTTAAAAAAAAATTAAAAAAAATTTGAAAAAGCTATAATGAAGAAAATCAGAAAGCTTTCATCAGAAGATTTAGGAAAACTTGCTCATTTCTCTAGATAGTAATTATTCTGAATTATGCCAGATTTAAATTTCAGGTGTGATTTCCTTAACATATCTGTAATAAGGTCAGATAGAAATGAGTTAATGTACTTTGGTTTAACAAATCTTCACAATATGGAAAAAAAATAAATATTTATAACAGTGATCAGAAAATGAGTCTGACTCCTACACTGGCAAAATATATGATTATCATGCAAAATTTAGATTCTACATATAAAATAGAATAATTTGACCTTGGGAATAATTTATTCTGCCAATGATATTAATAATAAAATTCCATTCTGTAGTGTTTTACTTTCATACGAAAAATAATACCAACAATACTTAAATATGGTTGTTTGCTCCCCTATGGGAATGTAATATTATGAATCCTTGCCAGAATTTGAGGTAATTGAATCATATTTAAAGTTTGAAGGCTGACTTAGAACTAAAAGAAATATAACTTCAAACTCAATTGAGATGAATAATAAAAATAAAACAGTCATGAAATTCATGTGAACCTAAAACCAGTGAATTTCACACTGCCCAAATTAGGTTATCTCTCAGGAAACTAAGATTGTTTGTGACATTTTAAAAACCTAATGTTGGAATGAAAATCTCTATAATAAAAATATGTTCATATATTTGTATTTATATATGTGAAAAGCTCTTAAATATTTTTCTAGTTATTTCTGAACAGACACAAAATTAAGATGCATCTGCTAAACAGTATGTAGAACTACCTAGAAATCAAATGATGCATTGGCTGTGTTTAAATTAATCACAATGATGATTTAGGCAGTAGTTTTATTGTTTTCCATTTAAAATTAATCATATGGCATTTTTAAAGTGTACAACCATTTTTCAAATGTATATGAGTAAGGGATATAATACAAAATAAAATAAAATAAAATCCCCAACATGTAAAAAACTTCTTATTTTCAAAGGGTAAAATGGCATTATACATCACAGTTATTTATTGGTTGAAGTGGTTTCCCTTGCAGTGAACTTTTTCCTATCTCATGTGAACATCCGGGTAACAATGACATTTAAGTGAAAGTCCATGTGTATTCATTACTGTGTATGAAGATAAAGGTTGCATTTGGTAAAACTAGCCTGTCTGCAGTCTCAGTAACAGAAGAACAATTTACACATCAAAGAGTGAGCTACCTAGATAGACTGAGAGCTTTTCAATAGACCCCTAAAAAAAAAGAAGTGATCTAATTCTGTAAATCAGTGTGAACTCTAGACTGATTTTAACTATAAATAGTCTCTGTACAAGGATAAAATAACTTTATCACTATCATATTTTAAAATATGGAGATTTGGGATTATGAATAATGATTTACTCTCACATACCTAAAAACAAAATGGTGTTTCTTATTTGGCAGCAGCGAACCTTCATGTTGAAAAGATGACTTGATATTCATGGTTGAAAATTTCCACTTCCTCTGTGACAGCTGGATCTGATATCTCATAGTTATACTGCAATGATGGAGGAATGAGCGAAACAAACCGAGATCAGAATTACTTCCCTGGTGAAGTACAGGATATAAGCCATTTTCTGCTTGAACTAGCTCTTTGCCCTCTATCCATGAATTCCTATTCATCAATGAAATATTATGAATCAGTATTTGTGCCTGTAAATTTTGTCTTTTATTTTTGTCTTTTCAAGTAGCCTCACACAGAGAAAGAGATTTACAAATAAATAGTAGAGTTTTCTTAATTGAGATGCTGTAAGTGAAAATAATTGAGACAAAATAAATTGGAAAAAAAAATTACATGAAGCTGTGGGTTCAAGTGCCAAATCACAAGTTACACAACCTTGCAGTTTCATTTTCTTCTTTTGAAAATGAAATTAATACCATCTTCCCTGCTTGCCTCATAGCATCTGGGTAAGGTAAAAAGAGATAATACATAGGTGAAAGCATTTGACAGAGTACACGCCTATACATTCCTCGTGATCACCAGGCCTTTGTCTCCTGTCTGCTTTTCTCTCTAATAACCATAGTTCTGTCAGATACATTACATAAACACCTGAAGTGAATATATAAAAAGTACGCTGTATTTAGAACAACTGTAAGAATGCAGGATTAAACCGAATTTCACTGACATCAAAACCAGGGCTGTTTTTATTTAAAACACTTTTTCATTTAAAGGCTATCTAAAGTCTAAAACAATAGCCTCATTATAGAGAAATTCTCACAATGTATTGAGAACTTAATGGCAGGTACCATGTTTAAAGAAAATACAGTTGTAATCCAAAAGTCTGGTATTGATTATTTTACTAGTTTACTTGGATTCCTGTGATATTAACAGACATTTGGATATTAAATGAAAATAGACTTTAAAAAATATTTTAATTTTTCTGATTTTGATTAAAAAGGACATTCTATAAAATATTCTTTAGAGAGAACTAAGCTATTGCATAGCACGTGGTTTTAGGGATGTGTTTTAATGGCTGTGTGTTTTGTGTGTGTGTGTGTGTGTGTGTGTGTGTGTGTGTGTGTGTTTGAAAGTGACAACCTGTTTTGAATTATTTGCATGTGTGGGTATGGCTAGGATAAAAACGGTAAAGCAAAACAGTTTCTCTACACTATACAAATCTAAACATTCCTTAATTTGTGGCCATTTTTTCCCCTAGAATAGTTTGTTGAGATTTTACTACTCTTCTCAAAATAAACTTTAAGTAGAAAGTACTCTTGAATTACCTGCAGAGTTGTTGAAGAAGTGATAAAGGTGAACAGAATTTCCCCAGTAGAGTTGGCAGATTTTAAAATAATAAATAATAAATAAGCAAACAAATAAATAAATAATACAATTCAGTCTATATACTAAATTCAAATTTCAGGTAAGAAACAAATATTTTTCCCCATGTAATATTTGGGACACACAAATACTAAAATTTTTTTTCCCTGAGCTTTAATTTTCAATGAGTGTATGAACTTTTTATGCCGTGTAATAAAGTACCACAACTTTAGGAATCAATATCCATGTTTTATTCGATTATTTCTGTAAGTCCAACACCAGGGCACTTCTGATCGACATCTGGCTTCTCTGCTCAGGATCTGCAATGGCTGAAATCAAGGCATCAGCTGGGCTGTGTTCTTATCTGGAAGCCAGACTACAGAAGGATACATTTCTCCAGACTGGTGAGTAAATTTATTTTGTTTGGTGTATAGTCCATGGTAGCTTGCTTCTTCAAAGCCAGCTATGGAATTAAAGAGTTTCTGCTACTTTGAGTCTCTGCCTTCAGGGAAGACCTAGTTTTTTGTTGTTGTTGTTGTTGTTTGTTTGTTTGTTTTACAGGCTGAGTATAATTTGGTTAGCCATACTCAGCATAGTTTCCCTTTGTATTAATTGAATGACATTCAACTGGGGACCTCAATTATATCAACAAAATCTCTCATTTTTTTGCCATCTAAGCATAATCACTGATATCTCATCATCTTTACCATATTCTCTTGAGGAGAATCGTGTCACAGGTTCAAGAGGATGGGCTTACACAATGATGTGTCTCAATTTGGGTCACCCTAAAGGTTTCAACCACATTTATTTAGCAAGCCTATCCCAGAAAGCATGTGTGTTTTAATTATGCATGATTACCATAATTGGAGATATCAAATCTATATAAATTAGTTTTTAAGTGGTATGTATACAGAATAATATGAGATTCAAGGATTTTAGAGAATAAATGCCACATAGTTTCTACCAGCTGTTTCTCTGTTTGTATTGTTTTCAAGATTTATCAAATTATGCCCAAATTGACAGAAATTGAAAAAAATTAGCATCATGTTAATTTGAGAGTGATACAGTGTTAGAATTACTGTAAAACAATCATCATCATTTGTTATTAATTGCATAAACATCTATTGAGTTTCATTATGTTAAAGAATTATGTTAGGTCCTAGCATTATAAAGATGGGCAATATCCCACTGCTTCCCTCAAAGAATCTGAAGTCAAGAAAAAGAAAGATACATATATTCAGATAACCCTAAATTATTAAACAGAAAGTAATTGATTGAAACCTTTTTCATGCAATTTTAGTTTGTCAAAAATGTTGTGGGGGAGTTCAACTAACAAATAAGTTTTAGACAAGTCAGGAAGTTGCATCCTATAATCATTCTTTGAAGATATATAATGCACACATTAATATGGAAAGTCTTTGACTTATTGTTTATAAGGTGCTTAATTTTGTATAACTTAGAATTTCACAATAATTTCAGACTGTCAAAAAAGATTTTTACATAACATATAGTAACATGTAGAAGCAGAGTTCTACTAAATACCTTCTGAATATGCTGTGATAGAAAGATGATGTTGAGAGGGAACAGGCTGCTGGCATGTTAGGTTTAAAACGGTACGTTACAGTAATTGTACACCTGTATTTGGATTCACCATCTAAACATTAGCCCAGCATCGTATCTTGGGAGTTTTTCTAGATTTCTCCTTTTTACTTTGCCCCAGCTCTTGTTACTTAGTAAGCTCTGTCTACTCTACTTCCTAAATAAGTCAATGGATCAAGTGTGTCTTATTGGCCATTGTAGCCACGCTGAAGGAGAAGCTTTTTGGAGACAGGTTGTCAGGAAAGATCATTTCTGATAGGTTGTCAAAAATATTTTCAGTGACAGATAGGTGTTGTCTCTGCAATGTATGTGAATCTCAGTGAAAGAAGAAGAAAAGAGATGTAATGTCAGCACAGGTATGTAAAAGCGTTCTTTATTCTTTCATTTAACTGTCGATAATTTTACAGCTGTTTTGAAAACTCTCATAGCAGTGCACCTGTTCAGAAAATGAATGAATTCCATTTACATATTTAAACAATTAAAGGTGTTAAATCTCACTAATTGTGCATAATTAGAATTCAGTGATTATACCAAACAAACCATACTTTACAATTTAAATGATGACTCTATAATTCATTACTATTCTGTGTGACTCAGCAAAAGATAGCATTTTGGGGCTCCCATCTTTAAAGATATTCGATGTTAATATTTTTCCATGAGCTTGGTTGAAAACATAAACTTCTTACTTGCAATTCAGTCTAGGCTGGAGAATATTTGTGCACTGTTTCTTAGTCACTGGCTATGACCGCTGCTTGCAGGACCTGTCATTGTGCAGGATTTTGCCTCTGCCCCAAGGACTTCATGACATTTTTGCACAAATTGAGCTTTCCCTATTCAGTAGCTTACACGCTCGTATATATTTTTTTCTTTCCCTGCTGTCACTTCTCAGCCGTCTCACAGTGCTTTAACTTGCCAAATAATGGGGTTTTGTGATGTTTTCTCTGCCTGACTTGTTTGCCATCACCCTGCTTCAACTTATCAGTCAGTATGTGGTTTGACTTCCTGTCATTCACCCTCTTTTACCCATAAAGCTAAATTGTAATGCCTCTGACCATGACCACTGGGCTCACAGTGTATCACAACCGAGGAATTGTCTGAGAATTTTATTTTAAGTGGAAAGTATGAGCTAGAAGCCACAGGACAATATGTTATCTGTTAGTGTGCCAAAGATGTGCTCACTTTCCCCATTAGCCTCTTTAGCTCATCTCTGCCTGCATCATTTGATTGGCATTTTGCTAAACTAATACACTTTCATGATCAATTTTAGCTGAGAATGTTCAACTTCCTATCTTGGCTGTAATTGGATCTTTTTGACATGACCCAGGATTGCTTCAAGGCAGATCGTCAGCCTAAAGCATTCGTCACATTGTGCATTTTCTAATGGACATTGCTGTATAATGATGCTTGCAGAAACATCTTAAGGAATTTGGCAATAACAGGCTGCTGAATAAAAAGAAGTTTATAAAGGACTACAATAATTTGAATTCAGTCAAGGAAATAGCAGGTTGTTCAATCATAAGTGGTGACTATGTTTGAAATTGATTATGTGGTAACCTGAGAAAAAACAGATGTTTGTTTTAGAAAGTAAACTCGTGCTGATTGCCAAGGTCTGATTCCACAGGCAAAGTTGAGTATCTCATTTATTCTCAAATAATAAATAAAATGTGTTTATATTGAAACGTGAAACATCATAATATTAATTGTCTGGACCTATCTGTTCTGAGATTTGTGTAAAATTTTGTCAAACCACTCCAAATTTTGTATTTCTTTCATCTTTTTTTAAAATTAATTTTAGGAAAACATTTTTCTACTTTATATGACTGGCAAAATAATAAGTACTTATCTTGAAAAAGGGGCAATAGAGAACATAAAATATAGAAAATAAATCACTTGAAATGTTATACAATTATTATTTATATTTTGGTATTTTATTACAGATTTTCTATAGATATATTTGTGAGTAATATAGAGAAGTAGCTGCTGCTGTCATTATTTCCAGAAAGACCATATTCTCATTTTCCTGTGAGCCATTCAAAGTATCTTATAGAAGCCATATGTGTCTTTTTTTTTTTTTTTTTTGAGAAAGCCTTTTACTGTCTATCAATAACTCAAAAAAGACCTATTAGCATTTCAAGGCTAGATTCCTGTTGCTTTGTTAGAAGGTACATTTTTGAAATCACAAAAACAGTAAACTAAACCCAGTAATACTTGTGATTAGTTCCCTCACTGTGTTGTTTTTCTCCCTTCCTTGGCATGTGTATTTTAATCTTTGTTTGAAGAATGCTTATGCCATGAAATATCCATATTATCATTTAGAAAACTCATCTTGCTATTGTCTTGAGATCCTATAAAGAAACCTTTGCACATTAGTCAAAGTAATTCATGCCGGTTTCCTATTTTGAAGCAAGTTGACCTCAATATGGCAAATGGAAGTTTTAAGTTGTAATAAAAGACAAAAATATCAACATTAGACATTCCTATGAGACAAAATAAATAATTTAATCTCTAAAAATGACATAAAAGCATACAAATAACCAGGTTTCATATCATTTTCTGTGTGTAAAGGTGGAATGTTTGTATTCCTACCATGATGAGATCATATATTGACAGCCGAAACTACTGTTGCTGTCAGGATTAGGTCAATGGCATGGTTTCTCCTTTAGTGTGTTGAGGGTAATACAACTTGATGATTTGTATGACATGGCTTTACTGTTCTGACTTCTGCTTTTTTGATATAACACATTTCCTTTTCACAGTGTTTTTCTACAGCCACGTTTATAGCTGCATCAGTCTAAGAGATCTCTATATTAGTTTCATTCCTAAACGGTGTTCTGGAAATGCCAGCAACTCAGTATTAACTAAGTTTACCAAAACCAATAATACAACGAACAAATAAATTTAGGAATAAACTCATTCTGCAAAGTTGCACAGATGTTTTTAACTGGAGACTTTAATATGCTAATGTGCTTTCTGAATTTCTATGATTTCCCAAATGTATTTGCCTATAAATGCTTTATTGGAGGCATCTTCTGGATTATTTGTTCCTTGGAATGTCTTTGTAAAATCTTGTCTTAGTTAATTAACTGTAGATCCTCTGGGTCTTCTTCTTAATCTAGGCAGTGATTATAATTTTCATTAAAAACACAGGATCAGCTTAAGATCAGCTTCTTGTGGGTACCAAGAGTTGGGTCCAGAATTCTGGGGTTTTTTTGGTTTGTTTTTCTGTTTAAATCAGAGAGTTTCCAGTGATGGTCAGTTTTTGCTTTGACCTACATGGAGTTAAATCCAGAATTCTGGTCCTTGTTTCTCTATTTAGCATAGAGAGTTTCTAGGAATGGTTGGTTTCTGCTTTGGCTTATAGGATGTCTATGATCCGGTACTAGGTAAGGTGGTTGTAATCTTATTCAGTGTTTGAGTTTACATCTATTTCCAACCATAGATGCAAGTACCCTCTCAAAGGGACTATTTGCCCATGTCTAGAATAATCTCTTATTAATTTTCACTTGCTTTTGTTAGGCAATGGAAAGTTTTTATTGAGTTCATTGTATAAGCATGTTATAAACTATGATGTAATAACAACCCTACTCTTATCAACTTAACACAGAAGTCTGTTTTTTCTTATGAATATTTGGTGAGGATCCCTATAATATTCTTGGGATAAATATCAAATCAGTGATTCCAAAGGGCCCTTGAACATGAGGCCTCCATGTTAATAGCTAACAGGGAAAGAGGATCTAAATAATGGTATAGGGGATGCACTCTGCTGCACTCACAATATCCTGCATGAAAACAAAGAATGCATAAGTTTAGAGTCTATGCACTAGCTAAGGTGGTCCTCTGCTCTGCTGTTTTGTGATTAGCTGCACATTCATATTTTGATGAATCCCTTCTGCTATCAGATCCTAAAAATAATGAATTTTTGCTAGTAAAACTTATCAGTGTCTATCCTAATTTATTTTCTCACATTTGCAGACTGTATTTTTCACTTGGCCATGTTCAATTTCTATTTTGTGAAATCTACTGAATCCATCTTGCCATAGTCCTCTGCATATGAAAAATACAGAAAGGGCTTCTTTGGGAAAAAAGGGTCAATTTTACTTTCAGTTTCCAGCAGGAAAAACAGTTATGATTAGAAGCACATATAAATAAATCTGCAAGGCACCATTAGACAGTGTGACTGAGTATATTCTATAGCATATACTGCTTTTGTCAACAGACAGGCTAAGCTTACCATAAAATTAAGTGGAGAAGCAAGTTGGTCTTTGGTTCTCTTCCATACTCACTCTGGACTATCTTCCTCTGCCCACTCCCTTTGATAAAATACCCTCATGAGGTGAGTTAGAAGCCAGATTTAAAGCAATATTTAAGGCATTATTGCCAGAACAGTTATTGATGCTCCAACAGAGAAAGGGAAATAGTGAGTATAAACCTAAGACTAGAGAATAATTTCTCTTTCGACTAGAGAATAATTTCTCTTTCGACTAGAGAATAATTTCTCTTTCTACCAAGGCTGATAGAGGTCAGCTAACATCTGTTTTAATCCCTATTTGTTGTTGTGCAGTTTGGAATTAGTTATACATACTCTAAGTTTCTCTGTCATAAAAAAGGAATTTGGATCTTATTATCTTAAAATTCCCCTAGTTCACAAAAAGTAGGAACATTTCTTAACATCTTTATTTTCAGTAAATCCAGTGGAAACTTCATTTTCTATTAGGTCTTTCTAATTTAATTGTCACTTAGTAGCATTTTCTGCCTAACAATAGTCTTGATAAAATATGATGTAATGGAATGATGCAGAGTAATAATAAAGGCTTTAAATTTAGAATTCTAGTTTAAATCCCAGGTTGGCAGCTTGCTAGTGTGTATCACTTGGCAAGTTATTTAACTCTTAAGTCTCAATTGGTAACTTCTTGAATGATGGTTTAGTGAGTCAAATGCTTGCACAATCCTAGGTGTATAATGTACACATAAAACTATTATAACGAATGATATTGTCTTCTCTGTTTTTAAAATGATACATGGACACATATCCTAATAACAATTGTCAAAATGTGGGGGCAGTTTGTAGAGTAGATATTTGGACACTTTGAGGAGCCTATGATATTATGCCATTCAGATGATGTAATTGTGGTTGAACATACTCTTCCCTTATGGGTGTGGTTCACAGAAAAAGCAGACAAGTTCATTGTGGAAATTGTGATATCAAATCCCAGATTACTGCACCTATGGGAAAAGCCAGCTATTCTATGGTTTTATGCTAACAATAGCAAACTCACTTTAATCAGTGACAAGGTTTGGCTGTGTCCACATCCAAATCTCAACTTGAATTGCAGCTCCCATAATTCCAATGTGTTGTGGGAGGACCCTGGTGGGAGATAATTAAATCATGGGGGCAGTTTCCCCTACACTCTTCTCGTGGTAGTGAATAAGTCTCATGAGATCTGATGGTTTTATAAGGGGAAACCACTTTCACTTGGTTCTCATTCTCTCTCTTGCCTGCTGCCATGTAAGACTTGCCTTCTGCTTTCCACCATGATTGTGAGGCTTTCCCAGCCATGTGGAATTGAGTCCATTAAACCTCTTTTTCTTTGTAATTTATCCCATCTCAGGTATGTCTTTATCACAGTGTGAAACAGAATAATATAATCAGACATTTATTTTTTGAGAAAATATATATACCCAACGCAAGTATAATATAAATACTTATAAGTTTTAAAATGTAGCTTCTTTTCTTACTGAAGAGATCAAAACTCAGAAAAAGATTCCAATTATTATCTAGCATGCTCATTATCTAGCAGAAATAATTCTATTCAACTTTCAATTATTGTTAAGTATTTTCCCCTTAATATTGGACAACAGGAGAGAATTATTTAGAGTGTGAAGCTTGTGATAACAACTGTCAACCTCCCAGATCCAACAACAACGTGTTGTAACCAAACTAAACGTCTACAAAACCAAACTAATCACAGATATTTTTACTTTAATTCACAATTGAATCTTTAGAGATTCCAATAACTATTTGGTTGAAAAGAAAAAAAAATAAGGATATGTATGAAATACTGAGTAAAATTTAAGCAGTTTTATTAATTGTAAGGTTTTTTCAATATTTTAATATGCTGTTTTGAACTTTTAAGAGAACAGATTATATTTATAGTAAATACACATTCATAAGAGGACATATATAGTATATATAATATAAAATAAATATCTATTCTAAAAGGATATGATATACATTGATAATAAATACATATCAAATATATAAACACATTCAGTATATATTTTATTAAATATATACCACAATTATATTATGGTTTTTGAAGAATATAGTCTTGTATGAAAATATATGCTTTATTACTACCGGGAAATTAACAATTTTTAAAATGTTGTGCTTTGCTGTCCATGATCCCAAATACACCCTAAAAAACTCTGAATATTGTCAGTTAATTTTAATTATCAGTGCTACATTTAAATAACTATGGTAAAAAATTACATTTTTTCTGAACTCTCCTAAGAACGCGTGCTTTATATGTTTTGTTGTCAAAATTTCCGAAACACAGCTTATACTGAGCCTTCTGCTTAGTTTTTCTTCTGTCTTAGTGACAGATAGAAAAAATATAGAAAGACAGATGAAAGTAAAGCAGACTGACCTTTTGCTTTTCTCAGTCATTTTCCTTGCTTAGATAGAAGTTGTTCTAATTTCCAAGTACAGTTTTAAAGCTATAGAAAAATGAAAAAAAAAAAAAAACCACATACTATTATGGAAGTCTCTACTCTTTCCAGCTTTCAATCTCCAGTTTTGACATTATCACCTTTGAATCTTTTAATGTAACGGTTTGTGATATGTATTAAATATTTTTTGTTGAAATAGGATTAAAATTTTAATGTATCCAGAGCTATATTTGCATCTGAATTCCACATTGTTCAAATCATAATGCTCTACTACGAATCTGTGAATTTCAATATTTCCCAAATTTAAATGTAGCCTATTTAAATTCAGATATTCTTTCATTCATATTGTTCATCTTTGTATTCAGCACCTGTATAGGTTTGTGCAAAAGGAAAATGCTAATTATTTTATTTGCGTACCACACCTATATTAACATAGTAGTTATAGGAAAGTTGAAAAGTACCGAAGATATAATATACATGGACCAAAGCCAAGGAAATTTAATATTGTTTTACGTTTGTTATTTATTCCTTATTTTGACAAGACATTGATATTAGGCAGGCTTGCAGTTACTCTTGAGCAATGACAAGTGCAGGTGGCCCAGCTGACTATCTAATATCCTGGGCCACCAGCCACAATTACTGGAAACTTGGGTGAGAAAGCAGTTCAAATGTTCAGTGCTTTTGATAAGTTTCTTTCCTCTAGGTTTTTCCTTGGACATACGCAAACCTCCTACACTACAGCTTTGTGCTGCTATAGTTTCACCTAACGGGGTTTGTAGAGCACTTTTTCCCTATAGTTTTAAAAATTCACCTTAACATTTTTAGGTCCTCATGGCATATTGCTTTATTGGCTAAGCATAGTTGTTAATAATGAAGTCTTTTATTTCTTTTTCCAATACCTTTAAAAACAATTATACAAATGTAAATTTATGCATCACTAGTTAATCACACTACCTTTTATAGTAGAATTAACTTAGGTAGAGAAATAAAACTGTCAGCATATACCTACCAGTTTCTCACAAAAATGCATAAAATGGATAAATTTAATTTAAAAAAATTTAAAGTACTTTTGTAAATTAAACATTTAAAGAACAGCTAAGTTTACTACACTGCCCACATCACACTTACTTAATTCTAAAATAATTTGAATAACATTACTTGAAACTAGAAATGTAATAACAGTTATCAACAAAGAAATGCTTAATTATATCTACGGTTTTCTAAATTTTAATGTTATATACATCTATTAATATTTTCATCAATAAAGGTTTACATATGTAAGAAACTCATATTTTTAATGTTTCTTCCATTTATATCTGCATTTGGCAATTACAAAAATACTTCAATATTAAGAAGCTAACTTGCAACAAAATGAATAAAAACTACATTACATTCTTTGAATTCTGGGTCCCTTTGGAAGAGGAAAAGAGTAATACAGAATTTTCAAATTGAAATCCAAATGCAGGAAAGTCATCTAATAATATTTTTTGCCTGCTTATTGTTAATATTGGCTCCAGGAGGTTTGTTTTCACTTACTTCCCACAAGTTTTCTGTTTCCTATTGAGCCTTAAATGACTGACATATTAAATTATGCATGATCAGCTGAAAAGGATCACTTAAAATGTTGGCACTCAGTCACCATCTGTGCTTTGTACGTTGACATATCTCACATCGTTTGCATGTTTGCTTTGTAAATGGTGTGACGGTTAGGCTTTTCATAATGTTTATTGTTCCATGCAACTAATTCTGGTGATGGTCATATTCTGAGAATATAAAAGTCCATTCAGGAAACTGTGAAGAATTTTGAAAATAAAAATCTTCATTGGGTGGTGACAATTGTTTCTAATATTTCTCATGACAATCAATGCAGTTACATATTTACCCAGGATTTCATTCAGTCAGTAATATGCAATATTAATATCTAAATTGTATTGCAACACAATTTCCTTCAGAAAAGTAATCAGTGGGGCCTTTCCCACATAATGTGCATAACTTCAAAGCTTGTGCTAAAAATAAAATGAACATCCAAATAAATATTTCTTAACTATTATCATTTGATTAATCTTAAAAAGTTAAGAGATCATTATGCATACAAACTCACACACAATTATTCACAAGTAGAAGATACACTGAGTAACAAAGTCAAATATAGTAAGTATAGTGCATTAGAAAATAATTTCAAGGTTGAAGGAAAGAGTGCTAGGATATATGCACCAGAATACTAACTAAAGCATTTTTACCATACTCTTGTTCCGTAAGATAGCATGGACCTAAATCTTGGACACATGATTGTTACTCTCACCTAAGCCCCAAGTATTTTTCCAAAATTTATATTGTTTAATTTCTACCTCATTGTCTGGAATGACCATACTTGCTATAAAACAAAGTGAAATCCTGTGAATCACTTTTTGTTTGCTCATATTACTTGACTCACTAGGGTGTTAGGAGAATCATTTGCAAATATAATTGTACGTGACAACCACTTCATGTAAAATAAATTAAAAAATGATGACATATATAAACCATTATACTTCCCACAAAGGAGGACTTTCCAGAAATCCGATTATAACTTTGAAAAACCCTTAGAAATTATTTTCTTTTTCTAATAAACTCAAAATTTTTCCTTAAAATTTGTTCCACTGAGGCAGGCAAAATATGCACCTAAAATGCTTGTTAGAAAAAACCTAGATCAACAAGGTTCCTATTATTAAAATGTTCACAGAGTAAAGGAGAGAAAACACAAGTCACGGGGAAGAAAAATGAGCTCATTTTCTTGGCAACCAAATGACTATTTGGAAGCAAGGATTAAATGAAGTAAAATTTCAGTTACACTTCCCCGTCTTTTCCTGAAAGTAAACACACACTTAACCATTCTTAGGCTGTTGCAAAATCAAAGATTATGAAAGTCGTACTTTGTATGTCTTGAATACGGACATTTCCAACTGACAGATCTTTCAAAAAAAGAGTTCTGGCTTTTTTAACTAACTACAGGATCATTAGGATTGTGTGACTGAAAATAAAGAAGAATAGATAAATTCTTTTCTTTTATATTCTTTCCTACGCTCCTTTTAAGAATCCTGTGTTTAATTTTTTCTCTTTTATCTAGAATAGTGGTTGTAGGGTTATATTTTTAGCTATTTTTATTAAACATTATTTTTGTAAACTTAGATGGTCTCTGGCACCTCTCTGTTACTGCTCTGTTCTGCTTTTTAAACAAAACTCAGTCTTCATTTCTACTCATGATTTCAGCTATTTCTTCTTTCATCAATGTAGTTTCCTCTGTCAACATTTTCTAGCATTCACCCTCTTTGCCTTAGTCTTGACCTATTTTCCAGGTACCATGAAAGCCTTTTTATTTGACTCATAAGTAGGCAAATTTTATATGCTGTTTTCCTACCATGTTTGGCAATCCTATCAGCATTTCAGTATCTTTTCTACAATTCTAAAATTCAAAATGCTCTGAAATTGTGTTTGTGACAAATGTAATCATACAAACTAGTCTGGGTGTCATGAATTGTCTTTCCCTACTCACATAAATAGTGCATCCAGTTCTATATCTACTGAAGTAAGCCTTAGACCCCACAGTCAATTGTATGTAACAGACCATATATATAGGATACTAGTTTGCTTATTGGCAGTTATCTTCACCATATACATTTGCTCTATCTTTCTTTTAACCTTTTGGAGTTTATTGAAGATTCTACCTTTGAATTGCCCTTCTTTTCACAAAGTAGTATAATCTAGGCACTCTTTCCTCTAACAACTACCTGCAGAATGTTAATCTGTATTTCTATCATGAATCTTTTTAAAGACTTCATACAGACATGTCAACTCTGTTTCCATGTAGGTATCTTGACACCTATAATAACTACAGCTACTGTTTGTAAGAAAAGAACACATGCGTCAGGCTGTGTGACAACCTTTTATCTTGTATATATCCTCAACCACCTAACAAGGTAGTTAATGGAATTTGCCTTTGACAGATAATAATAATTTTCAACAGTAATCAATGTTTCTCATGGGCCTAGTGCCATTCTAAACATTATCATTTTATATATAACATTTAATTCTCACAACCAACTAACCAATAGAAAATATTATTGTTCTATTATACAATGAATGAAACTTGGCCAAGAGAAATGAAGTAACTTACCCAAAATGACACAGGGGAAGGTTCATCATTTTTGTTATTCAGGCTGACATCTGTTTTACTATAAGCTTTGTATTTTACACTTATACTTACACATCTTCTCAAATCTAATAAAAATATGGACGTAGGTGATCCCCATTACCATCTTGTTATGCTTCTATAATTTTTGTTCTTATTAATAACAACATGAAAATATTGTTAATGTTAAACACCACCTGCCTCTGTCTCAAACCCACATTACATTTGATGCTATATCCTGTCAGTGCTGTCTCCCAGTTCTCGTTTTTGTTGCCAGTTCCGAGTGACCAGTTACTTCTTAAATCCATCTTTTCCTACTTACTGTAATGAACTCTCTCAAATTGTCTTCTTGTTGCTATTAGACACCCTTTGTAACCTGCCTTAAACTCTCTAATAATAATGTTTTAAACATCTTATAGAAGCATAAGATTAATTTTTTTAGCTCTTCAGTTGCTCTGCATCTCATACTCCTTTATAAGACCAATACGACATTTCCTTCCTATTATCTCAAACTCAATAGCCTACTGTAAGCCCTTCCGCTAGTTACAGTAAATTAGTCCCTGGATATACACGGGGTAGTGGTTCCAGGACCTCCCACATTTACCAACATCCACACATGCTCAAGTCCCTCAGTCATCCCTGTGAGAACTCACATATTTGAAAAGTTGGCCCTCAGCATATGTAAATTTTTCATCTGGTGAACACATTTTCAGTCTGTGTTTGGTTGAAAAAAAATTTCACATATAAGTTGACCTGTACAGTTCAGACCAGTGTTCAAGGGTCAACTGTATGTATTTACCTAAATAAAGCATCCTATTTAATGGTTCCAGGCACTTGTTTTTGTTGTTGTTTGTTTTCAGACATGGTCTTACTCTATGGCTCAAGCTGGAGTGCAGTGGGACCACAGCTCACTTCAGCCTCTACCTCTGGGGCTCAAGCTATCCTCCCACGTCAGACACCCAAAGTGCTAGGATTACAGGTATGAGCCACTGAACCAGCTCCATTTATAATTGATCATTTTCACCCTTGTTTATCATTGTATCTTTATGTCAACCATTGTGTATCGCTATGTCCTTACATGTGTGTGTAGTCTTATATATACATGAATATGTGCTTATGTATACACAAGCACATATATACACATATACACATACTTTGATACAGAACTTAAGAGAATATATTGCAATTATTTGTTAATGCATTTCCTACTTGAATGTAAGGTTCTTTATTTGTGGGGTAGAATTATACACCTTATTGTGCAAAGCAAAAAAAAAGAAAAACTTTAGAGTGATTCTCAGGATTTGAAGTATGGCTCATCAGTTGTCATTGCAATTATTTAAGATTGTGAAACCAGTAAGGTAAACTAATGTGTATGGATTTTATACTGACTTATATTTCATTTTGTTCTGACATATTGTTAAAGTTTTACTACAACCTATTAGTGGAAATATTATTTTCTAAAAGTAGGGTACAAAATATGTTGTATACTTAATGAAAACTACATTATAAGGAACACATAAGAAAAAGACTAAGATTACATTTTAGAAAGTTTCTATATGTGGGCGGGGTACGGTGGCTCACGCTTCTAATCCTGGCACTTTGGGAGGCTGAGGCAGGCCGGTTCATCTGAGGTCAGGAGTTCAAGACCAGCCTGACCAACATGGTGAAACCCCGTCTCTACTAAAATACAAAAAGTAGCTGGACCTAGTGGCAGGTGCCTGTAATCGCAGCTACTCAGGAGGCTGAAATGGGAGAATTGCTTGAATCCGGGAGACAGTGGTTGCAGTGAGCAGAGATCATGCCACTGTACTCCAGCCTGGGTGGCTGAGAGAGGCTCCATCTCAAAAAAAAAAAAAAAAAGTTCCTATAAGTGAATGAGCTATTTGCTCATGTGGTTGAATTGCCTATGTAATATTAGCTTAAGTTACAGAAAACTACTTAAACCACTGGTATCAGATAAAGAAAATAAAAATTAGACAAAGAGCAAACAACTATTTGTTTAAATGTTACTATGTATATCATTTATAGATGTATTATTCTGAAAAAAATCCAAATACTTAAAATACATATGTTGGTATGGTTGCCATGATGGCCATTTTTTAAACATTATTTTATATTTATTGTGATTCAAGGTACACAACCTAAATTTTCATAATTTAAATCATTTCTTAAACTTTACAAATTCACAAATTAAAAAGTATAAAAGAATCACAACTTATAAGCATGTTTCAATAATGACTTTTCTATTGAAAATCTCCTTTTAATATTTTCAATTCATTTTTTATAGTAGATTGCATGATTCAAAGAAACTGAAGGATAATATTAATATACTTAATTATTAAACTTTAGTTTTTCCTATAAATGGCAGACTGAACTGTGAATTTCATAAAATAAAGCTATGATTATGCATATTAATATATACCGAGTAACATTTTTACTAGGAATGTTAGCAAAATAGTTAGGCAGGGTATGTTATCCCAGTTGTTATTGATGAGAACAGTGGAGGCACAAAAATGTCAACTAGCTAACCCTCAATCATAAAGCCAAAACTAGGGTAAGAAAGGATCTGAATCTTGATATTCTGCAAAAAAATCAAGTATCTCATGACTGATAAGTATTATTTCTCATTTGACTCAATTTTCAACATTTAGGAATACAATTAAAATACTAATATTATATATCTCACTCCAAAAAGAGATTAGGTATTTTATTTAGTGTAATCAAAGTATAGTGATCATCAATGTAGTTTAGTTGTATGATTATGCCATTCACTTACTTGTTATAGCCACATGAAACTCAATAGCATTAATGGATTTTCACCGTATGTCTTCTAAACTCCTTGATGTCATTGGATACATTATAATATGCTTTATATTTTTAGGCCTTTCCTAGACCTGGTATGAAAAAGAAACAGTTCTCTGTACATTCTAGATTTTTAAACCCAAGACAATAATAGATCTATCCATTAAATCACTAAGATTTAATGCTAACATAACATTTCAGAAAGTGCCTATATATGTAAGAGCTATTTGCTCATGTGGTTGAATTACCTGTGTAATAAATGCTTAAGTTATTGAAAACTACTTAAACCACTGGTATCACATGAAGAAAGTAAAAGTAGACATTTATTGAGCATTTAAAATGCATATTCTGTTACCAAAACACAAGTGTATGGTCTAGGTTCTGCTACTCACTGCACAGAAAGCCTCACTGAGACAGCAAATATTGCCAGGGAAGAAGGCTTTATTTGGGTGTTGTAGTGAGGAGAACAGGAATTACTCTCAAATCCCTCTCTTTGGCCAAGCAAAACAGGAGATTTATATAGCCAGGAAGGAATGTAACTACATGCAGCTAAACAGGAACTAAGGGGAAAAGAAACCATGAAAGATAAAGGGTATGGCCTCCCACTGTCTGAATGTGGTGATCTGGTGAGTTTCAGTGTTTTGATACTATTTGGGATGACTGAGAATGGTACCTGAAGAAGGGCCTCAGATAAGACAAATGTAAATTTCAAGATTTAAGATGGGAGCCTCAAGTTCTATGGTTATTTAAAAACACTAAAAATATCAGTTCTTTGGGACAATTGGTCTGGTTTCATTTTCTCATTGGAATTGGACTGGTGACATTACATGGTGTTAATTCTGAAACAAAAATTAAAAAGAGACTGATCAAGTTATCTTTAAAAATAGTTTATCAAAGTCATATAATTTTTATTTTTGTTTATGATACTTTAGAAATTTACAGACTGTATAAGGATCATGTCTGAATATGTATTTACTAATAATATACATCCTCAAAGTAACAATTAAATAAACACAAGCAAAAGAAATATGGTAATTTAATTACCATTATAAACCAGTAGTACCATACCCACTTTCCTCCACTGACACTAAAGTTGAAACCAGCAATCATTTCTGATACTGTGTCTAAACAATTCACTTTTCCTTTGCCAATCTTTTCTTTCCCATATATAATAAAGTACTTTTACCTATTATAATCACTGATATTACCACACATTTTTAGTCACTATGGCCACAGACCAGGGTTCATGAGAGGAACAATGCTGAAGACGTTTGAATTATTTCATAAAAATTAGATTATGGTGAAAAAAATTTGAAAACTTTAAAGAACATTTTCCAAAGGCTTTTATTTTTGTATTCTAAGCTGACTGTGACTCTCTTAGTGGATGATGAAATACATTTTTTTCTCAAGGTGTTTGATCTGTAAATCTTGCTTTAAAAAGCAACTTTTGGATCTTTTTCTTGAGACATCCTTTAGGAAATAATATTTCTTTAACTAATTAATACTTCTATGGAATAGAAAGATTCCATATCGAATCATATGCCAAATCAGAAAGAGATGTCTGAATGTTTATTTGATTACATTTACATGCTATCTGGCATTATGATCTTTCCCAGATTAAATACTTTTATGAGTATTTAATAGGACTGAACTATAGTAAAACTAATCAGAACTAAAAGCCAATACCAGCATATTTTTTTTCTTTTCAAAAAGATTGATACAATTTAATTAGTTTGAAGAATCCTTATTAATATCTTAGAAGAAAATAGTAATGGCAACATTTACTTCCTCTGGAAGTTTGTCGTTATTTCTTTGGAGCATTAAGTAATTATAATTCATATTTTGGCCAAAAAAGACAAAGTGAACAAAGGAAAAAACTAACAACATTTGGAAGGATTAGATGCTTTATATTTTATGCCTCAGTCATCAGCCATTTAGCTTTTTTCTCCCACTTTTTAAGTTTTGGCTTAATGTTCTTGAATGTTGTGTCAGCTAGCTTAATGCAGCTTCCTTTCCCTCAAGCACAGTAGATTAGCAATAATTAGATCTCTATAAAGAATGCAATGTTTTATATAAGCAGATGTGAACTGATTCTCTGGAAAATCAAAAAGATGATCTGTTATTGAAGACATTTATGTGAAAAAAATAGCCACAGTCCAAATTGATTCAAAGTTAAAATATAATTTTAATAAAAAGCAATGTTTAAATCCCATGTAAATCTGTTTCATTAAATCCTAGTGAGTACACACTATGTAAGTGCTACAGAAAAATAAATTACAAATTCCATTTTAAGAAATGAAATTTGCTTAAGTAGTTTTTGAAATGAGCATTGGTCATGTGTTGATGACATTACTTCGCTACACTTTAATTAGCATTGCATAAATCACGTAAGGTTTATGAAACGAGTTAATAATTTAATCTTGTAAGACAAATTTTTGTACTGTACTGTAACATTACTCATTATGCAGCTTTAATTAAAACCTACTATTTCAGCAAATAATTCATCTATTTAAATACCAATTTTAAGATGTTTATAAATCTTCACAAATAGAAAGTTTGTTTTTTCTCCCAATTTCTTAGTATTGAAAAGTAAGAAAAGTTATAAACAGTATACATTAAAAATTTTTTACCCTATTACATGTTCTTGGGCTAGTGATAGCCTAAAAATCATAGACAATTTACATAATAAATTTCTGCAATTAAAAGTCACACACTGCTCAGATGGAAAACCTTCAGCTGACTGTATTTTTTACCAAACAACCTTGTTTTAAATGGTCAAAGTGAGAAATATAATAATGTTTATTGTAAAAGTTGTGAAATTGCTACTGTAAAGGTATCATAGTTACAGTGCAGTTCTGTTTGAAAACAAAAAAGCAATGTGGTTAGTTGTGGGATCTGAAAATAGATATTCACCATGCTGACTTGTGATTACAGAAAAGATTTGGTACAGTAGCTGCTAATGAAATTAGAGAGAAGGAGATGAGGATTCATTTTGGAGAATAAACAATACAAAGGGGAAGAAATAAAACCATGACAATTCTTGCAGTGAGTGTGAAAGTTTTAAGGGGTCATAATGCTAAAGCCAGTAACATTAATAAAATCTGGGGTCCCCACTGGATCGAGTAGGTATTTGATATATCCAAATAGAGATTTGTGAAAGAAAATGAAGAATAGCTGAACATGTATAACCAAATACATGTTATTAACCAAATAATTAAAACATAATACATATGGAGAGGGAGAACAGGCTTGTGTGAGAAACAGCAGTCAAAGAGTTTGCAAGGAAGATTTCATGTGCTAAGTTTTTCAGATCAATTATCTTAGTACTAAGGATTGAGATAATTGGGGCCAGTATTCTTTCCTGTAAATATCATGGAAAGTTATCTTCGGGGGCCAACACATTTTTTTGTTTGCTGTACATGTTGGCACTCACTTGGTCAAATACCTCTGAAGGTTTAGTACTTCCTGTAAAATGAATATTCCTCTAACATATCTTTGAACTCCCCAAACAGGCTTAACGTCATATTTTTATAAGAGTATTCATATTTTCTCCAATATAGGTCCTGCATACTCCCCCTGAACTCTACTAGATGCCAATCAACCAACATGCCTTATATCTTACCTTTCCAGACCCTGGAGAATGCACTCCTCTCTGCTTGCTTTGTTTCTGTCCATACTTCAGATCCTTTGCTGGTGAGAAGTCTTCCCTGATTATTCCAAGATGCAGTGGGAAATTCATTCTCAATAATTCAATAGTGTCTGTTCAAGGCCAGGAAAACGTGAGATTTATACACTGTCCTATTTTAATGGTTAACTTTCATGTATTTTTTTTTCAAATAGAAATATAATAATACTGTGGTTTATTAATAGTAACGTATTATCAGTTGTAAAAATTGCCAGTTATTAAAATAGGTTTTCAGACAAATAAACAACTCAAGAAATTTTTAGCTGACAAGCAATTCTACATATTATCTGTGGGCCAAGATGGCCGGGGCAGAACTATGTTATTTCTAGTAAAATGATTACAAGCTTGCTTTGCATTTTATACATTGAGATTCATACCACAGATCAAATACTGAGTTAAGACAACTCCAAACAACGATGAAGTAAAATAAAAATTGTTTAAGGCCTGTAAAAACAGAAATCAAGAGGTAACAGGAGGCCTATAATAAAGGCCACACGAGAGCGCTTTAAAACCGTGGAGCGCTGCGGTGTGGTTGCAAGGCAGGAAAGACTGCTTTGGTCCCACCATCTCTTCTCAACACAGGGTCTGCATGAGGGTCTCGTAAATAGGGCTTGTGCAAGAACTCTGGGAGAGAATGTGACCTCTGCTCACGAGACTTGGGAGGGTCTTTGCAGATGGGAGCTTGCAAGGCAGGAAGGCCTTGCAGGGCAGAGATAACCGGAGCGCCACAGGCTATGCCTAGGTTCTCAGAATATGGAATAACTCTGATTTCTCTGTGTCTGTAATGCTCGGGGAGATAAACGCCCCTTGATGCATTGTGTGTGGTCACACTTGGTGGCACCTTGTCCGCTGTGCTTCTACACAAATGCACCTTGTCCGCTGTGCTTCTACGCAAATGCACCTTTAATCAGTGGTAAAATTCAGTGTTCTAGGTTAGCATTTCTTAGAAGAATCACATGTGCTGTTGAATGCTGCAGATTCACGCTCTACCCTCAGCTGTCTTTACCACAGAAGAGCTTTTAGTTTACCCTTCTCACCTCCCCTCACCACGGCCCACAAGATTAATGAGATAATGCACCTAATAGAAGTGTGTGGAGCCCACAGCTCAGGCCAGTGTGGTCCCTGCACTTGCGTTGGTCCCCTGGACCCATATTTTGAAACTCAACTCTCATCTTTGTCTTTATTTCTTGTCTCACTCCCTCATCACCACCGGACTAAGGACACACATGTACAGGGTTGGCGCTGGCACCCAACATTTATCTGTGCTATTAAAGACTGCTTTTCATATTCAAAGCACTGAGTGTAACAGAACTCCCCTCTTCATATTCAATCTTCTTTAGCTTCTTCTCAAACTCTTTTTTTTTTTTTGAGACAGAGTTTCACTCTTGTTGCCCAGGCTGGAGTGCAATGGCATGATCTTGGCTCACCACAACCTTCCCCTCCCAGGTTCAAGTGATTTTCCTGCCTCAGCCTCTCGAGTAGTTGGGATTACAGGCATGCACAACCATGCCCAGCCAATTTTGTATTTTTAGTAGAGATGGAGTTTCTCCATGTTGGTCAGGCTGGTCTCAAACTCCCGACTTCAAGTGATCTGCCCACCTCAGCCTCCCAAAGTAACTGGGATTACAGGCATGTGCCACCATGCCTAGATAATTTCGTATATTTATTAGAGATGGGGTTTCTCCATGTTGGTCAGGCTGGTCTCAAACTCCCCACTTCAAGTGGGCCTCCCAAACTGCTAGGATTACAGGCGTAAGTCACCATGCTCAGCCTCTCATACTCTTTTACCTCTGCTATTGCACACTTCAGCAGGAGAGACACTGCTTTTCCTCACCCCTGGATCTTGTCTAATATTTTAGCATGTTTATATAGAAGGTAAGATTTCAAGGCATATTGAAAAACACAAGCTATTTTCCTCTGCCTGTTTTATTTATATTTGTTAGTTTATAATATTTGTTCATTTAAATAGTTAATACAGAGAGTAAATACCTTCATGAGAAGGGTAGATAAAAGCATAATACAAATGGATTTTGCCTTCTACATGATACTCTTTCCAACTAAATGACTTGATAGCATCGATATTTTAATAATAATTATGTGGTAACAAACAGGTGTATAAGCAGGGACTGTTTGGAAAAATAGGAACATAACATCATGCCATCATGCTATGAGAACATGTGAGGGTGCAGTCACTCTTTTTGTGACTCTGCATAAGTGTGTGTATGTGGTATGTGTGTGTGACACTGAAGGATTGATTGCACTTTTGCAAGTCCATATATATACATATATACACATACACACAGACACACTTTATGTATTTTAAGATTAAGTAAGATATTGAATATTCTGATGCTGCATTTCCCCAAAATTCCAAATGTGTAGCAACTTTCATTGAAGCCATAGACTGAACACTTACAGTGATAGTGATACTAACAATACTGAACACTTATAGTGATAGCGATACTGATAAGGTACTTTCGTAATCTAAATTTGGGCCCATAGTTTATTACTTAAAATATCTTATCAGTATCACTGTAATGTAAAACTCAAATGAAAGTATGACATATTCAGAAGTGTGTGGAAATGGAGCTTTAGAATATTTTCTATTTTCATCTTCCCTAAAATAAACATTAGCCTAGCAATACTACTTTCCAAAAGAAGCTACTGCTCTTAGCAGGCAATAGTTGCTAATTTTATTTGTTTTAAGGAGATGTTATAATAATAGAAATGTCAATTATAAAGACATATTTTTATTTTCTCTCATACTCTCTGTATTCACTTTTTATCTTTAAATAGAAATAAGAGCTATCTTTTGAAAAACCATTATATATACACCAGTGAACAAGAACAGATATTTATTTTCATTTACTGGAGTTAAGAGACTGTTTGCAATAGCATATATTAATTGAATTATATAGTTTCAGTCAAAAATTGCAAATACAATTAAACAAGAAACAGTAGGATATGTCAATAAAAATTAGACACAGACATAGACATATACAGCACATCTGTTGTATATGTCTAGGCACAATGTAGTGGTAGCAGTCCTAGAGTTATAGCGAAGAACTCTCTTGTGTATCTTGGTAAGTATTATTTCAATTTTGAAGGAAGTGCTATCTAGTTGAAGACTGGAATGGAGAGCATTTGAGACAGACTAAAGCAAATGCAAAAATCTGTGGTAGGAAGAGACTAACCAGATTGAACAACAGAAAGCATCCAAACATAGATGGAAATAAAAAACTATTGGCAGGACAACTTCTGTTATGTAAAGACCTTGCTGTCTATACTCGAATCCTTATAAAAAGAGAAGATTGCATAAACTGAAAATCAATGAGTTTTCTTAGACCACACGGAGAACTGAGGTTGCAAGGCAAACCACCATCCTCAGATCTGGAGAGGCAGCCACATCAAGAGAGACACAGTCAAGATCTGCATATCTGGAGCCAAAAGCCAGTATGAACTGTTACATGATGAATTTCGATAAATTACTAGAGGACAAGTAAGAACTATCATGAAAGTGAGAAACTCTGTGTGGGCCACAGAAGGAGATCCCTCAAACTTTCATAGTCTCTCTTTCCAGGAACTCAACCAGATTTCCATGGAGAAGAAACTCCCCTCATGGCTCTGTCTGAGAGGGGATATAGTAATCATTGTGAAATACATCCAGAGACCTGTCCATTAAAACAAGAAGAAGAAGAAGAACAAAAACCTTTACAGAGAAAATGACTTTTCCAGAACTTTATACCAGCTTGGGGTAGGGCACTGCTTCCACATCAGCTCCCTCTAGCCTCCCACTGTCTGCTAATGTGTAGGGAGAGCCAAATTAGTGTGAGTCAGGGCTTGAAGAAGGTAGATCAGGATGCCATTGTCAGCGAAGAGAGAAAAGAGCAGGAGGTTAAAAAGAAAAAACAGCTGTATCACTGA
This sequence comes from Ateles fusciceps, assembly GCA_036589455.1. NCBI lineage: Eukaryota > Metazoa > Chordata > Mammalia > Primates > Atelidae > Ateles > Ateles fusciceps. The sequence continues at coordinate 2,605,760 of JAZHEH010003445.1, forward strand.
ATATTTGTGAAAGTCACAGCTCAAAGACACTGGCCCACTAAATGACTAAGATTTCATCAGAACTATGATTAATATGTTTCAGACTCTAATGGAAAAAGTAGCTGGAAAATCTACTATATGGAAAATTTTGTATGTCTTCTAATACAAAGGCTATGCCAAAAATAGGTGGATAATGTAAGAAGAAAAGATGGAAAATTTAAGAAAGAATAAAAAAGAATTACCAGAAAAATTTAAAAATAAAAACAGAGTAACAGAAATAAAGAATGTGTTTGATAGGCTTTTTGGTAGATTTGATTCAGCTAAGAATAAAAACAGCAATTATGAAAATAGTTCTAAAGAAACTTCCCAGCGGATGCTGTCACAAGATCTTTGGGGTGTTGCTTCACCGGTGAGAAACTTCTGTGGTCAGCGGCGCCTTCTGCCTGAGTATTGCTTGTGCCTGCTGGGTTCCTTCTGCTCATTAAGCCCAGTAGGCTGTGCTCAGCTAGCCCTATAAGCCCAGATCCCACACCTGCCAAGGGTGAACCAGATCTATAGCAGCAAGGGGTGTGTGGTCGAGCAAGCGCAGGGTCCAATCACCACGCACAGCCAGGCACACTGGCTACTGCAGTGAGACAGGTAGCTCCAGGCACTGGCACAGCTGCCAGCTCCATGTGAGGCTGCAGCTGGACCAGAGGTACTGCATGTGGCTTCTGCTGCAGATACCCATGTTTGAAAGAGGGGAGCACTGCCTGGTGCCAGGAAGCCTGGAGATGCCAGAAACCGCAAAGCCTCAAAGAGAGTGTCACAGTCCTGACTCAGGGAGTCCCTAGGTCTGGGCTCCCCAAAGGACCACAGCTCTTCCCTCCTCAAGACCCATAAGGTGGCAAGCAGGGGGTGTTTCACTCCTTTTTGTGTTATAGCTCTTTCAGTCCCACCATTCAGTGGGTTCCAAGTTCTTGTTCTGCATACAAGAAGAATGAGGTATGTGGAAAACTGGAGGGTGAGCAAGGCAGAGAGGAGCTCCACTGAATAACAGAACAGCTCTCGGGAGACCTGAAGTGAGTAATTTCTTTACACAGGCAGATTGTTCCAACAAGTGTTCAGCTCTCAGCCAACAGGAGGCCTGCAGTGCATGGCTCCATTCCACAGCTAGGTTGTCCCAACAAGTCAAGTCGAGGAGACCTGAAGTGGGTAGCTCCTTCCCACCACTGGTAGATCTGACATCTGTGTGAGTCTGGCTGAGTCCAGAGGGTTTTATGGGCTCAGAAGGGAGGAAGTATATGCTAATTGTCCATGGGTAACCATGGATGGTCCCAGAAAAAGTACCATAAGTTCTCACTCCAGGCCCACACTCCACCTGCACCTGGCAGCCCAGGATTCGGGCCATCCCTAGCCTGAAGGTAGGGTTTCACCAGGGGCCGAGTCTTTTCTGGCCAGGAATCTCTGCCTCTACCATCAACATGCTGTCTGTCCACAGCACCCAGGCTGTTCATGCTGAGGGGTACCTGCAAGCCCATGCTGAGCTGCCCTCAGCTGCCCCTGGTCTCCCTCCTGTGCTCATTGGCACCCAAAGTCCAGAGAAGGCCAAGGTGGCAGGAGGCTGGCATGTGAGTGCCATTTTGAGTATACACACCCCTGGCTGGGTCGTGACAGTGCCTGGGTTTAGCTTCAACTTTGCTCCAAAAACAGGTTAGACATCAGGGTGGGGGAAGAATGGCAGCAGACACTTTGAGCCTGCAGGGACAGAGGGGCTTTCTGAGTTTCCGAAAACATGGTGATGCCCAGGTGTGGAGCCATGGCTGGCTGAAACTGCTCAGAAGCTCAGGGCTCCAGCCCTGACAACTTGGTCAGTGGCAGGGCTCCTGCCTATTCCTGGCTCCCATGGGCTTCAAGGGGAACACAGCCCCATCTGCTCTTCTCACACTGTAGCTGGCATCCCTGCTGCTTCAGACGTACAGATGTACTGTCACTGCCATCAATGTTATGAAATTTAAAGACAGATTTCCATTTTCCTCATTATTTCTATGTATTTTTATTAATTTTTTTTTGAGACAGAGTCTTGTTCTGTTGCCCAGGCTGGAATGCAGTGGTGCAATCTCAGCTTACTGCAACCTCTGCCTCCTGGGTTCAAGCAATTCTCCAGCTTCAGATTCCTGAATAGCTGGGATTACAGGTGCACACCACCATGTGTGGCTAATCTTTGTATTTTTAGTAGAAATGGGTCTCACCATGTTGGCCAAGCTGGTCTTGAACTCCTGATCTCTTGATCCATCTGCCTCAGCCTCCCAAAGTGCTGGGAATACAGTCATGAGCCACCAAACCTGGCCTGAATTTTTCTTAATAAAGAACTTTTATGTCAGCATAAACTTATGGATATTTGTTTTATTCTGTGGATTGTAACCCAATAGTAGTGTCATTTATTTAATTGTTCAAAACATTTATATTTAAGATTAAACATCAACATCAAATACAGATTATTTAACATTATTATTTTAAATAAAAATAAATGACAGTGGTTTCATTTATAATAAATGACACTGGTGTATTATATAAACACAGCAGTGTATTTATATAACAAAATAAATGACACTGGTGTATTATTCTCTTTGCAGTCCTACATTTCTAAAATATAGAATAGATCTAGCAAGAAATAGGACACAACATTTCAGAAGTACCCTTTGGAATTCTATCCTCTGCAAGGGTAACTAGTATTCAGTCACCTAATATTATGAATGAATATGTTTTCCTTGTTTTATTATTTTTGTTGTTTAGTTATAAGTTACATATATTTTTTTGTTTTTGTTTTGTTTTGTTTGAGACAGAGTCTCACTCTGTCACCAGGCACCAGGCTGGAGTGCAGTGGCACTATCTCAGCTCACCACAACCTCCACCTCCTAGGTTCAAGCAATTCTCCTGCCTCAGCCTCCTGAGTAGCTGGGATTACAGGTGTGCGCCACTATGCCCAGCTAATTTTTGTATTTTAGTAGAGACAGGGTTTTACCATGTTGACCAAGATTATCTTGATCTTTTGACCCTGTGATTCGCCCACCTCGGCCTCCCAAAGTGCTGGGATTACTGGCATGAGCCACCACGCCTGGCCTTAAGATGTATTAGTTGAAATATTAATTTATTTCACTCAACATGGCAAATGTATTTTTTAAAATTTCTCAGTATTCTTTATTAAAGTTTTTGAGGCCTCTTTAGTCTACATTGCTATATATGTTTTTATTTCTAATATTAATAATTTGTGTTTTCTCTCCTTTTTTCTTATCAACAGTCTAACTAATGGCTTATCAATTTTATTGATATTTCCAAAGTAGCAACATTTAAATTTTAGTTTTTTACTATTGTACATTTGTTCTTCATAGCACTGATTTCTGCTGTTATCTTTATTATGTTTCCTTTTAACAGCCTTAGGTTTTGTCTGTTTTTCATTTTCTTGCCTCTAATCATGCATGCTGCAATTGTTTCATTTTAGACAGTCTTTTTACATGTTAATTTAAGGCAATATATTTTTTTCTAAATATGCCTTAGCTACATTCTTCAAGTCTCACTATAGCATATTTTTCTTACCTTTTAAAATACTTTCTTATTTCCAGTGTGATTATATCTCTGGCTCTTGGGTTATTTGTTTAGTAGTCTATTACTTAATTTCTACACTGTTGGCCTTTCTGATTTTATTTATGTAATTTATTTTAATTTTAATGCTACTATGGTTGGAAATATACTCTTGATTTTAATTATTTTAAAATTTTTTAGGACTTGATATATGATATGAAATTTTGTAAATGTTGTGTATGATCTTGAAAAGAACATGTATTCTGCAGTGTTTAATATGGTGGGTTATATTTGTCAATTAAGTCAAATTTGTTCATTATGTTACACATATTAACTACAGATTCACTAATTTTTGTACTTTTTGGCTATTGACAGAAAAGTGTGTTAAAAGTCATATAGTTGATACTTAATTTGATTATTCATTCTGTTCTGTTGATTATTGATATGCACATTCTGGAGCCATCTTATTAAGTATATCACAATTTAGAAAAGTTGCATCTTCTGCTCTCATTGGCCATTTCATTTCCTTTGCTTAGAGATAGCATCTCCTCTGGACAAGATTCGTTTGCATGAAATGACATCAGTCTTTTTACTGAAATAGCTGAATCTCCATGATTTTTCCCATATATTCTATTGTTCTAGCATTATCACTGTGATGGAAGTCCTACGAGTGCTCCCCCAGGTTCATATATGTGTGGACCATTCTACCAACATTGTGTTGAAACAACTCTCTTTCCCTATTATGATCAGGATCCACATCACACATTTTTCCTTTCTGGTCTTTATTTGGACATAAGGACTGCAAAATGGCCAGACTGCAGTCTAAACTGTCCAGAGTATTAGAAATGCCACCGTGTCCTCTAGTAGAAGCATTTCTCCTTTAGAAATTAAAACCTCTGAACAAGCAAAGACTGAAGGTGTGGAGAATGGAAACAAAGTATTTGCAGGTTTGTAACTAAGAGAAATAATACTTCCACTTTTACCCCTTAGTTTAGGGGCCAATATATTCTGGCAATAAGAGAGACAGCATTAAGCACTATGCATTATCTCAAAATATATACCAAATCCTGTGCTACACCACCTTGAAGTTGCAAGTTTTATCTCTCAGCTGACTTTCTAACTGAGTTTTCTGGAGCTCAATTTCATATATTCCTAATACTTGGTGAAATTCTTGATGAGAAATATGATAATATAAATTAATCTCATTAAATTATCCTATTGACTGGTCTCCTTTTCTGTAAAATGTAAACTTTTGTTCAGAAACAAAATCGAATGGTATGCCACAGCAGTTAAGAAGATATTCAGGAAATTTTTAGTGGTGCCACTGAGAGAGGTGTGGTGGGCTGGGATAGTAAATCCATCCCCCAATATAAGTGTTTGTTCTAGCAAACACAAATTGTCATACACTATATGATGGACATAGTGAAATGTAATTGAGCATCTGCATTTATCAGATGGATGGTCATATCAGACATTGATATGGTCTGAATCTGTTTTGTTGCCCAAATCTCATGTCAAATTATAATCTTCAGTGTTAAAGGTGGGGCTGATGGGAGGTGACTGGATAATATAGGCAGATTTCCACCTTTGATGCTGTTCTTGTGATAGAGTTCTCATGAGATTTGGTTATTTAAAAGGGTGTGGCCTCCCCCTCCCCACTTCCTCTTGCTATGGACATGGAAGACTGTCTACTTCACCTTCGCTTTCTGCCATGATTGTAAGTTTCCTGAGGCGTCCCCAGAAGCAGAAGCCACTATACTTATTGTACAGCCTGCAGTACTGTGAGCCAATTAAACCTATTTTCTTTATAAATTACCCAGACTCAGACGTTTCTCTATAGCAGTGCAAGAATAGACTAATACACACATAGAAAATTGTTCTCAGAGCCTTGGGCCACCCTGCAAGAGCTATAGTCTACAGAAATTCATTATTGCCCAGTGTCAGCACATCATGAAGAATTACCTTTCAAGCATCTTCATGTTTTGTTCTTCAATGACTTGAGCATTGAGGCCGTCAATGTGAGTTGAGTAATGTAGAAGTTAATCAAAGAGGAGATGTACTTGGAGATGAGCCACAAGTTCATATAGGTGCTTATGCGTTAGGAACCTGCTTGCATCTGATGTCATATTTACAACTTCCACTTGATTCTACTGTCCAACAAAAAATATGACTAGGTGGATCAGATAACACCCATTTATAACAAACATCTTAGTAGTCATAGTCATTTGATGCTCTAAGTTGAGATATTCAACCTCTGTTAGGACTCAGAAGCAAGGCAAGGTCTATTTTCATAAGACTGATTTCATGAGATGTGCATGGATTTGCTCCAAAATCCTAGGTTACTGCATTGCTTTTCTCCCAGTATTGTTTGACTCATTGTCTATATACTATATATTATCTGGATCAGTCAAAAGATAATCTCAGTGGGTCATAAAGGCAATGTTACAATGCTTCTTGCCTCCAGCAGACTCCTACTGGAGAAACATCTTTTGTTGACTGAAAGCCAGAAGGCTTTTGGCAGCCATATGTGTTACTCAGCAATAGCTTCCAGCAGCACACCTAAAAGCAGATCACCACACTTCATGGACTCGTAGTATCTCAGTTTCTAATGCTGATTAAATCCTTAATACCTTCACCCTCAGTGAGATCAGATGGCCAATATTAGATTCCCATTTTATTGGTGGTTATTACTTATAATTTTTCAGAGTATTTTAATTGATTTATTTTAATTAAACATAGTAAAATTAATTTTCATTCTAGAAATTAAGTGACTTTCAGAATAATTTAGAAGGTTATATTATAGTAGGTAGTTAGTCAGACATGAGTAGAGCAGAAAGGCCCCAACCCCCTCAACCAGGAATATCAGACGACCATCAGGTGATGAGCAGGTGGTTGTTACACTGTCTCTCTAAAATAAAAATTGGTCCCAGCCAGGGCCAGGGAAACACAGTCTCTCAACAGGTAGGAACACCTGAAACTGGTGATCATCAGTTTCCCTGCAAGATCTCAGGAGTTGGGCAAGTGGGCTCACACATGTGCATAAAAAGGCAAAATGGCAGAGTTTACCTGGTATAAAACCTCCTAGGAACATTTGACTGGTAAGGCAGGAATGCCTCAAGGGAGCACGTGTAGAACTCCAGTAAACATACTGGGCACGCTGCCCCTCTCAGGTGCTGCCCATGTGGACAGTCACCATAGGGAAGAATCAGAGGAGAAGTAACATGGACCCCGGAAGAATGTCAGTGTATGAAATCCCAAGTCAGTGGTAGAATTGGGTACTTGAAATCTCCCAAGTTGCCCACTTGGCCCTCTTCCAAGTGTACTTTACTTCCTTTCATTCCTGCTCTACAACTTTTTAACAAACTTCCACTCCTGCTCTAAAACCTGCCTCAGCCTCTCACTCTGCCTGATTTGCCTTGATCAAATTATTTCTTCTGAAGAGACAATAATTGAGGTTTTTGAAGATCCATACAGATTCACTGCTGCTAATAGGTGAACATAAGTTCTACTCCCATTCTGGCTGTGGCAGTATAACTCAGTAAGTATGATCAGTTCCAGCAAAATGCAACTCTTATGGTGGTCAAGTATCAGAATCCAACATATGTGTTCTTTGTCTCACTGCTGCCTTCTGGATACACCTTGATTTCACCTGACTGAGGGAATATAAGTCACGTCCAGAATTTTACCTGTTGATAATTCTAAAAATGTAATTTTTTTGCTTTCTAGCATCTTCAGTATAGTATACTACATTCCTACACACAAACCACAGTCTGTGCAGTAATTGCCAACAAGATTTTAAAGTGATTACAGATATATAAAACACAAAAATTGCTTTACAAAAATCAAGATTTACATCTAGAAAAATTGAAATAAAATATGCCCAATGTTTACTAATTTAATGGTTCTGGTATATACTGGAGATACATTGTCAAAAAGAACTATACTAATTCATGTGGCTTTATCTTAACATTTTATCCAAGTCCTAAGATTCTAATGAATTAGAATATATAGATCTTGAATAAAATATTGATGGATATTTATTTTTATGCAGGTTTGTAACATTTTCTTTCCTAAGAGTTTTGATTCTTTAAAATTTTTAGATGATAAAAAAAGTTTTCTCTATGTATATACATATATGTGTGTATTTGTACATGTATATAATCAAGTGTCATAGTAATTGAGGCATGGGGGAGGTGTTGCACTATTTTTTTTAAGTAAGAGTGAAGAATAAAGCTTATTTGGGTTAAAAAATGTGTATAAAGAATTCCTTGGCTGTAACTGCCCAATGGAGTCTTCTTGCCCGTGGACCAGATAGAGTCAATTTATCAAGGCAGGGTAATTGCAATGGAGAAAGTGTTTAATGGACAGAGAGCTGACTGAGTGGGAGACCTGAGTTTTATTATTACCCAAATTGGTCTCAGAGAATTCAGGGGCTAAGGTTTTTCAAAGGTAGTTTGGAGGAAGGGGTAGAAGTGGCTAGGCAATGGGAGCTGGCTACTGACTGGTTGCAGGTTTACTCATATGGGTGTGGGAAATGGTCCTCCTGCATGTCGAGTGGCTTCTGGGTGGGGCCACAGGAGTGGTTGGCAGGTCCAGGTAGAGCCATTAGTGTCAGACATCCAAAACCTGAAAAAAATATCTGAAAAGGCCAGTCTTAGGTTCTGCAATAGGGATGTTATCTGCAATAGTAATTAAGGAAGTTGCATGTCTTGGGACCTCCAGAATAATGGCTGGCAAACTTTTCTGTCTACAGCTTAGCAGAATACAGGTTCCTCTATCCTCCTACCCTCCTGGACTCTCATTAGCTTTACAAAGGAGGTTGGTTTTGGGGAAGGGCTATTATCACTTAACTATAAACCAAATGTCTCCTAAAGTTAGCTTGGAATAAGCCCAGGAATAATTAAGGGCAGCTTGAAGGCAAGAGAGGGTTGGCCAGATCAGATCTCTTTAACTGCCGTAATTTTCTCAGTTATAATTTTCTTTTTTTAACTAAGGCAATTTCATGTATAAAAGAATTTCTTGGCTTTTCCTATAAAAGCAGGATATACTAGGATTGTGCTCTTTATAGACATATTAGAGGGGAAGTTGCAACTCTTTCCAACCCATACTGCTTCCTAATTAAGTAGCCAGTTTGATTAGCAAAATTACTGGATAATTCTTTCCAATAAACAATAACATATTTACTAGTGAGTATTGTTACTGCGTTAAGTACAACTACTTACACATTGCAGAATATTTCTTGCATTCTTGAGCTCTTACCTAGGTGCCTGATTCACCTTTTTGCTGTATATCTATCTCCAAGGAAAAAGCAAATCAGGTGGGATCTAACTTTTGCAGACCCATTAAAGAAAGTGTCCTCTCTGTTAAGGTAACTTAGTCATTTTTAGTCAGCTGTGGTTAATCAGAGAGCATATTATATTTCCCCCTTTACTTCAATAGATTTCCCTATAGTATGGGACTTGTGCAATTGTTTAGCCCAATAATAAAACTGAGCATTTGTATTTAATCACCATTTAGCTGTTGCCTATTTGTGTGTATCAGCAAGAACACAGCGTGAGATGGTGAATGGCAGTTTGAATACAAACTTTGACTTTATTTAAAATGACGTAGTAGATTATACCTTGGCTTTTGGTTTTCCTTACCAGGAACATCTACTACAACTACATTATCCATTAGTTAACCTATTGAGGGACTGTGTTAGAGGGACTTCCCGGTAGTCTGGGGGCTTTGTTTTCCTTTTTCTGCCTCTGGCGGGCCAGGGGCTTTGTTCCCACTTTTCCCTCCTCTGGCTTTTAGGGGCTTTGTTTAAAGGCAGGAATCTTTCCTGCCTCTGGCCCCTAGAGGCAGAGGCTGTGTGACTCAGCCTCTGAAAACAGTAGCCAGTCGGGTAAAGGATTCAAAGATCAATTAATCCAGATAAAGGCTGAAAAAACCCCTCTCATTAGACGAGAACAAGAATGGGAGAGGGAATAACTAGAGGTATAATCTCCAGCAGCGCAAGCCTGCAGCAGCATCCCCTCTCAAGTCCCCTTCCACTGCATGGAAGCTGTGCTTTCGCTCTGCCTAATAAACTGCACTATCACACACTCTTTGGGTCTATGAGTTCTATCTGAGCTGTAACACTCACCACGACACCCAGGCCCCCTTTCCCATTCTTCAGGTGTAGGGAGGCCAAGAACCTGCACTGGATCTGGTTATACTGTGACGAGAAATAACTTTCACAGACGCACAAAGAAAATGCTTCTAGCTTTTTAGTCAGAAAATATATTGCTTAAGTTTTGTAATTTTAGTTTGACATTTAGGGACTTCTCAATGTACTTAACAAAGGCAGTGATTCTATGTGAAAAATAGGAGCATTTAAAATATGTAAATCAGAAAAGAACATTTATCCTAATTTAGAATTTAACTGTAGTTCACTTATTTCCTCTATTCTTTTATTTACATTAATGTATAAATGAGTGACATTTTGTTTTACTCTTATTTTTGAAGAAACGACACAAGATGACTGACTCATGAAAACTTGCCAAACTAGTGGCAATCATAGCAATGTCTAAGTTTTAGCTCTCATTGTGAGAAAAGAATACCATGCATTTTCAAACTGTATCCAAATGGAAATGCTCATTGCTCATACTTGGATAATTTGTTCGCTACATGGCCATGATGAAAGAAAAGTGTTCTAATAGAAAACCTACTCATCTTAACATACAAAAGTGTGTTTTTGGACTGATTCCTGATATTAGAAACAGACAAACAAAATGTGTTAATTTTGAGCTTTATAGTGTGGCTCCATGCCAACTCTGTTACAATCATTTCCCCCAAATTAAGGAAATACACTATTATCTTTGTTAGTGTTGCCTGTATATTTAGGAGTTAAAACATACATAAAAATATCAAAGCCATGCCTTATTTACAAAAACACATAATCTGTATCTAATCCAGTCAGCTGACCTACCCAAGGCAATTTCTGATTTTCAAATATTAAGAAATAAGGACCATTAGAAAATTAAAAAAAAAAAACTTAAAGATGTCATACATTTTTTGTATTTCATACAATAGAGAAAAATGCGACTTCCACAAATATGAAAAAATAATTATTTCTAAATATAATTTTCCTGTGATTAAGAAAATAGCTAGTTTTATACATGGATGTTTATATGAACACAAATTATATATTTCTATAGATTTTTGCCTAAAATTTATGGCAAACTTCACACTATCTCAGTTAAAACTCCATTCTTCATTACAACAATGTTTGGAGGGCTGGTTTTAATAAGTAGAAGAAAAGGAGTGGGAAGGAAGTAAGGATGGGAATAAGGAGAGAGATAGAAAAAAAGAAAATTAGAGACAGTCACATAAAATTTCCTGTGTTCCTATTGACTCTTCAGTTTTGTTATAGGAAAGAGGTCCTGATCCAGACCCAAAGAGAGGGCTCTTGGATCTTACACAAGAAAGAATTCAGGGCAAGTCCGAGATGCCAAGAGAAGGCAAGTTTATTAAGAAATTAAAGAAACCAAAGAATGGCTATTCCATAGACAGAGCAGCCCCTGAGGGCTGCTGACTGCCCATTTTTATGGTTATTTCTTGATGATATGCTAAACAAGGGGTGGATAATTAATGTCTCGTCTTTTCAGACCATATAAGGTAACTTCTGGATGTTGTCATTGCATTTGTAAACTTTGATGGTGCTGGTGGGAGTGTAGTAGTGAGGACGACCAGCGGTCACTCTCCTCACCATTTTGGTTTTGGTGGGTTTAGCCGGCTCCTTTACTACAATCTGTTTTATCAGCAAGGTCTTTATGAACTCCCACCTTACTCTGTGACTTAGAATGACTTCACCTTCTGGGAATGCAGTCCAGTAGGTTTTAGCCTCATTTTACCCAGCTCCTATTTAAGATGGTGTTGCTCTGGTTCACACATAGTTTCACATTCTAGTCTCTGCCTGTCTTCCCTCTATGCCTAACTAGAAAGAAAGGCTTGTAATTTTCTTGGAATGCTTAAGCCTGTTTAGAATAGGCTTTTAAATTATTTGCAATTAAAGCAATATTAATTATCATTACAGTACATTTACAATAGACTGAATAATGATTATACCTTCTTTTTCTTAGTTAGCAATAGATGAGAGGGCTGGGCAAATGTATTCATGACATGTTACCTATTTTCAGAAAAATTCTATGGCTGTAATTTCAAAAGAGAAAGAGAAGTGCACCAATGACAGCATATATCAAAAGACAGACATAAGTTGAAATGTGTTAGAACAAATAGAAAAGTATTGGGAGAACTGGATCCAATTAGCATTTTCTGCATTCCTTTGGCGGTAGCAAATTAATTCAGTACAGAAACCATAGATGAAAAAGTTTCAATACCTGTGTGCTGACCAGATCTCTCTACCCATGGGACTTCACTTTTTAGAATCAATTGGTAATAATCTCTTAGTGGAAATGGTACTTTTAAAATAAAATTATCAACTTTATATGTATTGAGAAGACTGTATAACCTTCAAAAGCAAATATATGACCAGGCCCAGTGGCTCATGCCTGTAATCCCAGCACTTTGGGAGGCCGAGGCGGGTAGATGGCTTGAGCTCGGAGTTTGAGACAAGCCTGGACAACATGGTGAAACCTCGTCTCTACAAAAAATACAAAAATGAGTTGGGAATTTTGGTGCAAGCATATAGTCCCAGCTACTCAGGAGGTGGATGTGGATGTGGGAGGATGGCTAGAGCCAGGGAAGTGAGGATGCAATGAGCCCAGATCATGCAACTGCACTCCAGGCTGGGTGACAGAGCCAGACCCTGTCTCAAAAAACAAAGAAAACAAAAAAACAAGCATATGAGGAATATAAATGAATTAATGACTTTTTTAAAGGATAAATTGAGGCTCTGTGATTCACTAATCTTGCATTTTTGAGATTAAAAAATAAAGAGGTCTTTTAGAGCAATCTTTCTTTTTATCTCAAGTCTTTAAGACAAGGAATCAGTACCAATTAGCCACTAGCCATTGTGCATGTGTGTTGCACATGTGTGTGCACACGTGTGGATATTTTATTGTAATGACTCATTAGAGATTTAATTAAAAGGATTTGAATATGCGATGAAGCCATATTCTGTAAGGATTCAGCAAGAGAAACTATGTATGCTGTGAGGCAGCAACATTAGCTGGAATATATTTCCCTTTCTATAAAGAATCTCCTAAGATACATACCTCCAAATAAATAAATTCATTTATTGAGATAATGTTTACAATGTAGATTGAAAACCTTTTCTGTAGGACCCAAAAGGATTTTTAAAATTAATTGATGTGACGTAAGAGTGTGTGAAAAATCAGTGTTAGTATCCTGTTTTATAAAGCTATGTTGCCTGCCATTATGGGTGAGAATTTTGTTCATCCTTGATTTTGGGAAGGACATTTTTTCTTTACCAAGTCAAAGGCTATTTGAATATTGATCAATTCTTGTTTCGGGAGTCTGAGATTTAAATCTGTAGTCATTCATTGTCCCTAATTTTTTTACCCTAATTTTAAAGGACTTGTGTTCTATGGAACAACTAATCTCTTTTGTTTATTTGGTGATTTTAAACTTCAAAAAGGACACATCTATATACAAGCTATCTCTGGGTATCAGGGCCTCCTAAGTAAAACATTTTTAGGCAGGATATTTGACATCATGAATTGAGACACTATGGGGTCAGAGGTTCAAATATCCATTTCTAGATCTATTATATCTTAATCTCTTTCCAAAAGCTATTCAAATGAAGAGCTCCCTACTGGTATCAATAGTAGATTATTCATGTCATTTTTGAAAATATGCATCTGCTTCTTAGAATACAAAATAATGGACTCTGTTTTGTGTTAGCTATATTCATTATCTCTCTTAGATTAAAACTATTCATGAGAAAAGTAATGGCAAGCCTTTCAAACTTATTTACGAAATGTTTCATCCTTTTTATGTAATTTAAATGGACTTATTAAAATTTATTTACTAAAACGAAATGTGAAATCTCTAGTTTTTGACAGCATATATTCATTTACCTTTCTTCTCTTACAATAAAAAAAGAAGATGAAAAAGGAAACAAAGGAAAAACAGATACTTCAATTTTCTGGAAACAATTACCTAACCCATTAATGTGGGGAAAGTTTACAACCCCAGCTACAAAGTCACTCCTGATTGGTGTAATAATTAGGGTATCCTATCTTACAGGACAAAAGGTGTGACACAAGAATTGTTTATATGACCCAATTTAGGCCATAGAGGTCCAGACGTGGGGGACCTCTCCATTGTTGGAAAGCTATGATTTTCTCTTCTCCTGCATGGGAAGCTGTGAGAATATGAGAAGAGCTCAGCACCAAGGATATCCTGATTGAGCATGTGACCAGCACAGAAGACATCAGAAAGCAAAGGAACCAAGGTCTTGGTGACATCATTCAGCCCCGTAAGCAAGAATCATGAAACAATATGTCCATTGTTTGCTATAAGACAGTTAGATTTGTGATTCCTGAAAAATGATTTTGGAAGGACTTCTATCACTTAAATTGTTATTAACAATATTAAGAAGACAAGAGGAAAGTTTGTAAATCTAAGGAGATAGAATTTTTAAATATATTATTTGGGATAATAAAGAAGAATGAAGAAACAAAAAGTGGAATATATATAGGTACATATATTACAAATACACAGGTTATCTCATAATGCAGTTGTAAAATATAAAACCTCAGAGATTGAAATGATACAAATTATCAAAAAAGAAAGTTTACTTATTTAAAAGTCACATATTTATTTGGTTATGTGAATTTTGAGTAAAAATAATTTTTTCTTTCTAGTAACATCTGTCATCTTTAGAGGGCTGAAAAAATACATACATATAATTTATTATTCAAAATTCACAAATCTAAATACAGGTAAACAACATTTACCAAATTAAAGTTTATAGAATTTTTTTTTTCTAAATTTGTGTATTCCAAGGTTAAGTACCAATGATATGCCTTTAAAGCAACCACTTTAAAGAGTGCCAACAACAACAAAAACTCATGAAGTAAAACCTCTTCAATTTGTGTGTTTCTTGGTGTCAGTGTTGTAAATGCTACTCCCATGGGTGGTTGCAAGCTACCAATGTGATGCTATTAATTGCAGAGTTGGTGAGATATGCCCAGTGGACTCTCCTATGCTGGAATGGAGGCTCCAGAACACATAAGAAAAGAACAAATTGTTCTTAAAGTAAAATTAAATTCAAACAATAAAAGCTGATTATGTGGTATTTAATATAAAATGAAGAAATATATTTTACAAGGAAGACAGGTATTATTTTTCTCAAAGTATTAGACCTTGCATCATGTTCTGATTCTTTAGCTAAAATAAGACATATTAAATTATTACATACATATATATTATTATACATGTGTAATCTATGTAAGAATAATATTTATCACTATAGTTAAGATCTAGGAAAACTTGAGATTTTACCCAGTTCATAAGCCAATAAAAAATCTCACTCACAGTTTCACGGACACTGGCACAAGACCAGCATTTCTTGGGGCAAGGTCAATAGACTTTATTTATAAGGCACAATAAATAGAATCAGCATCAAAAAATATGTGTCAGTTTGTTTTTCCCCTCAAGTTTAACAGGGTGACACACAGGTCCCAGGTAGACGTCTGCATGTGTAGTAGGTGATGTTACATGAGAGGGGAAACTCAGCTTAGGGAACTTACATTCTTTATAGTGGGCGGTAAGTATGCCTACCATTTGCTCAGGCAGGAAATTGTATCTTCTTAAGCTGTTTGTTAAACAAACATTCTTGAAGAGATACTCTGGAACAAAAGCAAGGGTGCTTTTGCTTACAAGATGTATAGAGGCTCAAAGAGAGAATTATTTCCCAAATTCCATAACATATACAGACAATTATTGCTATTCACAGTCGTAACGTGTTAGAAAGTCACTGCAAACACTGAATAAATAAGTATTGAGCAATTGCTCACAGAATAAATACAGATGGGCTCTTGTTAGCCTTTGATTACCACATTTTCATCAACCAATCATTATATAAACTTGTTTTATGTGTCTTTCTGATTAATGACACATTTAGTATATATTGTTGATTTATTAACATCGAACTAACAGCCAACAGCACCATAACTTATGCTTAGACAAAGCTTTTGTAACACATGTATTTTCTGTGTAAGGCACATCACAGACTTCATAGTAACGCTACCTTCACCTTACCATGTTTGGGGTCATTTCAACCAGTTACATCACTAACAAATACCACACAGATTTGAAAAATATGCTACTAGTCTGTGAACAGTCCACTGGGTTATAATATGAGAGGTGAAGAACAAAGGCAGACCATCATCTTGGCTTCAGCTGGAAACGGGAGCACTGGGTGACTCAAAGCTTTCACCACTGTGCATGTACCCAAATGACCATTAAATCACTAAGAGTATTACTTATGGTTATAAATAAATTTTAAGAAGCAGGCAAATTTGTAAACATAAAATCCACAAATAGTGAAGCTCTATGGCATACTATTGCAGTATAATAAGAATACAAATTACAGTGTGAAGAAAGTATTTGTCATTGACTCAGCTCTTATTTATCCATATGGCATTGTGCAACCATATGTATCTAGTATCTCCTGTTGAGTTAGGTGAGAGTGAAGTCGTCAAAGGTAAAAGATATGTAGTGTCTGCTCCAATGTTTATAATCTGTGGTTGATAAATTAAGTGAATACATTCTTAGTGTCTAAATGATATAGCAATACGGGATGGTACCATATAGGCATTGAGAAAGCAGGAAAATTCACCTTTATAGGAAGAAGGGGAGAGATCTATATTAAAGATTTCAAAAAGTTTGATATCAATTTATGTCTCATAATACTAAGACAGAGATAGTCTTGAAGATACTGTAGTAAGAAGAAAGAGCAAAGGCAATAATTGTTGGCTAAGTTTTACTGAAATTTCTGATATAAGGAAAATGGAAGTTGAAGTTTAAAAAAAAATTTAAAGGTAAAAACAGAAAGAAGTAGAATTCTTAATTAATAGAAATTTCTGAATCCGAACTATTAGTTTTGCTTTTAGCTATATCTCAATCCTCTTATTTCTTCCCCCAGTGATTTCACTCCATGTAGTTCTGGCCATACTCATTTTTTAAAGAAACCATTGTAATTCCCTCCTAATATGAATCCTGGCCTCCTTCCTTTTTTCTCTTATAATTTTTGATATTCAGATACAACATATAAAAATTCAGTCTTTTAAAATGCACATTCAGTCCTTTTTATAAAATTCACAAAAATTGGGCAATTATCACCATTTTCTAATTTCAGAACATTGGCATAACCTCAAAAAGAAATCCTGTATCCATTAGCAGACATTCTCTGTGTTGCTCTCTCCTCAGTTCCTGGTAACTAATAATGCACTTACTGCCTCTATGAATTGGTCTATTAGGACAGTTCACATAAATGGAATTGTGGGCTTTTGTGTTTGGCTTCTTCAACTTACCATGGTGTTTTCAAGGTTCATCTATGCCTGTAGCATGTATCAGTACTTTTCCCTATTTATTACTAAAGGTTAATCAATTTATGGATATATCCATTTATTTTTGCAGACATTTGGGTAACTCCCACTTTTTGGTTCTCAAAATAATGTTGCTGTGAATAGCAGAATGTTTTCTTGTGGACATATGTTTAATATTCTCTTGGATA
Organism: Ateles fusciceps; assembly: GCA_036589455.1. Lineage (NCBI taxonomy): Eukaryota > Metazoa > Chordata > Mammalia > Primates > Atelidae > Ateles > Ateles fusciceps. The sequence continues at coordinate 2,622,990 of JAZHEH010003445.1, forward strand.
TTTACTTGGGAAAGGAAGTGCTGGGAAACATGGTAACTCACATTTGAGAAACCTACTCCATTCCTGACATTCAGTTTAGCAATGTTGGGAAACAGGTAATGGAGCGAGCTGGGGTGGCATGTTCCATCGACACTGTTAAGTGCCTCTGACATAGAGCTACTTTGGAGATTGTTTCAGTACTAAGTGTAAGCTGTGTTTCACTGAGAATACCACAGCCTGCAGAAAAGACTGCATCACTCATTTTATTTAGAACTTGAGTTTGTAAGCCCTGAAGTGATTAAAGGAAACTTGCTTCTGCAAGTTATTGGCCACCTATTGAAATATGAGAATAATACTACTATTCTGTACCTAAATAAATAGATTACAATGTCAAAATAGTCCTGAATAAAGAGAGATCATCAAGTGCATTATTTTGTTATGTGCCTTCTTGGATAGAAATTTGCTATTATGTAGTTTTTTAGTCATTCAGTTTGTATTACTATTTTTCAACATTTCCAAAAGAATAATCTTACAGAGATCTTTAAGTCTTTTATAGAATTTTCTATCTGGTGTTAATATTGTGTGTGTTAGCTTAATTGTATTGTAAAACCTTACTATTTAAAATCTTTTGGCTGGGCACAGTGGCTCACAGGTGTAATCCCAAGACTTTGGGAGGCCAAAGCTGGCTGATCACTTGAGCTCAGGAGTTCAAGATCAGCCTGGGCAACAAGTGTTGCCAATGATGTAATACATCCTAATGATATATAACGAATTTTTAATCTGAAATGAATTTTAAAAATAATGTTAATATTCATCTTATTCTTATTAAGAATTTATATTTTATCTTATATAAATGTTCTGTTTGTTGAAGTATTAAGAGAGCTCTAGTCAAGAAGAAGAGACTTCAAACTATGAAATTTGAAACAGAAATATAAAAAATTTTTCATTGAATGAACTGTATCTCTAGAGGGATTTCAGGAGTCATTTGAAGGAACTTACCAGTAAGAAGAAAATACTTGACCAGTATAACCTCAAAAGTGACTAAAAAAGCAGAATACTAAATATTTTGTTACTCCTTTTTATTTATCACAGTAATTAGTTTATTAGTTCTCTTAGGAAAATACATAAAGAACACCTACTAAAATCAGACATTTTGCTAGATACTATACTGAACAAAACTGGTGCAATCTATGCCCTCATGGAGTTTTAGTGTCTGTGACATAATACAGTCATCTGTGTGAATTACACATTATATGATATTGCACTGCAGGTTTATGAAAGTCTTCATACAGAAAATTCAGTGGGAATCTTATTTGGATTGAGAGATCAGGGAAAACCACTCATTAGAAGTTACACTTCACTTGACAGAAATATGAGTAGAAGCTCTCCTAAAAACACTGAAAAAATTTATATTTGAGCAAGAAAGATACTGTCACCATTGCAGGATTAGAGAAGAGATCCTATAATTGTAGCACAGTAAATGGAAGGAAAGAGTACAAGAGATAGATCGGAGCAAGGAAGGGACTTCCTAATCAGCTTCCTGCTAATTAGGGGTTTGTATTTTATCATACATCAAAGGGATACCAACTAAGGTTTAAGAGAGAGTCACATGTGATCAATAATTTTTTGTTTTAGACAGAGTCTAGCTCTGTTGCCTGGGCTGGAGTGCAGTGGCGTGACCTTGGCTTACTGCAACCTCCACCTCCCTGGTTCAAGTGATTCTCCTGCCTCAGCCTCCCGAGTAGCTGGGACTACAGGTGCCTGCCAACCCTGTCTCTACTAAAAATACAAAAAATTAGCTGCACAATGGCCAGCTAATTGTTTGTATTTTTAGTAGAGACAGGGTTTCACCATGTTGGCCAGTATGGTCTTCATCTCCTGACCTCGTGATCCACACACCTTGGCCTCCCAAAGTGCTGGGATTACAGGCATGAGCCACTGCGCCTGGCCCAATGATCAGTGATTTTTAAAGATAACAATAGAAATGAGAAAGAGTCTATAGTCTGGATAACTGACATGATAGAAAGAATAAAAATGTTAGTTATAAAACAACTGTCCCTGAGCTTCCAAGTTGCCATTCCAAATAACATTAGATGATTCTGGGACTAGGAGGCTTCAAACTACATTTTTCCTTTGCTAGTGGCCTTCTGCAAGGTTCTACCAACAGAAGGCACCAGCGTGCTTAGAATACAAGCAAAAGGGACATCTTCCCATCTGCATCACCTGGACAATAGGCACTTCACCCAGGCAGCAGTTTGTTCCAGTTTCCAGCTTCTTTCCAGTTTCCATCTCTCACAGAACCAGCCTTATTGGGCTTTCCTGGTAGTATCAGCAACAGCCAGAAAATTCCCCTTCTCAGATGCTTGAGTCCAGCTCCTCTTCTGAGCTCCTGCACACCAGCACCAGCTGGGCAGTTTCTCTTCTTTAGTGCGTGACTTCCATGAGGATCTACCTCTAAATTTACATTCTAATTACCAGAATTCTTTCCCTTTGTTTCTCCAGCGCTACAGGTGGGAGTCACACTCTACGGGGACGATTTCTGCACTACTTCAGTATACCTATTAAGCCTGTATAGTTCTGTAAGTCCTCCTACACCTGTTTAACTAATTTTTATATAGAATTCTCTTTGTTAAAATAATTTCAGTGGTAGAAAAATATCTTTATTGTGTACAATTGTTCTGTATATTGCAGGGTGTTCAGCATTTTTGTTATCTCTATTAAAATAATAAACTGTTCATCTGACAATTTTTTTTATTATTTATTTATTTTACTTTAGGTGCATACTATATCTGGCATTTCTCCCCATGTTATCCCTCCCCACCCTCCCCTCCCTCCCCCACCCCCCATCGTCTCTCCCCTGCCTCCCCCAACTGTCCCGTGTGTGTGATGCTCCTCTCCCTGTGTCCACATGTTCTCGTTGTTCAACACCCACCTATGAGGGAGAACATATGGTGCTTGGCTTTCTGTTCTTGGGTCAGTTTGCTGAGAATGATGGTTTCCAGATTCATCCAAGTCCCCACAAAGGACACAAACTCATCGTTTTTTATGGCTGCATAGTATTCCATGGTGTATATGTACCACATTTTCTTTGTTGAGTCTATTATTGATGGGCATTTGGGTTGGTTCCAGGTCTTTGCTGTTGTACACAGGGCTGCAATGAACATATGTATGCATGTGTCTTTATAGTAGAACGATTTATAGTTCTCTGGGTATATACCCAATAGTGGGATTGCTGGGTCAAATGGAATTTCTATTTCTAGATCCTGGAGAAATCACCACACTGTCTTCCACAATGGTTGAACTAATTTACACTCCCACCAACTGTGTAAGAGTGTTCCTATTTCTCCACATCCTCTCCAGCATCTGTTGTCTCCTGATTTTTTAATGATCGCCATTCTAACTGGCGTGAGATGATATCTCAGTGTGGTTTTGATCTGCATTTCTCTAATGCCCAGTGATGATGAACATTTTTTCATGTTTGTTGGCCTCATATATGTCCTCTTTTGAAAAGTGTCTGTTCATATTTTTTGCCCACTTTTGAATGGGGTTGTTTGTTTCTTTCTTGTATATCTGTTTTAGTTCTTTGTAGATTCTGGATATTAGCCCTTTGTCAGATGGGTAGATTGCAAAAATTTTTTTGCCAGTATGTGTCTTTTGACTGGGGTGTTTAGGCCATTTACATGCAATGTTAATATTGTTATTTGTGAATTTGATCCTGCCATTTTGTTACTGGCTGGTTTTCTTTCTCATTAGTTGACTCATTTTCTTCATTGCATTTTTGGTCTTTGCCAACTGGTTTGCTTTTGCAGTGACTGGTACTTGTTCCTTTCCATGCTTAGCGTTTCTTTCAGGAGCTCTTGTAGGGCAGGTCTGGTGGTGACAAAATCTCTCAATAATTGCTTGTCCATAAAGGATTTTATTTCTCCTTCACTTATGAAGCTTAGTTTGGCTGGATATGAGATTCTGGTTTGAAAGTTCTTTTCTTTAAGGATGTTGAACATTGGCCCCCACTCTCTTCTGGCTTGTAGAGTTTCTGCCAAGAGATCTGCTGTGAGTCTGATTGGCTTCCCTCCATGGGTGACCCAACGTTTCTCTTTGGCTGCCCTTAGCATTTTTTCCTTCATTTCGACCCTGGTGAATCTGACAATTATGTGCCTTGGGGTTGCTCTTCTTGAGGAATATCTTTGTGGAGTTCTCTATATTTCTTGAATTTGAAATTTGGACTGCCTTGCTAGGCTTGGGAAGTTCTCCTGGATAATATCCTGGAGTGTGTTTTCCAGCTTGGATTTATTCTCCCCGTCATATTCAGTTACACTGATCAAGCGTAGATTAGGTTTTTTCACATGATCCCATATTTCTTGGAGGCTTTGTTTGTTTCTTTTCATTCTTTTTTCTCTTGTATTGCCTTCTCTTTTTACTTCATTGAGTTGATCTTCAATCTCTGATATCCTTTCTTCTGCTTGATCGATTCAGCTATTAAAACTTGTGTTTGCTTCACATAGTTCTCGTGCTGGGTTCTTCAACTCCATCAAGTCGTTTATGTTCTTCTCTAAGCTGGTTATTCTAGTTAGCATTTCGTCTAACCCTTTTTCAAGGTTTTTTGTTTCTTTGCATTGAGTTAGAACGTGTTCCTTTAGCTCTGAGAAGTTTGTTATTATCCACCTTCTGAATCCCGTTTCCGTCAATTCTTCGCACTTCTTCTTGGTCAAGTTATGATCCTGTGTTGTTGAGGAGTTGTGATCCCTTGAAGGAGAAGAGGTGTTCTGGTCTTGGTGGTTTCACCTTTTTTGCACTGGTTTTTTTCCCATCTTTGTGGATTTATCTGGCTGTGGTGTCAAGAGAGCTGCTTGATGAGGTCGCTTGTCTGCCTGTGGGGGGTGCTACTGGGTTTCTATGGACTCCTTCAGGTTACTAGGGAAGCTTCCTGTGTCTTTTTTGTTTATGCTGGGAGATTAGGCCCGCCTCTTCCCCTGACTTGTAGGTGCTGCTGAGTTGTGGAGAACACCATCCCGTTGCTAGGTAGGATTTCTGTGTTTTTTGTTAAAACACGTAGCTCAGCCCCACCCCTCTAGTGGTGGGTTGTGCCCTTCCTCCACTGGGCTGGATCATTCAGTGTTCCTCTCAGATGGTGGCACTGGCTACGCAACCCACTAGAGTCAGAGCTTCAGCCCTCTGGGGTTTGTGGGGGGAGGTTAGGGACCCGCCCAGCTGCACCCCGCAGTGTCCCCCTTTCAGCTTTCTCTCTCTCCGTTCATGGGGTAGGGGCCACCCAGCTGCTTCCACTTACAGCTCCCTCTCTCTCCGGGCAGGGACAGGGGACGATAGCTCAGTCTGCAGACTTATTCAACTCTGCACTTATAATTCCTGGCGCTTGACTGGCAGAGATCCCCCTGTTCTGTGTATTGCTGAGGCTTTGGGGGAAGTGCTGTATCTGGACCAGAGCGCCAGAGGTGGAGCCTCCGACTCCCCGGTCAGATGCACTTTCTGGGTGAAGCAGCACCCCTCCCCCACCTCGGTCTGCCCTGAGTGGGCTTTGCTCACCCTCAGACCAGACCCATTGAAATGCACCTGGTACCTCGGTTGGAGCGAGGAGATCTCTGGGTTTCTGCATCTCTTTCGCTGGGTGTTGTGCGCTGGAGTTGTGTCTAATCTACCATCTTGGATCCTCCCCCTCATCTGACAATTTATAGTGATAAGCAAAATATTCCCACACAGTTCAAAACTCACTTCTAAGGAAGTCAATATGCATTTAGAACCATATAATGGTTCCAATAGTGAAAGAGAGATGGCAGATGGATTTAAGATAAGTTATGGTGGTAAACTTAATGAAACATAATCTTGAATTGAATTTGGAAATTCTTAACGAGGAAGGTTTCTGCCATTAGCCACTAGGTGAATAGAGATGTCATCTAGTGAAAATGGAAAGTTATAAGCAGAAGCACATTCAGGAATCGAAATAAAGTGCATATTTATTAGATGTTAGTTACGTTATAAGAGCCTTGCAAAAATTTCAAATGTGCTTGACATTTGAATATGCAGTTACGGAAATCAGATGTAAGATCCACACTGAGAGAAATCTTTATGAATTGTTATCGTAAAGTTATCAGTTCAATGTTGATATTGCATGGGATCCTTAAGAAAGATTATTAGATAATAAGAGAAGATAGACCTCTAAAGAAAGGGAACAGTCATGTAGTAGGTAGAGGAAGTCAGCATGAAAGAATTAGACTAAGAAATCAGAGAGACAGACAAAACAAAGCAAAACAACGACTTGAAAAAATTTCAGGTATTACATCAGGAAATTAAAGAGAATAAAGAAGAAGTAGAAAATGTATAGCATATGGCTGAGAAAACAAGATGAAAAATAGTCTATTGTATTTTGAACCTAGACTTCAAACCTGCATATATATTTTTTTGTTGGAGTTCCTGGGATTGGGTGACATGGAAGAAAAGTTAAAGGAGATTGAGGAATGTACCATACAACAATAATAAACACAATATTTAAGGTTTGTTTTTATGGCTAGTCTCTCTGTGTCTATGAAGTGGTTCAGAAATTTTGCATTTATATATATGTATCTTTAATAAGTTGAATTGTTTTAAGTAGATCCAGGAAAAATGAGCTAGGCTAAAGAAACTCATGGCCAATGTGTCAAACAACACTAGAATTATCTGTTCTATAAAATATACTCATAAAGAAACAAGACAAATTAAGATGATAAAACTATATGATTAGCAAAATTAAAGGCTTCAGTGAAGAGAATGCTTTGTCAAATATTATATATAAAATAACTATTGCAAGTTAGTTTCAATGTACTACTTTTCCAGTTAGTATCTTTTGTAAGGGTAAATTTTCATATTCATGATCAGTATTTTTACTCTAAATATAACAGTGATGTCACTGTCTAAATATTACAACAGAAAGAAAGCATAGACTCCAAAGTGTGAAAGCGAAGTCATTGGCTAATGCATTTAGCTGATTTTTTTTTTAATATACTCAGTACTTTCTGTAACAATAAGAAAAATGAAATTTGCAGGGGATGTGCTCTAATAAATATCAGTGCAATTACCTACAGGGTTTGAGAAGTATCTATGACTAAATGTGTGGGTGTGAATTAAGCCCAATAATTTGAAAAGTTAAATTACATTTTTGAGATAGGTCATTAATTCTCACAGACCAACTGAAAACTTTTACACTAAATCAAACTTCCTCTGCTATTTCTAAGAAATAATAGGCAACTTAAAACTAAAAGCTATCTAGCTATTAGCACAATCTGGTTCATGATTCATGACTCCATAATTTACCCTGGTGGGAAGATTTTAAGAATACATACATAGAAAAAGTTAAATAATTATTGGATTATTACCACAACTTTCCGTACATTTATATACCAAGACCAACATTGTTATCCGAATGTATAACCTAAAGGGAGTTGGTTCCTAGCCTATAACTGAAATGGTGTGATCAGCAATATTTACATTTCTACAAATGAATGATTTTGTAAATCATATTAGTTTACAATGAAAATTTATTTGCTCATTTCAGAATAATTATCTCTATATTACAATCAGGCAAGATATTGTTCAGCTTAAACATAATTAAAGACAGAGTTATTAGCAGTGTTCGGATAAAAACTATCCTTTTCTTGTGTGCCTATACTGAACAAAAATAGAAAGTCATGACCGTTATTAAATGTATAATGCTTTCTAACTTTGTGATAGTTTTCTTTCTCTGTCCAGCTGTTATACTAAAAATCAACTCATTTGAAGCAATATAATAATTTACAAGAGTTTAGACTATATGTAGCATTACTATTCAATGATTTTTTTCCCTATTTTTAGAATATTATATCATTGGGAAAGGGAAGATATTATTCTTCCAGGAATATTTTTTATGTACTCTGTGACAAGGTACCAGTAAATAACAAATAATATGTTTAATGAAAGATATGTTCCAATTTCTAGTCTGGAAAGAATATGCTTAATTCATTATGATTTGAACAACACTGAGATTTTTGTAAAATGAGGAGATAATTCTACAAGCAATGTAAACATAAGATAAAAATTGGAGACTATTTTTTCTAATAAAATGAATAGTTTCCTGATTATAGGCATCCTGATAATATACATATGACTTAGATAAGCATTAATAAATTGAGTAATATATTCCAAATGATTAGTGTTTGTGCAAATGTATAGGATTTGGGCTTTAGATGGTTTGAGAAATTTTCACAAATTTGAGAAAACTGGTCTGGTTTTTGAATAGCAAGAAGCAAGATCAAAAGGATGGAGGATATCAGCATTTCCAAAAATATGTAGAAACTTCCAATTGTTTGTTGAGAGTGGACAGGAAGGAATAAAAATATTTGATTGAAGTGAAAAATATTTTAAAAATCATATCAGGTGCATCTGTGACTAGAAATCAATGGCAGGGGCCTAAGATACCAGATGAAGTAATTTAAACCTGTTGTGTTTAATCAATAGGTAATAAGGTGTTGATGTAGGTGGTAATCAGGAATGTGGCATGATAAGGAATAATTTTAGAAACATTAATCCAGTGGTAGTAGATAAAATACATTATGTTACTATTTATGACAAAGAAGAATTAAAATATAGATCCCTATGCTGTATGAACAGCATGTGGAATGGAAAAGCTCACTAAGTAAAAGTAAAGAGTGCTCTATTGTTGGAAGTCAACACTGAGAAAGCCTGCTATAGTGCTTTATCATGCATGGACTTGATACTGGGAGACTGTCGGGGAGGAAATAGGTTCAGAAATTTTAAAAAGAATAGACTGTTGCTTCAGGGGAATTTTTCTAGGAGGGTTGTCAAAATAAATAAGAAACTTGGAATCCTACAAACTATGTTTCCTTGGCACAGAGATGGTAGATGAATAATAGATATCCATCTATCTGCCAGATTGGGCTAACAAATTTCACTAACTTGGATGCCTCCTCAAACCTTAGTTTATATATTCTTTTGTGGTTTTATTGTAATAAATCAAATGTATATGTTATACCATATTGTCAAGTGTATGTAATTAATTTCTATATTCTTTAATTTTCATAGTTTACTACTTTCTCTGATTTTTAACAACATATTTTTTTTTTACTTCCTAATGATAAAGAAAAAGAAACAAAATCTTTAAGGAAGTCAAACCAGCTACCTACAATGTTAAACATCTCCTTTTTTAACACAGTGGCATAAAAATACGTGTTATGATTAAAGTATATTATTTTGACTCTTTTATCTCTCTGTTTATAGGAAGTTTGTGGAATTATTACACAGCAATTGAAAAGGTATATAAGTGCTCAATTTTATACAATGACTTGGACAACTTATTTATGAATATTTCACAAAATTTGAGGTATCAGGGAGTAAATATTTTTGCAGCAAATTTGCTGAAATGAAGCAACAAAATTGAATGCATTCAAGAACAATTGTTACACTTTATGTCAATTTCTAATACACATAATTTAAAAAATCAATGTCACTTTCAATATACTTCAACCTTATAAATTATTGAGAAGAATAAAATAAGATCTATATTTATATGCTTTACCACAATTTAACTAATTTTAATATTTTATAATAATCTCTTACACATATATGGATCTTACTTTCAAATGCCTCAGCTACTATTTAAATAAATTTATATATCTATATATAAAGATATACATATACCATATTTTGTAATTCACATATATATGATATATATAAATTTACAAGTTTTAGAAATCATGAGATAGAAACCATGTATGCTTCAATATGAATTGTCTAACCTTATATTCCTGTATATTCACAGCAGCATTATCATATCTAAGAAAATTAACCATAATCCTATAAAAATTGAGAATAATATTAAAATGTAATTTAATTTGGTTTACATATTCAAACCAGATCCTTTGACTGTTGCCTGCAAAATACCTTTCACAGCAGCAGTTGCTGCTGCCACTGCTACTGCTTTCTCCTCCTCTTTCTCACCACTTTCTTGCCACTTTCTCCTTCTCCTCCTCATCTTACTTTTCTAATTCAAGATATGCCCATTGCATTTGGCATTTGGTTGTTATATATCTTTTTTTTTTTTGGAGACAGAATCTTGCTCTGTCACCCAGGCTGGAGTGCAGTGGTGCAATCTCTGCTCACTGCAACCTCTGCCTGCTGTCCCTCCAGTTCCAGTGATTCTCCTGCCTCAGACTCCTGGATAGCTCGGATTACAGGCATACGCCACCACACCCAGCTAATTTTTGTATTTTTATTAGAGACAGGGTTTCACCATATTGGCCAGGGTGGTCTCAAACTCCTGACCTCAGGTGATCCGCCCACCTCGTCCTCCCAAAGTGTTGGGATTACAGGCACGAGCAACTGTGCCAGCCTTGCCTGGCTAATTTTTGGTATTTTTAGTAGAGACAGGGTTTCACTGTGTTAGCCAGGATGGTCTCAATCTCCGGACCTCATGATCCACCGGCCTTGCCTCTCAAAGGGCTGGGATTACTGGGAGTGAACCACTGTGCCAGTCCGATTTTATATATATTTTTAAGACGATGAGCATTCTTTTCTTTTTTTGGAGACAGGAATCTCTCTGTCACCCAGGCTGGAGTGCAGTGGCACGATCTCAGCTCACTGCAATCTCAGCCTCTCATGTTCAATGGATTCTCGTGCCTCAGCCTCCTGTGTAGCTGGGACTACAGGCACGTGCCACCATGCCCAATTGATTTTTGTATTTTCTTTTGTAGACATGGGTTCCACCATGTTGGTCAGGCTGGTCTCAAACTCCTCAAGTGATCTGCCCATCCTGGACTCCCAAACCACTGGGATTACAGATGTGAGCCATCACACCAGGCCTAGACGAAGAACATTCTTAATGTAAAATTAGTTTAATTCAAATGAACACAAATAGTTTACCTGATATTACATATATATATATGAATTTTGTTATTGCATAGAGCACTCTATTTGGTCAAATCACTAATATTGCTGTCCAGGAATATGTGTAGGAATTCTCAGAGGAATTTAGTATTTGAGGGGCACTTAACCTAAGTGAGTATTTTATCTGTTCTACTAATTTTGTGAAGCATTTCTTAAACCCACGTGATATAGTTTGGGTCTGTGTCTCCACGCACATCTCATGTCAAATTGTATTTCCCAGTGTTGGAGGAGGGACCTGGTGGGAAGAAACGGGATCATGGGGCCTGATTTCCCCCTTACTTTTCTCATGCTGGTGAGTGAGTTCTTACAAGATCTGGTTCTTTAAAAGTTTGTGGCACTGGCCGGGCGTGGTGGCTCACGTCCTGTAATTCCAGCACTTTGGGAGGCTGAGGCCGGCAGATCATGCAGTCAAGAGATTGAGACCATCCTGGCCAAAATGGTGAAACCCCATCTCTACAAAAATACAAAAATTAGTTGGGTGCGTGCCTGTAGTCCCAGCTTCTCATGAGGTTGAGGTGGGAGATTTGCTTGAACTTGAGAAGCAGAGGCTGCAGTGAGCCAAGAACGCACCCCTGCACTCTAGCCTAGCAACAGAGCAAGACTCCATCTTTAAAAAAAAGAAAAGTTTGTGGCACCTTCCCCCTCTCTCTTCATCCTGCTCCAGCTATGTAAGATATGCTTCCTTCCTCTTTACCTTCCACCATGATTGTAAGTTTGCAACCATGCTTTCCCTACAACCTGTAGAACTGTGAGTCAATTAAACCTCTTTTGTTTATAAATTACCCACTCTCAGGTAGTTCTTTACAGCAATATGAGAATAGACTAATACAGAAAATTGGTATTAGAGAATTAGGTCATTGCTATAAAGATACCTGAAAATGTGGAAGCGATTTTGGAATAGGTAATGGACACAGGTTGAAAGAGTGTGGAGGGCTCAAAAGAAGACAGAAATATATGGGATAGTTTGGAACTTCCTCGAGATTGGCTAACTTGTTGTGACCAAAATGCTGATAGTGATATGGACAATGAAGTCCCGGCTAAGGAGGACTCAGATGGAGACGAGAAACTTTTTGGGAACTGAAGCAAAGGTCACTCTTGCTGTGCCTTAACAAGGAGACTGGTGTTAATGTGTCCCTGCTCTAGAGAGCTGTGGGAATTTCAGCTCGTGAGAGATGAGTTAGGGTGCCAGGCAGAAGAAATTTCCAAGTAGAAAAGTACTCAAGAGGCAGCCTGGCTGCTTCTAAAAGAATACATTAATGTGCATTAACAAATAAATGACCTTAAACTAGAACTTATATTTAAAAGGGAAGCAGAGTGTAAGTTTGGAAAATCTGCAGTCTATGTAGTAAAAAGAAAAGCCCATTTGCTGGAAAGGATTTCAAGTTGCCAGCAGAAATTTGCATAAAGGAGCTGAATGTTAATAACTAAGGCAATGGGGGAAAATGCCTCCAAGGTATTTCAGAGACCTTCATGGAAGCCTCTCTTATTACAGACCTAGAGACCCAAGAGGGTAGAATGGTTTTGCAGGCAAGACCTAGGGTCCTGCTGCCCTGTGCCACCTTGGGACACTGCTCTCTGTGTTTCAGCTGCTCCAGCTTTAGCCATAGCTAAAAGGGCCTGAGATACATCTCAGGTCACTACTCCAGAGGGTGCAAGCTGGAAGCTGCCAAGGCTTCCATGTGGTATTAAGCCCGCAGATGCAGAGATCAAGAGTTGAGTCTTGGGAACCTCTACCTAGATTTTAAAGGATGTATGGAAATGCCTAGATGTCCAGGCAGAAGTCTGCTGCAGAGGCAGAGCCCTCATGGAGAACCTCTACTAGGGCAGTACAAATGGGAAATGGGGGTTGGAACCCCACACAGAGTCCCCACTGGGGCAGTAGCTAGTGGAGCTATGAGAAGAGGGTCACCCTCTGTCCTCCAGATCCCAGGATAATAGCTCCACTGACAGCTTGCATTTTGTACCTAGAAAAGCCACAGGCACTCAATGTCAGCCTGTGAAAATAGTTGGTGGGGCTGTACCTTGCAGAGCCATAGAGGTAGAGCTGCCCAAGGCCCTAGGATCCCACCCCCTTGCATCAGTGTGCATGGATGTGAGACATAGAGTCAAAAGAGATTATTTTGGAGCTTTGAGATTTAATGACTGCCCTGCTAGGTTTTTTGTGAGAAAGCATTTTAAATGGTCCATTTTCAAGACATGGTAAATCTAAGTACTGGCAATCAGCCTGCAAATGTAACAAACTGCATGGCTCATGCACCTAGAAGTTCACCATAAGCAAATAGAATGTAGAGGAGGGATCAGGACATAAAAAAGGAAGAAAGTTTCTCTATTGGGAAATCAAAACTTAAGCAAAGAAGGGGACCAGGATATATCCTTATAAGGGGGATAACGAAACTTAGGTGACCTCGGGGAAGACTGTAACCCCATAGCACTTGACCAATGAGAAACTGGGGAGGGACTTGCATGTTAGGAAATAAATTACCAGTTGTGACTGCCCACCAGACACATGATCTTGCAAGACCTTAAAAGGTCTCACTTTTGCTGTTCTTCATGCCTCTAAATCCATTCTTTGGGTTTGGATGGCTGACTGTTTCTCACAGGTTTGGACTTGCATGGGGCCTATAGCCCCTTGGATTTGGCCAATTTCTCCCTTTTGGAAACTGAGCATTTACCCAATGCCTGTACCCCCACTGTATCTTAGAAATAACTAGTTTTTTATTTTACAGGCTCAGAGGTGGAGGGACTTGCTTTGTCTCACAGGAGACTTTAAACTTTGGACACTTGTGTTAAAGCTGGAATGAATTAAGACTTGGGGTGTTGTTGGGAAGGCATAATTGTATTTTGAAATGGGAGAGGGACATAAGATTTGGAAGGGGCCAGGGGGCAGAATAATGTGATTTGGGTCTGTGTCTCTCCCCAGATCTCATGTCAAATAGTAATTCTCACTGTTGGAGGAGAGGCCTGGTGGTAGATGATTGGATCAGGGGTGCAGACTTCTGTCTTGCTGTACTTGTGACTGTGAATGAGTTCTCACAAGATCTGGTTGTATAAAAGTGTGTAGCACCTTTTCCTTTGTGCTGTCTGTCTTGCTCCACCATGGTAAGATGTGCTTGCTTCCCCTTTGCCTTCCACTATGATTGTAAGTTTTCTGTGGCCTCTCCTCCATACGTCCTGTACAGCTTGCAGAACTGTGAGTCAATTAAACCTCTTTTGTTTATAAATTACTCAGTCTCAGGTAGTTTCTTACAGCAATGCATGAATAGACCAATATACCATGCTTTTCATGGCTTAAAATTTCAGACTGGGTGCAGTGGCTCACACCTGTAAATCCAGCATATTGGGAGGCTGGGTGGATCACTTGAGGTCAGGAGTTTGAAAAGCCAATCTCTACTAAAAATACAAAAATTAGCTGGGCATGGGAGTGCACACCTATAATCCCAACTACTCAGGAGGCTGATGAAGGAAAATTGCTAGTACCTGGGAAATGGAGGTTGCAATTAGCCAAGATCATGCCACTGCACTCCAGCCTGGGCATTGCAGTGAGACTCCATCTCAAAACAAACAAACAAATAAAAAAACATTTTAGGCAGGGCACAGTGGCTCACACCTGTAATCCCAGCACTTTGGGAGGCCAAGGTGGGCAGATCACCTGAGGTCAGGAGTTTGAGACCAGCCTGGCCAACATGAGGAAACACCATCTCTACTAAAAATACAAAAATTAGCTGGGCATGGTGGCACATTCCTATAATCCCAGCTACTTGGAAGACTGAGGCAGGAGAACTGTTTGAACCCAGGAGGCAGAGGTTTCAATGAGCCGAGATCATGCCACTGCACTCCAGCCTGGACGAAGAGCAAGATTCCATCTTAAAAAAAAAAATTTCTACAAGGTAAAGTCCGTGTTGTCAATGGTGTAATTATTTCAGTGTTAAAATGATGTTACTAAAGTTTATCACCAATAACAGCAATATTATTATTGTAAGCCTTAATAGTTGATTTAAAAATAATTTTAATGAACTAAATTGAAGAAAATCTTTGGAATCTCATAGCAAACTTAATTCAGAACCAACTACTGTTGAAAAGCTTATGTCTGTTTGCTATAAATGAAAACACTCAAAAGAAGGTAAGGATTCCCAAATAGCCTTGAGTTCCACCTAAATTTCCAGTCCAGAGCCAAACTGAAGTTCCTGCCTTTGGTAGCCTGATTATTTTGCTTGCATAGCTTTCTAAAAATATGTAACACCCTCCTCTTCCTGACAAATACATAGACAAGCATATATACATACATACATACAAATTATTTAAAACACACAGAAACAATACATGGACAATGTGATGACAAACTTACATATGTATGCTTCACCACCACTTATAAGATTTTTATATGTAATTACATTCTGTCTCCCTCTCTCTTTTTCTCTCCATATACATATAACTTTAGCTTTGAATTAAATTAAATCATATACATATATAAAATATTGGCATATTAGAAAATATGTTATATATTAAAGCTTCCTTAATTTTATCTTTAGTTAGTGATATTGCATTTGTTAAATAAATTTTCCTCTTTTAATTTCCACAAGACACAGGAAAAATATCCTTTTCATGCCTTACCATATATAAAAATTTGAAAAACAAATTAGGTTCTGTAATTTTGCATAATCTATGGAAGGAGGTGGTATGAAAAGCAGGTCTTCAGGTCCCAACACTTAAACTATATTTTCATTAATGTTTTCTCATTTTCTTAACTCATTTGGTTATTTCCCAGTAAAGACCCATATTTTACTATGTTTAGTTTCAGAATTTACATTTCTGACTAAATAGATGTTCGAAATTGTACTGACTTGTATTTTCAACCTAGTTAATTCAGTTATTTGCACTTCTCTCATTTGTAATTTTCAAAAAGCAATGCAATCTTGACGGTGTGTATCTATGTGTATGATGACATTTTCTCTACTTATCACATTATATTTAATGTTAATTAAATACTGGTTATAAACCAAAGAATGATCATGAGATACTTTATTCTTTATTTTGTAAATAATCTTTATAACTGAGCTCCAAAATAGATGAAAATCTGATATAGTCATCAATTTTTATTACTGACATTTCTTAATATAATATGATTTTTGATGTTGATTTTATTAATCTATGTTGGAATCTTCTAAAAGCCAGAGCTAATTCTCAGTTACCTAGGGTAATGAGGCAGAGGATGGTATAGAATTTCCAAAATAGTCCCAAGAAATTGTTTGTTTTGCATTCAGTGTCAAACATCAAATTGTTAAGTATTATTTATTTAAAGATAAATAAAAATATGAGGAAATGACTGTCAATGTAGGAAAACTATTTAATCTCTCTACTTAACAATTTTTTCCCTATACCAGGTACCTCCATGTTGGCCAGAAGCAGGACCACTGCTCAGATTATGAATTAGAAAAATTCCAGTGCTATAATCTTTAATGTATGAACCTTTGTCATTTATATTCCACACATTGACTGCTTTAGAGAAGATTATTAGTTTAGAAATAAAAGAGGTAAAAAATGTAAAATCATAGTAAAAAAGTGAAACAATTTTAAATGCTATTGAAATATCTGTAATATATTTAATGTAATGATATGAAAAGATTTGGGAAAAAAGTGTCTGTATTTATACATTTCATAGACATGTCTGCTATTAAATTGGCTCACAGTGCTATCAATGTTAAATTATTCTTTTCTAGTTTTGGAAGATAAGTGTGTTGTCTATATGAAGTAATAGTTTCTTATTTATAAGAGATAAACTTTATCAGGGGGAATTTATGAACATATGTTAGAATTATTTCTCTTGTTGAGATAGAAATTGCTAAATCTAATATAGCAAATTGAAATTGCCAAACCTAATTAACTTTACTAGATACAGCACCTTGATAGTTCACTAACTTTGCCTAGAATAGACTTTTATGTATCAGATTGACAAAAATAAATGTACTTCCTGTCTTCTTGTATTTAACACTTTTGAAAAAGCATTTCTAAACTTAAATATAGCTAAATAAGAAATAGTTTTAAAAATATTAACACAGACATAGTATATAATATTTTTTCCTTGAAATTTCTGAATATTTTGCAGAAGGAAGTGAGACACCATTTATCTGTTAAAAGCATAATCATATAACTAATTTTATCCTGCATAAATGTAACAGCAATATTTCTTTCTGTATCTTGGATAGTCACATTTTTATATTCCAACAAGGCAGGCAGCATTTTACTTTAGCTTTTAATTAAATCCTAGAAACTTGAAAATGAGGGTAAAATTTATTTTTTTTAAAGAAGAGTGTACAGATAGATCTCTCTAATATATAAATACCAGATATTTATATGAGATGTTTATATATGTCTATGGGATATTTTACATAAATTTCTGTTTCTGTTTTTTATAAAAGTTATCAGAAATCTAAATTATCCTGTAAGATCCACCTTATTCCAGCCATCAAGGAGAAGCTATTGCTAAGATCTTTTGGGATATTATGAATAGAAGCAATATTCACATTTCTTTTGTGATAGGATCCCTCAAACCCCACAGTGTTTTCTTTAAGTGAAAATAATTTAATTTTCCATATACCTGGATCACAAAGACATATCAAACAATGCTTTTTAAATTTTGGTTTTGTGTTTTGTATGGAGACACACCTATTACATTTTTTTTTTTGGCAACATGTTTACAGTCTTTCCTGGGGCCATTTTCTCCCTAATTAATTTAATTCATTTCTAAAGGAATTCCATGCCAGACACAACATGTTCATGAGTAAACACCCACTTTTTAAGGAGCCTTGCAAAACACTGAGTAATCTTCCAGACATAAATGATGTCTAAGTATGTGATTTTTGTGTACACAGGCAAATTTTACTGTCCCTACGTGAGATAGGAAGAAGGGCATATAAAAATAACATTCCTTCCAAAAATGATTAATTTTGAGCATTTACTTTAAGTAATGTATCCAAAACATTTTAAGCCAATTTTCATGAGTTTTGATACCATTACCAGTACTTTTCTTAGCTCTCTAGTTAATTGCCCTTTTCTGTTAATCTTTATATTGCTTATCAGAATCACACATTTGCCTTTAGCAAATAATTTTAGAATTTTTATGAAGGCATTGGTATTCATGAAATGAAAACTAAAATTATATAAAATGCCAAAGAAATTATGTGATTTTTCTTAAGGAGGATGAACTGAACATTTTTTTCACACGATATTATTATACTGTGTCTCTCTAGTATTTAAACCAATGCATATTTTCACCATCATAGGAAATTACTAAAGGAAGAGGCCATTAGCTAAAGAAATATAATGGAAACACTAAGAATTTCACTACTGCTTTATACATTTACACTTCCCAGCAGGTGTCCTTATATAGTTTCCAGGTTCCAGTAAAAAATTCAATTATGGGCCCTTTACCCATAAAGCATTTAAAAATACTATAATATTTTTCCCCAAGATGGTGTATTAGAGACTTTTAGTGTATCTCAACCACTTTAAAATAGCAAAATAGTGCATAAAGATCAATTCGATGAGCTTTAATTCAAGAAGGAAAACATGAATCCACCAGAAACATGAAGAACGTTCTAGATGTTGGGGAGGAGAATACCAGCAAACAGTCTCCATGATGGCATCTAGGGGATAAAAGGCAGTATGGCCCCCATACATGAGAGAGGCAGAGAGTCTCCCTCCATGACTCACCTTTCACTGGAAATCCAAGCAACTCTGGTCAAAGGAGAACACTTTGTCTTTTCCAGGTACTGGAGCTAACTTGTGGAGAGGCTTGGAGATGCTGTGAGGGAAAGACACCTGGAAAAGCTGCAGACATTTCCCCAGACCTAGGACAGAGAGCAAGACACCATTTTTAGTCCAGGCACATCAAAAATTCAGCCATTCTTTGGCAACCAGCAGCATGGGTGTGCAGGCATTATATTATCTGGCCAGATACTGGAGGGCTTGTTCTGGAGGGAGGGAAGGGCCTCTACAGCAGGAACTGTGGGAAAGTGCCTCAGCGGTAGGTGCTGGAATTGTGCTCTGCTCTGTCACAAGCCAGGAGCAGGAGAGCTATTAAAGCTGCGGTTTACCTGAGCAGTGAGACTTTAAACCAGGATCAGCATGGTGACAAGGAACTGGTCTGTTTGTGTCATTGCTGGGTAGCTTGGACTGCTCACATGATATTGTGGTGCAGCAAGGCCTTCTTCACTTCACACAAAGGCAGAAATCCAGACATTTGGAGTACCTGTCAGCCTGGACCAGCAGCATGAGCCACTCCACCCTTCAGGGACATAGACTGTAGTACAGTGGAGTCCTCTCTGCTCTACGCCCAGGCAGATCTCCAGGCATCAGAAGCACCCACACACCTGAATTAGGAGTTTAGGCTGCTCCCCATTTTCTGGCAGAGAAATTGGAACTGAGAAGGTTTCTCAACTCCACACTTAAGCACACTTCTGGGCACTTGGTGGCTACCTACTGGATTCTCATTCAGCATGATGCTTGTGCCTTACATTGGAGGACCTGTAGGTGAACTTGCTGGGTCCATCATGGGAAATATATTTGATAGAATAATTTGAGAAAAATGCTGTAATATTGTAAGAGATGGTGATATTTAGATAAAAGAAATCCAGAAAACACTTGGGAGATAATATACAAAATGGATATCACCGAGGCATATAGTCACCAAACTGTCCAAAGTCAATGCTAAAGAAAATATATTAAAGACGGGCGGGGAATTTGTTACCACTAGACCAGACTTACAAGAGATCCTTAGGAGAGTTCTAAACAGGGAAACAAAAAAACAATATCTGCTACCACAAAAACACACTTAAGTACATAGCCCACAGACCCTAGAAATAGGAACTACAAAGCAACCAGCTAATGATGTCCTGATAGAATCAAAACCTCACATATCAGTGTTAAACTTGAATATAAATGGTCTAAATGCCACACTTAAAAGGCACAGAGTGGGGGAGTTAGATTAAAAAACAAGATTCATTTGTCTGTTGTCTTCAAGAGACTCAACTCACATGGAATAAAACCATAGACTAAAAGTAAAAGATTAGGGAAAGATCTACTATGAAAATGGGGGAGAAAAAGAGAGCAAAAGTCATTTTCTTATGTCAGATGAAACAGACTTTAAGCCAAGAACAGTAAAAAAGGACCAAGAAGGACATTATATAATGATAAAAGGTTCAACTCTACTAGAAGACTTAACTGTCCTAAATGTATACACACTCAACACTGGAGCACCCAAATTAATAAAACAAGTACCTTTAGAGCTACAAAAAGACTCAGCCAGCCACATAATAATAGTGGGAGCCTTCAACACAATGCTGACAGCATTAGATGGATGATCAAGGCAGAAAACTAACAAAGAAATTGTTACGACTAATTTATTACTAAATCCAGGACTTAAATTTGGTATTGACCAATTGGAACCTACAGAATACTCTACTCATCATCCACAAAATTTACATTGGACTACCTGTCATCTGCACAGGGACATACTCGAAGATTGACCACATGCTAGGGCATAAGGCAGGCCTCAATAATTCCAAAAAACAAAAATTACACCAACCATACTCTCAGATCATAGTGGAATAAAAATAGAAATCAATATCAATAACATCTTTCAAAACCATGCAATTATGTGGAAATTGAAAAACTGCTCCTGAATGACTTTTGGATAAACAATGATTAAGGCAGAAATCAAGAAATTATTTGAAATAAATGAAAACAGAGAAAGAAACAAGAAGCATTATAATAAGAAAAGAAATCAAACGATCTCTCTTCACAGATGCTATGATTCTTATCACGAAAACTGTAAAGATATCACCAAAAAGCTCCTGGAACTTATAAACCATGTCAGCAAAGTTCCAGGACACAAAATCAATGTACAAAAACCAATAATATTTCTATACACAAATAACATCCAAGTTGAGAGCCAAATCTAAAAGAAAAATCTCGTTTACAATAGCCAGAAAAAATAAAATACCCAAGAATGCATTCAAACAAGGAGGTAAATTATCTCTACAAAAAGAGCTAGAAAAGATTGCATAAAGAATTTATAGATAACACAAACAAATAGAAAAATATTCTATGCTCATGGATTGGATGGAACCAATATCATTAAAATGGTCATACTGCCTATAACAATCTACAGATTCAGTGCTATTCCTATCAAACTACCAATGTCATTTCCTACAGAATTGGAAAAACACCACTCTAAAATTCATATGGAACTAAGAAGGAGCCTGAATAATAGCCAAAGCAATCCTAAACAAAATGAACAAAGCTGGAGGTATCACATTACCTATATTATAAAGCTATACTATAAAACTATAGTAAACAAAACAGCATGGTACTGGTATAGAAGCAGACGTATAGACTAATGGAATAGAATAGAAAACCCAGAAATAAAGTCACACACCTATAGCCATCTAATATTTGACAAAGTTGACAAAAATAAGCAATTTTTGGGAAAGGACTATTTATTCTAAAAATTGTGTTGCAATAGCTGGCTAGACATATGCAGAAGACTGAAACTGGACTTCTACATTTTACTATGTACAAAAATTAACTCAAGGTGGATTAAATATTTATATAGAAGACCTCAAACTATAAGAATCCTAGAAGAAAACCTAGGAAACACCATTCTGGACATCAGGTTGGGAAAGAATTTATGACTAAGTCCTCAAAAGCAATTGCAACAAAAACAAAAATTGAAAGGGGGACCTAATTAATCTGAAAGCTTTTGCAGAGCAAAAGAATTTAGCAACAAAGTAAACAGACAAGTTACAGAATGGGAGAAAACAATTGCAAACTATGCATCTAATGAAAGTCAAATATCCAGAATCTGTAAGGAACTTAAATCAATAAGAAAAAACAAATAACTCCATTAAAAAATGGTCAGAAGACATGGACAGACACTTCTCAAAAGAAGACATAAGCTAACAATTGTAAAAAAGGACAAAGACAACGAACAAGTGGCCAACAAATATATGAAAAAAATAATATCACTAGATATTGAGAAATGCAAACTATAGCCATGTTAGATAACATGTCACACTAGTCAGAATGGCTATTATTAAAAGTCGAGAAACACATTCTGGTGAGGCTGGAGAAAAGGGAATGCTTACACACTGTTGGTGGGAATGTAAATTAGTTCAGCCATTGTGTAAAGCAGTTTGTAGATTTCTCAAATAACTTAAGACAGAACTGCCATTGGGCCCAGCAATGCAGTTATTGGGTATACATATCCAAAAGAAAACAAATCCTTTGATCACAGAGACACATGCACTCACATGTTCATCACAGCACTACTCACAATAGCAAAATATGTAATCAACATAGGTGCCCATGGATCATGGATTGAATAAAGAAAATGTGGTACATATATGCCATGTAATATGATTAATATGAAGCCATTAAAAGAATGAAACCATGTCCTTTGCAGCAACATGGATGCAGCTAGAAACCATTATCCTATGCAAAGTAACACAGGAACAGAAACTCTAATTCTCGGTTATTAATGGGAGTTAAATGTTGGGTACTCATGTACGCAAAAATGGCAATAATAGACACTGGGGACTACTAGAATGGAGAGTGCTGAAAGGGCCAAGGGTTGAAGGACTTACATTAGTTGCAATGCTCAGTACCCAGATGCCAAGATCATTTATTCCCCCAAACCTCAGCATCACACAATATATCTATATTACAAACCTGCCCATGTACCCTCTGGATCTAAAATAAAAGTTTTTTAAAAAATGCTATAAAAAGTAATATAAAACTTTTCCACTCCACTGGAATTTTTCTCTCTTGACTTGTCATGGTTTTCTTGTTTGCTATGTAAGGTCTTAAATAAAGAACAATTAAAATTTTAAATTATTAGCATATGTAAACTGTTCATTTGTATGTAGTGCAAGGCTGCTTCTAAATCTAAGAGTATTTAATTCAGTTGCAGAATCACTGAAATCACACAATTTTTATTTCACAGCTTGTACATGCACATCTATTTCTTTCTTATCCCAAAAGGGAAAAAACTGCACAAACACTACCTAAACGGTATTTATTTTATTTATTAATCTGCACACATTCTACCAACACACTGTAACTTCGGCTCACTGATGAGCCGAGAAGACTGAAAGAAAAAGGGTATGAATTGCCCTATTTTTTGTCCTTTTATGAAAAAAAAATTTGTTTAAGTGGTTGACTTGGGAAGCAACATGAATACAAAATGATATGATAGTCTCCTGTTGGATTTGTGTGTTTTTTTTTTTTAATGCAGCTGCCTTCTTTTTAGACATATTTGAAGCAAATTTTATTATTATTCTAACAGAAAACATGCCTTTTGGATGGATATCAGTGTCCCATTTATCCAGTCATAGATGTAGCATGCTTATTTTGTATTCACTTGATGAACTATTGTGCATTGCCTGTCATCTGGCATTTAGTGTTCTTGTTGCATCACAAAAGCTATCACTGGGTTGAAAATGAGTTGGCAAAGACTATCAGATGTGAATATGTGGTGCATATCCTCTGTCCATGCATATATGATATTGACTCACTGGATTTCACTTAGGAAATACAAGTTCAAAGATAAAATTATTTAAAATATCAAAATGGTACCAGCATTACATAAATCCAAGTGCTGGGTCCTTCTGAGATTAGGGTCCTATATGACTGCTCCTCTAAAGCCACCCCTGACTTGTAAACAGGACATTGACTTTTACTCTTATAAGTCAGATCATTTGCATTCATAAGTCCATGTCTTCTCTCTTTGGCAATATGACTTTTAGAGAATTTTTTTTGTCTATTAGGGAAACGTCAAAATGTTTGTGTCTATGAATTTGTGATCCATAATCTGAAGCAGCTTTAGATATTATAATTCAGTATGCAGATCTTCATATGTTTTCATTTTTCTTATGATATTCACCTGTATTCTCATCTTTTATCTGCTACCATGAGGTGTAGAATCTCCTTTCTTTTGTTTCTCTTTTGAAACAAAAGACATGTGATCAAAACACGTGGAAACAAAAGAAACAAAACAACATGTGATCGTTCTATATTCTTTGAAGACAATGAATGCAAGCATCTGAATGTTAAGTCTGAGAGAAAAATTTTTCTCCTTACCTTAACTACTGAAGATGCATTCATTTTTAGTCTGTTTCATACCTCTGACTTCAGGGGAATAGGTGCTACAATTACTGAGTCGTGCTGGATTTCTGCGATTCCAACTGATTCATTCTCATTGGTACGTCCCCCCACAACTGGTAGATATATGTAAGCTGGTATGTCAGTTACCACAAAATGAATGGTTTTCCATCTTCCATATGCTGCTGACATGTCTTAGCTGTTATATATTTTCATTCTAAAATTTTAACACTATATTCTACTAGGATAAAAGTTTTCTTTGAATGTAGGATATTTTACAATATTGGTGTGTTTTTTTATTTGTAACATGATTTCTGAAAATTTTACTGAAACCAAATCTGAAGAAATAAAAAATACCGTAGAGCCAAATATCAGAGGCTAACATTGCCAAGAATCATGGATGCTTTTTCTCTGAGGAAAATGAGTTGGTAAGTTGCCTTTTATCTATCTATCTGTCTATCTATCTATCTATCTATATATATATTAGAAAGCTAAGCATATAAAAATTCAAACTAACAAAGACTGTCAGTTTGAATATCTTAACAGGGAATTTCCAGTGGCACTCAGACTATAACACTTTTTTTTTTCTTGCAGGGATACTATGATTTCATCTCTTGTAAATTTGCATGATTTTTTCTTGTATTTTTTTAAAATTGATCTTTGTGTGTGTGATTTAACTGTCTGCTGAAGATTAAAAAATTAAGATCCACATTGTTTTGAATTTTCCAAAATGAATTTTTATCATATATAAATGAAAAGTATTAAATTAACTCAAAAACTTTATCACTAAATTTTAGTTCAGATATGATATGAAAGATCATTTAAATTTAATATTTACCTGGGTACAATACTTGATTGTAAAGTCAAAAATATTTAAAGATACAATCCTCAAGGACTTACCAGTTTGTGGGTAACACGTTGCAAATAAATTTTGCTCTCTGAAGTTAAGTTTTTTTCTTTTAAATCTTTGTAAGTTGGCTCCTCTGTGTAATCATGGCTTATTTTCTGCCTTATAACATTGACTTGCAATTTATAAGGTAAACACTCCTCTCTTCACACCAAACTGACTAAAATACATATTCTTGAGGAAGGTAAGATTATGCGTCAGTGTTTCACTGAGTCTATTGGTTACCGGGATCAGTTACCTGGTGGAATGATTATCAAAAGGCATCATTGTGGACAAAGAATGGGGGGGAATTAAAGGCATTCATAGTCAAATATGTTACAAAAATTTGTTTAGTGGAGCTATGCACAAAGTGTAACGTGAGCTCAGGGGGAAGGGGGTCCCCCAGTCAGTTGAGAGTGTCAGGAAAGCCTCATCTACTGTGTAGCACTAAGGCTAAACTGATACCTTGGTATTTAAAGGCCAAACAAGATGTTGATTAATTACACACACACACACACACACACACACACACACACACACACATATAGAGAGAACATGCACATCATATAGTAGTATGGTATGACCATAAGATTACAAGTTTAATACTATTTCTGGAGTTTATGTTATAAACATAAGAAATTATGTAGTGAGAATTGTACCTGTTAACAGTTAGTAGTATATATTAATTTGCAGAATATGAAGACGTTTCAAGAATTGTAATCAGAAGAAGGATGGTCAACTTTATTCATTTATAAGTTTTTTCTCTTCTTTTTTCAAAATTTACACAAGAAATTTAAAAGTATAGAGTAACTAGGTATTAGATTTGAGAAAATCCTACCCCAAAACAGCTCATTAAAAAATAAGTTTCAATAACCTACTTAAAGAAATTTTAGTTAGTGGTGTAAATTTACAAAAACCTTCATATACATTGGACTAGAGCTGGAAGTTAAACATGCTGATTTCAGTATAATGCTAATAACTTTCATTACTGAATAAGATGCACAAATATAAACATGATCCAACACTAGCATAGTTTTTTTTCTTTAGAAAAGCTATACATTTTTTTCTTTTATTACCCCCAAATTTAGGTACATTATTGTTATCTGTATTCATTACATTAGGTTACTATCTTAATGCTTTAAAGCAAACATCAGCCTTTATTAAAGACATAAAAAATTATCGATTAAATTTCAAATGCATGGTTTGTTACATTCTCTCAGACTCGAATTCATTTTAAATTAGGGTTTGTATTTCAAGACCTCCTTCTTAATTTTTTAAAACACTTTCAGTCCTCTACATTATCGTTCTCTATTACTACTTGAAATAATAATTACTTATAAAGCAAATGTAATAGGTATTTTTTTAAGTCATAAAGGCTGGCAATTAATCCATTTTCTGTTAGTGAACAGCTCCATTAATTGGAGTAGTCATTTTATTGTGATACAGGTTTAAGTTCTTATGACACAAAGATTTTATTGTGGACATTTGAACATGGTGGTAAAGAAAGATAAGCTATAAGGACAGGGCAATTTTAAATTCTTTTACTCAAAGAATCAAACAATATTAAATGCATACTATACCCCAGACATAATAGATTCTTGGCTTTGAAAATGTAACAATGAAACAAAGTGTCTCTGACTTTGTGGAGCATATAATCAAGTAGAGAAAACAGTAAATAGAAAAATAGTAAATAAAAGTAGTGTTAAGACCGGCACTTTTTCTTCCCTTTTACTGGAGTTTGATAAACAGTAGGCACTGGATAAATGATTTTGAATACAAGAATTATATTCAAATTATTAATACAAGAATTATTAATTCAAATTATATGCCATATAATATTCTCCAACTTGCTGGTTACACTTGTTTAAAAATGCCTTTGTATTTCGGAGAGCACTTGTTTATCTTAAAGTGTCTTATAAGAAAGTTTATTTTAAAGTCAGAGAGGTTAGGACAATTATTCTTATGTTATTTAGCTGTACTTAATGCCAAATTTGACTCAGCCAACTCAAGATAAAGCAAACTTGGTTCAGCTAAGGTGCCTCACTTTAATTTTCATGACTCTTGAGTGAGGTAAAAATAAAGTACATTTATAGATGACAAGGTCATGTTCAGAGATGCCAGGAGTTTGATGTCTAGCATAGAACATTGGTAGAACTTTGATTGTCATCAATTTTCTTTGTTCATGACATCTGCTTCCTGTGGTACAGAAAGTGAGAACAGATGCAGGAATAAAGTGTAGGACAAATATTATTTGTGACAATCAGCATTTCTGAGGTTTTGAAAACACAGTTTTTTGAAGTCAGCAAATGATTATAGACAATAATTGAGTCTGTTAAGAGTCATACATTGATTTAAAAAAATGATAAATTAATATAACCATTCAAAATTTCAATTAAGACCACTTGAAACATTTATAGATTATTAAACTAGAATGAAATTATTTAGACATACAATTTTACATGGTCTTAAGTAAAATAGTATGATGAATAAAAATATAAGGAAGAGTATATATTAGCTAACATGAAAACAATTATAATACTTTTTTCAAATTCTTTTTCCATAAGATAGAAGAGATTGCAAAAGTAAGCACTAAATAAAGGTTAAAAAGGCAGCAATGACCACTAAACTTTTGAGCAACTGAATAAATATATTTATTAATTATTAAGAATAAGGCCTTTGGATTCGGGTTAATCCTGGCCGGGACCCTGGGTAGCAAGACAGACTTAGCATGGCTTCTCCACATTGCAGTTTTATGATCTTTATTCATGTTACTTGAACATTATCTCTCAGTTTTATCATCTGTAAAAAAAAGAAAAAATACAAAAACTGGCTGGGCATGCTAACACCTCTAATCCTAGCTACTTGGGAGGTGGAGGCAGGAGAATCACTTGAACCCAGGAGGCGCAGGTTTCAGTGAGCTGAGATCCCAAGATCTCGCTACTGCTCTCCAGCCTGGATGACAGACTCTGTCTCAAAAAGAAAAAAAGAAAAAAGAAAAAGGAATTATTTTAAGAAGCTAACAGTTATTGGATGACCACCATGTCCTAGGCATTTTCCTAGATTTTTTCAACACACATTGCCTCAGTCTTATTTGATTTTCCCTAAACTTTGTGAAGTCAACATTAATATTACAATTTTACAGATTACAAGAAAAAAAAAAACACACAAAAAGCCCAAATTGGTCACTTGAAGCTAAAGTATTCCTTATATTTCTACCTCAATATCCCTTATACCATATGTACGTCATATTCCTAACCACAGAATACTCTGAATATATTCACAATCTTTTCCCCATTCCCTAGGCCTACTGTCATTGTCTGATTTCAGACCTTTATAATCTTTCATCTGGGTCATTTCTAGTTGCTTTTACACCCCCATTTTGAAATATCTTCCTCCTTCTTTCTACATATCAGCCAGGTCTAATCATACTACTTTTCTGTACATAAATTCTTCAGAGACTTTTTCTTGTGTGCCAATGAAGGAAAACTACTTTTCATGACATACTAAACTGTCTTTGAGTTGCCTCCCATTCCATTCTACTTCTCTTCTGCAGTTCCTCCCCTCCACTGGAACATGAGATCCCATCCTTACAGACCTCTGTTGTTTGTGGTCTGATTGTACAATCATGTCTCTGAGCAGATTTTCCCTCAGGCTGGATTTACCATATTCATTCCTCGAGATCCAAGTCAAAAATTGCCTTCTCTATACAGCATGTCAGACTGAAATAGTTATTCCTAGATGGTCCATCACTGTATATCCTGTAGGTCCACATAACATGGTACTATTTTATAAAACTATGCCACAGAAAAGAGAAATTATCTTATATTTGAATTACTTGTGCCACAAAACTTATTTCTAGTTTTCTATTTATTCAACTACCATTTTGGAAAAGAAGCAAATAATTTTGAGAAAGAAATATTTCTCTAAAACAACTATAGTTATTTCTCACTTTGGATGCTTTTATAGGTCACCTAATAGGACTTAAAAAAAAAAAAGGAAAAATTTACTCTATGATAGATTAGTAGTTATTTTTAAATTTAGGATATCTCAACTACCAGTGGTGGATACTAATAAAATAACCCATTTAAAGGTCTCTTTTGAAAAGTCATACATAAAAGTCTTCTATAGGTAAAACTTATGCCTCAGAAAGAAGTAAGTGAGAAAAAAACAACACTAATAATGTGATGGCTTGGGATAAAATTTCCAGTGACAGCATCATATAGGCTTTAAAAAAATGCTGTTTTTCAAAAAACAGACAGATGTGAAGATGATGTTCTTTAGAAAACTATTAGATGACTCATGAAGTGGCTGCTGTGATGACTAGATAGTGATGTCTAGGGTGTCCATGAAAGATTTAAGGAAAATGCTTCATAAAATATGAGTAGGGGAAAAAGCCATAACTTTATACTAATATCTCATTTGATATAGTGCTATTTTACTTGTGTTCATGTAATCAATTAATTATTAGAAATATGCATTTATCTACTTCATTTTATCTAAGGTAGACAAAAGTATTCTTGTTGCCTTTTCTTATTTGGAAAATAGAGAATTGTATTACAGTCAGATATCTTAGTTTTTGGATATATGTAATACTTCCTTTTGTGGCTCTTCTTCTTTGCATTTCTTTTTATCAGCCTCTTTTCCTTAATATGCCACTAGTTCCTTGATGAACAGAGAATATAAGCTTCATAAGGAAAGGCTGTCTTGTTAATAAATGGTGTTGCCACCAATCTTGAACACTTCTAAGCTCACAGTGGACACTTAATAAATGATGCTACACGGGATCACTAAATCACTGTATTTCAGGCATTTCAAGCGTTTGACATGCAGTAAACTACTGGTATTTTTATAGTAAGAATACATTATTGCAATAAATTCTGAATAGGTATCATAAGCAGAGGAAACCTGACTTAAACCCAGATTTATTTTTTGCTGGATCCAACAGTATTTGTATTGCCTCTGGAAAAACAGAAAACGGGTAGATTGTTTCCATACTGGAGTAGGAGACGTAACATTATATGGAAAACATTATTAATTCAATAGGTATGAACTGAAACTTCTCTCGATGCCTTTTAGTGGCTTACTTATATAGGAAATGTTATTTACCAGCCAATTTTCACTTCAGTAGTCCCTGAGCACTCATTCCCACCAACCTGTGTTTAATGTTAAATGCTGGAGGCTCAATGACTAGTCTTCACTTTGTCAGGCACAGAGTCCACATACCCCTTTTAAAATCCAACAGTTTTTAGCTCCTAGAGAGCCAAAATAAAAGGTCTTTATGTAAAAGCTTTATCAAAGCTTCCATTTTCTTCAACCACTCTTGTAGCTTAGTCTGCCAGACTACTAAATTGCTGTCATTGAAACACTGACCAGCCCTATTCTATCCTTTAGGAAACAGAATGCCCTGATTAGACCCAGGTATCCCGTATCAACTCTATTAAGACGCACAACAGTCTATATCCAGTCTATTTGATTCTGAGAACCAAAGAATCCCTATACTAAACTCTTTGTTTTTTAGAGACAAGTCAAAAGAAAGACCTTTGCTGAATCATAACATTAAACCTTGATAGCTGTTGAGAAAATCTAATCATTGCTTCATAAAAGTTTCTTATACTTATAATATGCTACTTTTTCTTCATATATCCATAGATCTAGATAATTTTTTCTCCTATTTAATTCAAGTTCTCTTTGAAGTTTAAAACTATAGTGATGTATACTTATTTGAATTCATAATATCATCTTTTTCTCTCCTGATGTAATCATACAACACCAAACCATGTATTTTTCATCATGTAACAGTTAATTTCTATATATGTCTAATTATAAAATGGTATAAGAATTGTATTCATTTACCTCTCATTTTTTTCAGAGGAATTGGTAAACTATTTTTCATTTGAGTTAATAGAATATTTTCAGATGTTTTATACTATATTCTTTCTTTTGGTTTTATGCTTGTCCTAAGCAGCTGACTGCAAAAGATTTCCTCTGCATTAAAAAAATATATATTTTTATACAGGTTAATATACAAAGGCCTGATTTTTTTTAATGCTGCTTATAGTGCCTTATTGTCTCTACTTGCTCTTTAAAAAATATTATGTTGCCTAGTCCTGTGATGGCATTGTATCTTCCTTTACCTAGAGTCTTCATGATGACAGTTACTTAGAAAATTCTCAGTCTCAGAGTTCTTGGTATTTGGGAACACTATCCTTCCTCAATAAGATGACTGTGTAGTCAGTTGGCTCATAGTTTGAATTTTTGATAGTGATTTTGGAAAATCAGGTATTATCATATTTTGCATAAAGTAAGAATTTTTGTATTCTTGCTCCCTTGGCACAGACTGCTCTTCCCCTTACCTAATATAATTTTACTTTTCTTCCCAAATATTTAGCACACTTACTCCTCCTTCTGGGAGACAGAGTGCCCCATTCAGTCACTACATGCTGCTCAAAGTCTAGGATCTCTAGGTGATGTAAAACTTTCTCCATCAGGTCTTGTGGCTTTCTTTGGTACAAAGAAACATAGACTAAAATTAAGTTTCCCACGCACCTCTCCAAACTTGTTCACCCAGCATACAATGGTGAAAAAGGACCAATACTTTCTCATTAGGAGAAAGTATAGATGGGAGACAGAACAATCACTCGTTTAAAGCAATTTTGAAATCCCAAGAAAAGGAAAACATCATCCATGATCTTACCAACCAACTTCAAAACAATTTCCTATTTATGACACATCCACATCGATTATATTCTTATGTGTGACTTTACTCAGCTCAAAGACTCTGCACACTATTTGGATTGCACTTTTTTCATGTGCTTTTTAAAAAATGCATATCTAGTTTGATGAATTTTCTGTTGATCTTGATGAATAAAAAATATGTTAACATAATTCTTATGAGATGAAAAGTGAGATTAACATTATACTAAAAGAACTGTTTCAAATGACACTGAGATTGTAAGTTCTGATGTGCTGAGAAGGTGCCAGATTTTCTGGTGTCTACCCATTTTTCTGTGAATGCTGAATCTTTTATCTCTGCCTACTCCAAAATAGTTGGTCATTTTCTGGTCACGTACCCAATTCAATAAGAGGTAATTCTTTGTAATAAATAAAATAAATAAATCTCAACTGTAAAACAGTATTTTTTCCTCAGAGTCCAATTTGCAAGCATGATAATTTTACATTACAATGTTATTGGAATTGTTAACGTTTTCATTTCATATTTTGGTAAGAAAAGAAGTAAACATCCCATAATGATAAGAAAATAAATAATAATTAATTATTAGATATATTATTTTAGAGATACCTAAAATAAAAAATTCTACAATTCACTACGGGCTCCTGTTATAATAGCTAACCTGTTTTTATACAGACATATGAATATTATAGTTAATAAACAAAATGCTAATTTACAATATATAAGAAAAACAAGGAAATAAAGGGTGCCTGTCAAATAGATCATTAGTGAAATCAGTATTCTCAGATACATTATTACATTGAGTAGCTTTAAAGAACAACAAAAGTTTGCCAAACTTTTTTAATGTAAAGGGTCTTTATGGTGCCCTTTAAAATGCATCAGAGAAAAACTATTACAGACTTAATGCATTTATATAAACGTCACAGTTATTTTTCTTAGCATTTCCTCGGAGGTGAGATGTGGGTAATGAAGACCAGAATTTCTTTTAAATACTTAATGAGGGAACATATTCTCTCCTCAGGTCCACTAGGGGCGTGGTTTCAAAGGCAAGAACTTCCCAGCTACATGCCCAACCTGCGTTCTTTCATGTTTCCATCCAGGAGCTTAGAGATCTTTAACTTTCCCACTTGGGAAGGTAAACTGTCCAGGTGAACTCCATTTGTTTAGAAAAGCCTGTGAAGGCTGGGCGCAGTGGCTCATGCCTGTAATCCCAGCACTTTGGGAAGCTGAGGAGGGCGTATCACAAGGTCAGGAGATTGAGACCATCCTGGCCAACATGGTGAAACCCCATCTCTACTAAAATACAAAAAAATTAGCTGGGCGTGGTAGCACATGCCTGTAGTCCCAACTACTAGGGAGGCTGAGCAGGAGAATTGCTTGAACCCAGGAGGTGGAGATTGCAGTGAGCCGAGATCGTGCCACTGCACTCCAGCCTGGCGCCTGGTGACAGAGCAAGACTCTGTCTCAAAAACAAAAAAACAAAAAACAAAACAAAAAAAAGCCTGTGAAAAGCTATGGGAGGACTGTGGGCAAAACAGCATATCAAATGTCAGATCAAAGATCAATCACTCCAGTGGAAGTTTAAAGAAACTCTTTTCATAGGACAGAAAACCTGAATGGGGTGGGAATATCCCCTAGGTTAAAAGTCCCCTTCTCCCACATCTGGACGGACTCCATTTCTGGATCTCCTCTCATGACAGCCTGGGCTCTCTCTTTCTCTCTATCTCTCTATCTCTTTCCTTCTCTCTCTATTTCTTTCTCCTTTTACTCTCTCTCTCTCTGCCTAAATGAATCACTTTCTGCAAAACTCTTTGGGGTCTGATATTTACTTAAACGAACTCACCATGCCCAGCGGGATCCTCTCCCCCATTCTTGGGTGAGTGAGGGAACAAGGGCCTGGAAGAACACATCTCTATCATGGAGCGACCTGAGCCCATCATCTGCAATTTGGTCACATTATTTTATGACAATATTTTTTGCTCTAATGGCACCAACAGATTGATAGTATTATTTAGGTTTCCTTGTTCTGCTTGACTCTGAAGCTCTTTGTCTTGTATAGAAACTTCAAAATAAACTACTGAGCTAGATTTTATCAAGTGCTCCTCACATTATTCATAACAGGAAATTAAATGAGAAGTATAGAATTTTGAGTCAGATACATTGATATACTACAGTGATGCTGGTTCAGCCAAATCGTAGATGAGTGTACTTGAAAACTTACTAATTTCCCGGAATAACTGTTTTCAAAAGTAAAATGGGGATAAAACATATAAAACTAATTAGGAGCTATTACAATTTTCTTTTACCCCACCTAGTGAACACTTTTTGGAGGCAGGAGTTTAATGTTGAAGAGCTTAAAATACATTTGTTTCTAATAAATTCATACAATAACTTAACTGATTCATTTTTAAATAGAAGAGTCAATTAAAAAATAAGTATTAAACATAAAGGCAGGTAAGTATACCTCTTCTAAAAGTATCTAGCTTTTCACTTCCACATTATATTTTTTTATTATTGCAATGGGATTAATTTTTAGCTCTCAGTGCAAATAGATTTTAAACTAGTAATACAACGATGATACACAGCTGTCAATCTTAACTTATTATAGCATAAGACTTCTTTCATTCAATTATATTAATTATTGACATCAAATTATTTTTAGAAAATCTACCTTAATATAAATTTAACCTAGTCTTTTAAGCTTTAGAAGATTTATGGTTTTAAAAATCCTTAATTTATTTTTTAGTGATAAATTTACTTTGTTCCCATTTTCTATTAAGCAATGTAATATCAGAACTTCTATTCATAATGCTTATTTATCATAGCCACTAAAAGTATTTTTATAAAGAGACTTATTTTTTACTTTCATGAGTTAACTTCATATTTTAAACTGAAAAATTCTAGATAATATTATGTATTTTACTGTGTAATGAGAAACTAAAATTTGATTTTGGAAGTTCAGTGACTTTTTGTTTGTGTGTTTGTTTGAGACAGGGTCTTTTGTCTGTCACCAAGGCTGGAGTGCAGTGGCATGATCTCTGCTCACTGCAACCTCCAACTCCTGGGTTCAAGTGATTTCTGTGCCTCAGCCACCCAAGTAGCTGGGACTACAGGCATGAGCCACCATGTCCAGCTAACTTTTTAAAATTTTTATTTAGTTATTTTATTTTAGTAGAGACAAGGTTTTACCATCTTAGTCCGGCTGGTCTTGTACTCCTGGTCTCATGTGATCAGCCCACATCAGCCTCCCAAAGTGCTGGGATTATGGGCATCAGCCACCATGCCTGGCCAGTTCAACAACTCTTAATATAGAATCAGGTCTTGTTAAGCATTATGACAAAGGGCTCTGAGATATGTTGTTAGAAAACAGACTGTTTATCATATACTTAATTATGTATAAATAATAGATGTTTTATTTGGTGAGAGCAATTTATCAGGAAGTTGGAGTAAGACAGAATGTGAAAGGTTTTTTTGTTGTTTTGAGACAGAGTCTCTCTCTGTCACCAGGTGCCAGGCTGGAGTGCAGTGGTGCAATCTCAGCTCACTGCAACCTCCATCTCCTGGTTTAAAGCAATTCTTCTAGAACAGAGCACTAACCCTATTCTTGAGGGCTCTGCCAAAGGCCTCGCCTCCTGCTAACAGCACATACATGATTAGGCTTCAATATATGGATGCCAGGGAAAAATAAACATGGACACTAACAGCAAGTAATTCAAAATTGCAATGGGCAGTTGCCAGAAGTTAAGTTGATCTTTCTTCCTGAGTGAGAGTTTTTGCAAAGCAGTGCTAGAAAGGAACACTGGCTTATATGTTGGGAACTTTAACTGATTTGCTAAGAAGTACATGCATAAACTTATATTCAGGTGAAATCAACAAATGATTGTCAGCGAAGAAAGACATTTTAAAAGGTATTTTAGAATAAAGTAAATGTAAAGTGGAATAGATTAGGATTAGAAGTAGGGAAGACAATTAAATGGTACAAAGTTCTTCCAGATATGTGATAACATACTGGGCCAGGGTGAATGGGAACACAATATGTAGACATTGTTTATATTTTCAGAGTCAGAGATATTAGAATTAAACTATAAAAGCTTACTTAAAATGTTCAAAGATATACATGTGTTATACTTGCTCTGAACAGGGCTGGCATTCTTTCTTTGATTCTAAAAAGAAAGTCCTAGAAATACTAAGAACCATTAACTGCAATATTGTTGTTTAAACAAATAAAATATGAAGAGAGGCCAATAATTTCATAGATGATACATGTGAGGTAGGAAATAAACCCAGAATATTATTTCTTTATCTTCAGTGGCTAAGCAATTAACTTTAATACTATATTTTTTGCAGCAATTCAGGGACTGAATATAAACAGTCACCCAAAACCTTACTCATAATTGTAAATAATATGAGGAAGAAAACATTCTAAATTTCAAATTATGGTGGCAGTTTTTCATATACAATACCCTTCACATAACAAAAAATAATCAGGCATTCATAAAATTTGGATATTCTACCCAAGTCTCCTGTTGATATGTAATCCCCCGATATTGGAGTTGGGGCCTGATGAGAGGTACTGGCTTATGGAAGTGGATTTCTCATGAATGGCTTGGGCCATCCTCTTGGTGATAAGTGAGCTCACATGCCCAGTTCACAGGCAATCTGGTTGTTTAAACGTGTGTGGCACCTACCCACCCCCAACTCTGGTGCTTTATCTCTTGTTTCTGCTTTTGCCATGTGACATGCTCACTTCCCCTTTGTCTTCTGTCATGATTGGAAGCTTCCCCAGAAGCAGATGTCAGCACCATGCTTCCTGTATATCCTGCAGAACTGTGAGCCAATTAAGCCTTTTTAAAATAAATTACCCAGTCTTAGGTATTTCTTTATAGCAATGCAAGAATGGCCTAATACTGCCATATAAATAAACAAAACAGAAAATGATGTAAAACCAAAGAAGCAACAGAAAATACATAGACTCTGTCTAAGTCTGTTCTGTGTTGCTATAAGAGAATACCTGAAACTAGATAATTTATAAATAAAAGAGGCTTATTCAGCTCACATTTCTGGTGAATGGGAAGTTCAAGGGCATGGCACTGGCTTATGATGAAGACTTCCGTGCTGCTTAATCAAATTGCAGCATGTGAAAGGGTGAACCATCATGTGTGAAAAAGAACCAGACAGAAGGAGAACCTTCAGTATATAACAACTCGCTCTCACAAGAACTAACCCATTATCTTTAGAGCAAGTACTCACTCACTCACACAAAAGGCATTAATCTATTCATGAGGGATCTGTCCCCATGACTCAAAACTTTCCACTAGGCCACACCTCTCCCAACACTGCTGCACTGGGGATTTAACTTGGGTTTTGGTGGGAGGGAATCACATCCAAACCATAGCAGACCTACAAGATGTGTTTTGGTAGAAAACTGAAAAGGGAGGAAGAAAAGAAAGAAGGATCAAAGCCCAGTGGAATTAAAAAATTGAAGTAGAATAACTCAAATTAGTAACTTAGTGAGTGTGTTTAAAGGCAGTTAGCCACATTTGAAGATAAAAGATTTTTATCTATCCTTTGATCGATCGATCAACTAACCGATCTATGTATTGATCTATCTCTCCTATTGGATCTATTTTCCTGGAGAACCCTGATTAATACACTCCACAACATTCCATGGAAATGTGTTTCAGGTCTGTGCTTCTGATGGGTATGGGTGAATCTAGTTTTAGAAGGAATCCTCTCCTATATGCATCTTCCTCCAAGAAGACAACAGGAGTAAATATAGCCTTGTCAATACAAAAACGTGCAGGCTGTGTGGCGCAATGGCAGTCTGACCTCGGAGTGCCAGCATTTTACCAGTTATGAAGGAAAGCCAGTGCCCAGCACCTGGAGATATTGGGACAGTTAGAATTCTAGGGTATGTGGCATGTTACCTTCTTCCTGTGTGGTGGAGAAAATCATGAACTTCTTCAGAAGCAGACCTTGGTTTTATTCTTCCTATTGGGAGAAGAGGGACTTAAGACTAACTCTTTGGCCTTACAACTTATTGCAAGCTTCAAGCCTAATTTTCAATTTGTTCCAGGAATAAAATAATGTCTTCTATAGAGTCAGCTCTTTAGCAATATATTTAAAAAAAAAAAAACACTTAGCACATAGTAGGCACTCAATAAATGTTTGTAGAATAAGTGAATGTATCATTTATTGGGGGAAGAAACAGAAAAGCTGACAAATTATATGTCTCATTTCCAGTGTCACAATCCTACCCCACAATGGAGTTTTTCTGAACTTCAATAAAGAAAAATTAAAAACTATAATGCCAATAAAAATACTGAAGAAAGTTTTATTCCTCCTGTATCAGAAATGAGACAAAAATTATTCATTATTCACTTTTTCCCTAGTAGCAAAGATATTGCATATTGATTTCTTAGGCTTCTGATTAAATTATGAAAAAGGAAAGTAAAAATAAAGAAACAAAAACACTGCTATGTGATATCCGTATGTCTTAAAGTGTAATGCACACTGTGTATTGCTCATTTCATTTATATACTTCTATTTCTACCCCAATAACAAAGCATAACATCATAAGGTAACAAAAGTCATATAGTTTGAATTTGTGTCCCCATGCAAATCTCATGTTAAATTGTAACCCCCAATATTTGAGGTGGGGCCTTATGGGAGATGATTAGATCATAGGGGAGTGTTTCTCATGAATGGTTTAGCATCATCCACTTGGTGCTGTTCTTAGGATAGGGATTTCTCATGAGATCTGGTTGTTTAAAGTGTGTGACATTTGTCCACTTCTTACTTTTGCTCCTGCTTTTACCATTTGATATGCCTGCTCCCGCTTTGCCTTCTGCCATGACTGGAAGCTTCCTGATACCTCCCCAGAAGCAGATGCCAGTACAGTTTCTGCAAGGCCTGCAGAAGTGTGAGCCAATTAGACCTCTTTTCTTATATATTACCCAGTCTCAGGTGTTTCATTAGAGTAATGCAAGGATGGCCTAATACAAAAAGGTGAATATAA
Organism: Ateles fusciceps; assembly: GCA_036589455.1. Taxonomy (NCBI): domain Eukaryota; kingdom Metazoa; phylum Chordata; class Mammalia; order Primates; family Atelidae; genus Ateles; species Ateles fusciceps. Next base: position 2,661,648 of record JAZHEH010003445.1, read on the forward strand.
AAGAAATTGTTTTCCTATTAAAAATCTTTTTCTCTCTAAAAGTAACATAGAATTCAAGTCAATATCATAAGTCAGAATGAAATAACATTTGTCTTATAACTGATGTGTGAAAACAGTAAGAGAACTAAAGAGCAAGAGCAAAAACATAGTTCTAATGACTTAAGCATATTTATTGCCATCAAAACATACTCCGGTATTTTTTATTTTTTGGCCTGCTTGTTAAGGATATGCCTTAACACTTTATCTTGGAAAATTATTAAAAATTAAAAGAAACAGTTTCCACTGAAAATTAGAAAGTATCTTCACTTTCTAATTTTCCACTGAACTTCCTAATTTTCCACTTTAACTTTCTAATTTTCCAGTGAAAATTAGAAAGTATCTTAAAAGACTAAGAATTCATTTGACTAGACTATAGTTGCCAGATAAAAATTAAAAACCAAGGCAATGTTGAATATCAGATCAACAAGTATTTTCTTGTTAGCATAACTATGTCCCTGACATTGCATGGCATCTACTTATGTTGCTATCTCGTTGCTCATCTTAAATTCAAATTTAATTTTGCATCCTTTGTTGTTGTTTAATCTGACAATCCTGCATTGGGTAAACATACAACAGAACCTTCAAAGCATGAGCTATGGGTAATGTTACCAAAGCAAAAGAAGAAAGTTTCTTCACTACTTTTTTCTTTCTTCTTGGGAAACATTCACTGAAGCATATTATGTTGTGACAGGTTCTGTTTACTGAAAACATATGCTATTAGCCCTTGAGGGCAAAACTGTTAAATTAAAATGGACATTTTTAACATAAATTTATCTGATCCCTTTTTAATTTAAATTGATTGATATCACAAGATAAACGGTATTATAGAAGCAGATAAAAGTAAGTAGGTTTGGGGAAAACTATTTTTTGTCTGTTTTTATAGTTGTTCTTTTAAATTGTTTCTGGTTGGGAGGCTTTTTTTTAATGTTTTCATTTCATTTTAAAACAATGACAAGCTAGGCAATAATTCAGAATTTTTTCTTTTCTTTTTCACTGTCAGAATTAACTAATTATTTTCCTAAATTTACATGTATATTGTAGTGCTCATTTTCCAAATGTGGCTGCAAAAATGGCAACATTTGAAGTTCTACAAAGAAATCTAGCATAAATCCTCTTCTACCTAAAAGCATTAAAGGCTTTGTAGTAAACTAAATTTGAATTAATTGTCATCTGACTTTGTTATCCAAGAGTATTCTCTATTTCATTATCAAGCTATGTTTAGTTATCAAGCTGTCAAGGTTTGGGGCTTGCACCCTCTGAAGCAACAGCCTGAACTGTACGTTGGCTCCTTTGGCCATGGCTGGGACACAGGGCACTATGTCCCCAGGCTGCACAGAGGAATGAGGCGCAAACAAAACCATTTTTCCCTCCTAGGTCTCTGGACCTGTGATAAGAAGGGCTGCTATGAAGGCCTCTGACATGGCCTGGAGACATTTTCCCATTTTCTCGGTAATTAACATTTGGCTCCTCATTACTTAGGCAAATTTCTACAGCCTTCTTGAATTTCTTCTGAGAAAATGGACTATTTTCTTTTCTCTCACATTGTCAGGCTGCAAAATTTCCAAACTTTTATGCTCTGCTTCCTCTTCCACTTTGCTACTTAGAAATTTCTTCTACTAGATACCCTAAATCATCTCTCTAATTCGAAGTTCCAAGATCTCTAGGCTGGGGTCAAAATGCCACTAGTCTCCTTGCTGAAGCATAGCAAGAGTCACATTTGCTCCAGTTCTCAAGAAGTTTATCATCTCCATCCGAGGCCACCTCACTAATTAACTCAAAATTTTTCTCTGTGTGTATTTATTCTGTTGAACATTATATGCCAAGAGATTTGGAAATTCCAGCAAATATGGCAGAAGAAAGACTTCACATTTTACTGTTTAAACATAAAACACGATCTTTCCCCTTAAATATTCTTCAGCACAATATTTGAAGAAATTTCCTTTCGGCACATATATACTCCATTAATCTTAAAGCACTTATAAAGATCCATGAAACGAATAGATTTTGGAAGGGATTTTTTGTCTTGTGACTTAAATTTGCATTTGTAAAAGGAAGGATTAATTTATAAAGGAAATATGTAGAAAGCATCAAGATTCAAATTGTGCTTTAAAAATAAAATGGAAATCCTTTCTTGGTAGTTGGAATCATTTTTACCTAACTAAGCCAATAACACTTGGCCAGATGACAGTCTGAAAGAAGATGGACTAATTTCCAGTATTTAAAAGCATTTTTAAATCCTAATTGTCTTGGAACATAAATACAGTCATAAGAAATAAAATTGGTTTGACAGGAAGATTTCTTGAATCAGCAAGTCAGGTCAGGCAACCCATATTATTTTTCCTTTTCAGTAAAGGATAATTCTCTGAAATTTTTGAAATTAAAAAATTGAGTTCAATATAATTTATCTTTCATATTTTAGTGTTATACTTCATCAGTTACCTATTGGATGCCAATCTTTATCCTGGGTGTTCTGAAATATCAATTTACTATTTAGAAAATCATGTATTGAATGCCTAGCTATATATTGTTATTGTTTTACAGATGAAGTCCCTGGTAACTGGAGACATTAAGTAATTTCCCCACTGTTAGAAAGTAGGAGAGTGAGTAACTAATTCTGTCATATAAAGCCAATGAGCATTCCACAATGCCATGCCATCCTTCAGATAAACATTTTTATTTGTCCCTGATTCACCTAAATTTTCTTTTCTTTTTTTTTTTTTTTGAGACAGAGTCTTGCTCTGTCACCAGGTGCCTGGCTCACTGCAACCTCCGCCTGCTGGGTTCAAGCAACTCTCCTACTTCAGCCTGCTGAGTAGCTGGGACTACAGGCGCATGCCACCACACCCAGCTAATTTTTGTATTTCTTAGTAGAGACGGGGTTTCATCATGTTGGCCAGGATGATCTCGATCTCTTGACCTCATGATACTCCTGCCTTGGCCTCCCAAAGTGCTGGGATCACAGGCGTGAGCCACCACGCCCGGCCAGATTCACCTAAATTTTCTAAATTCACTTCTAAATACCTATCATGATGCCATGTGTAGGTCTACCAATGAAAGAAAAACATGATTATTTGAAGTGACCTATACTAGAAATAGAAATATGCTAAGTCACTCTTCAAGCAGTAAAACATTTTAGTTACAAAGAGTAGTGATTTGTGTCCAAGGTCCTTCGTTGTCTCCTGTTTCGGATCCTCCAAAAATCACAGCATACACGCATTAAACTTTGAAGTTCATTCTATGGTTTGAATCTGAGAGATAATAACAGTGTAGTTTAAACTGCTTATTAAGAATACAATGAAACAATCTCTCCTCCCTTATAAAATGGATATTCTCATAAGGGAGAATATACTCCATTTTAAAAATCTTTAATATTGCAAGTAAATTTTCCTGATTATTATTTTTCTGAGATGCTGTATTAAGTTTTGGTCATTTCATTTATGCAGAGAGCGTTGAGTCTGTAGCTGTACAAATCTGCTATTGATTTCAGCTGTAATGATTTGTACAGTTTAATCCTGAGTCTTAGTTTTCCCCTCTGTAAAATAGAGATAATAGTAATTTATGTTCCTAATATTATGAGGATTAATGAAATTCATGGATATAAAATACTAGTGACAGAGAAAGTATTTAGTTAATAGTATTCATTCCCAAGATATATTGAAAACCACAACACACCATATAGATAAAAACAACTTACATTATACAAGAATGCTAATATAATGTGTTGACCCAATAGAGACATTCATTTATTGTCAGACCATGTGTCAATATTTTGTGTTTGGAAATATAGAGAAGTGGGGGAGAGAGGTGAATACAGATAAGAGGACAATACGAAAACACTATGGTGTTAGGAACTAATCTGTATCTTGACTATATCATCTTCAATATCCTGGTTGTGATATTGTATTACAGATTTGCATTATGTGCAGGTAGTCTCTGCATGATCTTATAATAGAAAATGTATCTACAATTACCTCAAGGTAAAATTAATTAAAAATATGTTAATCACGTGCATGTGAGACAACTTAGATATTTACGAATGTGTCTTACCCAGTGTTGACAAACAGGAGCAGGACAACTTAAATCACGCAAGAAAATACCTTCTTTAAGGAGTGGCTGATGCTGCCACTCTTGCTGTAGGGCATTTTAGATAGAAGAATTAGAAGAGAACTTTTGATAGTAGTGGTCATTACATGGGAAATTGCTTAAATCTCTTACTGATAATGTCTCCCTTCCAAACCACAGGTTTTAAATATGTCATTAAAGAGAAAGACAATGCTATTCATTCTATGATCTAATGGTGTATTAGCTGGTTCTCACGCTCCTACAAAGAACTGCCCAAGACTGGATAATTAGAAAGAAAAGAAGTTTAATTGACTCACAGTTCCACATGACTGGGGGAGGCCTCAGGAAAGTTAAAATTGTGGTGGAAGGTATCACTTTACAGGGAAGCAGGAGAAAGAATGAAAGCCGAGCAGTGGGGGAACTTATAAAACCATCAGATCTCATGAGAACTCACTCACTCTCATAAGAACAGCACAGGAAAAACCCGCCCTCGTGATTCAATTACCTCTCACCAGGTTCCTCCTTTTACACTTGGGGAATATGGGGGCTACAATTCAAGATGAGATTTGGGTGGGGGCACAGAACCAAACCATACCATTCTGCCCCTGCCCCCTCCCAAATGTCATGTCCTCACAATTCAAAATAAAACCATACCCTTCCAACAGTCCCTAAAGTCTTGACTCATTCCAGCATTAACTCAAAAGTTCAAATCCAAAGACTCATCTGAGACAAGACAAATCCCTTCCACCTAGGAGCCTATAAAATCAATAGCAAGTTAGTTACTTTCTAGACATAATGGGAGTAGAGGCATGGGTAAATGCAGCCATTCCAAATGGGAGAAATTGGCCAAAACAAAGAGGCCCTAAGCCCCAGGCAAGTCCAAAATCTAATGAGGCAGTCATTAAAACTTAAAGTTCCCAAATGATCTCGTTGATTCTATGTCTCACATCCAGGTCACACTGATTCAAGAGATGGACTCCCATGGCCTTAGGCAGCACTGCTTCAGTGGCTTTACAGGGTGCAGCCACCCTCCTGGCTGCTTTCCTGGGCTGGTGTTGAGTGTGTGTGGTTTTTCTAGGCACACGGTGCAAGCTGTCAGTGTATCTGCCATTCTGTTGTCCGGAGGATGGTGGGCCTCTTCTCACAGCTTCCCACTAGCCAGTGACCCAGTGGGGACTCTGTGTGGGGGCTTCAACAAACCCCACAATTTCCTTCTGCCTTGCTCTACTGGAGATTCTCCGTGATCGCTCTACCCTTGCAGCAAACTTCTGCCTGTATATCCAGGAATTGCCATACATCCTCTGAAATCTAGGTGGAGGTTCTCAAACCTCAGTTCTTTACTTCTATGCACCCACTGACTGAACACCATGTGTAAGCTGTAAAGGTTGGGGGCTTGCACCCTCTGAAGCAACAGCCTGAACTGTACGTTGGTCCCTTTTGGCCATGGATGGGACACAGGGCACTATGTCCCCAGGCTGCACAGAGGAGTCAGGTCCTGGGCCTGGCAAACAAAACCATTTTTTCCCTCCTAGGTCTCTGGACCTGTGATAGGAAGGGCTGCTATGAAGACCTCTAACAGGGCCTGGAGACATTTTTCCCATTTTCTCAGTGATTAACATTTGGCTCCTCATTACTTAGGCAAATTTCTACAGCCTTCTTGAATTTCTTCTGAGAAAATGGCTTTTTTAATTTTCTCTCACATTGTCAGGCTGCAAAATTTCCAAACTTTTATGTTCTGCTTCCTCTTTCACTTTGCTACTTAGAAATTTCTTCTACCAGATACCCGAAATCACCTCTCTAATTCAAAGTTCCAAAGATCTCTAGGCTGGGGTCAAAATGCCACTAGCATCTTTGCTAAAGCATAGCAAGAGTCACGTTTGCTCCAATTCTCAAGAAGTTTCTCATCTCCATCTCAGGCCACCTCAGCCTGGACTTTCTTTGTCCTTATCACTGTCACCATTTTGGTCAAAATCATTCAATAAGTCTCTAGGAAGTTCCAAACTTTCCCATATCTTCCTGTCTTCTGAGCCCTTTAAGTCTCTAGGAAGTTCTAAACTTTTCTGAATTTTTTTTGTCTTTTTCTGATCCCTCCAAACCGTTCCAACTCTGCCTCTTACATAGTTCCAAAGTCATTTTCACATTTTTGTATATCTTTAGAATATCACTCCATTATCTGTGGTACCAATTCACTGTATTGGTCCCTTCTCACACTGTTGTAAAGAACTGCCCAAGATTGTGTAATAAAGAAAAGAGGTTTAATTGACACACAGTTCACATGGCTGGGAAGGCCTCAGGAAACCTACAATCATAGTGGAAGGCACCTTTTCACAGTGTGGCAGGAAAGAGAACAAGAGCTGAGTGAAGGGAAAGTCCCTTATAAAACCACCATATCTTGTGAGAACTCACTCACTATCATGAGAGCAGCACAGGAAAAACTCTAGCCCATGCTTCAGTTACCTCCCACCAGGTTCCTCCCACAACACAGAGGGGAATACAGGAACTACAATTCAAGATGAGATTTGGGTGGAAACACAGCCAAATCATATCAAATGGTCATATATAAAAAGGTAAGTATTAATAAATTAGGAAATAGTCTCAGTGTAATTGCCTAGTAGGGTCTTCTTGCCTCCCCCCCAGATAGATCTGATGTATCGAGGCAGGGGAATTGCAATACAGAAAGAGTTTAATTCATGCAGAGCCAGCTAAACGGAAGACCAGAGTTTTATTATTACTCAAATCAGCCTGAGAATTTGGGGGCTGGAGTTTTTCAAAGACAATTTGGGGAAAAAATTTTTGCAATCTACCCATCTGACAAAGGGTTAATATCCAGACTCTACAAAGAACTAAAACAGATTTACAAGAAAAAAAACAAACAAACTCATCCAAAAGTGGGCAAAGGATATGAACAGACACTTTTCAAAAGAAGACATATATGGGGCCAACGAACATGTGAAAAAATGCTCATCATCACTGATTATTAGAGAAATGCAAATCAAAACAACATTGAGATACCATCTTATGCCAGTTAGAATGGCAATCATTAAAAAATCTGGAGACAACAGATGCTGGAGAGGATGCGGAGAAATAGGAACACTTTTACACTATTCGTGGGAGTGTAAACTAGTTCAACCATTGTGGAAGACAGTGTGGTGCTTCCTCAAGGACCTAGAAATAGAAACTCCATTTGATCCAGCAATCCCATTACTGGGTATATACCCAAAGGATTATAAATCATTCTATTATAAAGACACATGCACACGTATGTTCATAGCAGCACTGTTTACAACAGCAAAGACCTGGAACCAACCCAAATGCCCATCTACGATAGACTGGAAAAGGAAAATGTGGCACATATACACCATGGAATACTATGCAGCCATAAAAAATGATGAGTTTGTGTCCTTTGTAGGGACATGGATGAATCTGGAAACCATCATTATCAGCAAACTGACACAACAACAGGAAATGAAACACTGCATGTTCTCACTCATAGGAAGGTGTTGAACAATGAGAACACATGGACACAGGGAGGGGATCATCACACGCTGGGGTCTGTTGGGGGGAGCCAAGGGAGGGACAGCATGGGGAGGGGGTGGGGAGGTCGGGCAGGGATAACATGGGGAGGCGAGAAATGCCAGATGTAGGTGATAGGGGGTTGGAGGCAGCAAACCACATTGCCATGTGTGTACCTATGCAACAATCCTGCATGATCTGCACTTGTATCCCAGAACCTAAAGTACAAAAAAAAAAAAAAAAAAGAAAAGACAGTTTGGGGAAAGGAGTGGAGCTGACTAGGCAATGGGTGCTTGCTGCTGATTGGCTGGGGGTACAATCATAAAGGTGTGAAAACTGTTCTCATGCTGCTGAATTTTTTTCTCTATTAGGCCAGAGGAGCAGTTGGTGGGTCTACATGAAGCCATTGGTGAGAGGGTCCAGGTGGAGCTACTGGTTATTAGACTTGCAAGAAACCTGAAAAGATATCTTAAAAGGCCAGTCTTAGGTTCTACAATAGTGATGCTATTTTCAGGAGTAATTGAGGAAGTTGTGTATCTTGTGACCTCTGGAATGATCACTATCAATCCTTTATGACTACGCCTTAGCAGAGTTCAGGCTCCTCTCATTCTTCTAGACTAGCGGCCTCTCAATAAATTGACAAAAAATGATTGACTATTAGGGAAGGCCTATCATCATTTTAAACTATAAACTAAATGTCTCTCAAAGCCTGGCCCAATCCCAGTAATAATTAAGGGCAGCTTGAAGGCTAAAGGCAAGATGAGGGCTGGCTAGATCAGATCTCCCTGACTGCCTTAATTTTCTCATGGTTATCATTTATGCAAAGATAGTTTCATCATCAAAGAATGAATGCTTAAAAATAATTGTGCTTCATATTTATTAAAATGGACTGAAACATATGCTTAATGTGTATAAATACATCACACACACACACACACACACACACATTCCCATGTGTGTGTATGTGTGTATGTATTTGAAGAACAAATTCTCGTAATTGAAAACATTGAGGAAAGAGGACAGAGATATTTTGAAAAGAGCCAACGTTTAATAAAGAAGAACGTAGCACATAAAACAAGATTGGTAGTCACACAACAAACATTCATAGGACGCTAGGTCCCTGGAGTTTTTGAAAAGTGGGATATTAATGAAAAACAAACAATTTTAAGAGGAGCCATTGTGTTATTTTTGTTGCTGTTTAAGATCATCTATGCAAGAATACTTGGAGGGTGATAAGAGTGAACTCATGGGTAAAGTCTGGAGGACGTATTATAGACTTGGCAAGGCATGATGGTAGCTTGAATAAGGGTGGGGGGGGATAGAAGACTGACAGATTCAAATTAGAATTAAAAAGTATTGAATATGGGGTGAGGAGAAAAATATATCCAGATGTATGGCTAACAAGGCAGGTAGATTTATCATTTATTAATATAGAAAAATTATAATTCAAGAAGGAGATGTTAAGAAAAAAAGATAAAAAATATAGAAAAATTGAAGACAAGTCAAATATGGAAGATGGGGTGGGTTTGAAAATAGGTTTAAATTAGTTAGATTTAGTTAGATTTATAACTAATATAAATGTGCTGGATTTTAAAATAATAAATTTAAAGCTGCCAGTCAGATATCTAAATTTAATGATAAAGAAGAAAGTTGGAAATAGAAGTTTAGAAGTCACAGATAAGGACTGGGCTTGACTTATGGATTTGAGTGGGATCAACAAATAAAATACGTATGAAGCCATTGAAGTTGATGAGATCATTAGGAAGATGGGGGAGAATCAGAATAGAAGAGGGTCCATGACTAACACATACAGGGTTCCCATGTCTAGAAGTCAGGGCCAAAGAAAAACAACTGCCAGACAGAAGGAGTAGCCAAATTTATAGGAAGAAAATCAGGGGAGTGTGGTGTTGGGAAACTAAGGAGAATAGTGGTAGAGTAGGGTGAAGGAAACATGTTTATCAGTTATTTTAGCAAGAGTTGTTTGGGTGGAACATAAGGAACAAGTCAGAAGAGAGGTTGGTAAAAAATTAAAAAAAGAAAGTGAAAAAGGGTTACCAGGCACCCAGAACAAAGAGGTTTTCAGGAGGTTTAGTATTTATACATTTTCTTAAATGTGGGGAAGGTATGCAGGAAGAGGGGCGAATGGTTACATTTTTGTGAGGCTTTAGTTTGTGCCCAGTTAATCTACCTTTTATACAAAGTGAATATTTAAAGAGAAAAGAGAGTAAAGAAATATTTGTGGATAAATGAAGAAATCATTATTATAAAATGTCTATTTTTAAGAAAGCAATTGACACACTCAAGTGATTTTCAGAAAATAAAAATAGAGTATTCCGGAGGATGGTTCATCAATTGGTTCACGAATTTACCTGGAATTAGAAAGGCCTGAGTAAGCTGAGACATTCAGGAAAAACATGAAAATGTTTTGAGAAGTTTTCTTAACTAGAAATAAATATTTTAGCATGATGAATTCAACATAGATGCCCATCAACAGTGGATTTGATAAAGAAAATATCGTACATATACACCATGGAATACTACAGAGCAGCAATGTGGATAGATTTGGAGACCATTATCCTAAGAAAATTAACACAGTAACGGAAAACCAAATACCACATGTTCTCACTTATAGGTGGGAGACAAAAATTGAGTACACACAGACATAAATGTGGGAACAACAGACACTGGGGACTTCTAGAGGAGAGAGGGAGAAAGGTAGGCATGGGTCTGTAAAACTGTCTTTTGGGTACTGTGTTTACTACTTTGGTGACAGTGTAATGGGCACCCCAAAATACAATAGACCCATGTAACAAACCTGCACATGTACCCTCTGAATCCTAAAGTTTTTAAAAATTGTATTTCCTTGAAAAAAATAATATTGTAACCATCTGATGGGTTCATCTTGCCTGCTGCCCAGATGCACCTGATTTATCAGAGACAGGAGAATTGCAATAGTAAAAGTTTAATACATGTAGAGTCAGTTCAATGGAAGACTAGAATTTTATTATTACTCAAATAAGCCTCCGACAAAATTTGGAGGCTAGAGTTTTTTAAAGATAGTTTGGCAAGCAGGGGACTAGGGAATAGGTGCTGCTGATTAGTTGAGGATTAAATCACAGGGGCATGGAAATGGTTCTCCTGCTCTGAGTCCACTTCTGAGTGGGGGTTGTGTCATGAGTTGCATGTCTGAGTGAAATCATCAGGTCATCAAAAATACAAAAGTCTGAAAAGACAACTCAAAAGGCCAATCTTTGGTTCTGCAATCACCACCTTATTTACAGGAGTCATTAGGGAGGTTACAAATATTGTAACCTCCAGAGCAATGACTAGTTATTGTTTAACGATGCCTCTTTGCAAAACACTTTCATAATCTTAACTTCATGGCCTTTTATTCGTTTTAAAAAGGAAATTTAGTTTGTGGAAGTTCTGTTATCATCCTTGCTTTAAGATTAAACTAAAATTTCTCCCAAAGGTAGCTTTGCCCACCCCTAGGAATGACTAAGGGCAGTTTGGAGTTTAAGGTAAGATATCATAATTTTGTAATTGTCATAATTGTTGCAAAGGTGATTTCAATAGGAGAGAAGACAAGTATATAAGTTGATCTCTAGATATAATGAAGGGAAAATGTATTTAGTAATTGATGGTTTTAATTCATTAATAAATCATTAAAAAGAAACAATCTTCAGCTTAGATTTGGGATAGGATTAGGGAACATGACAAGAAAATGTGAGTGTTGCTGTTGCTGTTGTTGTTTTTTGAGACGGAGTCCCACTCTGTCTCTGAGACTGAAGTGCAGTGGTGTAATCTCGGCTCACTGCAACCTCCACCTCCCAGGTTCAAGTGATTCTCTTGCCTTAGCCTCCCAAGTAGCTGGTACTACATGAGCATGCCAGCACGCCTGGCCAACTTTTTTTGTGTATTTTTAGTAGAGACTGGGTTTCTTCGTGTTAACCAGGATAATCTTGATCTCCTGACCTCGTGATCCACCCGCCTCAGCCTCCCAAATGCTGGAATTACAGGCATGAGCCACCAAACCTGGCCGAAAATGTGCGTTTTGATAAAAGTAGAAAAGTATGAAATAGTCTTTAAGATGACGGAAAGCTCATACTACCGGAGCAATGACATAGGGATTCCAGGCAGTGCTTTCTGCTCATACTGAAGTGAATGCATAAAAGTTTATTTTTATTTAAAAATGCCTATTTTATCTGGCAAAACTTACTTGCAAACACAAATTCAACTGAGTTCATCTAGGGTGAGTGTAGGTGATTAAAGGGGGAGTATGAGAGAGATAAAGGGGATTTTATAGTGATGCTAGGTTATTACGGTGGAGGGTGAGAGAGATAAAAGCAGTTGAGTATATTCACCAAAAATGTAAAGTGATTACTTCAGATAATCCAAGATAAATAAAACAGAAGCCAGAAGATGTCTAAGGAATATTAAAGCATTGGAAAGTTTCATGTATTTTAAATCTTGTAGCACTTGAAGAACTACTGTTTTGAGATATCTTAATCAAGGAGCTGTACGGTCAAGACCTAGTAGTCAGAAATGTGGATGTTAAATTTTATGTTTTGACATTAGAAACAATATGATCTCTGACTATAACTATGGCCAGAACATTACCTGCGTGTGAGTGGTTAAAATGAAGTACAGAAAATGAGTTAAACAGGTTAAGAAGGAGCCAGGTACTTCTTTTGATTTAAATTAATGTAAATGTATATATGCAAAATATGTAAGATTTTTGGTCATCTGTGATTTAAATAATGCACGCCTTTCCCAATATAATATGCCATTCATCTGAGTGAGTCATCTAATTTGGGGTGTGTCAAAATTTTCCCTTACAATAGGTAGATTTGGGGAAAATGATATTTTTTCCTGTAGTCCCTAAATTGACAGAAGGGTGCAGCCAGCGGCCGTCATCCTACCTGTATGAGAAAGTTCTGTCTATAGTAATTATAGGAAATTGCAAGTAGAAATCAACAATGGACAGATGGGCTGAGAGATTTAGTAGGATTAATCCCCACTTTTTCCTAGAATTCAGTCTTTAGTTCAGAAATTTATCTGAATGTAATTGAAATCTCCAAACAATTCTGCCAGAAATGCAGGTGGTTGTTGTTGTTTGCTTGTTTTGTTTTGTTTTCTCTCAACCTTGTCTCAGTTGCTCAGTTGTATTTCTTTGACTTGCTTCTGAAACAGCTCTAATGTAATTATAAAAAAACTATAGCAGATAAACTCTATTTCTCTTCTCAAAACAACTCAGTCTACTTTATTCTTTTCTGCCCTGAAAGGCAGATCACTATAGACTGTATTAAACTTTTGTTTACATTAGTCATTGGAATCAACCAATTGAAGGGGACCTAATATCCCCACCCCATTCATCTTCAGGAGAAGATAGTTTACATCAGGTCTGGCTAGATCTCTTAACCTTTTCTATGTCTGGTACAACAGACATCTTACGCCTTTAGGCCTAGAGATGGTAATGGTGTTTTTAAATTTTGCTACACTAGTTGGTTTCCCTTAATTGTGTCCACACTTTTGTAAATACTCTCATTATAAAAATGTCTCCAATTAAATCTTTTGTATGCATTATCTAATTTTTATTTTTAATTTCTGAAGAAATAGGTATTCTTATGCATACATATGTAGACATATGTATGTAGATATACAATATGAAAAAGAGTGTAGAATAATTGATTTATTAAAATATTCTGAAATAAATTTGAGTTAAAAATATGCTCAGTTCAAATGTTTTTTTCATTTTTCATAGCAACTGACTTTGACATTTTTATGGGCCAATTTCATACTGAACTCATCCAAATTCTAAAAATAAAGTGATTTGTTACTTCAAACTCCTTGGTAAGTCTACTTGAGGCAACACTGCTGAAGAACTGAAGAACAGAGCTATAAATTCTTAGATGTATAAATTCAGAATGGCATTCCCAAGTTTTACTTGAACTTTTAAAATATAATATCAGAGAAAGAAAAAAAGAACTAAAAATGTTTACTACTTCCTCACTAATGAGTGTAATCATAAAAGAAATTATCTCACCTCTCCTCATAAACTTTGTGCACTTTTTTGTTTGAAAACATCTTATTTAGAAACATAAAGGCTATTAGAAGTCACACACACATCCATTCTTCACATTGTATTTAAGATATATTCATTTATTTTAACCACTTTTATTTCCTGTTAGCATTGAAATCTTATTCTATGAACTCATTCTACTAGTTTTATGCTTGTTAAGTGGTAAGGAAATGAATCCACCTATAGGCATTTGAATCAACAAGACTGTTTCTATTCTATTATGCTGTAATACTTGTTTTTATCCCTCTAAGAATGACTTTAAAGGAATTATATACCACTATATACTAATTATAACAGTAAAAAACTATTACTATCACTTCAATAGCTCTAGTGGAACAAGAAGAGAACCCACTTATTTATTCTTGTCAATAAATTATTTAATATATGCCTTTTCTGTACTTAAAAAAGTTATTTTTTCTTGGCAATAAATAAGGTAATTCTAATATTCTAAACATTGCAAAGGGCCATTTTGGTGAGAAACACACACACACACACACACACACACGCACACATCTTATATATATATATATACACATATATATATATCTCTCTCTCACCAATTATAGTCCCAAATTACAATATATATCTTAAAGTATCCTGGCAAAATTAAATAGACATTATTTCCTGCTTAGCATTCTTATGCATCTAATAATGGATGAAATAAATAGTCATATAATGCACACAATGATTTCATAGAGCTAACTGTATAATTTTCTTAAAATTAAGAAATATTTTACCAAACAATATAAAATTCTAAATATTTCTTGTCAAGCATTCCTTTTAAATAGCTTCTTTGCTGTTTATGAAAGTGATATCCTCAGGAGAGTCATTTCACTAAAACACAGTTTAGTAGGTGGTAATATCTCAAGTAATGCTAGAGGGTCTTTCACTAAATACTCTAGGATGACTTGCTAAGATATTCCATTATGGTTAAAACTGACAATCTGCTATAATGATTGGACATCAAACTTACTCATCTTCGTTATATGATTTCATTTGACAAACCAATATTTTGATTCATAGTACAGTTTCTTAATGGCATGAAAACTAGGCAATGTGGCAAAAGGTGATTCACTTGAATTCAACTATATCAGATAAAGTTGAGTCCAGGCTGTTTTCAGATAGCAGGATTGTGCTGAATAAAGTGAACTAATGCAGCAGTTTAGTAAATAATACTATCATAAAATAGAGGATATAGCATTTGACTACTAAAACCATCAATACACTTTGTTTAAGAAGCTGTAAAATGTAATGCTATTATAAAAACCATTATTTCAGGCCTAAAGATAGTCAGAGACAGTGGAACTAAAATTAGCATTGAAATGAATAATTCAAAAAGATTATGAGATCTTCTTTGAAATGGATAATTATGGCAGAGACACCCTGTTGCCTACTCTATTAGGTGTTCTTCCATTCTTTCTTTGAAATAATATCATGATTTCTATCTAGATGCTTGATTCTCTAAACTAACATATATTTTCCAGCAACTGAGAATTAAATTCTGGAATATAAGAAAAAAGATGTATGTCTTCTAGCTACTGGAAATATAAGTAAGGTGACTATTTCTTTCCACTTTAAAAAATATGGTTTTTTTTCTAGCTAACTGGATTATAGATGCTATGTTTGGAGGGTAAGTTGAAATTTAAATAATAAGGGAGAAGTCACGTATTGTGGATTTTGGAACAAAAAGAGGACACATGTGTGTGTGTGTCTGTGTGTGTGTGTATGTGTGCGTGCAACAATAAAAATAAAGTTAGAATGAATATTAAACATAGAATATTTCATGTTTAGTTTTTGCTTATCTAGTAAAATCTTGTTAAAAGATCTTGATGAGAATACAGTAAGTTTTTGTGGATGTTGTTATTGGAAATGGTATAAGCTACTTTCAAAGTACTAATATTAGTACTTAATATAGTAGCAGTTAGATGCCCAGACCTCTCCACCAAACAGAAATAGTTATTTGCCAGTTACCAGGGAAAGTTTAAAAGAACTACTTCTTCTCTTAGAAACCTGAAAAATTAGACCAAGTAAACTGTGGAAAGAATTTGCAGGATATGTGGTAATACATTCTATTCTTTTGTGAGAGTAAATTCTCTAGTCTGCAAGTTGAATCTTGACTATCTTTTTTAAAAAGTAAAAAATAAAATTTTTGTTTATTTATTTTTGTTCTATTTTATTAGGAGGGTCTAATAGATTATAGTAAAAAAATAATTCCATAGACATGAGTGAAACAAAAAGAATATGATTCCAAAAACCTGAATAAGTGAAAGTACATAGAAGAAATCACACAATTTTAGTGTGACTAAAGCAAGCTAAATTTATGGAAGTTAATTGTAGATATTCCTTCAGAAATATCTCTGTATTACCATGATTCATATGTTTCTGAATTTCAAATGAGTATCAAACATTATTATCATGAAAATCAATAGTATCTTTCTGTGCTTAATAGAGATAGAGGTATCTCAAAAGTACATGCTCCAGTGAGTACTTTACAGTGTGTATATAGAAGGTTTATCAGATATCTATGGAGGAAAAGAGAGAGAGAAAAATGAGAGTAAAAGTGAGTAACATAAAAAAAGAATTAGTTCAGAAGTTTCAGCTACTAAATTGGATAGTGTATGCCATACCAAAAATCACATTTTTATAAAGAGCTGGATGAAAGATAGAAATAACATGATTGAAGCCAGTAAAAAGTTGTTGAGGTAATGAGAACTGGAGGTGCTAAGAATCTAAACAGAGAAACTCAGGAATTTTTTGACAGTTTTATGAAGAGACAAAAATTAGAATTACAGGAATGAAATGGAGATTGACCTGATATTACCAGGTTTTCAATCCAGCCCTGATACAGCAAAATTGATGATTAGCACATCTTTCTTAAATATCACAAAAAATATTATTAGGCATACAGAAGGAAGAACTATGGAAACAAAACCAAGAAAAAAATGGACAATATAAATAGACTTATAATTGACAGAGTTATTGAAATTGGCTAAAAAAAATTTTTAAAGGAACTTTAAAAAATGTTCAGTATAATGTAGGAAATATGGATACAATAAATAAATATATAGATTTCAGGGAGAAATTGAAATATTTTTAGGTGAAATAGGCCAAAGATAAGTCAATAACTTTTAAATGAGGTTCAGATAAAAAAAATTTTCATATATGAAATAAAATGTCAGCTAAGGTTGGGAGAGGGAGCTAACAAGTCGAAGTGTTGATGGGAGTAAAGATGGAATGACTAATGAAATCCAAGCTTTTCTAGGCATTTAAAAGAAGTGTAATATTGAAATGGGGGTGAAGTAAAGCCCAAATTACCCTAGAGGCTATTTTCCACCAATGAGAGGGCCAGAAGAATGCCAAAAGTTAGTAAGAGGATGCTTTCTTTTACATTACAAAAGCTGTGAAAGATCAATTCTAGATCCGAAAGATAAGTAATTTTCACAATAATTTTAAAATACTTTTTAGGATAAACACATGCATAGGCAATCAGAGTAACATTTTAGAGCCAAAATAAGTAATCCTACCAAATTTTAGCAGTTTCTTTATTTTTAATTCCTTTCGATTTTTTTTTTCTTGACTTACTAAGTTATAAGATCACTGTCATGTCACAGAAAAAATTTAGTTTGGTTTTCACAATGTATTTTACAAAATAACTGTGCCATTTTGAAATGCCAATTAGATGGTAGAATTGCAATGTGTACTGACAGTTAGTTAAAAAAATAATTTTGATTGTCTGGGTCAATCTTAACTTCCTCCTTAGCCTTTCCTCTTTAGGAATCATAGTGTTGAAATTAATGATTAAATAAAAATCCACATATTAAATTTGAAGAAGATGTAAATGGAAGAGAGATAAAGTAATATTTTTAATTGAAAATATTATCAATAGGCTGGAATCAATGTCTGAAATTAAAACAATAACATTCTATAATAATAAATGTAAAATGGTGTTTCTAAGTTAAAATATTCGATCAAGCAGAAGCAGGTTAATGAAAATGTAGCTTCTGTTATATTTGATAAAGACATACTCATTTGGTTGATTAAAACACCATTATAAATCCAGGGTAGGATGAAATATTGTATAAGCTAAACACATTTTTAAATTTAGAATAATAAAATAGCAGGAAGTAATATTTCAGTTAATTTGGGCTTTGCATGTAAGACAGCTAATGGCTAACTAGAAGACATTTATAGGTATTTGGCCTGAAAACTAAATTCAAAGAAACCATAATAGGAAAAAATGTAAAAAGAACTGATGATTAAAATGAGAGTGCTGCCAATTAAAAAAAAAAAGATATTTTGCCAAAACTTACTTAAAAATGTAATGAGCTACATATATTTATCTCAATTAGTAGAAATAATTATTAAAATGTTTTCCATATTTTAATTTTTCAGTGTCAAGAGATCTAGCTAATGAATAAGAAGTCGATATATGGCCATCACAACTTTAAAAGCTTATGAATATCAGTGTAAAAGTAAATATTTCTTGTTGGATTATTGTATTGTTTGGAATTGTTTAAATATGTCACTAGTAGAAGTTAAACTAGAAGTCTAAATCAGTTTCAGTCTGTTTTTTTCTTTATTTCTTATTAGACTCAAGAGGTTTAAGAAAACTTTTTAGTTGACTCTGGCTAAGAACTAATTCTGTAATAAAATGTGTGCCTATTACATTCAATATCTGTGCTTTAGAAGATATTAGAACTTTGAACTAAATTATTCTCTTTCCATTTTCATGTCTGCTATTGAATTCATCTTAGCAATTTATGTCAAACTTTCTTTTTAAAATTTTAATAGGCCTCATAAGCTGTGCCCACTTGACCCAGCTGTTGATTATACACTCTGTTGTACTGTTCTTCTCTAGAATTAGAATTTCTGTGTTAAAATACATTTAATAACTGATATTCCCAGTGTTGTAATTGGGGAAAGTTAGTCTCCAGGATATGAATTATCATGCACTGAATCATGTGGCTAATTGATAATATTGTTGATGTTATAAATCAAAACAAGAATCAGATTTGCTTTGTTCCCATTTTACTCTGCTTCCCTTATTTTATATTTGCAAGCCTTCCTTTCCAAGCAACTTCTAAGCTGTCCAAACTTAGAAATAATGCTTAACAAAGTACTGAGCAGACAGTGGGTATTTATTACACATAGATTTGTTGGCTCTGGGTTACGATTTAGGTTTCTTTAAAATTAAGCAAAGAAGACAGCTAGTTTAGCTCTACAGAAAAATAATATTTTATCTTACCTTAAAAATAAAACTCTTAGAGATGCTAATATGTTTTACTACAACATGGCACTGAATCTAAGGGAACATAATTTCTCCTTAAGGCAATGATTTACATTTATTTGCTGATTTTTCTTGAGACAGATAACAGTGAATTTCATTTTGAATAGTTTCTTACAGAAGAAAACTATAATTGCATCCAAAATATGTCTTGAACTATTTCTAAAATATCATAAACTGAGTGGCTTATAAACAACAACTATTTATTTCTCACAGTTCTAGAGTCTGGGAAATCCAAAATTAAGGCGAGAACAGATTCAATGAAGGTAAGAGCAGATTCAGTGAAGGCATGCTACTCACAGTGTGTGCTAACTGTTTTTTCCCTTGGTGGAAGGGGCAAACAGTATTTCCCTTGGACTTCTTTTATAAGGGCACTAATCGCCTTCATGACTGAACTTCCTTTATGATCTGATCACCTCCCAAAGGCTCCACCTCTTTATATCATCACCTTGGAGATTAAGATAGAAACACATGAGGTTTGGAGGGACACAAAACATTCAGACGTTAGCAATGAATATATTGCAGTATATAACAATATTGTATGTATGTATCTAAAATGGAATATATGATGAGTGAAAGATAAGTATATTGTCATAAACATGAATGTATCTGTGATTAGAATGTAGATGGCAGTTAGATGGATAAATGTGGTGATAAGCAAGAAACAGAGGGACAGAGTGAGAACGACAGAGACTTGGTCAGTAGTTGAATCCTTGTTCTCTGTAACAAAGGTATCAGGCAACTTTCTAGGAAGATGGTCACATTTTAGTACTACCAGGAATAAGCACATATCTGGGCAACCAGAACCAAGCAGTTGAGAACGCACAACACCATTGTTTGGAAGGGGCACTTAATTTTAAAAGAGCCATGAAAAAACTTGGGGCCATTAATTGTAGAATGGACAGATAAAAGCCAAATGAAAGCTCAAAACTGTCTCCCTGTTTCATATATTAAAATAGATTACTGTTCATGTAATATTGTCTTTGCTTCGAAGCATTCTAAAACTTATCGGACTAAATAATAACTAACATTTCCTGAGGAAAATAACTAAAAATATTTTATTTTCAGCTTTTTCTTGGCATAGTCATCACACACATTTTTTTTCTAGCTTCTAGCTTCTGTGAAATTTATGTGGCTAGTATCTAATTTGAATTATATGTCAGATTTTATGTAGCAAAACATTTCTTGACAAAATGAAAGTTTATTGGTCTAGAATGCCTGTTTTATATTTTAGATCCTCAGGATCAGATTTTTGTTGTTCTTGCTGTTATCCGTGGAGTATCTATCACTGAAATGTTTTAAGAATGATTCTTCAAGATGATTTTAAGAGATTGGCGTAGGGAGGCAGAGGAAGGCCCACTGACAAGAGCAGTGAATGAGAAATAACACACAGACGGAGGTAAAAACCACAGCACATGGGTTAAAAGTGTTCTGATTCCGAATGCAAAGTGGAAGTAAAGTGAATCTCAGGAAAAACAGAAGTTACAAATAAAGATATAAGAGCTTGCAAGGCTTTAATAACTCAGAAGTAAAGAGAAAATTCAGAGTGGCTAAAGCCAGAGCATGGAAAGCAAATAGACTGATGAAATGAGTTTTTTATGTTGTAAATGCAAAACAGATCTCCATTTTGCCAATAGGAATCCTAACGTTTAGCTCTCACTGTTGGATATAATGAGTGAATATTAAAAAGAGTGGAGGTTTACTAGTGTCTACTGGAAAGTTAGATAGCTATGTCACGTGTTCCCTAGGGGAAAAATATGTGTCTATCATACAAATAATTTTTATAAGAAAACTGCTACCAAAATCTAGGGAAATACAACTAAAGGAGATTGAGCTTTGACCCATTTCTACCTCTAAAAGGCTTTGCATTGGGTCTATATCTAAAAATCCATCTATTTGTTAAAATCATCTTCTTTTTCACTTTTCTTCTAATTATCAGGTTTTGTATGCCTTATTTCAGAATCAAATTATCTCCTTAATATATGAGAATACGTGATGTTAATAAATGATTTCCTTAAACTGATTTAAGTTTTCTGCTCTGAATGGAAGGATTTTCTCAGGTTAAAATGAGCTACAGCAAATACAAATACTACTCTGATATAGAAGTCTGTAGTAAGAACAACCTAGAAAAGAATAATAGTCACTGATATATTGATGAGAAAAAAAAGCATGTCCAGGGACCAATTTGAAACCAAACTTACTTTAACTAAAAACTATATTTTTGAAAGAGTGAGTAACAAAGCTTACATATTAACTAAAATTGCAAACAGCATAACTGCATAGCTTGAATAAACAACATTAAATTTTATTTTCAGGCCGGGCGCGGTGGCTTACGCCCGTAATCCCAGCACTTTGGGAGGCTGAGGTGGGCGGATCACGAGATCGAGAGATCGAGACCATCCTGGCCAACATGGTGAAACCCCGTCTCTACTAAAAATACTAAAAAAATTAGCTGGGCGTGGTGGCACGCACCTGTAGTCCCAGCTACTTGGGAGGCTGAGGCAGGAGAATTGCTTGAACCCGGGAGGTGGAGGTTGCAGTGAGCCAAGGTCGTGCCACTGCACTCCAGCCTGGCGCCTGGTGATGGAGTGAGACTCTGTCTAAAAAAAAAAAAAAAATTATTTTCATAAATGCACAGTGGTTTGGCAAAATTCTTTCTGTAAGTCTAAAAGCTCAGTAGAAAGTATTTTGACCTTTAAGTCAAATAATAATAATAATAATAATGTAGTTCTTTGCCATAACACTTTTAAAAGTTCAAGTTTCCATTCATAGTTATATCATTTTTTTGTGAAAATTGCACTAGAAATTGAACAACTTGGGATGTCTATGTTCTAATCTCAAAAAGGACCTAAAGCCAGTTTCTCAATGCTTTTCATTGAAAAGACACAGCAGCAGTGGGGCAAACTACTAATTTTTAACTGCCTTTAAAAAATAATATTCTCCAATAAAAGGAACTGCATTCAATATTATCATTTTTTAAAAAAAGGAGTGATATCCTATGGTAATATAAAATGTTTTTCTAAAATTTGTAGTTTAATTGATTATCTGGCAAACCATTTACTACTCCAGAAATCTGCAAGTAAATATTAATCCTACCTGAATATATATTTTACGTTACTCATCTCTGATACATAAGTTAGGGTTCTTGGTTATCCTTAACAGTAAACAAGATTATGAGTCAGAATATATTTTTTTCATTGCCAAAGTGGTTCATAAGTACATTAATTTTCTCAACCAAAATAATGAAACTATTGGGCCTGTAGCCCATTTATGGTAAAATCTTAACATGTGGTCTCAGATGCTGGCATATAACTCTCTAGATCCATATTATTTTGGCTCGCCAATTTATTTAGTTTTCAACAGAAATTTTTGAAAGATGCTTATAGTTTGTGTTTTTAGCTTGATAATTTATGGAAGACAAACTATGAAAATTTATCTTTGACAAAAGAAACCAGAAATTTTTGGTAAATTAAAATCTTTAGGCTATTAGCAAAAGCCTGAAGGAAAAGGTTGGAAAGGTAAAATTTTTAATAAATTTTTCAAGCACTGACTAGATTTTAGGCACTATATTATGTCTAAGAGAGGTTGATAAGTAAGACAGATGAAATTGCTATCTTAATAGAACTTATAATTTATATAAAAAACAAATATTGAAAAAATAAATGTAATGAGGATTAATAACATACTGAAGTGATGAAAATGGGTATTAGAAAAACATGCAATATTCGTAAATGGTTTTCCTTAGCTGAGTATAGTTTTCTGCTATTATTTGAAAACCTTTTTCAAGGCAAAATGAACCATTACAATATATCAATCCTACTCTGACCCTAAATGTGGTAGTAAGGACATCTCAGTCAATAATGACTTTCACTGATGTATCAGTCAGAAAATATGTGAAAAGATTGACTAGATGTTTACGTATTCCAAGGAATTTAAAAGAACAAAGTGTGAAAAAGAAGTGTAGGGTTCATATGGCCAGGAGATTTTGCCTGGCTAGTTTGGTGCTGGATGGTGTCCCTGAGTAAGTGATGGTAGAGTCGAGATTTGTAGGAAGAGAAAAATTTAGTCAGGTTAATACAGAAATAAGAGTGTTCAGAAAAGCAGAACCATATAGCAAAAGGCCTTGAAATAGGAATGACTGTGGCTGAAATTAAGCCAACACTGGTAAAGTGATCTTATACAGAGCAAACCATTTTTTTTGTGTGTGTGTGAGAGAGTACTACTGGCCCTTTGTGACTTTTTTTTTCTTAATGGTGAGATCATTGAAGTATTTTAAGCACCCTGGTCTCCTCTCAGTCACTTACTTCTCTATTTAGTTTCTAGTTTATGGTGCATCATTTTTACCCAATTTCTTGTTGATATTTTTGACTCTTTGTTCCAGTATTGTTCTGTTGTACATTTATGAAGAAAAGTATGTAATTCAGTTTAAATCTTTGCCTTTTTAGTTGATTCACCCAATTGCTAAGAAGAACTTTAGGAACCCCCCCCCAATTCTGCCTTTTAGTGACACCATTACTTCTTATTCTTCAGCTTTGTCTCTCAGTCCATCACTGTATCAACAGCTAGCTATCTGCTTCCTACATTTTCAAACTTCCTAGGGAATCACATTTTCTCATTCTCAACTGTAATCTCTACTTTTACTTCACAGAAAAAATAGAAACTAATAAACCCTAATGCCTGACATTTCCACCTCTAAATCACCATACATTTTTTAAGAACACACTAAGCATTTTCTTCTTCACATCCACTACAATGGAAGTGAGATCTTGTATGTCAAGACCTCTTCTTAACATAAGATTGGTATCTTTTTCTCAAAAAAGTTTTGATTTGTCAAAAGATTAATAATCTAATCGACTACACCATCCTTATAATACATCTAACCTCTGTTTCTTTACTGCCTTCTTTCAACTGCATGCAGCATGTAAATGTGCTTAAATTTACCCATCTTGGAACAAAACATTTTTAAAAAATAAAATAAATAGAACATTTCTTTCTGAAACCATGAATTGCTTGCTTCAGATCTAAGCTTTCTTTCAGCTTAGCCACTTAGCAATTCTCTTGATAATAATTTTGCTCTATTCTTGTTAATTCTTCCTTTCAATACATTTCTCAACACTCAACACACCAAATCTGGTATTAGTCATCTTAATTTCTCCATAACTGTTAGAAAAAAAAGAAGACGCAGCATATTATTGTGTTTTTAACTGCAATGAGCACTTTGGATTCTATCTACATTTTCGTATATTCTTTGAAAATATTGACTCCTCCTTACTTCCTTGAAATATCATCCTCCTTTAGCTTCCATTTCTCTGCACGCCTCTGTTAATTTCTGCTTTTTTGTTGACATAAATGACTTAACTTTCTTTTAGTTTTTCTTATTCTTCCCCATTTACATTTAAACTGATACCTATCCTAGGACCCTTTTATCTACTTTTATTCACTAATGTCACCAATTCAATTAGTTCATTTTCCATTGATAAAAATGTGTTTTTGCAGTACTGACTTTCCATTGTTTATTTGTGGTTGAATTCAAGCATCTTTTAAAAATGTTTCCATATGTTTCTAGTACCTATTAATATGTCATTATAATGTGTCTTTGAAAGGGGAAAAATTTAGGGAAGGGCTGATGTGAGAGAGGTCCTTGAAATCTGTAAACAAATTAATGTATATAGGGCATCAGCACTATTACATTTTCTTAATGTTGTGTTGGAAAAAAACATAATATTTCTTCTTCATAGTTTCTATATCATGGCTACATTTTCAAGTTGCTATTTTATATATATATATGTATGTATACACACACACACACACACACACACACACACACACACACACACATATATATACACCATCTCTATTAGCACTGTGATAAAAAAGCAAGCAGAGGAAGTAAAAAGAATGCAGATATTACTCTCATTCATACTCAGCCACAAACTAGGTGTGTGTTTGGTCATTTAACCTTGTGAGTTTCTCTTTAAAAGAATGACTTAGGACCAGATGCCTACTAAGGTAGTTTTTAGTCTTATGAATATTTTGACTCACTGATCCTTCCTACTTTCACAGTTGTTTTTTGAGGAGAGGGAGTTCTAGTTTACTTTATGATTCTTCACATTTACATTAACCCTGCAGAGGTTTCGAAGAGCTTCTAAGAGCTGTCAAAGAAACATGGGGATACAGGTCCAGGAGTCCATTAACCTCAACTGCATAGGCTTATTCTCAGGTGCAAGTTTGTATCCAAATATTTTATTGTCTCCTCTTTTACTGTCAGCTGCCAGGATGCTTGGGGGATCATCTGCATAATTTAAACTGCTGTAAGTGACAATCTAAATGTTGTTCTACTTCATCTCTTGACTCTAATGTATAAACATGCACGTCTTCTAAGATTAGACCCAAATCAGCTGTAATCAAATTCTATCAAAAGTGTGTTAATTTTAGTGTTGCCTTTGAATTCACATCTTGAGAAAATTAGAAGAAAGAAAACCAGCATACATAGGCACAAAGGCCCAGCATATTTTGAAATATACAGTCAATATTATTTTATCTTAAGTTTCTCAGGATCTTCATCTACACCTCAGCAATATAATAATAACAATAATTTCAGAATCATCAGGTTATTGCTTCACTTTGGGTCATCTTGAAAGTATACTTAAAATCATTTCTAAGATTTAGAAGTTTTAAGAAGCAGAATGTATCAAAACAACTTCTTGTGCTATGTGTTAGGGTAATTTACCTGAATGTGGCCACCTTGCCCTAAAAGGCAGAGTAAATCACTTGCCAGTCTACTTTAATTTTTGTTCTTCTCAATCTTACTTCCTGTCCTTCTATAGCCTGGCTCTATTTCTGGAACCCATTAAGCATTTTATATCCCATTTACTAGTACCTGCTCCTTTTCATATAATCTAAATTAACTCAATTCCACTTGACAATCAAGCTTCTAAGAAAAAGCTCAGTTCATCATTATAAAGCTCACCCAAAGGAGTGGGTAAAGAGGCTTTATATAATAAAACACTGAGCTCTGGCACTCACAACTTTTATTAACTGGCAGACTTTAAAGAGCCTAAGCAAACACATTGGAGAAATTGATTTCCTTGGGAAATATTACTGAATGCCCAAAGTAAAACCCTTTGCTGAATAGTAAGTTGGAAAAGACAGACAATAATAAACTTTTATGTATTATCACTGCCATTATCTTTCCTGCTTTAAAAAAATTATGTAGGAGTCAGGAAGATAACTAAGCACATGAATATGAAATTTAAATGGCATTTCCAAGTAAAGATAACTATATCTAAGTCAAGATATAAAAGGGTTTGTGAGGTTAGTTTTTCTTTTTAAATTTTTCTGGTCAATGTTTAGTCCAAAAAATTTATACACAAGTGCATCTTCATGCCCCTATTTTATCTTGGGCTTAAGTTTCTTATAGGAATCATAGTATGGTGCTATATAACATTCTGCTTATTTTTAGTTCTTCTGGGAAGGAATTAGTTGTGCTAGTTTTTGTATTCTTAGTGTTTTGTCTAACACTCAGCTTACTGTGGGACTAAGAAAAAGAACTTTGTAATTTTTCCATGACATATGAATACTTGCTTACATTTTACACTTTAGTGTATGTTATATTGACATGTCAGAAAATCCTGATGGGTTGAAAATTTGAGCAGGCTGATGTATAAACCTATATAATCACACAAGAATTTTGCAATAAATTTCAATAGGTAAGCGAAGGATAGTGTATTGTTATCCAAGAGATATATCATGAATTTGAAGAAGGAAAAGAAAAAAGCCTAAAATTAATTTGGCACCAAATTTGTTTAGTTCATAAAATTTACCATTGATTTTTCTATTGAAGAAACAATGGTATTTTTTTAATCAGAAAAAGTAGCATTCATAAAATAGTCATATATTTGAAGAGGATTAAAAATTCATTTAACATGTGTCCCTATTTTTTAAATCTTTTTTAGTTAAATAGTTAAAAATAACCTTGATAATGGCCTTGTAGATGATGATTCAGCAATCAGGTACCAATCTAATTATTTGTATAGTTTCAAAATCTTGTCATTTCCAGTTATCATTGAAAATAAATTATCAACAGTTTTATTTACATAATTGTGCAAGTTTTGGTTTTTGAGTCATGAAGTTAAGTATAATTAACTATTATAAATATGATAATTTATAGTTTAAAACACTATATCTTTAGAAATTGGTTTTTAGGTTATAAATAAACTTTTTCTTTATTAAGTATATGCAGTGCAAAAACTTGAGGATATCAACAGAATAATTTCTAATAATCTAGAAAATTAAATAATGGAGTATTAGCCTAAAGAATATTCTGAGTAAATATTAGATTCTCATAGTATTATTATTAGTTCTTTTTATAGGTTGCTTGTTCTGAAATGATAAAAGTAATACCTGAAAAAAATCATTTAACTTCAAAGATAAGCAGATAAGTAGATATAATGACAACATTCATCATTTAGACTAAGCTTTTTGATCCCTTTAAATTCCCACAACTTCGGAAATAAATGCAAATTGTTTAAAGTTGGGATATGCCTTGCAATAGATGCCACATACAATTGTTTAAGCTTTTTTTTTTTTTTTTTTTTTGGTGTATAATCATAGCTACGGGAAACACTCTGAGTTTGATGAGAATTGGCTACTAGGCCCACAGCTTCCAAATGAATTTACAATGAAATCTAGTCCCAAAACAAATTCAGGCACAACACAGACATGTATTTATTGAATATTTATTAGCAAGCAAATAAAAACACTATACTCTCTAGGCTTGAGAAATCTCCATGTCGTTATCTACCACTAATTTCTCATGGAAAGTTGAACCTATACCATAGTGACAACAAACCTGAGATTGAATTCTGTAGTCATTTTAGCCAGCATCAAGCAGCCAAAAGTTGTGAGTCCATTCTCATCAAAGAACTATTAGGGAATTAGCCTGGAGGGTCATCCTAGGTGCATGTTATAGGCTTGGATAGAATTTAATGTTTTGGATGGAGCATCTTTAAAATATATTAGCCAATCTGCATCTGGAATACTGTCAATGTTTCCAATAAGAAACATAAACAATATCTATCATATTAGATAAAGGCTACTATTTTCTTCTATGACACTGTATTTGCCATTGTTTAAGTGAGTTGGTAAATAGGTGTTGATAGAGATACTAGTAGCAGAGCCCATTATAGTGACTGCCTCTAGAGTGTGAACATTCTCGTTCACCAATAGTCCACCATTAACTACGCATCCTTGATTAGACTGTTAAACATTAAATAGCACACACATAATTGAAAACTATATGTACAGAAACAGTTTTCTGTACATTAATATTCTAAGAACTAAGAGTTGATATATTGAAGACAAAAGTGTTACATTGTGATCCTAGGGAAAATATGACAGCTCTGGAATGAGGACTCTGTCTCCCTTACTTATTTCTCTGGTAAATATAAAAATATCTTCCTGGCTGATTCAATCTCTACTTCCTTAAGGGCAATGGGTCAACTCATGACTAATATGAGAGTAGAAATGATTATACTAGGGAATATTAACATCAGGCCTAGACTCTAGTCCTTAGTTCTGCTACTTCCCATATGAACTCAAAAAAATTGACATCTCCTCTATAGCACAATTTTCTTGTCTGCACAACAGGTACCACAACTGAATTACCTCAGAGATTTTTATTTCATTCATTTAATATAATGTATAAATGTTTCATATGTCTCAAGTTTCCCTTCTTGGCTAAATATATTCTAAATGAACAAATAAAAAAAACACACACAAGATACACAGTAGACATAATTTAGCAGTAGGTGGAAACCTGAAGCAAGATAATGAGAGGAAGTATGTATGTTTAGAGGGGGAACCATTTTATAGGTTATACATGGACAGAAATCTGATGTAAGAACATCCCAGCAGAGGGAAAAGAAGTGCCAAGACCACTGGCAAGCTGTGCCTTGTGATAGTCACAAGAAGCCCAATGTGCTAGACTAGAAATAAACAAGATAAAAAGGGTTAAGGAGGTGAACCTAGAAGAGTATGGAGATGATCTCAGCGGGATAAAGAGATGATGGGCCAGATAGGTTTGTGTTGAGAATCAAATGAGGTGATAGAGTAGTATGGTTCTTGGCACTACAATATAGGAAGTGCTATGTAAGTGTTAGACATTTATTCTTGGAATCACTTCCTTACAGGGGAGAGATTACCACCTAAAATATGTTGACTAGGGATAGGAACAGGAGTGAATTATCAGTGGTTTACAGAAGTGTCATAACAATTGAGTGACCAGAGGCAAACTTTGTCTAATCTAGGAGTCTGCCAAAGACATAACTTTGGAGATGTTATTTGCATTTAGTTTTAAGAGTTTCTATGGTAAATATGGTGAATTAGGATTACCAAAAAATGGTTTTGCTCACCAATGCCAATGATGTCACTCCTATTAAATATTGAAACATCACAGGAATTGAGTAGGCTCCAAATATTAAAATTGGTGTATCACTAAAGGCTGATCATTTTTAGGTCTTCTTATCATATTTTGCCATTGGTTGAATGAAAAGTTACAGCTGCTTAAAATAGCCAAATAACCAAGACACTACTGAAAAGGGAGAAAAATTCTGAATAAATGGAACATCAGTGTGCCCTTTTGAATATCATTTTTAATTGACACTTATGTATAATTTTGGAGTGTTCGAGTTTACAGATGTCAATAGACATATGGGAATATTCATATCTTGTTAGCACCATGCACAAAATTGCCTTTTTTGTCATAGCATTGATTTGTTATGGACTTGGAAATAATTACTGAATAATGACCCAGATTGAGAGCTAATAAAAATCATATATTTATGCATAAAAATTTGTGAGGATATGCAGATAAAGTTGTTTTGAATGTAAAATAAATAGCAGCTGCAGGTACTGATGTTAGGGGATCCTTGGGGTGTCACTTCACCAGCCAGAAACATCTGTCGACAGTGGTGCCTTTGCCCAAATTTTGCTCAGGCCTACTGGGCCCACTTGGCCTGGCAGGCTGCACTTGGCTCATGCTACTGGCCTGGATCCCATGCCTGCCAAGGGTGAGCAGAGCAGCAAGAGGTATGTAAGTGACTGAGCATGGGGTGCAGCCACTGCTCACATCCAGGCATGCTGGCTGCAGCAGGGTGAGCAGCTCCAAGAGCTAGCACAGGCATCAGTTCTCTGCGAGGTTGTGGCTAGACAAGGCGTACTGCAAGCAGCTTTGACGACAGGCACCAGGGAATGTGGTGGTGCTTGGTATCTTGGAGATTCCATTAACCACAGAGCCTCAAAGAGCGTGTCATAGCCATGGTTTGAGGAGCTCTTAGATCTGGGCTCCCCAACGGGCTGTACCTCTTCTCTCCTTGTTACCCACAATGTGGTGAGCAAGGGGCATCTTCAGCCCTGTTAGTGTTACAGCTCTTTCAGCCCCACCATTCAGTGGATCCTGAGTTCTTGTCCTGCATTCAGGAAGAATGAGGTACATGACAAATGGAGGGTGAGCAAAGTGAAGAGGAGCTTTATTGTGTGATAGCTCAGAGAAGACCTACATTGAATAGCTCCTCTCTACAGCTGGTCATCCTGTTGTCTGCTTAAATCTGGCTGAGTCCATGACTTTTTTTTTTTGCTTTTTTTTTTTTTCTGAGATGGAGTTTTGTTTTGTCACCCAGGCTGGAGTGCAATGGCATGATTTCAGCTCACTGCAACCTCCACTTCCTGGGTTCAAGCAATTATCCTGCCTCTGCCTCCCGAGTAGCTGGAATTACAGGCACCCAAAACCACATCTGGCTAATTTTTGTATTTTTAGTAGAGATGGGGTTTCACCACGTTGGCCAGGCTGGTATCAAACTCCTGACCTCATGATTCATTCCCCTTGGCCTCCCAAAATGCTGGGATTACAGGTATGAGCTACTGTGCCCGGCAGAGTCCATGCCTTTTATGGGCTTCAGAAGAGAGGAAGTGTGTGCTGATTGGTCCATGAGTGGTCATGAGTGGGCCTGGAAAAAGCACCATAATTTCCTACTCCCATCTGCAGGACTGGCATCCTGGTCCCCAGGCTTCAGGCCTTCCCTGGCTTGAAGGTGTGCCCTCACTGTGGACCTTTCTGTTTCCACCCAGGAAGGAGCCTGTCTCCCTCCTGCCTCTGTTCATGGCACCCAGGCTGTTTGTGCTGAGGGGCACCTGCAGAGCAGAGCCTGGCTTACCTCAGCCCCACCTTGGCCTCCTCTCATGCTCCTCAACACCCAATGTCCGGAGGGGGCTGGTGTGTCAGCATGGCCCCAAGCATGTACACACCTGGCCAGGTTGTAACAGCACCCAGGCTCAGCCTCAACTCTGCCCCAAGATTGGAGTGGGTGCTGGGAGTGGGGGTGGGAGCAGGAACATCTGAGCCTATGTGGGGGAGGGGGGCTTTCCTGGGCCCAAGTCAATGCCCAAGTTGCCATTGGGTGGTTGCAACTGAACCTTGGAGGGTAGGGGCCTTGCCTGCTCCTGGACCTCAAGAGCACAGGGATGCCTAGGTCCACAGACGTGGCTAGGGCAGCTGCAACTGCACCCTTCTGGGTGGTGCTCCCACCCGCTCCCAGCCGCTCCCAGCCCCCAGGAGCACAGGGATGCCCTGGTCAGAAGTCCAGCTGGGCCAGCTCATAAGGGGGCAGGACTTCTGCCAGTTCCCAGCTCCCTCTGGCTCCATAAAATGTGCAGCCCCTACCGTACCTTCCAACTGCAGCCAGCATCATGGCAGCAGCTACTCCTGATGGGCCACTGCTGTCATCACTGGACAAGTGATTACACTGTTTAAGGCATTTCATTTCTTAGTAGCTATGAATCTTCCTATGGCACATAAATATAGATCACTATTTATGCTATATTTCAAAGTAGGCACAGTTGGTTCTATTCTCAGTTAGGTCTGAAAGAAGTAAAGGAATTTTCCATTAAGACTGCATGTGGTAGGTTTTCCTGCACTTTCATTAACCTTGCAGCATTTACTACTTCACCTAATAGCCCTGGTGGTTCATAAATAATCCTCAGTTACCTGCCAAGTAAGCTCTTCACCACTTTCAAACTGATTGACATGATTCATGATAAAAGACTCTCTCACAAAGTAATGGCTAGATGAAATTACTATACTGATTGCTTTTCAGCCATCCTTTTCAGTTTATTTCTTAAAGATGGGCTCAGGAGTTTAATTCGGTAATGTCACAATTAAAATGCCACTCTTTCATAGGAGAATAAAAAGCAGCACATTGAAGAGTTTAATAAACTGAAATATATTTCATCATCTAAAAATAAAGTTACTCTTAAGCATTTAACGCCAGATCAGAAAAACACCTTACAAGTTAAAAACATAAAAAAAGGTAAGATTAGTTAAAGGGGAATTATGTTTATTAGAAGTCCAATTAAGTATGGGTGGGGAGACTAACAAGCAAACAATAAATTAAAGCTTGATTCTTTTTTTTTGAGACAAAGTCTCACTCTGTTGCCCAGGCTAGAGGGCAATGGCATGATCTAGGCTCATTGCAACCTCCGCCTCCCAGGTTCAAGCGATTCTTCTGCCTCGGCCTCCTGAGGAGCTGGGATTACAGGTGTGTGCCACCATAATTGGCTAATATTTGTACTTTTAGTAGAGATGGGGTTTCACCTTGTTGGTCAGGCTGCTGTCGAACTCCTGACCTTGTGATCTACCCGCCTTGGTCTCCCAAAGTGCTGGGATTACAGGCGTGATCCATCGCACCCAGTCTAAATCTTGATTATTTGAAACTTCATTCCTCTCTCAGAATAAACAGGGTGATTTTCAGATTGTAATACTTTTTTTTCTAAAAATATTTTGGCCCTGTATATTACATAAAAATAAAAATTTTGTATGCTAGTATTATTATTTAACACTCTCTCCTACATACGATTTAGTTTTTATTCTACTATTTTTTTCTCCTAATGTTGCACTTAACAGTAAACCAAGTCTTCTGAGTCTAAACCTACCATCAGGTTTTTGTTTACTAACTCAAATTTCTATCTTTCTTTGCAGAGAAAGCAAGCCTCTTGCTTGGATAGGGGAACTCTACTTTATTCAAATCTGTACCAACAGAAATCTTTTTTATTTTATTTTTAAGTTAATGGGTCCTTTTAAAGAGTAAAAGTCAGAATACTTGAATTCTGATTGTTAGATCTGATACTGTATTACTTTGGATTCTTTGTGAGGATATTGGATAACAAGGAATAATTAAATTGTACACTTTCAGGGGCCTCAAGAAAAACTGAAACCAGAAACGTACATGTCAGTGATAGCTGCATCCTCTCTCTCTCTCTCTGTTTCCTCGCACTGCCTCCTACCATCCATTCACTTCACACTCATTTTCTGTTCAAGTCAGAACACATGGCCACCATCAGTAACCAATCCAATTTTATATTTTACACTTTAACTAAGGGAAGGATTCTATTCAGTTATTGAGATTTCAAATCACAGTGCAGAAGCACTTTGGATGATCTTGTTTTTGTCTGGTAGTCACCTCTGTCAAGGGCCAAAATCCTGAGACAGTGGGTGGATTCCCTTATGCCATGTGTCTGGATGGAGGATTTTAAACTAAGGTTAGTGTAGGTATGCTGAGTGGAATACCATAAATATTTACTACAAAGTATGCAGATATATGCGTCAGCCATTAATTTTGCGTAATTGCATGTGTAAAATGACTTAATTATTTAATTGTGAACTCAGAAAATCGGATATCTCTGCTATCTTAAGTTCACAAAATGCTTGAGAACTTAGTTATTACTGTTTTAGTGAGGCTGTCTTAAGATTTTGTCATTTCAATTCTATGAGTAATGACAAGAATATACAGTCCCAAAAAAATAAAAAAATAAAAAATCACTCTTAAGAGCATATCTTAGTTTCAAGCATGATGAAGAGACAGAGTGATTCAATAAAAGATTTTTTACCAAGTGAAAATTTGTGGACACTATCTAAAAATAACTTTCTGACGTTGAATATTTTTATTTGATTCTTGTTCTGCCACTTAGATGCCATAACTCTAGGCAAACAATACAATATTTCTATGCCTCAGATCCACCACATCTGTAAAGTGGTTATAATAAAGAATATCTATCTAGTAGGCATATTAGGAAAAATAAGTGGATTTTTTCACATGAATAATTTAGAACCATGCCAAGCACATAGTTTATATATATGGTAGCTTTATTAATATTATTTGGGTGCTGTGTTGGAGAAAAGTTTAATACATCTAATGCAAATATTTTTTAAGTCACAAATTGATTATAATATCATATAAAAATAAAATTAGTAGAAACTATTCCCTGCACTGAATTGGAGCTTAAAATAAACACCAAGCGGTTCTATCATTTTAAAATTCTAAATGTTTATTTATATTTGCATTTAAAAGATTTAAAAGAATAATTTTTTTTTAATGTCTTCTGGAATTTGCATACTTCTAAATAGTTTTACTTAGTTTTTCTCTACAATCAATGGATTTCTCTTGTGTAATAACAAAACAAGAAAAAAACATAAGTTATTTTAATGCCTGTGGCTAAAACTTTGAGACAATATATATTAATTTGCTATTGTATTTATTTATCTTCATGGAAATATTTCTTTAAGGTAGTTCTTCATGGTCTACCATTGTTCCTCACACAATATAAACTCAATTTAAAAAGGGAGTGAATGAAAGCTAGATAATTCAATCCATAAAGGTTCTTTATATTTTATTTCACATGAATAATGTGAGTAGACTAAGGAATTCTAGATTTTAGCACAATTCTCTTGAAAGGTCATGGGGAGGTGACCACCTTCTTAAAAAGGAAGCATTGGTTGAGTCAATAGCCAAGATTTGATCTGTCTCATAGTTGTATCATTCAACAGCAATCTACTATTTGCAAAACACTTTGATAATTAACTTGGCACGTGAAATTAAATAGAGCCAAACTAGTTTGATCATAGCTGTTACTTAGAAGAAACCTTTTTAAGATATTCAGATTCCTGGATCTTGCTCTTGACCAAGGGTCAGCAAATATTTTCTGTAAAGTGCCAGACAATAAGTATTTTCAGCTGTATGGGCCATACAATGATTTCATCAACACTCCATTCTGCCATTGTAGCAGGAAAGCAGCCACAGACAATATGGAAGATAGATATGGTTGCATTTCAATAAAACCTTACACACAAAATAAGCGGTAAACTGAATTAGCTGGAGAGCTATAGTTTTCCAACCCTGTTCTAGATCAACTGAACAGTTTAGAGGCTCTTTGAGTTGAGAGTTTTAACATCAGGATAAACTATATACAAATATGGGAAATCAGTCATACAGAGTTTTAAATGTTATACAGTATGAAGGTATCATGTTTGTGAGATGTGCAAATAAAAAGTCTTGACAGACGGCTGGGTGCGGTGGCTCACACCTGTAATCCTAGCACTTTGGGAGGTTGAGGTAGGCAGATCACTCGAGGTCAGGAGTCTGAAACCAACCTAGCCAACATGGTGAAACCCTGAAACCCCATCTCTACTAAAAATAAAAAAAAAATTAGCTAGGTATGGTGGCAGGTGCCTGTAATATCAGCTACTTGAGAAGCTGAGGCAGGAGAATCACTTGAACCCAGGATGCAGAGGTTGCAGTGAGCCAAGATTCTGCCACTGCACTCCAGCTTGGGTGACAAAACAAGACTCCATTTCAAAAAAAAAAAGAAAGAAAGAAAAAAATCGTCTTGACAGACTTAGAAGAATAGGTTAAGCAAGCTTTGTATCATCTTTGAATATGTAAATCTTTAACTATCTATTGTAAAGAATATAAAGTATTTAAGCTTATCAAATGCTCTAATGGAGAGAAAGGATCGTAGCATACATTATATCTTTTATTTCATGCTAAACGAGTCCCTATAACAGTATTAGGCAGTATAACTAAGCTTAAAGGGCAGTCTATATTTCTGGTTTTTCTTGAAAAACCTGAAATATTTGGCATCCCTTATGTTGTGTTTTCAAAAGCCAAATTTAGCTGTCACTAAATAGTAGGTTCCTCTTTAAGCCAGAGAATGCTTTCTGTGATTTACACAATCCCCACCTGGCATATTAAACTCACTTGGGTAATCTGAATTTCCTGATAGGTATTTAATTTTGAAGACATGTATATAATTCACTCATTATAAAGGGACTAGAAGATCCAAATTGGATTTCTTTAGGAGAAATATAAATTGCCTGCTAATAGGCAGAAAGATTTAAAGATTACCAATCATACAATCCATTTCCAGAAAGTACCTATTTATCAATTCAGACTGATTATACAGCAGCATAATTGGAGTTTTTTAATGTATGCAAGCTAAATATTATACTTTATTATTAGCCACATTCCAGACTAATTTGATAATGTCTAAAAATAAAACAAAACTGAACCAAACACTGTCCCAGGGCAGGTTAAATAAACTCTGCATTAAATCTATGTGACTTTAAAAATCCATATGTCCTTTAGACATGCTGTATTTCTCTCTGAAACTAATGAATAAGATTAACTTTGAAGACATTTTCAGTGTCTCCTATGATATTACAATTTTAAGGTAAAAATGAGTGTAGAAAAGCTGAGCTCCTAGACCCTGAAGCACAAGCCTCAAAATATAAAGTAATGGAGTTTTAATCAAATGTCTATACATGAAAATAATTTCTTTTACATTTCACTTGATTTTTTCAGATTTTCCCTCGTTATCAAATTGTGATATTTAAAGTTTTGCACTACAATCCTGCTGAAAATTTCTTTACTTTTCTCGTATTCTATTTACTTAAATAATTAACAATGCATCCTTTTATGTGAAAGAAATTTTTGAGAAAATGTTCATATATTTATTCTGTTAATATGTTTTTCATTTGTTTGTTTGTTTGTTTTTGAGACGGACTCTTGCTCTGTTGCCAGGCTGGAGTTCAGTGGCGTGATCCTGGCTCACTGCAACCTCCGCCTCCCGGGTTCAAGCAATTCTCCTGCCTCAGCCTCCCAAGTAGCTGGGAGCACAGGCACGCACCACCATGCCCGGCTAATTTTTTGTATTTTAGTAGAGATGAGGTTTCACCATGTTGGCCAGGATGGTCTTGATCTCCTGACCTTGTGATCCGCCCACCTTTGCCTCACAAAGTGCTGGGATTACAGGCATGAGCCACTATGCCCAGCCTATTATGATAATACTTTTTCTAAACATCAGAAAAAAAAAAGAGTTTGTTAGGCAGACTTTTCTCTAAGATGCAGTCATAGGCAACTTATACGTGTCTATATTTACTACAAAGATCTGTTTTCTTCTATAGTGAGGATTCTCTTCAGTTCCTCTCCAAAGATCTAATTAAATATGTAGATCAAACTCATCTCCCTGGTTTAGATTTATGTACAAATATATTAGGATGCTGCTTATATGCTGTAATTTACTTTATGTCACCCATGATGTTCCTCACTCCAAAATTAAAAATCTACCATTAAACATTCATTTATTTAAAGTTAAGAATATTTCTTTGTCTTTTTGGGTTTCGTACTTATATGCAACTATACTTGAAAGGATACTAAGTTTTCTAACTTGTAATAATTTAGTAAAGGGTGTGATAGAACTTCTTCAAAATTATGACGATTAGCCAAACTCTGTGTCTTTTTGTACAGCAAAGAGGCTAGTTTCAGTGGAAGGAGAAATTAAGTAGAACTGGAGAGTCTATCTTCCTTCCTGAGACACACATAGATAAGACTGAGCAATGAAAATCTAAGAGAAACCTAGGGCTAAGATGAGCAAATCAGACAGCACAAAAATAGAATGCAAAATAAGGCTCCAGTAATTGAGGCTATGTCTAGTTACTCAGAAGGCTGATCGAAAGCTTTCTTGTTTCTGCCCCTCCTTTTCTTCTTTATCTGTGGCTCTTATTTTTCTTATTTTTTTCTACTCACCTGGTTTACAAGCAAAGCACATAAATATTTTCTCTGACTCCTTACTTGTCTCTTAACTCCTCTAGCTCTTAGAACTTGCTTTAGATAATCCTTCATATGTTAAGTTTTCTCATGTATTATATGTACTGTTTTTCCATAAGTATCAGTTTGGTTTGTCTGATGTTTTAATCTTCTTGGAGACAGAATGAGGTCTTAACTTTTTTCTTTCTCTTCTTAAGATACAATATGTTGACCTGCTCTACAAAAGAATTTTGGTAAATAAAACTTCAGGAAAAACAACTACAGATGTGAAATCCAGTTAACCATGCCCTCTGACATTCATTTAAAGACACTGATGATTAAAATTAGGAAATAAATAAACCATTGAGAATAACTAAAATCTGCCTAAAGTTTACCATATGTAAAGTCCTGTTCTATGTGAGTAACATGTATTATTTCTTCTTTAAGGAATCCTATATGATAGGTGAAATCATCATCAGCCTTTGCTAGATGAGGAATTGAGGAACATAGTGTTCAGAGGATTTGAGTAATTCACACAGTTGGGTTTGAACACAGGTAATCGGGTTCTAATGTCCTTTCTCTTCAGGATGACAAAATTATGCCTCTATGAAAAGACAACATGTCAATACAGTCCAAAGAAGAATAAGCTTAACAGAATTTACAAATCCTTACAAAAGAATTCAATCAGAGCATACAAACAGTCCTATACCTCCCATATGGGGAGACATGGTGATAATACAAATGTAGGCCAATATGCTACTTGCTAAATATTTAGAAGTTATAAATCAAGAGAATAAATTGCTAAAGAAAACTAGTTCTGGCCTAGTACCTTAATAAATATACTCTTTAATGAAAAGAAGGTCAGATTCAAATTTAGAATTCTCAAATTCATGTTCATCAGTTGCATTTATGAATTATGTGGCTTGGGTTTGGCACCCGGCCCCTCACCTGAGACTCATCCTTTTTCTCACCCCTACATCATGGCTTTGTTTATCAATACAGGAAACCTCTTCTAAACCTGGGTGATTATCTCAGCTTGTATATATTTACTGTGACCATA
Source organism: Ateles fusciceps (assembly GCA_036589455.1). Classification (NCBI taxonomy): domain Eukaryota; kingdom Metazoa; phylum Chordata; class Mammalia; order Primates; family Atelidae; genus Ateles; species Ateles fusciceps. Next base: position 2,700,602 of record JAZHEH010003445.1, read on the forward strand.
ACCCGCTTAAAGTGCTGCACCTTAGCCAACACTTAATGTGAGAGTTTCGCCTGCTACAATGTATTCTATGGAAGATGGATATAGGGAAGAGACACTCGTAGGTCCTAAAGTTGGCCATTGGTGATTGGGTAGAAAATGACACGTCAAGAATGTATCCTGGAAGGGAGACGAAGTGTTCCAGGGGTCCACTCTCTTGGCCCATGCCTACTCCTAATCCACATGATGTGTTCAGTTTAATGCACATCAGAGCCAGTCCTGTTGTTTGATTCTAATAGTAACATTGTACAAGCAGTTTAGAGTAAATATACTTATGAGAATGAGAGACAATGACCAACAGAACTCAAGAGTAACATTCGAAATAGTATTAAGTAAAATACAGTGACTATCAAAAGACTTTGGCAGAAATATAGTGAAAGAATCTACTATAGAAATAATTCCTTGGCAAGACTGGCAAAAAAGGTGGATATTCAGGTGAGTATGAAAAATAGGAAATACGGAATCTCCCAGAAAGGACTTGTTTTTCACTTATATTAATATTATTTCTGAGGAAAACAAAAAATATTTTAACAATGTGAAACTTTAAAGTGAAAAATGAGCGGCATGGACAATCTGTATAACCTACTTACTTCCACAAAGTAACATTGATATAGCAGCTTTACTGATGAAGAGAATGGAACTGGTTTTTTTCTGGGTACCTGTAACTGCTATGTGATGAAAACAACAAGACCAATCTTAGGAAGAAATGAAAAACCAACTTTGATACAGATGCTTTTATATGGGATCTGGTCGTTGTTAAGTGAAATTCCAGGAAATATGGAGGCTGGGCTATCTAGAAATATTGTACTTGAAATTTTATTTATGTAGTAAAAATACATAATTTAAGAAGTATTAGTTTTGTTTATTAAAATTAAACTTTTAAATAAATAAAATAAATACTTAAATAAATAAAACTTTATTACAAGCCTGCCTTATTTTGTGCAATACTGTTTTCATAATTAATTTATATACACTGGAGAACTTTGTAAAGCATGTATTTATTTTCTTTTATAGACAAAATGATTAAACTGTAAAATCTCGTGGTTTAAGTCACCTGCTTGAAGTTTCAAGGACCTCAATATCCTCTGATTATTCTCTAAGATTGCCTCCAAAGAGAAGAACATAAGCACAGTGGAGAAGGTAATTGTGCTTTACAGATGAAAGTCCCTTGTAGGAGATTTTGTTGCCATCTGAGTCTTCAAAACATTCATAACCTTTGGATATAGTTATATGAGGAAGTGATATCTAGAAATTTTGTAGCTCTCAAGAGAAGCTAACCAGTTTTGAAAATGGATAGCAGAAATTAAAAACCCTCTAAGAAGCCTAAAGTATTGAATGTGTTTTAATCTGTTGGATTAACCACTTGCCCTATCTCTAGTCTTGTTATATTAGACGGTAAACCTTCAGAGGATTTAAGTCACTAATATTTGTGTCTGTTATTTGATGCCATAAAATGCCAATTCAAATAGAATTTAACATATGGTTCTGTCCCAGGTAAAAGTTGATAACTGATTAAAGTCACACAACTGAATGTAAGAACAATAAGAGCTTAGACTTGTAGATGAATACAAGTGTCAAGTGATTTAATATTATTCCAAATTCAGACATGATGTTTACAATAGATGATAGGGTGCAGAGCTAATCATGAATTTGAAAATGTGTAGGAAATTTATGTTAAGTTTTTTTAGTGTAACTTACAATATGCAAATGTTAGACATAGCCTCTATATATATAGTGAGTAACACAGTGCAAATAAAGTTGCAAGTAAAGGAAGTTTTAGAAAAGCCCTTCTGAAACAATATTTGCTGGTCTTTCAATATTCTAATTTCCACAACTGCCTATGTTAGAATGAATAATACTTCTATTTAATAGTGCCAATTACACTTCTTTAACATGTAAGAGTTTAACAGCATTGATAAAATGTGGGTTCAACCACATCCATTATCCAATCAGACAGTAAGCTTGGCTATATCAATCAAGATAGAAGTTTCTTTTTGTCACTCTCGAGGGATGAGACTAAAAGATTAATACTGCTAAGAAGGCTAAATATAGCTGAATCCTATATTTCTATCATTAGTGATGAAAATTGCACATTTTCAATAGCCTGAAAAAATAAAATCACTAATTCCTATTTATTTTACTGTTAAATTATTATTTGAAGATAATTATGGTTTGAAGACCTGTATCCTGTCAAACACAATTTTGTGGTTTTACAAAAGACTATAAACAAACAAATATTAACATGGCAGATTAAATTTGCTTTCATTTAAAATAGCTGAATTGTGATGTTTAGATTTATGTGTGTATAAGTTTTTCTATGTGTATGTATGTATATATTAACATTCTAGTGTGTGCTAATTCACTTTTATAGTTTTGGATGTGTGTGTGTGTGTGTGTGTGTGTGTGTGTGCACGCACACGCGTGCGTGCATGGGGGTATTTCATCTACTAATAACTTTTTAAAATCCCTTATAATTAACCTACACTTCACCCAGATATGGACTCTGATAAATCTCTGCTGCACTGAGTCACTCTGAAGCCAATCTAAACTTTTTTATTTTCAAAAATTCAAAGACTTTAAGTGTATCTGTTTTACAAGTTACTATGTAGTATTCTTGATGTTTAACATGTTACCTCAATTGGCTTCTACACAAAGCAAAATCCAAAACCCTTGTCAAATGAACCAAAAAAAATGTATCTCTTTCTATCCCATTATAACCGGGTTTCTCCCAATTATATCCCAAAGATATATTTCATTATGAAAACTGCAGAGACTTCCAGCCAGTTAATTCTCAGTGTTGACCATAGTGGGTAGAATTATTGCCCTCTCCCCCACTGCATGTGGAGCCCCAGCCTGACATGGGTCTTACTGAAAATTCGTGATTTGCCTGGATAATTGAGCTGGGGAGATTTCCAGGCCAAATCTCTTCTATGAAATGGGGTAGAATTACAGTCAGGGAAGATGTAAATGCAGATCATCATTCCTCAGAGATTTCCCTTGGCTGAAAGCATAAATGTGATTAGACATTCAACAGTTTCTCTTCTTCAGACTAATCTGTTTACCTCCATGTGGGTGGGCTAAAAACCAAATCTAAAACCTAAAATTGTTTTGTCATCAGCGTTGACTGTCAGAGACTCTGTCTACATGAAGCCAAAACATCCAGATGGAAACTGAAAAGTAACATCCATCATCTAAACATTTTCCTTTCCCAATGCCAAGCATATAGATACTTGGAAACAATGTCATGGTTGACTGAATGTTTTACTTTTAATCTAGATGTTTTGGCATTGTTTAGATACAATCTCAGTTGTAACTTCCCATACAAAATTCCCAGATCTGTAGAGTAATAGTTTTTAAAAAATAATTAACTTAAAATCCTTATACATATATGAAGAAAATCCTGGCTAAATGATTCAGGATAGAAATAATTATAAATCCATATACATATATATACATGTGTGTTGTATATATATAGTGTGTATATGGATTTATAATTATATATAAATTATATGTATATGGATTTATAATTACTTCTATCTTGGATTTGTATGGATTTTTACTTCTATATTTGAATAAATTCTCTACATGAGTAAGTCATTATCTTAGTTACTGTGGATGAATACCATGATGGGTAACCAAGTTGAAAACAAAAAGCAGTCACACACATGCACAAGTAACTAAAATGTTTGGCCTGCTGTGATTTGTGATTATTTTTAGGTACATTTACATAGGACAACTGTAGAGAACAGAGGCTGGTATGGCTGAACAAAGAGCTCTGACAAGGTCTTATGGGGAAGTAGATTGGTTTTGAAAATTAAAAATGACCAGAACATTTTAATAATCACAGATAAAAGTAAAGGGCATTTAAAGCATGAGATATATAAACACGGTTCAACAAACCCCGAGCTGTTCATCAAACCTGGCCTGCTGCATGTGTTGGTAAATACAGGTATTTTATGTAAGAGCCCAGCCACATCCATGTGTTTGCTTATTGTTTTTTCCTGTCCACAGCTACCTTAGCACTGCCTCAGTGACCTATAAAACCGAACATATTTAATATATGGTCCTTTATAGAAAATAGTTTGCTACATGTTGTGATATGATATATTTAGGGAAGCAGGAAAGAGTTCCAGGTGATTGGAACAGAGGCTGCATGCTGCCATTGTTGGTAATTTAGAATGGGAGGATTGAAAGAAATTTTTTTTTTCAGATTGTAAAAGACCCAAACTTTAGGATAAGACAAAATATTTCTTAGTATGAAAACAATACTAACAAGCTCAAGCATATACTTTGCACACAAAATCAATTGTTATATATTAAAAGGTTCTAAGGCTGAAAGAAAGTGGAAGTATTTTGGAAAGTAATTCATTAGCCTAAAGATAAATTTAATTGAAATTGGATGTCAATGCTTTTATAAAAACAATGTAATTATGGTATGAATAAAGAATTTATTCATCTTAAAATATCAAATGCTAATGTTTTGGATGTTATTATAATTTATTATTTAAGAATGATGGTCCTAGGATCTGACTCTCTGACATTTGAAAGCATAAGAGAATGACTTTGGCAAAACTTCTTAAATGTTTGTGACTGGTTTCCTGTTTACACAGGGGAAAAATAACTGTTCACTCATTATGTTTTGGGCTGAATTACATGAGTTATTCCAAGTAAGCATTTTGATAATAAGTAGGTATCAGTATGATTATGCTTCCTATTGAACTGAAGGATAAATGTGTTGTACTTCAAAATATATTCTAAGCAAATATTTTCCTATTTCTCATGTCAATTGGATATGTTTTGAGGGCTAAAGAACTGCTTTTACAGAAAGTATATGGAGGACATGATACATTTTATGGTTTCAATTTGTGTCTCCACCCAAATTTCATGTCAAATTGTAATCTCCAATGTTGGAAGAGTGTACTGGTGAGAGGTGATAAGATCATGGGGGGTGGACTTTCCCCTTGCTGTTCTCCAGATAGTGAATGAGTTCTCATGAGATCTAGTAGTTTCAAAGAGTGTGGCTCCTTCCCACATCTCTCTTTCCCCCTGCACTGGCCATGTAAGGACTTGACTCCTTCCTCTTTGCCTTTTGCCATAATTGTAATTTTCCTGAGGCCTCTGCAGCTATGCTTCCTGTACAGCCTGTGGAACCATGAACCAATTAAAGCTATTTGTTTAAATAAATAAATAAATAAATAACCCAATCTCTGGTAGTTCTTTGTAACAATGTGAGAACAGACTAACACAGTATTCTTCTAAGCTCTGGCCATGTCTTATCTGTGGCTTTCTCAAAATGCACAACATAGGATAAATTTAAAGTGGTAGGGAAAAAGAATAAATCAAAGATAAATTCAGATTTAGATATGTGAGAAACACGTTCACCCATCAAACCCAAACAATTGTCTCGGAGACAGGAGGAGCCGCATAAGCGAGACTTTTAATGTGGTCTTGCAAGATCGAGTGTTTGGTAAGCAGGCACACCCAGGGCAGTTACAGCAGATAATTTATCTCCTAGCATGTAAGTGCCCCCCTGAGTTCCTCATTGGTCAAGTACTATGGGGTTACAATCTTCCCGGACATCACCCAAGTGGCATCATCCCCCGGTCCCTTTTCCCACGTAAGTTTCTATTTCCCAATAGCAAAATGTTCTTCCCTTTTATGGGCTGACCCCCTCTTCTACATCCTTTTCACTTATCATCACTTTCTAGGTGCATGATCCACGTGGTTTGTCACATCCGCTGGCTGGCTGCCAGTAGTTAGATTTATCATACTTTGAAAATGGACCATTTAAAATGTTTTCTCACAGATATAACAACTTAAGACCTGATGTTTTATTTCACCAAATGCTTTTTGCTACTTTAAAAATGCCCCACACACACACACACACACACACACACACACACAGAATTATGCTGATAATGACAAATGTAGCCAATCATAAACTTCTTAATTATTTGGAAATACTTATATATTCGATACTGGATAAATGTAATATAACACACAACACTAGTTAGTTATAACATACGGTATCTATTGACTGATGAAAGTTTCATTTAGAATGAATAGACATTTTCACAGAAAATTGTACTGCAACCCTGATATTAACCTCAAAACATGTGTATTTAAACTACTTAAATTACATTGCTGTTTATTTTTTAGATGGAACAATTTCCATCAATGAAATTATTACTTCTCTGCACTATTGAAATACAAGGACAAATGCATATATAAAGCACTTAAAAGTAAGTAAATGCATAATATTTTCATGAATAACAATTGCAAGTTTGTAAACTCATTTAATATTTACTCTTATTGTATCGCTGTTTTATTGTGTGGCTGCTGTAACACAGGCTAAACAACAAATAGTTAAACAAGTTCATTTGTCTTCCACAATGTTCTGAGTGTACATATGGCAATTCTGCTATGGTCGAATCTAGAAGGATGTCAGAGCAGAGCTTTTCAATTTTGTTGTTGGGGTCCTGGGCTCCACAAACTACTCACTAATTTTTAGTTTGTGTTATGTGGTGATTGAGATTTAGTTTGTGTTATGGGGTGCAATATGAGATTTTTACAGGATAGATTTATTTCCTGCGATGTTTGCATATACAATTACACAATTTGATCTTTGTAGTGGAGGTTAGCTATCTTCCCTCAAAGCTATTCCTCTTAGTCGTCCAAAGAGTATGAAGGAAGAAACTGGCTCCAGAGAAGACGGAGGAAAAAAGAGTATTTAAGATACTATTATATGAAGCTTGCCCTCATGGTGAGATGCCCTCCTTTTCTATAAACAGTACTTTTTTTTTTTTTTTTTTTTTGAGACAGAGTCTTGCTCTGTCGCCAGGCTGAAGTGCAGTGGCATGATCTGGGCTCACTGCAACCTCCTCCTCTCAGCTTCAGCCGAACCTCCTGCCTCAGCCTTCCAAGTATATGGGACTACAGGTGCGCGCCACCACGCCCAGCTAATTTTTTTGTATGTTTTGTAGAGACGGGATTTCACCATGCTGGCCAGGATGGTCTCGACCTCAGGATCCTCTTGCCCTCAGGATCCGCCTGCCTTGTCCTCCCAAAGTGCTGGGATTACAGGCGTGAGCCACCACTCCCAGACAAAACAGTACATTTTTTTTTTTTTTTTTTTTTTTTTTTTTTTGAGACAGAGTCTCACTCAGTCACCAGGCGCCAGGCTGGAGTGCAGTGGCGCGACCTTGGCTCACTGCAACCTCCGCTGCCCGGGTTCAAGCATTCTCCTGCCTCAGCCTCCCGAGTAGCTGGGACTACAGGCGCCCGCCACCACGCCCAGCTAATTTTTTTGTATTTTTAGTAGAGACGGGGTTTCACCATGTTGACCAGGACGGTCTCGATCTCTTGACCTCGTGATCCGCCCGCCTCGGCCTCCCAAAGTGCTGGGATTACAGGCGTGAGCCACTGCGCCCAGCCCCAACAGTACATTTTTAAGAGGCAATTTAGAAGATCAGCAGTAGTGTCCCATGTGTTTTTTCTGGAAAAAATTTTTTAATATTCACTTGAATGAAAGCTACATGAGTCTTGAGATTTTTGTCTACCTTGTTCACAATTTTATCACCTGTACTTAGAAAAGTGCCTAACACATAGTAGCCAGTGTATGTAAATAAATGTTCTGCCAATATAAATAAATGTTCTGCCAATTTCAATACTGGCTTCTATCTTTTGATGTAAGATAGCTATCTAGCTCTACTAGGACATATATCTTCTAACTAGAGGACAAGAGAGAACATGACTATTCCATTCAAAGATTAATAGAATTCAGGAAAATCAATATGAGGAAACAATTAGCTATCTGGTCCACAATACTTTGCTTTGAAAAATTTGGCTATAATACAAATATTAATACATTTTTATGAAGTGTTGAATATGAGATCTGTGCATGATTATTTTATCTATTATGTGTTTGATGAATCAGTATCAGTTCTACTTAATGGTAAAATAGTCCAATACATAAAAGTTATTTATTGAGAAATCCTGTTCCATTTTCTTTTAGGGCATAATAAGAGATGTAATGTGTTTTCTAGGTAATACATTATATTATTGTGCACACTAAAGAATAATCTCTTGCTTTGATTATTGTATTGTGTTCTCATAAAATTTATATTCTTGGAAATGTGTATGTGTTTTTGAGATGATTTAATAGCTTTTAAGCACTAAAAACCTTCAACTGTTCTTTTTTTCATATAATCCAGTATGAAAGAATTTGATTTCATATAATAAAAATTATTAGAAAGGAGAGAATAGTAAATTTAAAATGTGTCATTCAAGAATAAAGCAATCCATGACTAAAATATAAAAATGTAAAGGAATTAGTCTGAAGAAAATTTGAAGCCTGGTTGTCAAAGTCTTTTGGCAATGTAGAAAAACATCCCCTCGTATAGAAACATATAATTATGCACACATATGAAAAAATGGTCCTCTTTTAAAAGGATATGTTACTTTCCTATTACCAAAGAGTTAGCAAATAATGTTTCCAAAATTTAGCAACTAAGTTCTAGTAAATTTAAATAATGTCAACCAGATAACTCATATGAAATACCTAATAACTAATTCTATTGAAGTGAGATCAAATAGAGAACTTGAATGTAATGCAGCTAGTTCTATGAACAAAGTTGTAATTTCTTACAATTTGAGTTTTACCACTAAGAAACTTTTAAAATATGCATCATTAAAAAACATGATCGTTCTGATTTGTGGGTGCAATAGTTTTATTGTACTTTGAACAAGAGACACTGGTGACAGAGCGAGACTCTGTCTCAAAAAAAAAAAAAAAAAAAAGGACCGTTTATAGAAAAGGAGGGCATCTCACCATGAGGGCAAGCTTCATATAACAGTATCTTAAACACTCTTTTTCCTCCTTCTTCTCTGGAGCCAGTTTCTTCCTTCATACTCTTTGGACTACTATAATCTTCTAACCTTCCCTAATATTTTCCTGATATTTTGCCAGCCACCCTGAGTGAATCCCAACAAGAGATGAAATGAATTGAAATGTCTTTCTGAAGACAAGAAGTAAAATGTGAATATACTGGTAGAGGACACATCTTCCTAGAGTGACTGGGGTAGTTCATAGTAGAAGTGGCTACTACAAACCAATTTGTTGAAACTAGTAATGCTAACTGGGTCTGTCCTGAGCTAATTAAGACATACGGTCACCCTCCCTTTCTGTTTTTCCATTACTGTCAGTTTTTACTTTTAATTATATTTTTAATTATTTATGAAAGATTTTTCTAGAGTAACAACAAAGAGGTCTTTGGAGAAGAAAATTAGAAGTGAGAGAGATTCTTCTGGAGGTGAAATTGTTCTGGGCTCTATTTTGCTTACAGGCCAAATTGTGAAAGCATATATATTCTGGTCTGCTCTCGGCCTCATGGTAGAAGCTACCTGGAGTGTTTCATCTATGCCAAAAACTATGTAATTAAATCTGCCTAATTCTGGAATGTCATATTAAGGAACTCACTTATCTGTAGTTAAGCTATATTCTCCAACTTGCAAATAACTAATTTGACATTTTTATCTTTGTTATTTTTCCTTTGTTTAACAGTTATTTCTAAATCTAGATAGAGGAATAAATAGAAAATGGAAGAAAGAAGTTTTGGTATATTCACCCTCACACCCCAGCATAATCCAATTGCTTACAAAGTGACTTTAAACAATACAAGCACTACCCAAAAGCACAATATTGCACAACAATGCATAATAATGTTTTGTGTGTATCATAGAAAAATAAATCTAGTAACTATTTATTTGGCAATTATGCAAGATTATGTTTCAATGTATTTTAACAGCTATCCTAGATTTACTTCAAAAAATTCTTCTCTTTGTTATCCTTCAACCATACCACAATTTTTCTATAACAGGACCTTAGTAAATATATTAGTTTTTTTCTTTTTTTTTTTTGTCAGAAATGATCTTACTTAGATCTCTGAATATTTCTTACTTAACTCAGGTTTCTACACAAATGTCACTTCCTCTGGGAGACCTTCCTGACAGTGGTAAGTGGCCTCCTGCTCACCTCATCATCATATCTGAAGTTCTACCCTTTCTGAGCTATTTCTTAATTGCACATGCCACTATCTGTTGTGATGATATGTTTAACATGTATTGTTTTAACTTCACTGACTAAAGGGACTTTGTCTTGTACTGATGTATATTTAGGACTAAGAAGAGAACCTGGCACATTTGGTTACTTAACAAGAGTGTGTTGAATGAACAAAGAACTAAATACCATGGAACGTGTATGGACATAATGGAAATAGCTTATACTCCATTAATAGCCAAGATGTGTGTCATACATACTTTCTTTTGAAATGAGTCATGATCTTTCCCCCTAAACATATTTACTTGTTTTTCTTAAAATACAAAAGTGATTTCAGAGGCTAAAGTAGAGTTTTCTGCTTACCAAACATCTTTTTTTCATTTTGGGGAAGCATATAATTCCATTTTTATTATAATGAAATAATTTGTCCTTTAGAAGAGTTATATTAACTGCAATTGTTCCTGCTACTGGAAGCCTGAGCACTAGTATAGATCATTTTAGTCTGCAGATTTACAGGGGAAAGCTAGAAATTTCCTCTTTAAGTAACTTAGAATAGAAATTGAAATACAAGAGCTCTTGGAGAAGAGATGAGGATGAGTGCAAGACTAGTTACCACTGTCATAACAGTACATGGCTTTTGGCTTTTATATCATACTGAATAGTTTTAAAATATGTTCACGTTCATTCTCTTATTTGACAAGTTAGAAGAATGAGAGTTTTTGTTTTGTTTTGCTTTTGTTGTTTTCTTTTTTACTTTTACATTTAAAGTATACACTCTGGCCTATAGAAATCTGTATACGGGATGTTTGAGTCCCAAGTAGTAAGCATTCCCATGGAGAATACACTGAGTCAAGTACTGTGGGAGCAGTGAGAAGGGAGGATCTTATTCCAATCTGGGAAGTTAGGGCAGGCTTTACATGTGGGGGACATTTGACCTGTGTTCTGAATGAGCTGGGAAGCATTACTTTTTTTTTTGAGATGGAGTCTTGCTCTGTTGCCCAGGCTGGAGTGCAGTGATGCAATCTCAGCTCACTGCAACCTCCACCTCCCGGGTTCAAGCAATTCTTCTGCCTCAGCCTCCTGAGTAGCTGGGATCACAGGAACCTGCCACCACACCTGGCTAATTTTTGTGTTTTTAGTAGAAATGGGGTTTCACCATGTTAGCCAGGCTGGTCTCAAACTCCTGACCTCAGGTGATCTGCCCACCTTGGCCTCCCAAAGTGCTGGGATTATAGGTGTGAGCCACCATGCCCGGCCCCGAATTATATTAATATTTATAAATTTTCATCAGTGAGTATTGATGAGATATTTAAGAAAGTTCAAATTCATTACATTATGAGACATCAGTTTTTCTATAAAGTGCCCTGAGAAGATGGTTACATCCTTCCACTGCTCATCACTGTCTCCTGGCTGCTTCTCTCCCCAAATGTGTTTCACACAGATGACTCCATTTCTCAGTGGCTTTCTTTCCTTTATTCTATCCTATGACTTCATGAAGCCCCAGATCATCTCTTCATGTCAGTTATTCTTAACTCACTTTTTTCAATAATATTACTGAGTGCTTTAGGCCTATGGGATGCAGTAGTGATAATGACTGAGTCCCTGCTCTAAGAGTTGACCGCTTTTGCAACTTGGACTGTGTTCAGCTGGCAGTTCCTCTCTGCTCAAAGGAATGTCTGCTGGGCTCACTCACTCACTCCTGTGTCTGCAATCAGCTGGCAGCTTGAGTGAAGTTGAAGTGTCCAAGATGCCTGCATTTATATTATTAGATTTGTATTATCCTTGCTTAACTGGAATTGCTGGAGGAAGTGGAGTTGGACAAGGCTCTCTCTCTCTCTCTCTCTCTCTCTCTCTCTCTCTCTTTTTCTAGTATTCTTACTTCTTTTGGGGCCTTTATATCTCATTGAACTTTTATCATCAAGGAAGCTTATTTACATGGCTTGTCATAGTATCAAGAAGAAATAGATATTCTTTGGGAGTAAACAAATTCATCAACACAATACCAAGAACTTTATACACACATTAGGATAACATAGAGGTTGAACTGTAGCATATATTTTCTATAAAAAAGTATGCTAATAACTTAGAATGTGGTTAATCTGCTACTGTTATAATAGCAGAACTTCATCTGTAGGTAATTTGTTGTAAAATGAAAACACTAACACAATTAAAATCAACTAATTTAAAAAAGAACTGGGCTACTAAAATCTGCTTTATATTAGTTCAGATTTGCACATAGGCAAGCACAAGATTTAGGTTGTGATGCCACTGGGAAGAGATGGACAAAATATTTTTCAAAATTGAGCAGTGGCGAAAATAATTTTAAATAGAATGAATTATGAGCCAGAAATAAAGAGCATTTACTGTATCATCTAGATGGAAATAAAATCAACAAACAGAATTTTGAGATCATTCTAAGCCTTTATTGTAACTGAATGAGACTACAGAGTGACAGCAGAGAAAAACACAAAGTTTAGTTGGTAGAGCTATGCTGTAATATAAACAACCCATTTCCAAAATTGTTATGATGGAGGATTTTCCTTATGACTACTTAATATTTAATGTTAATGTGGAAAGAAATAGGGAGTAAAATATCTCAAGTAAGCTATCTGCCAAAGTGTTGACTAATTCTAGAACCAGGGACTCTATTCAAATACACACTTTCTTGTTAAAGAACCTTGCTTTAGGCCAGGTGAGGTGGCTCACGCCTGTAATCCTAGCACTTTGGAAGGCTGAGGTGGGCAGATCACAAGGTCAGGAGTTCGAGACCAGCCTGGCCAACATGGTGAAAACCTGTCTCTACTAAAAATACAGAAAAAAAGCTGGACATGGTAGCAGGCCCCCTATAAACCCAGCTACTCAGGAGGTTGAGGCAGGAGAATCATTTGAACCTAGGAGGCGAAGGTTGCAGGGAGCTGAGATCATGCCATTGCACTCCAGCCTGGGCGATAGGGTGAGACTCCGTCCCAAAAATAAAAAAATAAAAAAGAACCTTGCTTTACATTTTATCAGCTAGAAGGTTTAGTGTTATTTTTAAGTAAATGGTTTCTACAGTATAAAAATGAAGGAACATTTAAGAATTGGAATTAGAGCATACCTAAGTGTCAATGACTTCCCATTATCAGAGACCAGTAGGAACAGACGTGTAGTTATACAGCTCATGTTGATTACCAAGTTGCAGAAAGGGAGGACACCCATGTAACCGGGGGATGTTCTAGTTAGAGGGTGTTGGGAAGAAATTGCAGGATTTGTGCTTGTGTTAGGTAATTGTGGGGAAGGTGTAAGAAAGTGTTATTTTGTTCTAGGTTAAATCCAATTAGGAAGTGGAAATAATTCTATGATTTTACATATTACGATTATCTAGAAGGTAGGAAGGACAGAAGGAAATTAAGCTGTAATTAATAAAGAATCGCTAGTCACTTCTATTAGCCAGAAAAAAAAGGACTATCTGGTCATTTTTGTAGTTGCTCAATTATCTTGTTTTTATGTTCAGACAAAAAAAAATGACCATTGTGGTATATTTTTTGTGTTTTTATCCCCTCACTTCATTATGGTCTCAGTCTTAAACCTTGTGTAATGTCACTCTGCTATCTGACTGCTCTTCAGAAGAACGTCCTGGCTTATCTGTGAGCACCAGGCCAGTTCTTCATAATCCTGAGACCTAACTTTTAGGATGAGTCTATTTCTTTGATGTCAGGGCTATTTGTTTCTTCTTATTTTTTTTCCTGATAGTTATATAAAACTAAATTTTGGAGCAAATTCTTCTACATGAATAGGCATTTATTAATCAGATTTTCTTTTGTTGTTGTTGTTGTTGTTGAGATGGTGTCTTGCTCTGTTGCCCAGGCTGGAGTGCAGTGGTGCAATCTTGGCTCACTACAATCTCCACCACCCACATTCAAGTGATTCTCCTGCCTCAGCCTCCCCAGTAGCTGGGACTACAGGCATGTGCCACCACATCTGGCTAATTTTGTGTGTGTGTGTGTGTATTTTTAGTAGAGATGGGGTTTCACCATATTGGCCAGGCTTGTCTTGAGCTCCTGACCTCATGATCCACCCTCCTTGACCTCCCAAAGTGCTGCGATTACAGGCAAGAGCCACTGCGCTCTGCTTATTAATCAGATTTTCTATAGCAAGAGGCATAAAGACAATTGTAAAATCTATCCTGTTGTCTCCATGAAGTGTCAACTCTTTGTACTTTAGATGATCTCATCATATTTTATGAAAAGTCAACATTTGGCAGATTTATCAATGATCCAGAGACAAGAGCCTGTCATTGATATATTTAAAATCAGTAAAAACCATAAATGCTTCCACGCAAGCAGCTCATCAAAGACCTGTTTGAGAGTCATGCTTCTGGATGCCATCTCTAAAGGAACAGGGCTTTAATGCCACCTGCATACATGATGGCAAGTATCTAAAAACCATGTTGTCTAGTGTATTTTCTTTATTTTTAGCTTTGTCAATGAGAGACTATTCATTCTTCACAAACAAGTCATGAATTTTGCCAATACAACCATTTGTTGTATTTTACATGCTAATTAATAAAACTTTATGTGTGAATTAAGATATAGATAAATAAAGGGCTACAGTGTTGCCTTTAGTGTGCTCAGGCTTAATGATAGAACGTTAAATCACTGCCTGGGAGTGTTGATTATCAGTCAAGGCAATTGATTACCAGTGTCAGCTAAGATACTATATAGCTCAAATAGAATGAGCTTCATCTCACAATCTTGAAGTATTTTAAAGTACATTATAGATATTGTAACAACAATAATATTTCCTTGTTAGTCTGTTAATTTGGGCTAGCTATCAATTTCCTTTGTAGGAACATTTTCTTCTGCCTACCATTGGTCACGTAAGGCTCACTCATTGGCTAGAACTTGCCTGGAAAGAACAGGAGTTCCTTCCAGTAGATTGGCTAGTTTTATTTGAAGGGTCATCTGAGCAGTGCCCCTCGTGGCTGTCTCAACCAAAAAGACTGAAAGTTTTAAGTGAAATTTTTCTTCTTCACTTTTGTGTTACTTCCTGAAGAACATAAAATCGAAAGTAAAGTGTATAACAAATTAATTTTATTCAATCATTAACATAGTTTTAGAATTGCAGCAACATTTTTACTGCCATGAACATTTCAGTAAGCAGAATATGGTTTTATTAAATTTACTGTCAATTAAAAATTCTATGATTAAAATGTAAATGGTATATGCTCTATAAAATGCATATACAATATGAATATTCACAACTCTAAATATCTGCTACAGTCTCTGGTAATTGCGTGTTGCATATTCATACCCATAACAACTGTAATTTTTCACAATTTTTCACAGTAGCAACAATTTCCCTTAAAAAAAAATCCAAATAGATTTTTCTAAGACGCATTTCCCAAAATGATTGATAGGTTAATAACTCTAAGAAGGATGAACTCTATGGTCTTAAAACTTTCAGCTGTGCTGTAAAACATGCACCCTGAAGGCATCTGAAATGGTGGTCATCTGGAAGAAATTAAGAGAAGGCCAAATCCAGAATTTTTAATATAATATTTTGAAAGGGCCAAATACTACCAGCATCATACATTTTGAGGTCTAGACATTTTCTTATAATTTGTTTTGTAAATAGGTGTGGTGACGAAGTAACATTTTGCTAATAATAAAATAGAGATATCTGTAATTATTTGCTTTCAAAACAATCTACAAATATCTTTGTAGTAGCAAGTTATATAAATTCTCCCTCAGTAAATTCAGTTATGCTTTTAGAAGCTAAGGACACAAAATAAGAAAGTGAATCAAGTCCTTTAGATATTTTCTGCTTAATCTTGTAATGCTTCTGGAAGGGTGTGGATAGATTCCTATCTTGTTCAGTCTTTCTAGAGTCACTAACTGGAACACTCAAATACTAGAGAGTCTAGGCTGTACAGTCTAAGCTGACTATTGAACAATGGCATCTAAGAAGAGAAAAATCTTGATTGTATTAAAAGATCCAGAATTTACTAATCTACATAAATGCCAGTGAAAGGGGTGGTATATTGATCATGTTCTTCTTAATTATAGAAAACATGAAGAATGTACCAAGTATTATTTTTATAATCTTTGGAATGAAATATAAAAATGACAGTAGTCACTCTCATGACACTAAAGCACTATTACGTAGTAGTTATTAATTTAACCTTTTCCTTATTGATTTGATTTAGTGTTCAATGCTGGTCTTCCTATGTACAGGGAAGTAATCTTGAGAAAAGCAAATTTGGAATATAAAATGTCACTGTCATATTGTGCTTAGTTTTGCTAAATGAATTGGCCATTTGAAGTTATAATCTTTTGACCTGAAATTGTAATTGTAAAAATAATTTAAAATGCTATTAAATTAACATATTTCTGTATCAACAAGAAGGGAAAATACTACAAAATTATTTCATTTCTATTACTATGTGGATTTAGAATTGTATAGTTCCACAAAAATGATATAAGAAAAATATAAATACCATTAATATAAACTGCTAATGACTACATATATATTAAACCAAAACTCATATATCAAAATAAAAACTATATAAATATATTATAGTACAGACACACACACACCTATATATAATTTTTTTCACATGTATTATATATATATATTTTTATATATATACATACACACACACATACACACACACACACACACACACACACACACATATATATATACAAAGCCTATTTCTTTTGGTCTTTTTGTAGAAATTAGTTCAGTTTAACCCTCTGTATTAATAATGTATTAAATGCTAATTTTTTTCTTGTTAAAGTAAGTAGTGTCAAATACATTAATTTTCTTTCTGATTTATATTTAGTAAAAATTCACTTTAACCTAAGAACTGAGATGTATCAGATAAAAATCACAAGACAAATTTTATATTTTCAATTATTTAAATCTATTTTACTTTTATTTTTAAGCCTATGCAGTATGTAAGAAATCAAATAATGTTTGGATTTGATATTCTCATCATTTCAATTTTTATACAATAGATCATTTGATCTTCCCAGTAATCACCTCATTCCTGGGCTTTTACTTTCACACAAGAGTTTTGTCTGGTACAGGCAATCCTCATTATTCACGGATTTTATATTGCAAATTCTCCTACTCACTAAAATGTATTTGTATCCCCAAAACCCATACACATAGCACTTTTGTGGTCATCTGTGGACATGCATAGATAGGGAAAATATTTGAGTTTCCCAATGTGCATGCCCCAGCTGAGGTTGAACAAGGCAATGCTCTGTCTAATCTCAGCTCTCAGAGTCTGAACAAGTGCCCTTTATGTGATATATTTGCTGCCATAATTTTTTCCATGTTTGCGTGTATATTTTGCTGTTTAAAATGTCCCTGAAATGTAATGCTGAAGTACTGTTCTATGTTCCTAAGCACAAGAAGGCTACACTATACTTCATGGAGAAACTCTATGTGTTAGGTAAGTCTTGATCAGGCAGGATTTACAGTGCTGTTGGCCATGAGTCCAATGCTAATTAATTAACAATATGTATCAAATAAAGTATTGATAGGGACAGGAGGCAGGGAAATTCTGGGCAGAAGAGGGTGTGTCCCTGGCAAAAGCCCCACCCTCAAGCTTGGAACCACAGCCCAAAGTGAGAATATACATTCCTGTTTTCCCACTTGTATGTTTCCTTTGCAAAAGCATCCATTGCTTACCCTGTCCCTCATCCTGTACCCAAAATAACCCCTGACCTGGTGGCAGAAAAGAGAAGTGGCTGAATGTTGAGAGGAGAAGCAGTAGCTGGGTCCCAGAGACTACGTTTGCATGTCAGAGAGAAGCAGTTTGACTTTAGAGGGAAAGCTTGAAAGTGTGGCTTCAAGGATGAGTCTGGCTGGGGAAGCCTCGACTCCAGGGGAAGATAATCTACCCATTCTGTCCCCTTTCCAGCTCCTCTTCCTGCTGAGAGCCACTTTCATCAGCAATAAAATCCTTTGCATTCACCACTTGGATTAGTTCCTTCTCACACTGCTAATAGAGACATACCTGAGACTGGGTAACTTATAAAGGAAAGAGGTTTAATTGACTCACAGTTCTGCATGCTGGGGAGGTCTCATAATCATGAGTGAAGGAGAAGAAGGAGCAAAGTCACATCTCACATGGTGGCAGGCAAAAGAGCCTGTGCAGGGGAACTCCCATTTATAAAACCATCAGATCTCCTGAGACATAGTCACTATCACGAGAACAATATGGGGGAAACTGCCCCTGTGATTCAATTATCTCCACCTGGCCCCTCCTACAACTCGTTGGGATTATAAGAATCACAATTCAAGACGAGAATTGCATGGGACACAGCCAAACTATATCACCACCCTGCAATTCATTTGCACATCCTGATTTTTTCTGGACGCTGAACAAGAGCTTAGGTACCACGGGTGAGGATGCAAAAGGCTGTCAAACTGACCCTCTGCCCCTGCTGGTGGAAGGCAGCCATCTCACGCAAAAATACAGAGGGCCCACTGAGCTATTAATATTTAAGCTGTCTACTGATAGCAAAGCTAAAAGAGGGCTGTCTATAACACTCTGGGGCTTTAGGGGGTCATGGGTACTCCCCACTAGAGGCTGCTTTGGCGGGGCCCACACAGAGTTTTGCTCATGCTGGCACTCAAAAGCACTCTCCCAGCTCCTGCACCCACTACCTGCATGATCCATCCCATGAGGGGTTGAGCACAAGCAGTGTGAGTGAATGGAGTTTGACCCTGTCTGTGCTGAAGCAGCCAGCTAGCTCCAATGCCAGTTACTTTGGCAACAGCAGGGACAGTTTCTGCCCATGAAGGGGTCAGGGAAAATTTCCTGCTTCAGTGTTTTTGAACAAAAACATGTATGAGTCATGGTTATATATTGAACAGGTGATAAAAATCTATCACTAGACAGTGGTGTGGGTTTAGCCCTGTATTTCCCTAGGAAAAATAGTTCACTATTGATTAGCTGAGCATTTCAGGTAACTTAAGATATTTTAACTACCAGGAATATAACTGGCTATATTAATAGACTCTCAACAAATATTCACTTAATTTTTTCTGCAAGTGGCATTCAGGGACTATTTCTACTATTTTCCATTTCATAAAGAAAAACGTTAGGTTCCTGGACAAAACATTATGGTCTCTGACACAATAAAAAGACAATATTTCAAGGAAATTTATTTTTTGTTATGGAATTACTTGACAAATTTTATGTAACTGCATTTCACTATTCTCCTTGTAATTTTTAATAAACAAGAGTGACCTTATAAATCCACATTTCTATGACGAAGAACTCTTATATAGTGGAATAGAAGAGAGGGCAACGAAAACATGGTAGGAAAAAGAGCATAAAAATATGGAGTGTCTAGCATATCCTCTACAGAAGTGATAAATAGCCTGAATACTCCATATAGAAGGAAAAGCATTTGCTTAACATCCACTGAAGCTGAATACAATGTTAAATGAAGAGTATGAAAACTGAATGGAAAGAAATGAGATTATGCCAAAACATCCTGAACATGTGTTCATATTAAGCATTTTAGCCTTGAAGACGATATTATGTCTTTTTCTTTAAGTCTGCATCCTTAGTCTTTCTATACATGTAATAAATAAATATTAAAATGATGCAAACTAATATTCAAGTTCAAAATTACAGTAAGATCCCATGAAATAAAATTTCAAAGAACAAGGATTCTGCATTAGTTCATTTTGCATAAAGAACTACTGGAGACTGGGCAATTTATAAAGAAAAGAGGTTTAATTTACTCTTGATTCAGCATGGCTGGGAGGCCTCAGGAAACTTACAATCATGGTGAAAGGTGAAGGGGAAGCAAGACACCTTCTTCACAGGGTTGCAGGAAGAAGAATGAACTCAGAATAAAATACCAAACACTTATAAAACCATCAGATCTCAAGAGAACTCACTCACTATCAAGAGAACAGCATGGGGGAAACTGCCCCTATGATTCAGTTACCTCTACCTGGTCTCTCCCTTTACATGTGGGGATTTTGGGGATTCTGGAGATTATAATTCAAAATGAGATTTGGGTGGGGAGAATTCAGCCATGTTAGTTTCTAAAGCTACAGTTAGTATTTGGTATTATATGATGTGGCAAGGATTAAAATTGGTCATATGAAGTTCCATTGTTCTGGAAGATAAAAGAGTTCTGGAGAACGAAAGAGTTCTGGAGACAGATCGTGATGATGGTTACACAACAATGTGAATTCAATTCCACTAAACCGAACACTTAAAATAACTAAAATGGTAAATTTTATTATGTATATATATTTTATCACAATTAAAAAGAGTAGGTCAAATAGGAATAAAGTTATATGGAATTTCACAAATTAAGTACCAGAAAAATGTTTCAAAAGACCAATGCATGTGCTATAATTTACAGCTTTAGTGGTCCTAATGAGTAGAGATCAAGAACATAGCTTATTATTCTGGAAGTTAGACAAACAGCTCAGTGGCTTGGTGATTAGAGAAATAATTTTTACAATATGTTTGGGTAGTAGAAGCCCTAATTTTGTTCCAAAATTTTTGTCTCCTTTGGAAGACTAGAAAGCTAAATAAACGTAATCAAGAACGCAGAGAGAGCATGAGAGAGAGAGAGAGAGAGAAGAAAGGAGAGAGAGAGAGAGAGAGAGAGAAGAAAGGACCTCCAACCCTAGTTGAGATGGAAACACAAAAGGAAGACATTTAATATCAATAAAGATAATAAAATAAACAACTGCCATATGCAATTACCCAGATATATTTGAAATAAAGAAAATATGAATGGTACATTAAGTTTGTTTAATGCTAAAATAATATTTGAATATATATAAATAGGACTATGAAATACAGAATTTAAAATTAATGGCTATAATAAAAATCAGAAATAATGGGAATAAAAAATAAAGCAACAGATATTAAGCAAAAAACAACAGAATGAATCCAAAATAAGAAAGAATTAATGAACCTAAACCACAACTGAGAATTCACTCAGATGATATAAACACATAAAATAATATTTAAAATATACAATGATAGTTTCGAGAGCTAAGATGTACTAAGAGTTTCAGGAGAATGCAATAGATGGAGTGATGAGAAATTATATTTGAAAGGACAGCTACTAAGAATTTTACCAAAGTAAGGAAACACATGAGAATTTAGGTGGAAAAATACACATTAATATATGGGAGAATAAACAAGATTTAATTAAAATCTAGATATATTTTGTGAAAACATTTACATGTCAAAGATAAATGTATAAAGTTCTTCAACCTTACCAGGGAGATAAAACAGATTTCCTGTAATAGAGTAGGCAATTTCTCTAGGTCATGATAGACAGATTTCCTATTACAGAAAACAATATAATAGACAAGGATTGCCAGATAAAATATAAAATACCTAGCTAAATTTAAATTCCAGATAAAAATGAATTTAAGTATATCTCAAATATTTTATAGAACATACTTATTCTACAAAGGTTAAAGTGTGGTTTATTTATAAAAAGAAATATTATTCAGCCTTAAAAAGAAGGAAATTTTGGCATTTGTGAAGACATGAATGAACCCTGAGGATATTATACTAAGTGAAATAAGCCAGTCATAGAAATACAAAAAACAGTATGATTCCACATATAATGAGGTATCTAAAATAGGCAAACTCATAGAAGCAAAGAACAGAATAGTAGGCATCTAGGGCTTTGTGGGGAGGATAAATGGGGAATTGCTGTTTCATAAGTATTAATTTTCAGTTATGTAAGATGAATAAATTTTAGAAATCTGTTGCACAACATAGTGCCTATAGTTAACAATAACATATGATGCAGTTTAAAAATGGTTGAAATCATGTTAACAACAAAACATGAAAACCAAACAAAACAGAGAACAAGGGTACTCTTAGCATTAATGAATATGTCTATTACCTTGATGGTGGTGATGGTTTCATAAATGTATACCAATGTCCAAAGGTAACAGGCATCTGCACCCCAACTCTTCTTGACACATTTCAGAAACCTGCAACATTATTCAAATTAGCCAATCCATAAGGAGTCCGAAAAATGTAGCTAACCTTACCCCTTATGGCATGAGTAAGCTGCTCACTACAGCTCCAGCCTACTGCTACCTAGTCCCTGGGCAAAGCCCCTGTGTGGCCCCTGTTTTACTTCTCCCTTTTGGATCTGCAGATAACAAAAAGTTCCGCTTTTCATCTATCAAAGTGTCAGTATGTTTTGGCCTGTCATTAAAAGAACATTAGAGCGTGGGGCCAAGATGGCTGATTGGAAGCAGCTGCAGTGTATGACACTCATGGAGAGGAACAAAAGGGATGAGTAAATAGAGCACCTTCAACCTAAGCATTCAGGTACTCACACTGGGACTGATCAGGGAAACAGCTTGATCCATAGAAAACAAGGAAAATTAGGGCAAGGCAGTAGTCCACTCAGGAGCCATGCAGAGCCAAGGGAACACCCACCCTCAGCCAAGGGAAGCAGTGAGTGCGATACTGGGTAACCATGCTTTTCCCATGGATATTTGCAACCCTCAGATCAGGAGATCTCCTCGTGAATTCACTCAGTCAGGGCACTGAGCTGTGTGGAGTCTTGGCAGAGCAGCTTCTCAGCCACACACAGAGACCCAGGAGCTTTACATACTCTAGCCCCTGGGATTTCCAGCAAAGGTAACTGCAATTCAGGCAAAGTGGGGGGTCTGTATATACCCCTGGAAGGGAGCTGAATCCAGGAGGCTGAGCAGCTTGGTCTGCAGTCCCCACTTTCATGGCACCTCACAAGGTAAGACTGACTGACTTGGAATTCCAGTCAGTCAACAGGAAGAGGGTAGCACCTAGCTGAGATGGGAGGAGTTCCCATGGGGAGGCACAGGTCGTCATCTTTGGTGTAGTTCCAGCCTGCAAGCTTTGGAGAGTCCAAATGGACCGGACAAGAAAGGGGTCCCCCAGCATGGCACAGCTGCTTTTCCAAAATGTAGCCAGACTGTCTTATCTTGTCTTTCCTTTCCTTTCCTTTTCTTTTTTTTCTTTTACTTTGAGATGGAGTCTCGCTCTGTAGCCCAGGATGGAGTTCAGTGGAATGATCTCAGCTCCCTGCAACCTCAGCCTCCTGGGTTCAAGCAATTCTTTGCCTCAGTCTTCTGAGTATCTGGGATTACAGGCACATGCCACCATGTCCGGCTAATTTATCTTTTATATTTATTTATTTATTTTGTAGTTTTACTAGAGATGGGGTTTCACCATCTTGGCCAGGCTGGTCTTGAACTCATGACCTCATAATCCACCTGCCTTGGCCTTCCAAAGTGCTAGGGTTACAGGCTTGAGCCACTGCGCCTGACTGACTGTTTCTTTAAGAAGGACACTGATGCATTCCTCTTCACTGGATAGGACCTGCAAGCTGAGGACTCTAGCCATCCCACCCTCACATTCTACAGGCAGAGTTCTGATTTGTCCATGAGATGGAGTGCCTGGAGGGATGGGAAGGCCACCACCTTTCTGTTTGGGCAACTTGGCTATTCTAGCCTAAGGGCCTTGGACAGTCCAAGCCAACCACAGCAGAGGCAGTACCCTAGCATGGCACAGCTGCTTTGCAGAGGCATGGCCAGACTGCTTTTTAAAATGGGATCCCAATCCATTCTTTCTTACTGGGTGAGACCTCTCAGCCAGGGTTTCCAGCCACCTGCTCCCGGTTCTAATTTCTCCCTGGAATGGAGTGCCCAAGAGGTGAGGTGGGCTGCCACCTTTGCTGTTTGGGTGTCTCAGCCATTCCAGCCTATGGACTTTGTGGAGCCCAAATTGATTGAGTCCCGAAGGGATCCCCCAGCACAGCACAGTTTCTCTACCAGAACACAGCCAGACTGCTTCTTTAAGCAGGTCCCTGATCATGTTACTCCTGACTGGTTGAGACTTCCCAACCAGAGTCTCCAGACACATCCTGTAGGTGTGTTTGAGCCAGCAACAGTTCCATACCTCCATGGGCTGGAACTCCCAGAGGAATGGGTTGGGTGCCATCTTTGCTGTTTCACAACCTTCACTGGTGATACCTCCAGATACTGGAAAATCTGAAATGATTAGAGTCTGGAGCAGACCCTCATCAAACTGCAGTATAACCCTACAGAAAAGTGGTCAGATTGTTAAAAAAAAAAAGAAAAAACAAAATCCAAAAAAGCAAACTAAAACCCCATCCAAGGTCAGCAATCCAATCTCAAAGACCAAAGGTAGATAAACCCACAAAAATGAGGAAGAATCAGCTCAAAAACACTAAAAACTCAAAAAGCCAAAGTGCCCTCTCTCCTCCAAATGACCAAAACACCTCTCAAGCAAGAGATCAGAACTGGGCTGAGGCAGCCAGAGAGAAAGGCCAGATCACCTACAAAGGGAACCCATCAGACTAACAGCAGACCTTATAGAAGAAACCCTACAAGCCAGTGGAGATTGGGGGCCAATATTTGACCTTCTTAAAGAAAAGAAACTCCAACTCAGAATTTCATATCCAGCCAAACTAAGCTTCATAAGCAAAGGAAAAAATAAGGTCTTTTTCAGACAACCAAATGCTGAGGAAATTCATTACCACCAGACCTGCCTTATAAGAGATCCTAAAAGAAGCACTGCATATGGAAAGGAAGAACCATCACCAGCCACTACCAAAACACACTGAAGTGCATAGACCAATGACATGGTGCAGCCACCACATAAATAAGCCTATAAGATAATCAGCTAGCATCATGATAACAGGATCAAACCCACACATAATGCTAACTTTAAATGTCAATGGGCAGAAGTCTCCAATTAAAAAAAAAAAAGAGTGGAAAGCTAGATAAAGAATGAAGACCTATCACTATGCTGTCTTCAAGAGACCCATCTCATGTGTAAAGACACACATAGGCTCAAAATAAAGGGACAGAGGAAAATTTACCAAACAAATAAAAAACAGAAAAAAAGTAGGGGTTGCAATCCTAGTTTCTAAAAAAACAGAATTAATAGCAACAAAGATCAAAAAAGAAAAATGGCATTACATAATGGTAAAGGGTTCAATTCAACAAGAAGACTTAACTATCCTAAATATATATACACCCAGCAGAGATGCATCCAGGTTCATAAAGCAAATTCTTAGAGACATTCAAAGAGACATAGACTCCCACACAATAATAGTGGGAGAATTGAATACCCCACCGACAACAACAGACAGATAATTGAGACAGAAAATTAACAAAGATATTCAGGAGCTGAACTTGGCTCTGGATCAAGTGGACCTGATCAATATATATAGAACTCTCCACCCCCAAACAACAGAATATGCATTCTTCTCATCACCACATGGCACTAACTCTAAAATTAATCACATAATTGGAAGTAAAATGTTCCTCAGCAAATGCAAAATAAATGAAATCGTAACACATTGTCTCCTGGACCACAACACAATCAAATTAAAACTCAAGACTAAGAAATTCACCCCAAACCATACAACTATATGGAAATAGAACAACCTGCTCTTGAATGACTTTGGGGTAAATAATGAAATTAAGGCAATGATCAAGAAGTTCTTTGAGACTATTGAGAAAAAAGATACAACATGCCAGAATCTCTGGGACACAGATAAGGCAGTGTTAAAAGGGAAATTTATAACACTAGATGCCCATAGCAGAAAACTAGAAAGATCTCAAGTTAACAATCTAACATCTCAACTAAAAGAGCTAGAGAACCAAGAACACACAAACCACAAAGCTAACAGAAGACAATAAATAACCAAGATCAGAGCTGAACAAAAGGAGATAGAGACATGGAAATCCCTTCAAAAGAGCAACAAATTCATAAAGGGGATATTACCTCTTAACCCACAGAAATACAAATAACCATCAGAGAATATTATGAACACTTCTATACAAATAAAGTAGAAAATCTAGAATAAATGGATAAATTCCTGGACATGTATACCCTCCCAAGACTGAACAAGGAAGAAATTGAATCCCTGAACCAACCAATAATGAGTTCTCAAATTGAGGCAGTAATAAATACCCTATCAACCAAAAAAAAAAAAACCCCAGGACCAGATGGATTCCCAGCTGGGTTCTACCAGACATACAAAGATGAGCTGGTATCATTCCTACTGAAAGTATTCAAAAAAGTCAAAAAGGAGGCACTCCTCCCTATCTCATTCTGTGGGACCAGCATCATCTGAATACCAAAATCTGGCAGAGATACAGAGATCACTGGCATTCTGGTACACTGACAACAGGCAAGCTGAGAGCCAAATCACAAATGGATTCCCTCTCACAATTGCCACAAAAAGAATAAAATGCCTAGCAATACAGATAACAAGGGAAGTGAAAAATCACTACAAGTAGAACTACAAACCACTGTTCAAAGAAATCAGAGAGGACACAAACAAATGGAAAAATATTTCATGCTCATGCATAGAAATAATAAAATATTGTGAAACTGGCCATGTTGCTGAAAGCAATTTACAGATTCAATGTTATTCTCATTAAACTACCACTGACATAATTCACAGTACTAGAAAAAACTATTTTAAAATCTGTATGGAAACTAAAAAGAGCCTGAATAGCCAAGGCTATCCTAAGCAAAAAGAACAAATCTGGAGTCAGCATGCTACCTGACTTCAAACTATACTACAGGGCTGTAGTAACCAAAACAGCATGGTAATGGCACAAGCACAGACACATAGACCAATGGAACAGAGTAGAGAATTTAGAAATAAGACCACACACCTACAACCATCTGATCTTTGACAAACCTGACCAAGAAAAGCAAAAGGGAAAGGATTTCCTATAAATGGTACTGGGAGAACTGGCTGGTCATGTGCAGAAAATTGAAACTGGACCTCTTCCTTACACCATATACAAAAATCAACTCAAGATGGCTTAAAGACTTTAAACCCCAAAACTATTAAAACCCTAGAAGAAAACCTAGGTAATACAATTTAGGACATAGGTACCAGCAAAGATTTCATGAGGAAGACACTAAAAGCAATTGAAACAAAAGCAAAAATTGACAAACAGAATATATTAAACAGAAGAGTTTCAGCATGGCAAAGGAAACTATCAACAGATTAAACAGACAACCTGCATAATGGGAGAAAATTTTTGCAATCTATGCATCCAACAAATGTCTAATATACAGCATTTATAAGAAACTTCAACAAATTTACAAAAAGCAAACCACCCCATTAAAAAGTGGGCAAATGACATGAACACACGCTTCTCAAAAGAAGACATACATGTGGAAAACAATCATATAGAAAAAAAGCACAACATCACTGATCATTAGAGAAATGCAAATCAAACCACAGGGAGATACAATCTCACACCAGTTAGAATGGCTATTATTAAAAAGTCAAAAAGTAACAGATGTTGGTGAAGCTGTGGGAAAAAGGAATCTTTTTCACTGTTTGTGGAGTATAAATTAGTAATGAGTTCAACCATTGTGGAAGACAGTGTGGTGATTCCTCAAAGACACTGAGACTGAAATCCCGTTGGCCCCTCAATCCCATAACTGGGTACATATACAAAGGAATATAAATCATTCTATTACAAAGACACATACATGCATATGTTCATTGCAGCACTATTCACAATAGCAAAGACATGGAATCAACCTAAATGCCCATCAATGATAGCAGAATACTATGCAGCCATAGAAAGAAATGAGATTATGTCCTTTGCAGGTACATGGATGGAACTGGAGGCCATCATCCTTAGCAAACAAACACAGAAACAGAAAACCAAACACTGAGGGAATGTGTTCTCTTTCCGGGTCCACAAGGGGGTGTAGTTTTAAGGGCGAGAACTTCCTAGTGCTATGCTCCCACCCATCTCTCTCCATCCAGGAGATTTAAGGGTTTATGTTTGAATTTCATGGGCATGGGAAGAAACTAAGAGTCAATCACTCCAGGGGAAGTTCTAAAGAACTCCTTTCATTAGCCAGGGGTCTTAGAGAACGTGGGGGTTCCTCCCAGGTGAAAAGTCCCCTTCTTCCACACCCCTTCAGACTCCATGTTTGGGTCCCCTTCCACAAACACTCCCTTCTTGGAAGCCGTCTTTCTCTCTCCTGGATTTACCCTCTGGAGTTCCCTTCCACACTCTCTGTGGAAGCCAGTCTTCCCCTCCTAAACTCCATTTCTCTCTATTCCATTCTACTCAGTGTGGAAGCTGCTTTCCTCTCCTGGATTCCATCTTTCTGGAGTCTCTCACTCAGCGTGAGAGTTAGCTGTTCCCTTCTCTCTCCTTCTCCTGTTTCTCTCTTTCTCTCTAAATAAATCACTTTGTACAAACACTTTTGAGTCCGGCATTTACTGCGCACTCCGCTATGGTCCCCTCTCTCATTCTTGAGAGGGCAGGAGACCAAGAACCTGGAGAAACATCCTCTCAGGGGAGCTGAGGGCACCCTGAACCCCTGAACCCCAATATTACATTTTGGCGAGCCAGCCAGGAGAGGGATACACCAGAAGAGGGGTACACCAGAAGAGGGGTACACCAGAAAGAGGGGTACAGCCAGAAAAGAAGATTTCAAAATCATAAAACCGGCCCCATTCTGTCCTGTCTCTTTAAGAACACCTGAAGCAGCCACAGTCAGGCAGGGCTATGAGGAACCAGAGCAGCGGCCTGGCCCAGCCGGTCTTAAGTGGCGCAGTCCAGCTGGAATTAAAAATGTAGTTTTTTTTTTTTTTTTTTTTTACCTCTAAGCTCGCTCTCTGCTTTCCATCTCCTTCTCTATCCTTCGGATATTATGTCTGGTACCAAAACCTATGGGAGCCTGTGGGGAAAAAAGGTGAGCACCCTGCCTTTCCACTCCTTGCCAGCTGGGGAACAGCCCATGCCCAGGGGGTGGAACCCAGCACGCAGAGGTCAGCCAGAGAAAAACAACAGGAGAGGCGAGGTACAGCCTGAGCCTGCAGGGGACCGGGGAGTGCGGCAGCCTGACGCGTGGTTCTGGCAGGCCTCTCCGGTGTTCTCCAGTCCCAGGCAGCAGGGTAAAAGGTTCCCGAGGACGTTTGCCTGCCTGCCGTGGCTCCCGGTGTGGGCAGCGGCTCGGGCAGTGGCCCAACTGCGCACCTGGTTCTGTCAGGGTCAACATGGCGACTGAAAGCCGCGGGGGCGGGGCAACTCATGGCCAAACGCAGCTTTTAAACTGACGCGGCAAGTGGCTTTTTTCCTCTGCCGGTGCAGCTGAGGGAAAGGAAAGGGCCGCTGGCTGTCAGCACAGCCTGGTTTTTAGGCAGGTCACACTGCCTCAGGGTGCAGCATTCTCATTTAAAATATAGCTTAAGAAAGCTTTCTGCCTTCCTTTAATGTAGGTGGCCTCTTTGCACAGTTGGTTAAGGTGTGGGCCCTGTACCTGTAAGGTTTCTGGTTCAAATCCCTTGTGGAGCCAGTCTTGAATTGGTGAAATCTTTTGGGAGAAATTCGGAAGCTGAAGGCTACGGAACTTCGTATTTGTATTTAAGCGTTTATGTTTGAATTTCGAGGGTGCGGGGAAGAAACTAAGAGTCCATCACCCCAGCGGAAGTTCTAAGGAACTCCTTTCATTGGCCAGGGTTCTTAGAGAAGGAGGGGGTTCCTCCCAGGTCAAAAGTCCCTTCTTCCACACCCCTTTGGACTCCATGTTTGGGTCCCCTTCCACGAAAAATCTCCTGGAGGCTTTTTTTCCTCTGTCCCGGATTTTCCCTCTGGAGTCCCCTTCCACACTCTCTCCTGGAAGCCTGTCTTCCCCTCCTAAACTCCATCTCTCTCTCTATTTCCTTCCACTCAGTGTGGCAGCTGCTTTCCTCTCCTGGATTCCATCTTTCTGGATTCTCTCACTCAGTGTGAGAGTTAGCTGTTTCTTTCTCTCTCCTTCTCCTGTTTCTCTCTCTCTAAATGAATCACTCTCTACAAACACTTTTGAGTCTGGCATTTACTGTGCACTGCGCCGTGGTCCCCTCTCTCATTCTTGAGAGGGCAGGAGACCAAGAACCTGGAGACATATTCTCTCAGGGGAGCTGAGGGCACCCTGAACCCCTGAACCCCAATATTACATTTTGGTGAGCCAGCCAGAAGAGGGGGTACACCAGAATAGGGGTGCACCAGAAAGAGGAGTACAGCCGGAGAAGACTTCAAAATTGTAAGTAAAACCGGCCCCATTCTGTCCTGTCTCTTTAAGAACACCTGAAGCGGCCTAAGCCAGGCAGGGCTGTGGGGAACGGGAGCAGCAGCGTGTGCCAGCCAGCATTAAAAGCACGTTTTTTTTACCTCTAAGCTCGCTGCCTGCTTTCTCTCTCCTTCTCTATCCTTCCGATATGATGTCTGGGACTAAACCTGCTGGAGCCTGTGGGGTGGAAAGGGTGAGCACCCCCACTTTCCGCTCCTTGCTGGCCGGGAACAGCCCAGCCCAGGGAGTGGAACCAGCATGCAGAGGTCGGCCAGAGAAAACAGCAGGGAGAGGCGAGGTACAGCCTGAGCCTGCAGGGGACCGGGGGAGTGCGGCAGCCTGACGCGTGGTTCTGGTAGGCCTCTCCGGCGTTCTCCAGTCCCAGGCAGCAGGGTAAAAAGGCTTCCCAGGACGTTCGCCTGCCCGCCGTGGGTCCCGGTGTGGGCAGCGGCTCGGGCAGTGGCCCAACTGCGCACCTGGTTCTGTCAGGGTCAACATGGCGACTGAAAGCCGCGGGGGCGGGGCAACTCATGGCCAAACGCAGCTTTTAAACTGACGCGGCAAGTGGCTTTTTTCCTCTGCCGGTGCGGCTGAGGGAAAGGAAGGGGCCGCTGGCTGTCAGCACCGCCTGGCTTTTAGGCAGGCCACACTGCCTCAGGGTGCAGCATTCTCATTCAAAATATGGATACACCATGGAATATTATGCAGCCATCAAAAACGATGAGTTCGTGTCCTTTGTAGGGACATGGATGAACCTGGAAACCATCATTCTCAGCAAACTGACACAGGAACAGAAAATCAAACACCGCATGTTCTCACTCATAGGCGGGTGTTGAACAATGGGAACACATGGACACAGGGAGGGGAGCATCACACACTGGGGTCTGTCGGGGGGGAAAAGGGGAGGGATAGTGGGGGGTGGGGGAGTTGGGGAGGGGATAGCATGGGGAGAAATGCCAGATATAGGTGATGGGGGAGGAAGGCAGCAAATCACACTGCCATGTGTGTACCTATGCAACAATCTTCCATGTTCTTCACATGTACCCCCAAACTTAAAATGCAATTAAAAAAAAAAAAAAAAGAAAGAAAGCTTTCTGCCTTCCTTTAATGCAGGTGGCCTCTTTGCACAGTTGGTTAAGGTGTGGGCCCTGTACCTGTAAGGTTTCTGGTTCAAATCCCTGGTGGAGTCAGTCTTGAATTGGTGAAATCTTTTGGGGGAAATTCAGAAGCTGAAGGCTACGGAACTTCGTATTTGTATTTAAGCATTTATATTTGAATTTCGAGGGGCGCGGGAAGAAGCTAAGAGTCCATCACCCCAGCGGAAGTTCTAAGGAACTCCTTTCATTGGTCAGGGTTCTTAGAGAAGGAGGGGGTTCCTCCCAGGTCAAAAGTCCCTTCTTCCACACCCCTTTGGACTCCATGTTTGGGTCCCCTTCCATGAAAAATCTCCTGGAGGCTTTTTTTCCTCTGTCCCGGATTTTCCCTCTGGAGTCCCCTTCCACACTCTCTCCTGGAAGCCTGTCTTCCCCCTCCTAAACTCCATCTCTCTCTCTCTATTTCCTTCCACTCAGTGTGGCAGCTGCTTTCCTCTCCTGGATTGCATCTTTCTGGATTCTCTCACTGAGTGTGAGAGTTAGCTGTTTCTTTCTCTCTCCTTCTCCTGTTTCTCTCTCTCTAAATAAATCACTTTCTACAAACACCTTTGAGTCTGGCATTTACTGCACACTGCACTATGGTCCCCTCTCTCATTCTTGAGAGGGCAGGAGACCAAGAACCTGGAAAAACATCCTCTCAGGGGAGCTGAGGGCACCCTGAACCCCTCATCCCCAATATTACAATACCACATGTTCTTATTAATACATGGGGCTAAATGATGAGAACCCATGGACACACAAAGGGAAATGAAAAACACTGGCACATACCAGAGGGCAGAAAGTGGGAGAAGAGAAAGGATCAGAAAAAATAACTAATTGATACCAGGTTTAATAGCTGGCTGATGAAATAATCTGTACAATATACTCACTTAACAAATATTTACCTGTCTAACAAAGCTGCATATCCTACACACGTATACTTGAACTTAAAAGCTAAAGAACTTTTCAAATTTTGAAACATATTTGAGATTCCAATTTAACTGGGCACACTGAACTTTTATTTTTAAACTCTGGCAGTCCCAAATTTACCTCGTTCTTTTCATCTATCATATATATATATATTCCAGATATGTGTATGTATGTCTTCCAGAAGACAATGGAAGAATAAGTTCAAAGTAATCATATAAATATTAATCAGTATTTCTGTATAGTCATTCAAGAGTAAAGATGGAATGAAAATATTTCACATATAGGAGACTAAATTTACAGTGATCAGATCTTCACCAGAAAAGTATTATTGGGTGCATCTTTAAATTAAGTTAAATGACCAAGGAGTAAAGAAGTAGGATGCAAAGAAATTGATAATTAAATAAACTGATTAAAAAATAATAAAATTATTGGTCTGTAAACAATTAAAACTTAAATAACAATAATAGCAAAATTCCCAGTGTTTTGGGAGTATTCAATAAGAGATAAAAATGGCCACAGTCCTTGACTTACTTGATCAAAAAGATGCTAGAGATACAGAATAACTTCAGATGATATTAGGAAAAAAGTAGTTTACCATATGGTGTAGTTTGGATATTTCTTCCCCCAAATCTTGTGTTGAAATGTAATTTCCAACGTTGGAGGAGGTTCCTGGTGGGAGATGTTTGGGTCATGGTGTCGGATCCCTCATGGCTTAGTGCTGTCCTCATGACAGTGAGTAAGTTCTCATGAGATCTGGTTGTTTAAACGTTTGTGGCATCTCTCTCACAACTCTTGCTTCTTCTCTGGACATGTGATGTGTGGCTCCTACTTCACCTCTGCCATAAATAAAAGCACCCTGAAGCCTCTCTAGCAGCTGAGCAGATGCTGGCACCACGCTTTCTGTACAGCATGCCAAACTGTGAGCCAATTTGACCTCTTTGCCCATTACCCAGTCTCATGTATTTCTTTATAGCAATGCAAAACAGTCTAACACATCATGTATTTTTAAAAATGTTATGGTATTCACTAAAAAAAAATGGATATCAGGTCAATACCTTCTAGATGGAGAAAGGGAGAGGTGTTGGTGTTAAGGAAAGCAGATAAGGAATATGGAAAACTAATGAATCCATGAGCAGGCATAAAATTTTAAAAATAAACACATAGTTCACATAAGTCCAGGTATATGAGATTGCAATAAAACAGGAATCACAGGAATTGTAACATTTCTGACTGAAAGAATGTCCAGAGTGCCATATAGGTTAGATGAGAGAAAAATAAAAACATGTAGACACATTATTCCAAAATGTTAGAACAATACATACAAAGAGAAAAGTATAAAAACTCTCAAATAAAAATGTAGAGTTTCATAAAGTAGTAATAACTATACTGGCAAGATTTCTAAATAGGAACATTGGTTTATGAAGGCAGGTAAGGAAATTGGCTAGCAGGCATTGAATAATATTCTCATTTGTTCTAACTAGAATATAACAAATTTATCAATTAAGTAGCCCCATTTACAGAATTATTATTTTGATTAACATGTAAATATGGAACTGAGAAAGTTCTGGAAGTAATTGCATTGCACATTTTTAAGGATAAAAATACATATTTCTTCACTTGCATGTCCTAAAGTATTTAAGAATTGAAAGATGTCGATAAACATTTGTTGAATTAAAACTATCTTCAAAAAATATCTGGAGTTATTCTTGACTGCCTTCCATGCTTACTTACACATCAAATCAAAACTCAAATCCTTTCTGAAATGTCTTGATATTTTTTCCCTCAGTCTCCAGTAGCTCCATGCAGGTTGTCATAATTGCTCCTCTGAACTGCTGTGATAGCTGATAAATGAATCTGCCTCTACTACTACAATCCTTTTTTCTACTCAAAATCCAGAGGGTTCTTTACAAAATATAAACATGATTGTCCCTCCAGACAAATATTTCTTGGTTTGGTGCGCCCTTTTTCGGGGGTGTTGGTAGGGATTATAAAGATCAGTATGACCTGGATCTTGGCTCCCTCTTCATTTTCATTTTTTTTCCCCTGTTTCTCTCAATCTCTACATTCTAATCAACCTGGATTTTTTTTTTCCAATTGACAATATGTACCTAAAAACATCTCAAAATTTGATATTTATTTGCCTGAAAAATAATTTATCTTTGACTTATACTAAATAATTCCTCAGATCTCTGTTAAAATCACTTTTTTTCCAAAAATGTTAACACAATGAAGTGATTAGTGTAACTTAAAGCAGTATGGGCTGGAATCCAATGTGGAAAGAGATCACAGTTTTCCCCAAATCCTCTAGTAATGGCATCATTTCTTCACAGGAAACTAGAAGTCATCAAGTCGTAATATGCATTTTTATAATATACCTAAAATTAAATCGCCTAATAGCTTTTCTCCTTCAATCTCTTCCCTCAATAAATCGGAAACTCATTCAAAGGCTATTTATCTGCCTGGTACTAGATTTTGAACCTGTCTTCTCAAGAATATTACATGTTGATTTCTTACCTGTACTTCATTTTAAACCATTTTAATATCTTCCTTATTAACCTCTCAACAAGTTTTTCCCCATTTTACAACAACACAGTATTTTACTCCTCTGTCTCCTTCTCCCCCACAAAAAGAAAGAAACAAAAACATAAAAGTATCTCTGAAAGAACGAAATTAAGGAAACCTATATATGGATACGTCACACATGGAAAACTGACTTTGAAAATTGACCTTGGATTTACTCTTGCATTAAGCAAGAAGGAATGTGATGTAATTTTACCAGATATTTGCAAAATGGTGGCAGTCAGGTATGCATACAAGCAGAGTCTAGGGCAAAGCTGGGAGATACCAACAGGCCATAACCCAGTCTCTCCCCTGAGAAATACAGAGGATCATTTTTATATACCGGATGGGATTATAATCCAATTTAGGGAATGCTTTTGAAAGTGTGCTTCCTTTATGGGGATGTAAGAACTTGAGATTTTTGCCTTGAGAAAAGTGAATATTTATTTGTCTACTGATTTATACCGCATTTTATTATGCTAAATTATTTTCAAAAAGGATTCATCTTTTTGCCTGTATATGTAAGTATCTTTATAGTAGTCACCCTTATTCTCATCTATGAAATAGGCACTACCTTCACCAAACTTTCTACTCTACAGATCTTACTTCATTTTCCTTTTATTATCGTTGTCTGTCTCTTCTTTCATAGTCAAAGTTCTCAAGAGTGTTGGTGACATTTTCTGTTTTTATTACTCATTCGCCACTCTTTCTCCAATCTAGTTGGAACTGGTGGCAACACTTCACTAAAGAAACAAAGTTACAACGATTAATACTGCAAGATCTTCACAAGGGTTTCAAACCCAGCATCTCACTTTTTTGTGTTTGTTTGTTTATTTATTTATTTTATATGGAGTCTCACTCTGTTGCCAGGCTGGAGTGCACTGGCCTGATCTCAGCTTACTGCATCCTTCACCTCCCAGGTTCAAGTGACTCTCCTGCCTCAGCCTCCGGAGTAGCTGAGACTACAGGTGCCTGCCACTACACCCAGCTAATTTTTGTATTTTGACTAGAGACAGTTTCACCATGTTGGCCAGGATGGTCTTGATCTCTCGTCCTCATCATCTGCCTGACTCAGCCTCCCAAAGTGCTAGGATTACAGGTGTGAGCCACTGAACCCAGCCTTGTATGTTTACTATCTCCAGTTAGTTACTCCTCTATTCTATCTATCTAAGTCATCTATTCTCATGTGACATATTGGACTTTGTTATCATTATTTTCTAAAACTTTATTTCTGAAATCATTAATTCACACATCTAAACTTCTGATTACAAAGTTTGATATTTACTATTTTCTCACATAAACACACCCGCATAATGGTTCCTCAAACACATTAGAATGTTCAATGTCTTGACTTCCTTTATTGTAGCCATAGCTTACAATGTCCTGTTTTCACATTCTGTTTTAGTCATTTAGACATTTAGACAATGTCTTTCTAAAGGCACCATACTTCAAATGGTACCACCTGTCTGGAACAAGAATTTCACCAACTTAAGATATTTCTTGTTCCCTTCTCAGAGATACTCCTAAAAATGCTACAAATATGTTTGTCCCTACTTTTGTGCTTTTTGCTTGCCTTGCTGTTCTTCATCTGAACCATTAGATAAAAATAATAGACTTTCACATTTCCCACCATGCACATAAACAGCAACTAAGGAATTACAGATCTGTATCCATAAATTTAAGATAAGCAAACATATCTGGCTCCTTCATACTGCCTGCTAAGATTGTAAATTATTCTAATCTTTTTTTTTTTCTTCAATTCCACAAAGACTCTTTCAATCTTTTTCTGTGGACTTAAATCTGAATCCAAGTCCCTCTCTATAACTCTCATAGAGCAATATTGCCTCCTGTTATGCAGGGAAAATGGAACATATATACTCCATTTATATATGAGATTTCCCTCATTCTGCCAACACTAAATATATATGTATTTATATGTATTTATATGATTCTTCCTAAAGGTTCAAACCTCATATATCACCTAAACAAACTCTTTATTTTACAAACGAGAAAGTAGCAAATAGAAAGGGGAGCTGTATAAGCATAATATTCAGCTAGTTAGTGGCTAAACTAAGGTCTTGTTGAATAAAATCAGTTTATTCATTTTTATTAAAACCCGCATAATCGTTTCTCAAACACATTAGAATGTTCAGTGTCTTGACTTCCTTTATTGTAGGAATTATTTACTATGTTTTGCACAAGTAAATACTAATTTTGTCATATATATATTTATATGTGTATACACACACACACACACTCACTCACATTGACAACGGATTTGTTTCTCCAGTGTATCACTCCATGAAGATCTAGACTGATGTATTAAATGGTTGTTCAATTTCTCTACATAGAATTCTCACAGTCGCCAGATGTGGTGGCTCATGCCTGTAATGCTAGCACTTTGGGAAGTCAAGAAGCATGGATTGCCTGATCTCAGAAGTTCAAGGCCACCCTGGGCCACATGGTTAAACCCTATCTTCACTAAAATAACCTAAAAAATTGGCTGGATGTGGTGGCACATACGTGTCGTCTCAGGAAACTTGCAATCAAGGCAGAAGGCAAAGGAGAAGTAAGGCACATCTTACATGGCAGCAGGAGTGTCATACACTTTTAAACCATCAGATCTCATGAGAACTCACTATCATGAGAACAGTTACAGCGAGGTCTGACCCCATGATTCAATCACCTCTCACAGCCCCCTTCCCTGACATGTGGGGATTACAATTCAAGATGAGACTCGAGTGGGGACATACAGCCACACTATATCGAGTATCTTTGGTCTTTTTACATTCAAAACATTTCGTACAGAACTTCTAGAAGAGTCTATTTGGAACATACATCCAACAGTGTTATTCTCTTACTTAATTTCCTTGATTGGCTACTCATTACCTCTAGATAAGCCCAGGTACTGTAATAGTAAATTTTGCCTCTTAATCTTGTTCCTACTTACCTTTCTATCCTCATTACTTAAAATTTATGATTTTATAACCCTTAAGATTTATGATTCAACAATATGACTTTTGAAAAATAATTCCTGTGGGTACTTTGTTGTTTTTTATATTAATGATTTTATTTGTTTTATTTCCCCCTCCTTCTTGATTTTCCTGTGCTTGTCCCACTTAGAATAGGCATCAAGTTCTCCCAAGAAGCTTTATGTTACTTAGATGTATTTTCTGCAGTGAAGCATGTATTAGAAACATGTTATTTATATTTTTGTTTTCACATCTCTATTACTACATTTGCTTATCATACTGCAAGATTTTTCTTCATTGAGTACCATATCCATTTTCGTATTCTCTGAACCTACCCCAGTGTGTCGCATCTAAACAAACTTTCAGGAATTTCTCAATGATGCTTAAATGATCTTTAAATTCAGTAAGAATCTAACCCGTTTAAAGATCCTATTAAAAACCTATATTAATAAAATC
Organism: Ateles fusciceps; assembly: GCA_036589455.1. Classification (NCBI taxonomy): domain Eukaryota; kingdom Metazoa; phylum Chordata; class Mammalia; order Primates; family Atelidae; genus Ateles; species Ateles fusciceps. Next base: position 2,738,876 of record JAZHEH010003445.1, read on the forward strand.
TAACTCCATACCAGTATAGACCATTTTAACCAAGCAAACCAGGTTATTTCGACATAGACAGTCCATTGACCAAACATCAATAAACAAGAGCTTAGATGACCTTTTAGTTTTCCTTTATATCCAATAACACATTCTGATAAGTAAATTTGTGTAAAAAAAATTCACATGGTGATAATTATATTACATCATATTGTGAATACTTGTATATTTATATAATCATTATACAAATACAACAATGCTCAGGTTATATGTATTTGCATGAATTAGAGGGGTTTAAAAGTTTAGAATGAAACTTGAGTGACAGAATAAACATTTTTATGATTTTCTTTGTTTTTTGTTTTGATAGTGCTTTTGTTCAAGGTAGCAGGACTATACTTTTCTCATTTGTGTGTCTATATTTGGCCTCCAGACCATAATGATGATGTAAAAATCTTGTAAAAATGTGTGTTTGTTCATAAGCTTTAAGCTTTACTAAGAGAAGAAAAATTAGGAAACGCTTTATAGAACCAAGGAACACATGAGTAAAATTGTATGCAGCAGAAATCTTAACTTAAAATATCTTCAAAGGAAATGTAATAGTTTCCCAAGAACCATATTATTTTAACAAGCATTGTCAGGAAATTTAACCTCATTTTCAACCTAAACTTATCACATTGAAGCTGATTTTTAAAAATTTATTTGCTTTTATAACCAGAGAAGATGAAAACCTGCTGTTCACCATTGCTGTATCCTAAACTCTCACATCAAAAAAGAGCTTTACATATTGTTACTTAGATTTATAATCTCCAAAATAAACATTTTTAATAAATTCTCTGATCATATTCATTTTGATATTTTCTTGGCACAAGATATCTTATTTTGGCTCATTAGTCTGCACATGTGGATGCTTTTTATTTTAGTTTCTTTCTGTTAAGAAAGGAATGGATTGTGACTTTGAGGGGGACTAATAAATCTTTGGTAATTATTTGCAAGGCTTAAAGATACTGGCATTCTCTGAGATCAATTTGTCTACACAGCTGCAGTAATCAGGATTGCCTTTAATTCTAGCTACACATGATGGTCATAGCAGTAGCTGACCTCTAAAAAGAGGTAAATAAACAGCAGAATGGGAAACAAAGGAAATATTTCAGACTGCTATTATCTCATTTCAGCGTAGCAGACATGCTGCCGTATAGACAAGTCAAGGCTTTGTCACAGATTAGAAGTAAAGCACCCAGATCACCAAAGCGAAGCTAACAGAAGGGTGAAGTCCTTTTTGTCCATTGCATTTTTGCAATGTGTATTTATATATTTACAGAGAATGTATATTTCTCAGTTCAGAGACAGAAGCTATGGTCATGGTTCAATAAGGTAGCAGAAAAAACACAGGATTTCCAACTAATCTCATGTTACTTTGTGAGAGAAGAATGTATATGAAAAAAAAGTATTTTTAACAGCTGATTGCAATTATGTTTTTTAACAATGTTAAATAAAATGCTTGTTTCCCATAATATGATAAAGATCCACCAAAGCATATTATGAATACACACACACACGCGCACACACAATGTGCTGTTCAAAGACTGTGAATAATGTAAACAAGGCCAAATTCAGGAATTTAAAGTGACAAGTTATGATATTAAGATATTAAACATACAGATAAAACAATCTCAAATTCTATCATTCAGTTGCCTAATGTTATTCTAGTTATCTGAACAATTAATTCCCTTTTGGAAATATGAAATGTTTCTTAATAATTCACTTTGCACAACTCAGTCTCTTTCTTTCTCCCTTTCCTCCTCTCTTCTTCTCTATCTCTGTCTCCTTCTTTCTGTATGTATATGCTTGTATGTGTGTGTTCTTGTATGTAAGTGTGTGTGCTTGTATGTAAGTGTGTGTTCTTTTGTGGGGTTACAAACTGTTTAAACAAAATAATAGGTTAAATTCTAAGATCTAATTGATTTCTGTTGGATGCCAGAAAAAAACTTCCGGGGAGTCAGGGTGTGAAAGTCCCAATGTAGCTTATGGTGTCTGCATACTGAGATATTCCAGAGAAGCACAGACAATGAACCGTCCTAGATGGTTTAGACATGTGCTGCCTAGAGGCAGAGTGCTGAGAGATGATTTCCTAAGCTTCTGTCAAGCTCCATTAATCTGTCCTTCTGGGAGTGTAGCATTTTAGAAATGGTAGTCTCAATAATAGAAAACTGAAATAAAGGAGAAAAAAGGCAATGTATGTTATTTTTCCAGTGTATGTTATTCTTCCTTTTAGTTACATTTATTTCAAAATTTATTTTAGTATCCTTATGCTTATACTACTAAATATTTTACACCACTTTATTATTTTCATTTATCTTGAAACTTACTATTCAGAGTCAATATTTTGAAGATTTTCTTATGCCAAAAATTGATGATTGTTTTATTTTAAAACATTAACAATGGCCAGGGGCTGTGGCTCATGCCTGTAATCCCAGCACTTTGGGGAGGCCAAGGAAGGCGGATCACGAGATCAAGACCATCCTGGCTAACAGAGTGAAACCCCGTCTCTACTAAAAATGCAAAAAATTAGCCAGGCGTGGTGGCAGGTACCTGTAGTCCCAGCTACTTGGGAGGCTGAGGCGGGAGAATTGCTTGAACCTGGGAGGTGGAGTTTGCAGTGAGCTGAGATCATGCCATTGCACTCCAGGGAGACAGAGTAAGACTCTGTCTCAAAAAAAAAAAAAAAAAAAAAAAACAACAACAAAGTAACAATAATCCTCCTGAGGAGGTGACTTTCCATCCAGTCAATGTATCATAACCTCCAGGGTGGTCTTTTCAAATTACACACATGCATCCTTCTCCTTGCCCCCTTCCTTATTGAAAGATGACCACTAATATCATCTCTTTAACTGAAGTGTAATGAGAGATATTACTGATGGAATATTACTGGGGCTGTTTATACGGTGCTGGCAGACATAGCATTAAGAACCCCAATTTGTGCAATTATTGAAAGAGCACTCTCTGCAGTGAGGTACTTTGCTTATAATACAGGACATCAACCAGCTACACTAACATGTCAAATGCCACATCCTGTGGCAGGCAAGAAGTGGAGCACTTCAGGAAATGTAGCACCAACCATCCTTGTGACACTCCTGCAGAGAAGCAAGAGTTGTGTGGCTGGTAAGTTGAGTGGAAAAGATCTTGTGAAGAAGTGATAGCTCCACAGGAACACCTCACTGATTTATGCTGAAGTTACAGGAATAATTTCCATTCCAAGAACAGTATTTTAGTTTTTGGATAAATTTATTCACATAAATATTTAATGTTGCTTCTAGGACATAGGATTACCTGTGAAACTCATTTTTAAAAAACATATTTTACACAATAACTCATAATTTCCCACTGTCATATAGCAAACCTTTATGGAGAAAATTGGAACTGGATGTATGGTTTCTATGTGGAATAGTAGGTAACAGCTTTATGTGAGTCTAGGGAAAGATTTCCAAACTATTGATGTGATGATCATGAAGAAAATGTCCACAATGTATATAAATTTTAAAACATTATATTGCATATAATAAATGCACACAATTTTGTGTTAGTTCTTTAAAAATTTAAAAATAATGGAAAATAAAAACAATGTAAAGTGGTCTTGTCATGAGGTATGGAGGGACACGCATACCAACAGTACCTTATAATTTTCTGTAACATGGTCAGGGCAGAATAAGTGCCCTCATTTTTGTGATAGTGAAGAAGGGCTTTTAGATCTTGTCCAATCAAAACAACTTTTAGTCAATATTATATTTTCTCCTGGAAAAGATACAGTTTTGGATTCTAATGCAGAAAAATTATACTCCAGGTTTATTCAAGTACACAAATTAAAAGTAATTAAAGTTGTTCCTTTTCATGTAGATTTTTCCTTCCATCCTACTTAAATTGAAGTTTGCCAACTTCACTAGTAACAAAGAATATATAAAATTTAAATATCAAGAAATACATAACTGTAAAACTGCTTCAGAAGTAATTTTCTTTTATATATATATATATTTTATTGCACTTTAGGTTCTGGGGTACATGTGCAGATCATGCAGGATTGTTGCATAGGTACATACATGGCAATAAGGTTTGCTGCCTCCATCGTCCTGTCACCTATATCTGGCGTTTCTCCCTATGTTATCCCTCCCCAACCTCCCTAACCCCCACTGTCCCTCTGCTATTCTCCCCCAGCAGACCCCAGTGTGTGATGCTCCTTGCCCTGTGTCCATGGGTTCTCATTGTTCAATACCTGCCTATGAGTGAGAACATGCGGTGTTTGGTTTTCTGTTCTTGTGTCAGTTTGCTGAGAAGGATGGTTTTCAGATTCATCCATGTCCCTACAAAGGACACGAATTCATCCTTTTTTATGGCTGCCTAGCATTTCATGATGTATATGTGCCACATTTTCCTTGTCCAGTCTATCATTGATGGGTATTTGGGTTGGTTCCAGGTCTTTACTATTGTAAACAGTGCTGCAATGAACATACATGTGTGCATGTATCTTTATAATAGAATGATTTATAATCCTTTGGATATATACCCAGTAATGGGATTGCTGGGTCAAATGGAATTTCTATTTCTAGGTCCTTGAGGAATCGCTACACTGCCTTCCACAATGGTTGAACTAATTTACACTCCCACCAACAGTGTAAAAGTGTTCCTATTTCTCCACATCCTCTCCAGCATCTGTTGTCTCCAGATTTTTTAATGATCGCCATTCTAACTGGCATGAGATGGTATCTCAATGTGGTTTTGATTTGCATTTCTCTAATGACCAGTGATAATAAGCATATTTTCATATGTTTGTTGGCCTCATATATGTCTTCTTTTGAAAAGTGTATGTTGATATCCTTTGCCCACTTTTGAATGGGTTTGTTTGTTTTTTCTTGTAAATCTGTTTTAGTTCTTTGTAGATTCTGGATATTAGCTCTTTGTCAGATGGGTAGATTGCAAAAATTGTTTCCCATTCTGTTAGTTGCCAGTTTACTCTAATGATTGTTTCTTTAGCTGTAGAGAAGCTCTGATGTTTAATTAGGTCCCATTTGTCTATTTTGGCTTTTGTTGCCAATGCTTTTGGTGTTTTAGTCATGAAGTCCTTGCCTATGCCTATGTCCTGAATGGTTTTGCCTAGATTTTCTTCTAGGGTTTTTATCGTGTTAGGTCTTATGTTTAAGTCTTTAATCCATCTGGAGTTGATTTTAGTGTAAGGTGTCAGGAAAGGATCAAGTTTCTGCTTTCTGCACATGGCTAGCCAGTTTTCCCAACACCATTTATTAAACAGGGGAATCCTTTCCCCATTGCTTGCTTTTGTTGGGTTTGTCAAAGATCAGATGGTTGTAGATGTGTGGCATTGTCTCCGAGGCCTCTGTTCTGTTTCATTGGTCTGTATCTCTGTTTTAGTATCAGTACCATGCTGTTTTGATTACTATAGCCTTGTAGTATAGTTTGAAGTCAGGTAGCATGATGCCTCCAGCTTTGTTCTTTTTGCTTAGGATTGTCTTGGCTATGCGGGCTCTCTTTTGGTTACATATGAAGTTTAAGGTGGGTTTTTCCAGTTCTGTGAGAATTTGTAGCTTGATGGGGATAGCATTGAATCTACAAATTACTCTGGGCAGTATGGCCATTTTCACGATATTGATTTTTCCTAACCATGAGCATGGAATGTTTTTCCATCTGTTTGTGTCCTCTCTTATTTCCATGAGCAGTGGTTTGTCGTTCCCCTTGAAGAAGTCCTTCACATCCCTTTTTAGTTGTGTTCCTAGGTATTTTATTCTCTTTGTAGCAATTGTGAATGGCATTTCACTCTTGATTTAGCTCTCTTTTAGTCTGTTATTGGTGTATAGGAATGCTTGTGATTTCTGCACATTGATTTTGTATCCTGACTCTTTGCTGAAGTTACTTCAAAAGTAATTTTCACACTGTGTATATACAGACTTTTCAGTACTCTAAATGTCATGATCCTGTATTGACTGCAGACTTTTTTTTCTCTTAGCCCTTTTTCCCAATGTTTGCTACAGCACTTTTCTACTCAGACTCAAATTTTCTAGCTCCAGCCAACAAATTCCACCCTGCTCATTTTTCTTTCACCAAGAGAAAGCAAATCATTTTGATTTTTATAATGTCAATTTAAAATAATTAATTTAATCCACAGGGTAAATTTATATTGGTAATTATTATAATAATAAATGAACTAAATTTTACCATAAATAATAAAATAATACTATGTGCCTAATACAGTGGCCTTTTATTTACTGTATTGAACTTGAGGGTAGAAACAAATTTTAAGCAAGGTACAAAAAATATTTTCACTCATTTTACCTTCAAAACCAGTATGTAAGCATACTTGTTCCATACAATGTTTCTTGACCTAGTTGTGAGAATTTATGTCACTTTCTTCTTTGTGTCCAATATACATTATACAGAGCAGTAGAGAGAACATTTTTACGTTGCAATTTATAGATGGTATGCAGAGGTTAAGAAATTAGCCCAAATTCACAGAGAGAGAAAGTAGAGGGAGAATTAAATACCTTTATCTACACCTACAATCAGTATCCCCTAATTGTTGTTATCATTTTGGTAAAGCTTTTGCTAATATAGTTGCATGATTTTCCTTGACTTTAATAATATTTTGAGACTTTTAAAGTGTGAACTGAATTGAATAAAACTGAATTCATCATTTGCTTCGGCATGCTGTATTGCTGTAACGTCTTTAGACACCATTTCAACAACCCTACAGGCAGAATTTAATGAACCGTATTTCCGGTATGAAGTGCCTGCAATATTTAGGGTTCCACAAGTGAATCTAGGAGGATTCTCCACCTGAGCATGATTTATCTCTTTGGGAGTTCCAGGTTGGTCAGGGTTATATTTAAGTACAATTGAAAAACATGCCATTTTCTGACATGATGTCAAGAAACCACCTAGAGCTTTCGGAATGAAATTCAAATTTCCTATCTAGCACAAAAAGACCTTCACTGCTGATCCCCAGTCCAATTTTTTAGCCTCATAACACACCTCTGCCATTTGTATTCTATCCTAACTAGGAATTTGTCTACTTGCTATTTCCAAACATAAAATTATCATTTTCATATTTCTGTGTTGTCTGCAGTGTCACTTTCTTTTTTGTGTCCATTATACATTATACAGAGCAGTAGAGAGAGCATTTTTACATTGCAATTTATTTATTTGCTTACCTGTTTTTTTCATATATATTTCTCCCTTGCCAGGTTGCGGGCTTCTTTGACCACAAGAGGTCCAAATCTGTGAAGTCAATAAGGTTTAATTAACTGAACTATGTGAAAATTGGGAATTCCTTTATGTTCTCTAGCATACCAAATTCTCTTAATATCAATGTGCAAAAAAGTTTTTCCTAGTCTTTTGTAAATGCCACCTGTAAACATCTTCATCTTGAGTTCAATTTTTAAATGGTACTCAACTACATTTGTAATTTTTTTATTAAATAATCACAATTTAATGGCTAACAGAGGGACAATTACTTTGAGTTCAGATTGCCTATCTCAGACTTTAAATTGTAAAATAGGGATAGTAATTATCAATAATCATATTTTTCATGTGTTTTCCTGAAAGGTTAAATGATATATTAAATAACTTGGCATAATATCTGCTATATCTTAAGCCTGACAAAATACCAGGAAATACTAGATTGTAGCTTCTGTGTGGACAGATATTTTTCACAGTCACATCCCCAATGCCCTGTCATGGTTCCTGGCACCATGTTGTGGCTCCCAAATTTACTCTGTGAACAAATAAATTAACTTTACATACCAGTTTTTACTAATGCTGCTAAGAAACAATTTACATTTTAATGAATATGAGTTATTCATTTAGAGAAAGAGAAAGAAAGTAAAGTGAATTTCAATGAAGAAACAAGATTTCAAATAGAGGAAAGTATAAATTGGACAAAGAATACTGGGGAAAGGTCAGATGTTTGAAGGGGCTGAAACTTTGTATTTCTGAGAGAAATGATGGGAGCATAGGACCTCCTAGGTAGGTCTGAGGGTTTTTTATGCCACTGTAAAACATAAAATTTAATTGTAGATTGCTTCAAATGCAAAACAGTTCTAAAAGTGTAGAATAATACAGATTTCTTTAGTATGCAAATAATTTTGGATTTATTGTGATAAATGGCCTATATATAGATAAACTGTGTCTAAAGAGATTAGTTACAAAGCATGGGTACTAGAGACTATGAAATTATGGGTAAAATGGCTTAGCCTGTCTGAAAGATGGTTTGCATAACAGTAAAATGCACACCTAATAACATTACTTACAAGAGTAAAAATTACTAATGGTGGATCATTGTAACAATTATCACATCATCGTTATAGTCAGTAATGTTAGCTACTGAATTAATATAGGGAAATGGAGATAGAAAAGTAAGAATATACTATAGGGCTATTTAGAAGCTATCATTTATAGAATTTGGTTATAATGGATGTGAGAGTCTAAAGAGGGGAACTCTAAGAATGAGATCTGTAGATACATTTACCAAGGTAAAGGAGAAAAGCCGATTTGCAAAATAAGTAATGATCAGAGATTCAGAGAACTTTGAAATGTCTATGTGAGCTAACCAAATGAAAATATCAAACAAGCAATTGCATATATCATTCTGGAGACTGAGAAGAGGTTTGGTAAATGTAAACTAGAAATTCATCACAGATAGATGCAAAATTAAATAATGGAAGCTAATTGACAAGCAAAGAAGAAAGGGAATGCTGGCAGAAACCTAGGTCATATATTGAAGATACTGTGGGTTTGGTTCTAGAGCATTGCATTAAAGTAAATATTGTAATAAAGTGAATCACAGGAAGGTTTTCATTTCCCAGTGCATATAAAAGTTATGTTGACAGTATATCATGGTCTATTAAGTGGGTATTAGCATTATGTCTAAAAATATACATACTTTAATTTTAAAATTCTTTATTACTAAAAAATGCTATTAATCATCTGAGTCTTCAAAAAGTAATCTTTTTATCATGGAGGGTCTTGCTTCCTGTTGATGGATGCTGACTGATCAGGCTTGTGGTTGCTGAAATGTGGAGTAGCTCTTCAATTTCTTAAGGTAAGAATAACGTTTGCCTTATAGATTAACTCTTTCTTTACTGAAAGATATTTTTGTAGCAGACTGTTTGATAGCATTTTACCCACAGCAGAACTTCTTTAAAAATTCATCACCCTTCCAAACCCTGTTGCTGCTTTATTAACTAAGTTTGTATAATATTCTAAATATTTTATTGTAATTTCAACAACGTTCACAGCATCTTCATTGAAAGTAGATTCTGTCGCAAAAAACTGCTTTATGTTTCCATCCTTAAAAAGAGCTCATCTTTTCAAGTTTTATCATGAGATTTCAGGAACTCAGTGATAGCATCAAGCTCCAGCTCTAATTCCAGTTATCTTGCTATTTCTATCATATCTACAGTTACTTTATCCACTGAAGTCTAAAGTCCCTCGACATCATCCCTGGGGTTGGAATCAACCTCTTCCTGACTCCTGTTAATGTTGATATTTTGACCTCCTTCTATGAATAATTGCCAAACTTCTTCATGGCATCAAGACTGGTTAATCCTTTACAGAGGCTTTCTATTTACTTTGTTCAGATTCAGCAAATAAATCACTCTCTATGGCAGCTATAGCCTTAGAAAATGTACTTCTTAGATAATAAGACTTGAAAGTCAAAATGACTTGTTGATTCACAGGCTGAAGAATGAATATTGTGTCAGCAGGAATGAAAACAACATTAATCTCTTGTGCATCTCCATCAGAGCTCATAGATGACCAGGTGCATTGTCAATGAGCAGTAATATTTTTAAAGAAATCTTTTTTTTTCTGCTTTCTTTTCCTGAGGTCTCGACAGTAGGCTTAAAATATTCAGCAAACCATGCCTTAAAACAGATGTGGTGTCATGCAGGCTTTGTTGTTCCATTTACACAGTACAGACAGAATGGATTTAGCATCATTCTTAAGGGGCTTAAGATTTTCTGAATGGTAAGTAAACATGGGCTTGAACTTAAAATCACCAGTTGCATTATCCCCTAACAAGAGAGGAAACCTGGCTTCTGAAGTTTTAAATTCAGGGATTGACTTTTCCTCCTTAGCTAGAAAAGTCCTGGATGACATTTTCCAGTATAATGCTGTTTCAATTACATTGAAAATCTTTCGCTTAGGTTAGCTTCCATCATAAATTATGTTAACTAGATCTTCTGGATAACTTGCTGCACTTTCTGCATCAGCACTTGCTACTTTACCTTGTATTTTTATGTTATTGAGACAGCTCCTTTCCTTATTTTTCATGAATGAACTTCTGCTAACTTTAAACTTTTCTCACCTCTCTCAGCCTTCAAGAATTGAAAAGTGTTAGGGCCTTGCTCTGGATTAGCCTTTAGCTTAAGAAAATGTTGGAGCTGGTTTGATATATCCAGACCATTAAAATTTCTCCATATCAGCAATTAGGTTGTTTCACTTTTATTTCTCATTCATGTGTTCCCTAAAGTAGCATTTTTAATTTCCTTCAAGAACTTTTCCTTTGCATTCACATCTTGGTTAAATGTTTCATGCAAGAGACCTAGCTTTTGGCTTTTTCCACTTTCAATAGACTTTTCTCTCTAAGCTTAATCACTTCTAGCTTTTTATTTCAGTGGAGAGACATGTGACTCTTCCTTTAATCTGAACATGTGTACAGCATCGTACGGTTATTAACTGGCCTAATTTCATTATTGTCATGTCTCAGGGAATAGGGAAGCCAAAGAGAGGGAGACAGATGGGAGAATGGCTGTTGTGGAATAGTCAGAACATAGACATTTATCAATTAAGTTCATTGTCTTATACAATTACAACAGTAATATTAATTATCATAGATTACAGATCATCATAGAGATGCAAAAATGATAAAAAAAAGTTTAAAATATTGTAAGAATTACTAAAATGTAACACAGAGACACAATGTGAGCATGTGATGTTTTTAAAAATGGTGCAAACAGACTTGCTGGATTCAGAGTTTTGCAAACTTTCAATTTGCAAAAAATTGCAATATCTATGAAGTACAATAAAGTTCATCTCAATAAAATGAGGTGTACCTGGTTTGTAAAGTATAAAGGCCAAAAGGTAGAGAGTATTGTCTCAGAAGCCATGGGAGAAAAAGTATTGACTTATACAATCCAAAATCACAGAGAAAAGAAGTTTGTGGTTTCGATATATTTTTCTTGATCAGTGAACCTACTACTTTCATTAGAGTAGGAGCTGTGGAAACTCAGTTACACTGGATTGAGAAAGGAATGGAAGTAATAAAGTAGAAATAATAAGTGTTCTTGAGAGGTATTACTTCATATGGCTTCTATTTTCTTTGAAAAGTAGAACACAAGGTCATCTGCTAATTCTCCGTTTCATAAGAGAGAAAAATATACATTAACCAAGGCAATATAGAAAATAGAAAGTGTTCCTAGGAGAAAAAAATGTTTGCATTGGTAGTGGATATTTAATGAGTTATTTCCATAAATAGACTGCAAACAGTTCTTGGGTTAATAATTCTGAAAATATAACCAATTCATCAACATGTCATTATAAATATATATAAAATGGATTTATGAGTACTATCCTCATTTTTTATGTTCTACTTTTACTTTAAGCTACCTAGATACTGAATATTGTTTTCTAATTTTCATAGGCTATTTGAAATCTAGGAGATAGCCATTGTCATTTTTCACAAGACTGGCTGTGAATCAGAAAAAAAAGAATTTATAGTTTCTATTCAGGAGCTCTTTTCATTAACTTTTCTTAATCAAATTTAAAAATATTTATTATTCAGTAATAATGATAAAAATTATATTTCCTAGTATGGTAGGATCAAAGATTAATGATAGCACAATTCAAAAATACAAAATATGAAAAAGTTCCTCTTCAAGATCTAGCATGGATCTAAATTGACAAGTTTAGGGGAGCATAATATTGTGAATTAATACCATTTTAGATTCTTTGTAACATAAGTTTGGCAACTTATGTTCAAATTATCCTGTTTTTTTAGACACATGCTGTTTTTCATATTTGTTTTCTTTCTATGTTTACCAATATGACATGCCTGGTGCATATTTGAGAAATGTGTAATGGCCTTGTGGAAATAGCTGAGTCTTATGTTGATATCCCTGTACAGATTCTCATGCTATCCTCAAGGTCGCTGTAGGTGAATGGTCTGAACTGGACCTCAACTCAGAGTTATGGCAGGTTCAGTTCAGCCACTCAGTCTATTGCGTTCACTAAGTCTATAGATCTCAATGTCATATTATTTCACAAAGAATAGTTAGCCATGTGATCTTCCCACATATTTTACTATCAATGACTCAAGGAATTTAATTCCAGAGTTTAATTTCATGAATGTTCTTTATTAAACTACTCTTTGAATAATGCTTAAAATTATGGTAAAGTTGGAATCTTATATTATAGTCATATTTTTGGAATTGCTGCATATATAAAACACATGCAAAATTCCTATTATATAGAAGTATATTCAGAAACAAACCACATTTAGTATATAAAATATAAAATATTCCATGATAGAAAACTGATAAAATGGAATCACAACATCTGTAAGAGTAAATTTGTGAATACAGCACTTAAGTATTCTATAAAAATAGAAAAAGGGCAACAAAAGAGTAAAATAAATTTAATGTAGAACATCAGAAACTATATAGTTGATTACATATCACTCAGTTGATCTGGCTTTATTTGGTGATATATTTTTGAAAATCAGGGAGGGTGGATTGATAAACTGTCTTGATCTTAGGTAACCAATCTTAAATATTATTTTATTATAAGAAGTATCACTTATATAAAATAAAAATATGTTATATTGGATTCATATAATTTTTTAAATAAAATAAATGAATGCTCTACATCCACAACTCAGTTTAAAGCAAGGAAAAAACCCAAAAGAATCAATGCTTGTTTCCCTCCAAAGCATCAGTGATTGTTTTCTATTGGAGACTTTTAAATCTGTCTTTCAGATGACATTCTTCTGTCTCTTCAGTGTGGATAACCTCTCTTCTTCTGTGTTCAACATTTATTGGTTTTAATTGAAATTATATATATATGCACACATATATAATATGTTTTAGTTTGATAACATATGTTTAGTTTGAGTTTTAAACTCAACAGAAATATACTATGATAAATAATTTTCTATGATTTAGTTCTTTTTTATTCAATTTTATGTTTTTTAATTCATCTATGTTTCTATCAGTAACAATAGTTTATTTCACAGTAGTTGTAGCCATTTATTGAATAAATGAGCCATAATATATTTATCTGTTTTTTTGTTAATGAACATTTGAATTGTTTCTAGATGCTCACTTTTCTGAATGCTGTTACTATAAGTATTTTGATATATTTCTTCTGGTGTCCATGTGAAAGAATTTTTAGGAATTCATGTAAAGGAATGAAATTGTTGAGTAATAGAGTACGTGAATATTGCCTTTTTTCAGATATTGCCAAATTACTCCCTGTCTGAACCAATTCACAACTGGCTGTACTAATTTACAATGTAATTTACAATACAGTTAGCTGTGCACCTTCACCTGGCTTTTGTATTCATTTTAATTTTTGATCACAATATATAAAACATTTTTTATTTTGGTTTGCTTTTGTATATCCTTATTCATTTATAATGCTGTACTCTTTTGCATGCATTTAGTCACAGTTCTGTTGCATTTCTTTAAAATATGTGTATGGATTTTCAGCTACTTTTGAAATAGGGTACTTTTCCCCTTTCCTATTGATTATGTGAGTTGTTTGTATATTGTGAGATCTGATCGCTGTTACCAAAATTTTATTCTTATTTTGTATACTGGGACACTCTAGGTTACACTTCTCAACCTCATTTATGATTAAGTATATCATACTGCTGAGTTCTAGCCAATGGAAAATGAGTGGAAATTATGTATGTCATATCCAGGACAGATACATAACAACCTTTCAATATAGTCTTACTTAATGCTTTCTTCTTCTGAAGATTAAGATGGGAACCAAAACACAAACTTGGAAAAGAAAGTTAATGATTCTTTCCTAAATGATTATGTCAAACAAAGCCTTTTTCTACCTTCTCTCACCTGTCCCTGACACATACACACTTCCCAACACACACACACACACACACACACACACACTCACACAGTGCCACCGCTGACCAGAGCCACTCTGTTTGCACTGTAAAATAAGAAATACTACTTTCTTTTCTTTTTTATTATTATACTTTATGTTATGCAGTACATGTGCAGAATGTGCAGGTTTGTTACATAAGTATACCCATGTCATGGTGGTTTGCTGCATCCATCACCCCATCATCTACATTTGGGTATTTCTCCTAATGCTATTCCTCCCCTATCTCCCCCACCCCCCTGCTATCCCTCTCCTAACCCCCCCACCCCTCAATAGGCCCCCGTATGAGATGATCCCCCACACGGTGTTCATGTATTCTCATTGTTCAACACCCACTTATGAGTGACAACATGCGGTGTTTGGTTTTCTGTTCTTGTGTCAGTTTGCTGAGAATGATGGTTTCCAGTTTCATCCATGTTCCTGCAAAGGACATGAACTCATCCTTTTTATGGCTGCATAGTATTCCATGCTGTATATGTGCCACATTTTCTTTATCCAGTCTATCATTGATGGACATTTGGGTTGGTTCCAAGTCTTTGCTATTGTGAACATTGCTGCAATAAACATATGTGTGCATGTGTCTTTATAATACAATAATTTGTAATCCTTTGGGTATATACCCAGTAATGGGATTGCTGGTGCAAATGGTAAGAAAGACAACTTTCAATGTAGTATGCATCTGATTGTTAATTCTTATTTGTGTCACACATTAGGCCTCATTCTCCTAATTCATATGTGGTAGAAAATAATCATTTGTTCATTATATTCACTTTTTTTAATGCACTTCCAGGGGTTTTCTTTGGTTTAAAAAAATACTTAATTTTAATATATTTGAATGTTCCATGCTTGTTCTTTAAGGCAGAGCTTGGTTTTATCTTTTTTAAAACATTGCTTGTAGCCAGATGTAGTGGTTTCTGTCTGTAATCCCAGTTACTTGGGAGGCTAAGGCAGAAGGATTGATTAATTTCAGAAATTAGAGGCTGCAGTGATCTATGGTCATACAATTGCAATCCACCTGGGGCAATAGATCAAGACTCAGTCTCAGAAACAAATAGAAAAACAAATTATGAAAGAAGGCAAATGAGAGCTGGTGTGTGGAGATCACATGGTGAGAGAAGAAACAAGATGAGTAAGGGAGTTAGGTACCAAACTCTTTGTTTTTCTTTTTTTTTTTTTTTGAGTTGGAGTCTTGGTCTGTCAGCCAGACTGGAATGCAGTGGCATGATCTTGGCTTACTGCAATCTCCACCTCCCTGGCTCCAGCAATTCTTCTGTCTCAGCCTCCTGAATAGCTGGGAATACAGGTACTTGCCACCATGCCTGACTATTTTTTCTTATTTGTATTTTTAGTAGAGATAGGGTCACCATGTTGGCCAGGCTGGTCTCAAACTCTTGACCTCAAGTGATCCATCCAACTCAGCCTCCCAAAGTGCTGGAATTACAGATGTGAGCCACTGCACCTGGACATCAGTCTCTTTTTAACAACCAGCCCTCATGAGAACTAATAGAGTGAGAACTCACTCACTCCAACTCTGTCCCTGAGAGCGGAGTTCTATTCATGAAGGATCTGCCCATGACCTAAACACTTCCCATTAGGCCCCACTTCCAACCTTGGGGATTAAATTTAAACATGAAATTTGGAGAAATGAACATCTAAATTATTGTACTATATCGCTCAGATGCTTTATAAATCATAATAAATATCATTTTATTTGCTCAGCTAAACTTTTAAGAGAGTAAGTAAGTCTCACTGGCCCCAAATAAAGCAGGAAAAAAAGAAACAAGCCACAGTAAAATGCTAAGCAAAGATGGGATGCAGAGCAGTCTAGCATGTCGGGACAACATGGGAAAGAATGGCTTACCTTTAGAATCCAGATAGATGCTCTCTCTGGGTTTTTAAGTGCCTTGTTTTTACCTGTTTTTAATGGTTTCTTGCTATTGCTATTTTGTTTCATTTAAAATTTTTGAGGGATGTAATAAGCATTTCTTTTTATTCTGTGTTTCATATATCCAGAATACAAAATCCATGAGGAATAAATATTGTCATTTTTATTTCTGCAGTGTCTTGCTAATGTGACTTGTACTTTTTATTGGTAGCTAATAATTGGCTGAATATTAGTTGCAGAACTCCCTCACAGCCTCCGTAGAACATGATTTCTTTAGAGAAATTGTGTATTTGCTTCTTCTGGGTGTCAGAGACACTATCAAGCTTTAAATATTTTCCTGACTTGTGAGTTCCATGATCACCCAAATAATAAAAATTCAAACCTCAGGGCAAGTTAATTCAGGCTTTTTTTGGTTGTTGTTATTATCGCTGTTGACTTGTTATTATTAATAATTCTTCTCCTAGGTCATGGTAGAGGCAGACATTTTTCTTTATAAAGCCCTTACCCTGCCTAGCAAGTTGAATTTTGTACTAGTCTTCTTTTTCACCCATTGAGAATCTACATTTTTTTTTATAGGCTTAGGTTTGTTGTCATGGAGGGAATGTGTTCTCTTTCTGGGTCCACAGTGGAATGTAGTTTTAAGGACAAGAACTTCCCAGTGCCATGACCCTCTCATCTCTCCATCTGGGAGATTAAACGGTCTCTGTTTGAAATTTTCCCTTGCGAGCGCACCTGCGTGGTCCCTTCTCTCATTCTTGAGAGAGAGGGAGACCAAGAACCTGGAACCCACCAGGGAGCGAGCTGAGCCCTCCCCTGAACCCCAGCAACCCCTAAATGTGCTAATGGTTAATAAGTATATGGAAAGATAGTCAGCAACATTAAAACCACAATGAAATACTATTTCACACACACTAAAATGACGATGTTGGAAAACAATTTAGTACTTTCTTAAAAAGTTAAACTTAGTTTTATTAATTTAATTTATTTGTATATACCAAACATATTCACATGAAGACAGTACACTAATGCCCTCAGTGGTATTATTCATAATAACTATAAATACACTTGAAAAATATTACCTAAATTAAAATGTCAGGCAAAAATGAGCAGTTATCATGTTGTATTGTTTATAAGAAATGACATGAAATCTGGAATCTATAGAGATAGAAAGTAAAGTAGTGGTTACCTGGCACAAGAGTTGAAGGAGATGGGAAGAGATTGACCATAAGCGGGCTGGAGGGATTTACTGGATGATAGAAATGTTTGAAAAAGGATTTATTTTAATGTTTGCACTGCTTGGTAAATTTACCTAAAAATTGAATTACATACTTGAAATTTGTGAATTATAGGATATTACCTTTAAAAAATAATAACATAGGTTATATGTTTATCATTTTAAAAATATTTCATAGTTGCAAAATATCTATCCAAGAGAATAACTTCACTTCTAAAATCATTAATTTTAGATCATTTCTTTACAGTGATTCTTTAGTAGCGTCATTTGCCTGTTTAGACACAAAATACACCATTTATTCTCTAAAGTCTTTTTTTTCCCAATATGAGTGTGAGTCTTTCTATGCCACTTATTTAACAATGATGTCAGATACTCAATGAATAAATAAAAGAGAATGTGCACCTAAAGAAAATCCAATATTGACCAAAAAAATCTTTTGAAACCTCAATAAGATTATTTCTACCAGCTTTGATTTGCATGAGTACTAAACTACAGTAATTGAATTACTACAGATTATTGAGTCTTTTTAATAATCTGGTTAACATAAATAAAGAAAATTAAAAATCATGTAATAACATAACTTTTGGTTTTCTGGCATATGAGTCTAAAAGCTCTTTCTATTTAAAATGATTAGTTGAATAATCTAAACTTGAAATGTGAAAAAGACCTGAGTGCTTAAAGCCTGGGTGACATACTTCTCAAACAAGAGCTTCAAAGTTTGGGACAGTAATAATTTTAGTAAAACTCTGTGAATGTAACCTCTCTAAGTATGGATAGATAAATAATCTAGACACAATCATCCATTTTTATCATGTGAATAAAACATTATTATCCTCAGGAACTCACACACAAATTGATTCTTAAGATGTGTGAGAAGGAATTTAATGTCTATCAGACTTATAAATAATGCCTCAATTATATTACTGAATGTGCTTGGCCCTATCCCAGAATGTAGTTCTATTGACAAAACATGCCATGAAGTTAGATGTTTAATCTTATTTGGGTCAAATTAGAGCAGCGGTAACCTGATCAATACTCCTCTTGCAGACACAGGCAAAAATGACCAACCCAAGCAATGATTCTCAGCGACTGTCAGTGGTTAAATGATTTCAGTATCATTATTATTTCCTTCAGAAACATTCTCTAATCCTCAAGTTTTAAAACTATTCTTTTGTCAAGAAGTAATTAATGCTAAAAGTTAGACTGAATGATCTCAAGAATGCTTGGGATACAATGATTTTATATTGTTGATTGAAAAAAGAGCAATAAATATTGGAACTAAGACCAAAGTTTGTGCTGAAATCTAAGTAAGTTTGCTCAAATAGAGGATTATCCTGCATCTCATAAGGAGTCCGCAGGAATTTCATGGGCAAAATTATCATATTTGCAGGGAAAATAGCTCTGTACATTTTACATTCTCTTGGCAAGTGATTGACTAATGTCCCCGAGTTCTCCGTCATACAGTCAATAAAGAGCTGGAAGTCATCAGCTAGCTATCTTAACTGTAAAGCAGATTTATTGTGACTACTGAGAAATATTTTATTTTAATGGAAACTCCATGGATCTAGCGGAATGTGTTTATAGCAATACCAATCAATCAATCAATCAATCAAGTTTTCACACATACATTTCAACACCCTCTGCAATGTTGGTAAATGATATACCAAAATAATTATTTACATTTTGTTGGATTAATCTACTTTCTAGTAGCAATTATTTTTAAAAAATCAGTTCTTTTTAAATGTTCTGGATGTGGTTGGCATTGCGGTAGTTAATCTAGATGATGATCCCTCCACTCCAAATCAACCACACTTCCCAGCATTCACATCCTTGTAAATTCTCTTTACCCTTTAGATCTAGGTTGGCCCTATGTAAATAATAGAGTGCAGCAAAGTTGCACTGATTTTTCTGGTTATAAGATTATAGGAAAATTTATGTCCTTTTGCTTTAGTCTTTTGGAAACTTCACTCTGGGGAAAGCTGGCCACCATGCAAGATGTCAAACAACTTTGAGATTGCCATGATTTGAGGAGGCCCACGTGAAGTGGCTGCCTAAAGACAAAAATGCTTACTCACCCTCCAGCTTTTCCTGTCATTCCAATACAAGTATCAGACATGTAAATAAAGAAATCTTGCAATATCTACAGCTCTAGCCATCATCTGACTACAACCACACAAAAAAAACACAGTTATGAAGTCAACTGACTCAGTCTACAAATTTGGAAGAAGTAATGTTTTTTTGCTTTAAGACAGTTTTGTGACAGTTTGTTATGTAACAAGAGCTAACTAGATCTATCCATAGCACACATGACTATTCTGGTGCTAACAGTTGAAAAGACCACGAATATCTGTGGCACATTTATTTATATCCATTTAGATGTAAGTACAATACAAGAGGTGTTAGAACTTAATCCTTTTCAGTTGCTTATCAGCACTATGATCTGTCAAGTAATACAGAGGACTTTAGGGGACAAGACAATATCAGTGAACTGGAAATAAGAACATGTACCATATAGGTATACTATCATATACATGTAAGTAATAAAGAAATAATATGTAAATTAACTCAGAAAAGTATACTTGTGAAGTTCCTTAGAATCCATATCAGCCATCTTTTCACATGTGATCCATAAATGTTGCATATAATATTCAGTTCTATTACTGATCATAAGTGATAGAAAATTTGTAATCTATTATAGCAGTCAGCCCATGCCATATTTTATTTATTTGTTTATTTATTTATCCAGGCCTCTCTCTTCAAATCTGATATTATTAAATCTTTACATGAAAGTGAGTATAAAAGTAGAGTAGGTATGTGAAGATTGAAAAATTCTGGTTTGAAATTATTTGGGCTAATTTTTTTTTCAAGTGTACCATGGAAATAGAGCATCGTGATCTTGCAGATAGTAAATGCACCACTTAAGGGAGAAATAAAAGAAGCATGTTTATAGACACAGTAGGAAGAGGAAAAAACAATAAAGAAATTCATTTCCTTATTTTTTTTTTTTGTGACAGAGTGTTGCTCTGCCACGAGGCTGGAGTGCAAGGGCACAATCTCGGCTCACGGCAACCTCTGCCTCCCAGGTTCAAGCCTCCTGAGTAGCTGGGATTACTGAAGAGTTCACAGATATATCAGAAATCTACTCATATTTTAATTCATTTAATTGTCTTGATATAATTTAAGTGCATATACTGGCATTATATAGATATATGTTTTTTAAAAATTTATGTGTATGTTTGTGTACATTCTTGTATGAGTCACATATAACCAGAGCCTATGGAAATCTTTTATAATTAAATAAAGATGCTAAAATTACTAGATGTAAATGTAAAATTTTCCACTTTCAATGTGATAGGCAGTATAACAACTAATGTTTACAAGTAAGTAGATACACATTTTAATCAAATATGTTGGAAATTATAAAATGCTATACTTCTGTGTAGAAAATGCACACTTAGAAAATATCATTTAGTGTGTTAGATATTCTCATTTTTCTTTGTTTTTTTTCAAGCTTAAATCTGAGCTCTCTGGCACGCAACAGAAACAACAGAAGGAGACTGGGTAACGATTAGGTCATTCCCAGCCATCATGTTCTGAATTCTTTTTTTGTTTCAGTGCCATTATTAGCTTTTCTTTGTAATTTCCTCTCTTATTCTAAATTGCCTCCATATTTCTATTAAGTGAATTTTCCACTCTGCATTATCAATTTAATAGACAAAAGAATTATAGACTCAGTTCATATAAATATCTGATGAAAATTCTCTCAGATAACTCTCCAACAAATTATCTTGAAAATATTTCCACAGAATTAAAAAGTAAATATCTGATAAGTACAAATAAACATGTGATAGAACTGCATATCATATAGTACCATTTTTATATTTATGTCAGTAGTGGCAAACAAAACAAAAATAATAAAGCTTCAATAAAATAATAGATTTATAAAAATGAAGTTGGCAAAATTAAAAGTGATCATTTCTGAACTCTTAAATTAGCTTAATATTATCAATAGATTATTTTAAAGAGAAAGTTTTGATTTTTACAGGTATATCACCATTGCTGGATATTTAATTTTTATTTGAACATTGCATGACAGTGAAGGTAAGGTTGGTTCTTATACTAAATCAAAATTACTTCACAAAATTAATATCATGTACTCTTTTTTTTCATTAATGGAAAGTTATACTACTTCAAGACTAACATTACAAGAGAAGAAAAATTCTAGACATCTTGTTGATTACATAACAGTATTTAGCTACCAGATAAAAAAATTGAATGAGATTACTTAGCCAGAGGGAGAAAAAGGATAGTGAACTTATCCAGTAGTACTTTTCCCAAGGTTCAGATTTGTTGGGCAGGTTGATTTTTGTTTTTTTGTTAAAAGTGGTTTATAACAAGGCTTAATGAAGCTGTCATACACTGTACTCTATTTTCGATTGGAAGCATGTGGTGTCATTTAGATCTTTTTTTCCCTTAGATTACTTGGAAAACATCAAGCATTTGATTGCTTTTAATCAAGAAAATGAGGCACATTTGCTAAATCTTTTGATTAATCAGATTTTGATAAATATCCATTAGCAATTAAGAATCAATCCTAAAGCTCAAGTCAGCTAATCTTAGGATATCAAATATTATATATGTATGAAATATTTACCCAGTTTACTTCATTGAAGAAAATCAGGACGACAAAAAAATCATCAAAAAAACAGAATGACAAGTTGGGAGAAAATAAAATAATACTAATTTTCGAGCAAGTTCTTACACAAAATTTTTCTGGATTGGGGTAAAACTAATACTCTTTTAATTCTATAATATTTAATAAACATGAGTATGAACATACAATATTTATATACAAAGAGGTTTTCAAGGCAGCAGAATTTTAATACAACTATAAGTCAAATGAAAAAGTTGTGAATTAATTGGACTGTAGTATTCTAAAGAAGCATAATCTAAAACATTCAGAAGATAAAGAATGTGGGTCTTAAAACTAGCAGAAGTAATTACCTAACAAATTTGCTTTTGAAATAGAGTAAATAGTGAGAATTAATGTTTATCATAATACTACAACCACTATGGAAAACAGTGTGGAGAGTCCTAAAAGAAGTAAAAGTGTTTCTACCATCTGATCCAGCAATCCCACTATTGGGTATCAACCCAGAGGAAAATAAGTTATTATATGAAAAGGACACTTGAATACACGTTAATAGCAGCACAGTTACATTTTCCTTATCCATGCATTGCTTTATAGGCATTTGAGCTAATTCCATATTTTTGCAACTTCTAATTGTGCTGCTATCAACATGTGTGTGCAAGTGTCCTTTTCGTATATGTATATATATATATATATATACCATGGAATACTACTCAGCCATAAAAAGGAACAAAATAATGGCATTTGTAGCAACCTGGTTGGAATTGGAGATCACCATTCTAAGGGAAGTAACTCAGAAACGGAAAACTAAACATCGTATATACTTACTTATAAGTGGGAGCTAAGCTTTGAGGACACAAAGGCATAAGAATGATACAATGGACTTTGGAAGGATGGAAGGAGGGTGAGAGATAAAAGACTACACGTGGGTACAGTGTTCACTGCTCAGGTGATGAGTGCACCAAAAATCTCAGAAATCACCACTAAAGAATCTGTCTATGTAATAAAATACTACCTGTTCCCCAAAAACCTATTGAATTTTCTTTTTAAAGAAACTGAGATCACCTGGAAGACAGTCAGGGTGTGAGCCACCCCTTTGCTAATGAATATCATAACAGACAACTGGTTGTGGAGCTGGCACCACCCCACTCTGCTTGGGAATTTGTTTCTGGAGGAGCAGCTTGGAGTTCACCTCTTCAAGTCTCCCAGCAGTCATCGAAGCTTATGTAATACTCCGATGATAAACCTGTTTCTCTCTAAACCAGATAGATATTTTTTCCTCTGCAGTGAGACCTGATCTTACTAGAAATTAGAGTTGGGTTTTTTTTTGGTTCTTTCTCTACAATGATGGAAATGTGTCATGATACTCATGATTTCTTTGGAAAGTGGGTTTGGGGACAGAATTCACTTCTTTATAAGATGATTTTCAAAACAGCATTATTATAGATGTTTTAACCGTTTTTGGATTTTTCAGCATTTTCAAAATAAAATGGGAAATATATTATTTTCTGATCACACACACACACACATACACACACAAAGGTCAGGGCCCAGTTTTACTCACATCAAGTTTGAGATATCTATTAAAAATTCAAATGACCATGTGAGTGGGCAGTTGGTAAATATAAAGTTGTCAGCATGTCAGTGACATGTAGACAATTATATGAAGTAGACTGAGTATTCCTAGTTCCTGTCTCTAAATATGTTCAAATAGAAGGGAGGTGAACAATTAGAAGTGTTGGTAATAATGTTACATACATTGCAATTCTGAGTTGGGTTGGAATAAATTACCTCTGTGATTCCAGAATATGATTCTACAGGATATGATGTTTCAGCAAAATAACACAGACACAGAAAACCAAACAATGCATGTTCTCACTCATAAGTGAGAGCTGACAGTGAGACCACATGGACACAGGGAGTGGAACAACACACACTGGGGCCTGTCGAGGGTGGGGAGAAAAGGGAAGGAGAGCATTAGGACAAATACCTAACGCATGAGGGATTTAAAACCTAGATGATGGGTTGCAGCAAACCACTATGGCACATGTATACCTATGTCAAAACCTGCATATTCTGCACATGCATCCTGGAACTTAAAGTAAAAAAAAAAAAAAAAAAAAAGGTAGAACAAAGTCTTCTTAGATCATCTTACCACCATCATTACTATGCAATTTTGTGGAAAAACAGAACTCAAAGGAGTTGTTTTTCTAATGGGCAAATATCTTGTTAGTGGCTTTTATGAAATTCAAACTGAAGACATTTTTAGTGTGTGCTTTTTATTGCACCATGAAGCACTGTTTCCCTGGGTCACTTTAGGATGATTTCAAATTTTCATTAAGTAATAAAATTTAGCCCATTTATTTTCTTACAATAGATAACTGTAAGTTAGACTTTTGCTTAAGACATAAGAATATTTCTACTCTGTTTTACAATGATGTGCTATTTATCAACCTGAGTTTAGAAAGCTAAACTAGTTATTGTAAATATGACATGAATTGGGCAGACAGAAGCAGACATTTGTTCAAATAATGTCTTGGTTATGAGAGACAATTGTATTTCAAACATGGATATTTACTCTGTTGTGAGACAGCTATAATATTTTTGGTTCCAAAATGTGCCAATTTTAATGGGACTACTAGTTTTCTTTTAAACTTAATCTTGTGAGAAGCAGGCCAAATTATGTACATTAAAAATTAGCTACCACTCTCTCAAAACACATTTTATAGAATATTATAAACCCTAAAAACTCATAAAAACAAGTCATGT
Organism: Ateles fusciceps; assembly: GCA_036589455.1. Lineage (NCBI taxonomy): Eukaryota > Metazoa > Chordata > Mammalia > Primates > Atelidae > Ateles > Ateles fusciceps. Next base: position 2,763,575 of record JAZHEH010003445.1, read on the forward strand.
TGATAGTAGATGCTCTTGTTATAATTTGAAGAATATGATATTTCACCTCTGTGCACTTTTTATCAAAAACCCATAACCTCTATATGTAAAATGAGAAAAAAACATATGCAAGTCTCAGTTGAGGGACAATTTATGAAATAACTGGCAATTATTCCTCAAAACTGTGATTATTGAAAATAAGGAAAGTCTGTGATACTATCACAGCCAAAAGAGGCTAAGGAGATATGACAATTAAATGTAATATGAAACTCTGGATGGGATTCTGGAACAACAACAAAAAAAGGCATTAGGTAAAAATGAAAAGAGCTGAATGAAATATGGTCTGATTTCATAATAATGTATCAATATTTACTCACTTATTGTGACAAATGTATCATACTCCTGTGAAATGTTAGTAAAAATAAAAAATGGGTATTAGGTATATGGCTTCTCTCTGTACTATCTGTTCACATTTTTAGGTGAACCTAAACTCATTCTACAACAAGATGTTTATTTTTTAAAGATGGCAAATCTATGAAAAATACAACATGTTATTATTCAACATCTGGTAAAATGTATCTTAAGTTATGTTTTGCCTGTGTGTACCGTGTTCAAGCTACTATGGTAAGCCTGAAGTGTACACAAGGTTAACAAAAATTAGGCCCTCCCAGGAAGATATACAGATAAATGAAAAGGTATTTAACATCATAAATTATTTGGAAAATGTGAATAATAACTACAATAAGATACTACTATACCCACACTAAAATGGCTAAGATCATGGGATCTTTATTTCCCGTAGCAAGCCGCTGGAAACTACACTAATGTTCAATAAGTGAGTTAATAAATAAGTTGTGTTACAGACCTATAATGGAGTACTGTTCAGCAATAAAAAATGTACAATTGTGACATGGAACAACATAGTTGAATTTCAAAATAATTATGCTATGTGAAACAAGCCAAATGCAAAGAGTATATACTATATAATCCTTTTTTTTTTTTTTTTTTTAAGATGGAGTCTGGCTCTGTCGCCCAGGCTGGAGTGTAGTGGTGAGATCTCAACTCACTGTAACCTCTGCCTTCTTGGTTCAAGTGATTCTCCTGCTCAGCCTCCCAAATAGCTGAGATTACAGGCACACACCACAATGCCCTGCTTATTTTTGTATTTTTAGTAGAGACAGGTTTTTGCCATGTTGGATAGGTTGGTCTTGAACTCCTGACATCAAGTGATCTGCCTACCTCAGCCTCCCAGAGGTCTGGGATTACAGGCATGAGCCACCTCACTCAGCCCTATAATTCCTTTTCTATAAAATCTAGAATATACAAAGTAATCTATAGTGGCAGAGAGCCAATCAGGAGTTGCCTAGGAATTAGGTTGGCTTTAGAAATGAGATGGAAGATTTCCAAGGAGGCACAAAAACTTTCGGAGGTTGTGGATATGTTTATTTTTCTGATTGTGGTGATAATTTCATGGGTGGATGCATATCCATCTATGTAAAACTCATCAATTTGCACACTTGAAATATGTGTAGTTATCATATGTCAATTATACCTAAATAAGGCTGTTTTTTTTTAAAATTGTATTTTGGAGCCTAATATAATAAGATAAAAATAAATATTTAAAAACTACCCTTTAAAGTTTTGTATTCTATTTTAATCTAATGGTTGCAATAATATCATTTCACTATTTTGTATTTTCCCTCCAATTTTTAAATTAGAAATCAGTTTCCCAATTTCAGTCTCTTCTTCAAGGCCACAGAGCTAGAATGTGGCATAGGCAGCAAAAATTCCAGATACGCTGACTCTCAGTAGAGTGCTCATTCCACCAAACCCAGAGACTGAAGTTCAGGGGTGACTGCATGGTTGTTTCCCTCAATATTGGCCAATGTGAACACTAGAACATTCCAAAGGATGTACAACAAATATTGAAACTGTGTGGAAGGAAACTTAGTACATTGTTACCTGTACAGCCCTGATCTTTTATTCAAATAGCTTTATCTACATACAATGTCTATAGCATAGTTTTAAGAAAAATACAATTTAATTATGTTTACAGCTAATAGCCATGTCTTTAAAATATGGCAATATTATTAACCTTCTCTCCACTGTCCCAAAATAGATGCAAATTCACAGCTATACACTCATTTATACCTAATAAGCCTATATAAAATATTTGGAAAATGAAAAGAAAACCAATAAGGACTTTGTGTACTTTTTTCATCTGCAAGTTCTAGTTTTCCTGTTGGGCCCCTGGGTTCATCAGAATATGATACCTTGCATGCTTTCCATAATTTAAATATTCTGAAAACAGTTTTTTTGTCTTTGTGATAGATCGTTTCTTTCAAAATTGATAGTTGCCTGTAGGGAAATACAACATTAAATTCTAGTTTTATAATTCTTAGACTTTTAATCAGGTTAACGTATATCCCAATAGCACTGAACATAAAAGTTTTTTCACTAACACTCTGTAAATCATATAATTATTCAAGAAAATATAATGATATTCTTAAAGAAGTTATGGTGGACACATTCAGTACTTTATGTCTACTTGCCTTATGCAACAGAAACGCTGGTGTTGATGTTAATTAAATTTATTTTTCTCCCAGGCATAGCAGTTCCAAAATTTGACATAAAGTTTTTACCTTCTCCATAATTAATAGTTTCAGAAAAAATACATTATTCTGGCATTCACAGTCCCTGTTTAGAAGAGAGAATGCTTAAAATAAACTCATACAATTAAATTATGCAAACATAACATATACATATTTTATTACTTATGGTGTAAACACTTGATTCTGTTTACACGATGCACACTTAAACAATAAAAATTTTCTGATATGAACAGAATTAAAGAAATGTTTACATTGATTATTTTAAAATTAAAATTCACATTATATGTAGTTTAAATTGGTATATCTTTTCTTGATAACCAAAAGTAATTTAATTAAAACAGGTTAATCTCTTGAAGAAATAAGAATAGACATTTAGAAACCTCTTGACAATATCAGACACTTCCTCAAGATCACATTGTCAGAATGTGGCATAGGCAGTACTAAAATTCACATAATTTCTACAGTTAGAATTTGCTGCACAACCTAGAGAAATAAACTAAGAAATTTATGCTTAGCAATCTAGATATTTATTTTAAATTCATTGAAATAGTATATGTCTTCAAATAGTACATGTGGAAACAAAATGTTTCAGAAATATAAATTAGAAATGTGATTGTGACTGAAATAAGTTTATAAGTTTATGTTTAGTCACATATCAGGGCTGATTAATATTAACCATGTTACCTTAATGACTGATTTAAACACAATGTTAACAGAAAATAATACATAAGAACTAATTATATACATAGCACAATAAGAAATTGACTTTTTTAACTTTTAAGTTCAGGGGTACATGTGCAGGTTTCAGGGGTACATGTGCAGGTTGTGAGCTAGTCATAGGTGGCTCTTATTATTCCGTGGTATGTTCCCTCAGTACTTAGTTTATTGAGAGTTTTTAAAATGAAGCAGTGTTGAATTTTATCAAAAACTGTTTCTGTGTCTATTAAGATAATTGTGTGGTTTTTGTCTTTAATTCTGTTTGGGGGGTGAATCAAATTTATTGATTTGCATATGTTGAACCAACCTTGCAACCCAGGGATAAAGCCTATTTGATCATGCTGGATAAGCTTTTTGATGTGCTGCTGGATTTGGTTTGCCAATATTTTGCTCAGGATTTTTGTGTTTATATTCATCATGGATAATGGCCTGAAGTTTTCTTTTCTTGTCGTATCTCTGCCAGGTTTTGGTATCAGAATGACACCTCATCAAATGACTTAGAGAGGAATCCCTCCTCATTTTTTTAAGTAGTTTCAGTGGAAATGGTACCAGCTCTTTTTTGTATGTCTAGTAAAATTCAGCTATGAATTGGTCTGGTCCTAGGCTTTTTTCGTTTGGTAGGAAATTTATTACTGTTTTAATTTTGAAGATCATCACTGGTGCATTCAGAGATTCGATTTCTCCCTGGTTCAGTCTTGGGAGGGTGTATGTGCCCAGGAATTTATTTATTTCTTTTAGATTTTCTAGTTTGTGTGCATAGAGGTGTTCATAATATTCCCTGATGGTTATTTGTATTTCTAAGTGGTCAGTGGTAATATTCCTTTTGTCATGTCTAATTGTGTTTATTTGAATCTTCTGTCTTTTCCTTATTAGTCTAGACAGTGGTCTATATATTTTATTACCTTTTTTTTCTTTTCAAAAGAAAAAAACTACTGGATTTGCTGATCATTTAAGTGGTTTTTCATGTCTCAATCTCTTTCACTTCAGCTTTGATTTTGATTTTATCTTGCCCTCTGCTAGCTTTGGCGTTGGTTTGCTTTTGGTTCTCAGGTTCTTTTACTTGTATTGTTATGGTGCTAAATTTAAGTCTTTCTAATTTTTTGATATTAGGGCATTTAGTGCTAAAATTTTTTTATTTATAACACTGCCTTAGCTGTGTCTCAGAGATTCTGGTATGTTGTATCTTTGTTTTCATTAGTTTCAAATAACTTATTGCTTTCTGCCTTAATTTCATTATTTACCCAAAAGTCATTCAGGAGCAGGTTACTTAATCTCCATATAAGTGTATGGTTTTGAGCAATTTTCTTAATTTTGATTTCTAATTTTATTCTGCTGTGGTCTCTGACAGTGTTTAGTATGATAACTTTTGCATTCACTGAGGATTATTTTATATCTGATTATGTGGTTGATTTTAGAGGATGAGCCATGTAGCAATGAGAAGAATGTATATCCTGTTGTTTTTGGAGAGTTCTGTAGATGTCTATGATCCAGTGCTAGGTTCAGGTCCTGAATATCTTTGTTAATGTTCTGCCTTGATGATCTGTCTAATACTGTTAGTGATGTGTTGAAGAATCCCACTATTATTGTGTTTGAGTCTAAGTCTCTTTAACAGTCTCTAAGAACTTGTTTTATGAATCTTAGTGCTCCTGTGTTGGGTGCATATGTATTTAGTATAGTTAGGTCTTCTTATTAAATTGAACAGTTTATCATTGTGGATTGCCCTTCTTTGTCTTTTTGATCTTTGTTGGTCTAGAATCTGTTTTGTCTAAAACAAGATTACAACCCCTGCTTTTTTCTGTTTTCCATGTATTTGGTAGATTTTTCTCCATCCCTTAATTTTGAGCCTACGGTTGTCATTGCATGTGAGATGGGTCTCTGAAAGACAATGTACCATTGGTTCTTGGTTTTTTATCCAGCTTGCCACTCTGTGCATTTTAATTGGGGCATTTAGCCCATTTACATTCAAGGTCAGTATTTATATGTGTGAATTTGATCCTATCATCATGATGTTAGCTAGTTATTACGCAGACTTGTTTGTGTGGATGCTTTATAGTGCCACTGGTCTGTGTACTTAAGTGTGTTTTTGTAGTGACTGGTAACAATCTTTCCTTTCCATATTTAGTGCTTTCTTCAAAAGCACTTGTGAGGCACATTTGGTGGTAATGAAAGCTCTCAGCATCTGCTTGTCTAGAATGGATTTTATTTCTCCTTTATTTATGAAGCTTAGTATGGCTGAACATGAAATTCTTGGTTGGGATTTCTTTTCTTTTAGAATATTAAATATTGGCCCCCAATCTCTTCTGGCTTGTAGGGTCTCATCTGAGAGGTCCGCTGTTAGTCTGATGGGTTTCCCTTTGTAGTTGACCTTTCTCTCTAGTTGCCATTAAGATTTTTCTTTCATTTCAACCTTGAAGAATCTGATGATTTTGTGTCTTGGGGATAATCTTCTTGCGAAGTACCTTACTAGGGTTCTCTGCACTGCCTGAACTTGAATGTTAGCCTCTTTAGCTAGGTGGGGGAAGTTCTCATGAATGATATCCTAACATGTTTTCCAAGTTGCTTTCATTCTCCCCATCTCTTTCAGAGACACCAACATTTGTAGATTTGGTCTCTTGACACAACCCCATACTTCTCCCAAGTCTTGTTCATTCTGTTTCATTCCTTTTTCTCTATTGTTGTCTGACTGTCTTGTTTCAGAAAGCTGGTCTTGAATTCTGAGATTCTTTTCTCTTCTTGGTTTATTCTGCTATTAGTGCTTATGCTTGCATTATGAAATTCTTGTAGTGTGTTTTTCACCTCTATCAGGTTGGTTACATTATTTTCTACTGCCTATTTTGTCTGTCATCACTTGATTCATTTTATTGTGATTCTTAGCTTCCTTGGATTGGGTTTCAACCTATTCCCATATCTTGACAATTTTTGTTCTTATCCATATTCTGAATTCTATTTCTGTCACTTCAGCCATCTCAGCCTGGTGCAGAATCCTTGCTGGAGAGCTAGTGCAGTTGTTTGGAGGAAAGTAGGCACTCTGGATTTTTGAGTTGTCAGAGTTCTTGTGCTGGTCATCATTGTGGGGGTGATGTTTCTTCAGTCTTTGAAGTTGCCATCTTTTGGATTTTTTTCTTTCTTTCATTTTATTTGATAAGCTTGAGGATTTAAATATGGTGTAAGGTGGGATCAGTCAAGTGGCTTTGTTTTTGGAAGATTTTAGGGGGTCAAGCCTTAGTTCACAGTCCCTAGACTGCGTGCTCTAACCCTGGGGAACTGATATCTGCCCTAACTTTGTTCTCTGGCTTCTTGACGTCAGGAACCCAGTGCACTGGTGTAACTGAGGTGCTCCTGGGCTGCTAATCCCATCACTCTGATAGATGGTGCCAGCCAAAGTGTTTTGTAGGATGGTGGCAGCAGGATCTGTCCTTGTTTGCATGTGCTGGCAGCAGCTGTAGGGGCAGTACTGTTGGGTGCATGCTTGTTGGCTATGGCAGGGTGTTGGCAGATGCTGGGGTGCCAGCTTCTCTGTGGGCATTTGCAACAGAGGCAGAGGTATCACGGCAGGGGGTGGAGTGGGGGACCCCTACTGGCAATTGTGTGCACTGTCGTGCTGGTGGTAGTGGTAGCACAGAGACAGGGAGGTGGTAGGCACAAGACTGTATATATCCTCTGTGCATGTTCATACAGACAGAGTTGGCACTCAAGTAGGGGAAGGGTTTGCTATTCTCCATGCCTAGTTTCACTCAGGCAGCAGTGTTGGCACAGGGGCAAGTTGCAGGCAGGGGCAGGGCTGGTGACTCTGTGTCTACCAAGGCTCTGACTGCAATGGTAATAAAGTGGGAGTTGGGGGAGAGGAGTGCACTGCCACCAGCAGCAGTGGCAGGGCAAGATGCATGCACACATACATGCTGGTAGGGCAGAGAAGGCAAAATCCATCTGCCTACACACATGCTGACCAAGTGATGTGCAGGGTGGCTGTGGGCCCCGGGTGATAGTGAGGTGAGCTGCAGCTGGGGGAGAGAGTGAGCAGGCTGCTGTGTGGCTGCAAGTGTTGCCCTGCCGGAGTTCTTAGCTGATCAAGCACTGTCTTCCAGCAAGGAAGCTATGATGCAGGTCTCCAGGGAGGCTGAGGCTGCACTGCAAGCAGTTTCAGCCAGGCTGTGGCCCCAGGAGAGACCCACAGACCAAGGCTGCTCAGGCTGGACTGGCGCCATCTGATGGGCAAGACTGCTCTGCAGAGTTCAGTCCAGCGGTTCCCCTAGAGCTAAATTCTCCTATGGGAACAAATCAAGCAAAGGGGGATGGATGTCCTCGGCCATGCTCCAGTAGGGATGCTCCCACACCAAACCTGGCTCTACAGCAGCTGGCATGCTGCCCCTACTACTTCTCTAAGCAGCTCTCCCTGCCAACTCAAGTATCTGTGGTGGTCAAGGAGTCTCCTCCTTCCAGGGTTTGAGTGCTGAGGTGTAAGTAGGTTGCTCTTTGCCAGTTGAACTCACCAGTTTCCCCCGGGATTATTGGGGGCCACGGATGAGTACCAGTGTACAGGGTTCCCGGCTTCCTCCTCCTTCACCCAGCTTCTATGTCTTCCCTCCATCCACTCTCAGTGCCTTCCGTCTGAAGATCTGTTAGAAGTGTGCCAGTCACCCTGGTCCTTCCATGGCAGCTGTTCACCTGGCTGCATCGAGACGGCCATCTTGCCCTAAACATTTTCTGAATTGTGCAACTTGAAATTGAGGTAGCATTGCTTCCCGAGAAATGTGTCATCTAACCATATTTTACTTCTTTTTGTGGGAGTGGGGAGTGCAGGGTCTTCTTCTGTTACCCAGCTGGAGCACAGTGGCACAATTGCAGCTCAGGGCAGCCTCAAATTCCTGAGCCTCCCAACTAGCTGGGACTATAAGCCTGCAGCACCATGCCTGGCTATTTGTTTGTTCTTTTTGTAAATCTTTTATAGAGACAGGGTTTTACCATGTTGTCCAGGTTGATCTCGAACTTTGGAACTTAAGTGATCCAGCAGACTCAGATTCCCAAAGTGTTGGGATTATAGGTGTGAGCCACCACCCTGGCTTACTTCTTCATAATAAATTACTTGAACCTTAGGTATTTTTATTTGTTTTTGTAACTACAGTATTGATCCAATACCTTTGATTTATGTATTTTACATTAGACACCTGGGATTTTTCTTAAGACCCTAACTGTTTCAGGTATAATCTGAACATTTTCAACACAAATATATTCCCTCTTCTTAGTAATGCTAATGCCTTACCCCTATGTAGTACATTAAATCATATCTTAGTCACCTTGAGATGACTAAATCTATTAGTTTACAATTTTTATCATTATCTTATAGTGGATCTTCATAAACTGCTACCAGAGGAGAGAAACAATGGAGAAGGGAAAACGGTAAAGAATGGGATGTTTGAGAGTGCAGAATCATTGCTCATGTGTCATCTGTCCTAATTCATATCAGGTTCATAGTGAACACACACGCAGAGAATCATCTGAGGATGTGGTTTTCTTTGACGCTTTTAAAAACAGTCCTTACAAGTATTATCACACATTCATAGTGGTAAATATTTTAATTAATTTTGTCAAGGGAAGGAGTTCCATGACATTACCACATTCTAAAAGGCAACACAATAAAAAGAATAGATTAATGTTTTTCTTGATCATACAACAGGATACATCCAAGTTGTTTAGGTGCATTTCTACTATTTCTGTGATGTACAGATCTAGGGGGTGCCGTTCATGGATTCATACAGTTTATGATCTATGAGGTTATATGGACAAGTTGTGTTCAAATACAGAACAAATAAGCTGTTTGGTTGATTATTGTCCTTTTTAAGAAGTCTTATGCCATCATAAATTTAGTAGCAAATCTAATTACTTTCTTCTTCTTATCCAATAAAAAATGTTCTGTGCTTCCCTCAACCGCAAATATGGGCACTAAGCTAGACCACTAGTAGTTCTTCAATGTTTGGCACTTACTGTATAAAAAAGGAAATGTAGCCCTCCTTCCTCTTCCTTGCAGTCTCAAAGTAGAAGGAGAAATGAAGGAGATGTAAGGTATTTCTTTCTATTTATGTCATTTATATAAGATGTTGACTCCACTAATCCCATGTAATCTTTGATGCTGGCAACTCTTTCATGATTTAATAAGGGAATTGACTAGCAAATACTAGCAAAGAAAATAAGAAAGAGTGAAAGGAATGAAGGGGAGGGACAGGGGGAGGAGAAAGAAAATGATGCATTTAAATAAATACTTGTGAGAGATGATTCTGCACTCTCAAAATTATTTTCAATATGATATCTTACATAAGTAATATTATATCCTCTCAATCAAATACATGCAAAAGAGTAGGCACTGAATTAATGGCCTGAACACAGGACAAACAATGTGTATTTGTCTCTGTGAAAGAGTTTATAATTTCAAGTAAATAATTGATCATAGGACTTTTGAGTTTAACACATCTAAGAGGAAATTTAGTTTTCACCATTTAATCATCTCAGAAGATTTACATAGTCTCTCTAAGACCAATGTTTTTCATTCAGACAAACTGACTATAGTAATACCTTTCTTAGATGATAATTGTGGCAATTCAATGAGTTCATGCAAGTAGAACAACTAATATACTACCTATGACAAATAGAGTGCCCAAATTTATAATTTCAGAACAAAGGAGTTTAATTCTACCCAGAAACCACAACCATATCTGGAATATTTTTATGTCTGGACATAGGTATTTATTTTGCAAATGTTTATTTAACATTGATATATCCAACATATTATGCTAAGTGATGTGGATATTGTAGAAGATACTACAGTCATACTCTGAATAGTAACATTTTGGTCAATGACAGATCACATATATGATAGTGGTCCCATAAAATTATAATTTTATTATAGTATTATAATTTATCTTTATTGTACCCTTTTCTGTTTAGCTTCACAGATACAATTGCATTAAGTTCCCTAGAGTGTTCAGTACAATAACTTGATTTACAGCCAAGGATCAATAGGCTATATCATATAGCCTAGGTGTGTCGTAGTCTCTGCCATGAAGGTTTGTGAAACTATATTGTATGATGTTTGCACAAAACAACAACAGTGTCACCTAATGAGTCATTTCTCAGAATTATCCCTGTCATTAAGCAATGCATGACATTACAAACTTTGCTGCCTATACTTATAAAGTTATATACGAGCGTAGGTATTAGTTTCTTATTCTTTTGTCACAAAGTACAATTTCAGCAGCTTAAAAACAATACTGATTCATAATCTCACAGTTTTTGTAAATCAAAAGTCCCATAAGGTATTGCTGAATTATCTGCTTAGATTATCATGAAGCTTAAAGTAAGTTGTCATTCAGGCCAAGCTCTTATCTGGATATTCTGGAAAATAATTAACCTTCAAGCTCTTTCAAGTTTCTGGTGGAGTCTAATTCCTTGTGGATATTAGATTGAGATTCCCATTTTCTTGCAGATTGTCAGTTCTCAGCTTCTCAGGAATGGCCCTAAAGTACTTACCACGCGGCCCCTCAATGTCAGCAGTAAAGAACTCCTTTCAGTCTCCGCTTTTCTATTTTCAATTTTCTCTGATCTCCCTTAACAGTTGGAGAAATCTTTCTTAATAGCTCCTATGGCACATTATTTGAGTTTTCGTTATGACACATCACTTTCTACCTTATGGCTATTTATGTGCTTGCTCATTTTTTCCATACTAGACTGTGAGCCCCTTGAGGGCCAAGTTCATGCGTTATTTTTCATTGTAACCCCTTGCAATGCCTTACTTATAATAAGCACTAAATATTTATTGGATAAATGAATGGAGTGTAAACTCTCACTCTGTGATGAGTTTCTATTGAATATTTGGGTGAATTATGGCAGTGGTCAAACATCTGAGTTTTATTTATTGCTCCTAAAATTGTTTAAATTTAATTCCTGGACTGCTCCACATCAGTAATATATATGACGATTTTTGACTGTGTTGACTGTGTCCATCCTAAACAGATAATTTAAACTTTAGAAGTACTCTGTTGCTAGGCTGGAGTGCAGTAATGCAATCCTGGCTCACTGCAACCTTCACCTCCCAGGTTTAAGCAATTCTCCTGCCTTAGCCTCCCAAGTAGCTGGGACTAAAGGTGCCTGCTACCATGCCCAGCTAATTTTGTATTGTTAGTAGAGATGGGCCAGACTGGTCTCAAACTCTTGACCTTATGATCCACCTGCCACGGCCTCCCAAAGTGCTGGGATTACTGGCCTGAGCGACTACGCCCAGCCAAACCTCCTTCTTCTAAAGGATTCGTGTGGTGATGTTAGGCCCCTTTGTCTTATATAATTCACCTAGGTTAATGTCAACCATGTCATATAACATAACTAATTGGTGGGGTACAGTGGGAAATCTTGGTCCATTTATGAATTATGCTGACCAAAGTATGAAAGATTAATATTAGAAACATAAATACCCATTAACTGTTTAGATTTTTTGGGGGTATTTGACATAGGTAAGAGAAGTAAAGAGTGTCATGAGAATTTATCCTAAAGCAGTAGAAAGACACTGAAGCAGAGATACTGATTGACATTTTATGAAGACAGTATTTTTTTCAAATTTACATATATTTTCATACATAAATATTATTAAAGAAGCAAAATGTTTTCCAGAAATAGGACAGAAGAAAATAAAACAATACAGAATAAAATTGAATAGCACCGAATAATAATAATAAAAACTATTTTCTAGTTATGTGTATGGTAATTTGATAGTTTTGTCCTCCATTATCCAATCTGTTTCTTAGAAAGAATACATTACACACTCCTACTGGGAGATATTAATGTATTTTTATGTAGAAAGAACATAAAATGAAATATAATCTTAGATACAAAATCAATATAAGGTGTTTTAGGTTAACGTAGAAAAAAATCTGTAAACAAAGTGCTGGAAATGAGGAGGCTTTTAGACAATGTTTACATTTTTAAATAAATACTGTTCTTGAAACAAAGGCATCTAAATCCCTGGACAGGCAAATCCAACTATTTATATTCTTCCATCTTGTATTTTATCATCAGGGCTTTAGTTCAAGGTAGTTTTATACTAAATAGAGAAAAGATTTATGTCACAGTTAAATACCATACTTTCCCTCACCTAACAAAGCATAACAAATAGATATTGTTCTGAAAGTTTACGTTTACTATGATCATGATTTATGTTATCAAGAACAGAAATCACAAACAATGTGACTTCCACCTTGACAGAACATTAATCAAAGGATAAACTATATTAAAGCAAAGTTCCAGTTGGGCAGGAATATAATGGTGTAAGCTATTTTTCATCATGCAATCATTTTATGATCCATTTTTACATCAAAACAATGAAATATAAGAAGTGTACTGTTTTCAAATCACAGAGTAAAAAGTTCATCCCAAAGCAAAATAAATTAATTATAAAATATGCTAAGTCACCTAGGGCTTTTCTTAAAACTGCATTATAGGACTAAGCTAAAAGTAGCTACTTTCATTGCATCTAAGTTATTTTGTGTAGAAAAAAGAATGAAGATATTTTCTTCTTTTATTTATATAAGCAATATATTTTAATCAAACTTTATAGATTGTTCTGAAATAGAGATCTTATTATTACTACTAAAATAATATATATCATGTTTTTACCAAATGTTTTATTTCAATGTGGTATCTTACAATTCTTTATTAAAGTATCATCTACATAAATAACATACTTTTTTCTGTATTAAATTAGAATAAGCAGCAATGAATAGTTTCAATGTTGAACCTTTGGCTGGCTCAAGTTTCTTAGGTATAGGTTTTATACCAAACTTATATTGAATGAAAGGAGTGGGGTTGCATGGTAGTTTTTTGAATCCCTATGATTTGGACTCTGTTGGAGATCATTTATCACATAAATATTTTTGTAACTGTTGGAAAGGGCATCAAAGATATGGTACTACCAGCATCTGTCCCTTCTGGAAACTGGGCTATCTTTTCCTCCCTTTCCTCCACATATCTGTGTAGCTCCATGATAGTCATTGGGATTCCACAGTCTTACATGACCTCACTTTTCTAGCTATGGTGGTGTATGAACAAGCCACAGACCCTAATGTACTCACTCAGATTAAACTCTTAGAATATTCAAATTGGAATTTTTAAAAAAATCCTTCAGATATGAAACTTTAAAGTTAATGTTAGTTTTGACTCCTTCCATTTTCAAAACAAATAAAAACTAATACCCACATATTGAAACATAAGTGAGAGCAAAGGAAGGAAGGGAGGGAGGGAGGGAGGAAGGAAGGAAGGAAGGAAGGAAGGTAGGTCAGATTTTATCCAAATGTTTACTTATAATTGACCCTGAAGCCCAACTTTTATTGTTCTTTAAGATTGTTTATCCTACAATTCCTTCAATATCCCACTATTCTAAGTTCCCTATTTTGTTTTTGCTTCTTTCACTTTCAACCAGAAGAATTCCGATTTGGACAGATATACACAGACACACGCATATACACATACATGTGTGTACACATGTATTATATGCCTTCTGTCCTTACACCCATATACTCTTCCAGCCCTATCACATTTTCATTGCTGAAAGACTATAACTGTTGAATAGTTATTCATCTATTTACTCAATAAATATTTATTGAAACCCTACTAGCACTAGGAAATATTTTCAGATAGTCTTTAGAAAGAATTCATAAAGAAGCATGATAAAAGCTAGAGAGTTATTGGCAATAAAGACAAACTTTACATAGGAAAGTTATTAACTCCTTTTTAAGAAGGTGATGATATTTGGGCTAGGACTTAGGGCTCTGGTAAAAGGACGTTCCAGGCAAGAACAGAGTAGAAGCAAAATTGAAGGAAACTGGTGATTTATCAGTACAGAAAAAAGGTCCTTATGAATGAGTGTGGTGAACAAGGCATGTAGGAGTAAAAAATGAGGTTGGGAAAGGCCTTCATCAGTGGGAAATCATTGAGAGGAGTGGCAGCATTTGACATGGTATGGCTTATATTTCCAGAATATTACACTGATGACTCTGTGGAGATCAAATTGTAGGAGAGTAGAAGTAGAATGAGGGAAATTGGTGAGGAAGCTATTATAGTAGTCCTGGTGAGAGGTAAGGGTGATTTGGAATTGATTGATAGAAAGAGAGAAAAATAGACAAATCAATCTGTCATGTAATGGAATTAAGCATGAACTTGCTATAAATTGTATATTGGGAGGTATAAAATAAATAAATTATTCAGGCCAGGCACAGTGGCTCATGTCTGTAATCCAAGCACTTTGGAGGGCTGAGACGGGCTGATCATGTGGTCAAGAAAGGGAGACCATTCTAGCCAACATGGTGAAACTCTGTCTCTACTAAAAATACAAAAATTAAGTGAGTGTGGTGTCACATGGCTGTAGTCCCAGCTACTTGGGAGGCAGAGGCAGGAGAATTGCTTCAACCCAGGAGGCGGAGGTTGCGTTGACCCTAGATAGCACCACTACACTCCAGCCTGGCGACAGAGAGAGACTACATTTCACCAAAAAAAAAAAAAGAAAAGAAAATAGATTATTCAAACGTAAGAAGAAATATATTTATGAGTCACTGGTTGGATATAGTTTGAATTGCCTGGGATGGGGGAAGAAACTACAGTGATAAGGAAATTCAATGATACAGTTTGAATCACATTATATTTCAGATATGTGCAAGCATCTAATTGAATGTGTTAGTCAGCTATGGCTGGCACAACAAAACACCACAGATTGGGTGGCTTAAACCACAGACACGTACCCTGACATAACAAAATACCACAGACTGGGTGGCTAAACAACCAACACTTATTTTCTTACATTCCTGGAGTCTAGAAGTTCAAGATCAATGTGCTGACTAGCTTGGTTTCTGGTGAGGCATCTCTCTTTGGCTTTCAGATGTCTGCCTTCTTGCTGTGTACTTACATGGCCTTTCCTCTGTGTCACATGCTCCTAGTGTCTCTTTATTTTTCTTACAAGGACAACAATTTTATTGGATGATTGTCACACCCTTAAGACCTCATTTAACCTTATTTCCTTAAAGGCCTTATCTCCAAATATATTAACATTAGAAGCTATAACTTCAACCTGTGAATTTTGGTTTGGGTCATTGAGTGGGAGACACAAGTCATTCCTTAAGACTGAAGATTTTAAAAATAAAATGGATAGGAAATTTTGAAAAATTCCTAATCCCTGTGATAATTTCATCAATTTTGTAACCAGATACATATAAATGCTAAGTGCATAGTGAAAAATAGCCTAGAATAAAGGTGACAAAGATAAGAAAGTGAAATCAGAATCAGAAAAAATAAAGCAAAACCCTAAGAACCCCCTGGACTCATGGTGCCTGGTTTTTGTTATCCTTTATACAACATTTAAAATAACGATTTGGCAACATAACTTCTAAGATTATGAATATTCAATGGAATGTGTTCTGTAGAATTCACTTTGGGAGACTAGGAATAAAAACCTGTCATGTTGATTCAGTTAATATATGTTCTGTGTATCTAGTAAATAATATATACTTCTATATCTCAAAAGTCTCATCTCTCTACTTGTAGTAGTATACTATGATTACTCAGAGTTTACAATCTTATGGATGCAATAAATATATTTCTGATTTTGTTAGCTCTCTCAGTCAGCCATTGTAGCAATAATGCTGTATAGAAAACTATCCCCAAATCTCAGTAGCTTATATTAAACAATTATTCCTAGTTTACACATATAAGAAGTTGGCTAAAGGGCTCTTCTTCAGGTCTGTGCATGTCTTCCAAAGTCTTCAATTTTGTCCTTCAACATTGACAGAAATGGAGATTCATTGAGA
Source organism: Ateles fusciceps (assembly GCA_036589455.1). Lineage (NCBI taxonomy): Eukaryota > Metazoa > Chordata > Mammalia > Primates > Atelidae > Ateles > Ateles fusciceps. The sequence goes on from JAZHEH010003445.1 coordinate 2,779,719, forward strand.
ATTAGCTAAATATCTCTGTGCCTTTGACTGACTCTCACTCAATTAAGCATGCATATCTGAGACACCTCGTGTTTCTACCCACTGAAGTTCCCTAATGTGCACCACAATGAATTGAGCTATAATGTTTAATTGAATGTCTTCAGTACTGGGTTAATTTTCCTCAGAGTAGGTTCTTTTGAAGGATTGTTTATATATAGCCTAATTTGTATTGACTTGTATTGTACTTTGGTGAAATTATTTTCTGACATCTAACATCTACATCTAATTTCTCTTCTGCTGTCTGGTATCATAAATGTTATTTTTGTATAAGAAAAAATGCTGTCAGAAAGAGGTTCAATAAATTAGTTATTGATTTGGCCCCATAAATTGAAAAGTTCAGAAGGATTTTTCTCAGAATATTATCCTTTGGGCAAAATTTGCCCAGGATTTCCATTTCAAAGCCTTATTGGGACTTTGTTCTATATCTTGTTTTATATCCATGACAATGTCATTTATTTTAGCTTTTTGAGTTTTTTAAACATCCAGAATGAGGAGGTTTTGTTCAGGCCCTGGTTGATGAGAACTGATCTTTGACCAAACCCTGGAGACAAGAGGTATAACAAGAATCATGCATACGCACACAAACTAGTTCTCGTGGGGTCTTTTCAATGTAAAATTGTGATTCCTTCAGGGCAGCCACCACTTTATTTGTGTTTCCTCACTGTAACACTAACTCTTGTGCATACCTTTCTAACTGGCACAATTTTACCAATGATGACTTAAAATTACAAATTATATATGTACACACACATACATATAGATGTATGCTGCAAATATATATATATATACACATCCATACAGATGTATAGATATATGTACATGCATATATCTATACAGATGTATAGATGTACGTACATATATACGTACACATGTACATGTATAGATGTACATACATCTATACATCTGTATGTATGTATATAATTAACGATTACATATATACACTCATACATCTATATGGATGTATGTAGATATGTATGTACATATGTACATCTAAAGATGTATAGATGTACAGATGTATAGATGTATGTACATATATATGTACACATGTACATGTATAGATGTATGTACATCTGTATAGATCTGTATGTATGCATGTATATAATTTGCAATTCTAAATCATCTATATGTACATGTATACATAAATCATATATATAGGTATATATATATCTGTATGTATGTATTTATGTGTGGCACTGAAGAAAGAGAAAATCAGAAGATAAATCTAAGAAGGTATCTAGAATTCAGTTATACAACTAGACAAAATATGAAAGAGAAATTAAGATACAGAGAGAAAAATGAGAATGTGCAGCATGTATGTACTGGCTTCAGAGGTAATAAATAGTATTCATGAAAAGCAAGATACGAAATGTCCTACAGAGCTATATATCCTCCTCACATGACTCCACACATGCTCTGCTGTAACACTGCCTATAGGAGAATTGAAAGAATCTCCCTGTGATTCCATAGAGCTGTTTGTGATCCCGAAGTTCATATTCCCTTGGAATGACCTTGCCTGCTCCATCCTAAGCAGAATTTCAGGTGGAACACAAGACTCTGGACACCACACATTCATTTCACCACTGACAACCGATTTTGAAGCAGGCCCTCAGAGCCCCATGTGCTCCTGCTCCCAGATTTAATCAAAATGCCAAAAATGTCATGTATCTGGCAGAATGTATGGGTATTTATTTGACTACATAAGAAGTTATCCCAAGAAAAAGGCTCTAATAAAAATGCTGGCCTGCCTTTTCTTAAAAAGAACTATTAAAGGAATTATATTACACATCATATTTTTTGGCTCAATCATAACCAGAAATATAACTTTCCTAGGTCCTCAATTATAATCCATACTGTCATCTTCAAATTTTTTTTAGTATTCCAAATCTACCCTTCAAAAATTTCCTCAACTCTCCAATCTTTCAACTTTACCCTCAGAAATTCTTGCCCTATCCTGCTTAATTTTCCATAATCTTCAGCTCTTCTCTGAATCTTTCTATGCCATGTTAATCTGAATAAAATCCCTGCAGCCTTTGTAAGAATTCATTATTGTAATATCAACATCCCAAATATTATAACCCCTGGAAATGAAGAGAATCCTCCATGTTTTTTCCTCACAATTCCAGACTTTATCCTCACTCCTTTGAAGCTACATCTTGTAATAATAATTTAGAGTTATGGTCAATGCAAAACTTCTCTCATTTCTTGAAAACAGTTGCAACCACAATTCCAACAACTATCATCATTATTCTTGGTGCTAGTACTTTGTACTGGATTATCCATGCAACATCCTGGTCTCTTACTTCTTTGATCTTATTTCTAACATTTTTATTTTTCCACTTGAGTTCAGCTTTTTTCTGCCAATTTTAGACACTAGACCATCTCAAAACCTGTAACTATAAAATAGAAAGTGAGTTTACACATCTTAATCTTTAATTACAACTTCAGAATGTTCCACATCACTTATTTTTAATATATTACTCACACTCCAGAATGTTTGCTTCCAAAGATCCTCCAAGACATGAATGTTTTGTATAATTACTCACCAGTGCTTTCAGATTCTCATATCCCTTTTTATTAAACTTAGGTTCCATTTGCAAGAACTGCATTCATTCCCTAAAATATAGATTCAGCTCTTATCTCTCTCTTTAACTACTTTATATCAGCATTCAAAACTAGAGCCTGTTTGTACTCAACTTTTCATCTACTCTGTGCTTATGCTCAAGAAAGGGAATATAGCTAGAGAAAAATTAGGACTATGTTGAAAGACTTATCTTAAATTTAAACACACAAATCTCTAGTAGACCTTCCATCCTGACTTGAACTCTTTTATTTTCTTTTCTTAGGCAATTAAGTCTCCCACACTCTGAAATAATTGCTTTACAACATTGTTCAATTCTCAAACCTCAAATGCACTCTCCCTGTTTCTCACCTTCAGAGTGATGAGCTCATTCTTATTTCATTAAAAAAGAAAATAGAAACAATAAAAAACCATCTCTCCACTGCCATATCTCAAAGGATTCTACTTTGTGCCCACATATTTTGCTTTCTTTACAAGGAATGAACTGAATTCCTACACTAGAATTAACTTCTCAAGGTTAGCAATTGCCTCGATTTTGCCCAAATCGAATGTTCATTATTTATACCTTATTTCTCAGTATCCCTTGGCACTGTTGATATTTCTTTCTCAAAGTATGTTCTTCATTTTGCTTCTGGGAAACCACAATTTTGGTTTCCTTTTTTCCTCACTGAGTGTTTTATTTTAACTTCTCTAATCCCCAAATGTCAAATGTTAAACAATTCCAGGAATCAAAATCAGTCTTCATTCTTTTATTCCTTCATTCCTTACAAACAAAACTAAAATATTGTTCTAAAACATTCTAAGATAATAGTAAAAATGTATAATGAAGTTCAAAAGACAGTAGTAAATAATTTAAATAAAATGTTGAGTTCTCCATATGGCAAATTTCAGGCCTGATTTTTTAAAAAGAGGGAAAAAAAAAAACAAGTAAGGTATACCTGTAAGATACTGTGGCTAACAGGACAGAATTTAAGACCTTGGGATTGGATCTTGTGGTAAATGGTACAAGGTTCCCAAGTCTAAATTGCATTTGGAACTACAGTACTCTCTGTTAACAGGTACAGCAATATAAATAAATAAATAAACAAATAAAGCACTACCTAGTCCAGAAAGATTTAAAATTAATTTATTTTACCTCTTACATGCATCTCATTACCTTTGGGAGGTCCTGTTTACATTAGCTACTTGGACTAAGAAACTCTAAGCCAAGAAAGTATATAGAAACTTTTCCCAGTGTGGTATACCATGCCCGTGGTATACTCCACTACCATAACTCAAACAGTTCTATTGGGGCCCACATATTTTGCTTTCTTTACAATGAATGAACTGAATACTCCAATAGAATTTACTTCTCAAGGCTACTGATTGCCCCAATTTTGCCCAACTCTAATGTCCATTGTGTGTTATTTATTTCTAGGATCCCTTGGCACTATTGATATTTCTTTCCCAAAATAATGTTCTTCATTTTGCTTTTGGGAAACCACAATTTTGGTTTTCTTTTCCCTCCCTGAGTGTTTTATTTTAACCTCTCCTCAAGTAAAAATATTATGCTTAAAGATATTCCTACAACACTAGATCATGAAACTATCTAAAATTATTAAAATAATAATGTTTCATAAAATATCACAGTATATACACATTCTACCATGTGTGTTCAGATGATATAACAAAAAGGATAATTAGCAACACCCTGTACATGACATAGGGTAACTATTGAAAAGAGAACTAAAAATCATTTAAAAACTAAAAAGTGGAAAGTAATTAATCAAACTTTCCATCAAAATAAATTGTAAGAAAAAATATGGAACAATTAGATAAGAAAATTGATCCCCTTAGTACTATCTGTGACCATACATGCTTTGGAAAGTCTCAGGATAATCCCAGAGGTATGTGCAGCTCAGTTTTAATCTTAGAACATCAGCGACTCAGTTTCCTCAAATGCAATAAGAGGATAATAACAATATCCTCACAGAGTATTTTGTGACTTGCCAAACAAGCAGATTTTTTGAGTATGTAATAGGCATTCACTAGACAGCAGCTTTAAGATAATTCTTCTCTTCAACTTTTAACAAATAATCCATGAGTTTACTTGAGCAGACTAAAAATAAGATATTAAACACTACTGACAGGTGTAAGAAAAATACTCAAATAGAAATTTATATAAATAATCCTTCAATTTTACATTCAAAAGACAATTTAATGCAAAAATATTAGCCTTGTTTGAAGTTAGAATTGTTAAGTTGAAAGACAAATCTGAAGACGTTACACCTAATGCATAGAAGTGGCATAAAAATGGATGCTGCAAGAAACAAAAGTGTTTAAGAAATAAACATGCATCAAGAATTGGTTTTTGTGTAATAAGAGAATGCAAAAGAAAATAAATAGAAGACACTGGGGGAGTAGGTCAAATCTGAAGAGTTAATATTTGTGAATTTCCAGAAATTGGTAAAAAACAAAACCTCATTCCTAGAATTTGTAGTATCTATAGAGGCAGGAACAGAAACAATTCAAAAAATCTATACTTAGTCAAATCTTAAAACTTAAGAATAACAAGAACAAAGTCAAAATCATTAAAAATATTATACAAAACAAATTACCCACCAAAGATTAACATTTGACTTATGGCAGACTTCTTCTCAATAATAAGAGGACTCAAGAGAATAATAGAAGATAGAAAAGATGCTGTCATTATAGAATACCCTATCCAGCAAACTATCATTCAATCAAATTTTAAATGTAATCTTCACAGAACTTAAAGTTTAAACTTAAAACTCACAAGTAGGAATAAATAGCAAAACATGCAGTAGCATTTTTAAAAAAGAATAATTGGTACTGGACAAATTTTAAAACATTTATTTTGAGTGAACAAAGCTGGTTGTAACTGTTTTAACACTTGAAAAGTCAAAATTATTTCACATATTAATGTATGTGAATGCAAACAATAAATGCAACCTGCTAGAATATCAAACACAGCTAGAGAATTCACACTCTGACCCCAGAAGACAATTTTTGTGAGATAAAGAAATGGAAGGGATAATTATAATTAACTTGGTATCAATCTGTTATTCAAGTAACTAACAAATGTTTGCTTCTGTTGTGCTGCTTAGACTAGGCCTTTAAACTACTCCAGATATAAATATGTTAGCTTTAATTAAATATGATAATTTACATATAATTTCCCTATCTTAGAGCTTTTGTATACAGAATTACATTTCAATATTATATTTCGATAAATATATGAGAGTAAGCAATCTAAGTTCTTCTATAATATTCTTTCCCTTAAAAAATTACATTTCTGAATATTTGATGTATAAGAAAATATACACCAGATCATTTCTTTGAAAATTTGGTGTAGGACAAAGCTTTTTAGATTGTAAGTATTTCACAAAATATTTTGTATCTCATAAGTCACATAGTTGTAAAATTGGATATCACAAAATTATTGCAGTAATTTACATTGTATCATTGTTTTGTTTTTGGTTGTACTTAATCCCACTTCCAAATCTTTCATAATATCTCAAAGTAAAGTTCCTATAGTAGAAGTTGAAAGATAAAAATTTCAATATTAGGTCAATGTGATTATTGAAAATATGCTATCAAATTAGGTATGGTATATTTCCAAGTTCTTTTTGTTTTAGCAAATACTTCCTAAGTACCTACTATGACTCAGGAACTATTTTAGATATTGGTTTACTAAAGTTTAGAAAAAAATTGATAAATAATCCATTTTGTTGAGCTTGCTTTTTAGTGAACAAAATTTTCTCAAATAAAATATCTCATACGATCCTTTTATTGCAATGTAATTAATGGCAGCAAATGTTTTTCCATTTTTGAAACTGAATAACCAAGGCTAAGTTATTTAAGAAATTTTAAAAAAAATAAGTGCCAAAATGATTCCTGGCTTATAAATCTTGAAACCATACAATTCTTTTCTTCCCCCTATTAATCCCACAGTTTTTCAAGATAATGTTCGAGTCAACCAATCCAGGGATAGAATGCTAATGGAGAACAACTACACTGAAAAATAAATTATTATTTATTAAACTCTTACTAGCAGAAATCTGAAACTCAAGATTACTCAATTCCCTTCCATTCTCTGGCAGTTTACCTATTCGTGCCACTTGCCTTTTGTTGGAGGTTATTCAGAGCTTTTCTCCACATAATGGAGAATCTGCTTGCTGATATTTCAAAGAGTAAAGCCTCATATTGGCACTATTTTTAATTTTTTTTCTGCTGAGCTCAGGCAGGATCCGAAAGAGATAGACAGAGTCATAATGTCTTAGAAAGATTATGGAATCATTTCTACATAAATGGATTTCTCCTGTACCCTTCACCTCTTATACCAATTTGCCCCTCATTCTGCCCTGCAAACATGGAGTGCATTTCCTGGTTGAGGTGTTGTTTCACAATGCTCAGTTGAATGGGGCAAATCTACCAAAAGTTTTGGTCAAAGGTAACTTGGTTCCTCTTCTCCATCTTCCACCACCTGATTATGTTGGGTAAGGATATCTCTTAGCATCTCCAATTTTTCCTCAGGTGTGCTAGTCCCAGGCTAAGACTCAGGAGATAGGCGCTACAGTTGGCCATGTGGCATATGCAAAAAGTGTGCTCTCCAGTCTAGCTTTATTACCAATAAAGGGCGCTGCAAATCTGCTTCTGCAGCTTCATTTCTTAATTGATTCAAAAATAAAGCAAAGAAGAACAGTGCTTTTTTCCACTCATTAAAATCACAACTCGAGGCACATGAGCCAGGAAAGAAAACATGGGTTTAACTTCTTTTTGTGAAACCAGCGTGCATGGAATCATTGGCCTTAAGGATGTTCTTGATTTTGTTAATGTTTCTTTTAAAATAGCCTTTGGGTATACCTAATGAGGATTTGGTAGATTAATTAGTTTTACATTTTATGTTTACTTCTTTAGTACAATCTCTAAACCGTTAGAGGATATTTTGGCCTTGGGTTTAAACATAAAGGGCATACACAGACCAAAATAGGTCTTACAAGGACATCAGTATGGACTTATCTCCTTTCCATTTCCTCTGGGAACATACTTAACAAGAATGTACTAAATATGTTTATGACTCCTAGGAAAGCAAGAGAACTTGACTCTCACAGGTATGTGGTAAATTAAAAAATATATATATATTAAAAGTGGAGGTCCCTATTATGAAAATATTACTAATACTTAGAACAAAATAATGTTAAAACTGTGTAATGGATGTATATTATGATATATGATATAGCTAGGATAAAATTGCAACAAACACAGTTTAAGAAAAGTGTGTACTTGGAATAAGTCAATCTTCCAGAGCAGTACAGACATTTTACAGCACCAGATAGCATTATTTTGTCAGGCATATGTTAGTAGTTTAAGTGAAGTCTTAGTTCTACAAGTGATAGAAGATTAATACAAGAAGGGCTCAAAGATGAAAAAGAAGTAGATCATACTTGGAGAGTCCGAAGCTTTTAGAAGATAAACTAGATAACTAGATATTTATGGAAGACAGAGATGAAAAGAAGAGACAGAGTGAAAGAGAATGAATCAATGATTTGGTAGATTAATTAGTTTAAACATGTTAAAATGAATGCTGTTAAAGATTAGACCAAAAAATAATTTTTGGAAGTTACTAGCTAAAGAAAAGTACCAGTAGCCAATAGAGATGTTGGGAAAGGAAAAGAAAAGAGTTAAGCAAGAAGAACCCAATAACTCTCTCAGAAGAAAGTGGGATCCAGGAAACCATACCAAAGATTCCTGTCAACATTTGGATAGATTCCATAGTAAGTCATTGAGCCAGCCATCCTTAAAGAATGGGATACTACTACCAAATGGTTATAAAGTATTTGGATAGACATGAGAAGGAAGACTACATGCTGAGCCTTAAATAGTTAAGTCCTTGGGGGGGTAAGCTTCAAAGATAACTTTTAAGAAAATGTGTTTCTGAGACGTATGAAATTAGAAAAAATACAGGAAGACACAAGCAGAATGACTAAAGTTAGATAAAAAATAGAAAGGGCATATAATCCAGGACTATAGAAAGCATATTGTAAAAGCAAAAACTTAACATAATTGGGCTATTCTCAATGGAAAATTAGTTGACATTTCTAAGGAAGAGATCCAGAACCTAAGTTATATTTCTCATTATTGTTTCGGCTACATATTTATATTTGCAGGACTTGATGGACAAATTGTCCATAAACAAAGAAAGAACAACTAATGTTCAAGACTGAAAAATACAGAGGTATATAGAACAGAGGGATAATAAAGAATGCCAGAAAAAAATCTCAACTACATTCAAAGAAAGACTGAGGTGGATAAAATGTTAGGGGCTTCATAATAGAATGGGGTTAATAAAAATCTTTGGGGGCCTCATAAAACAAAGTCAACTAATCATATCTTATGAGAACAAAAACTTACTGAAGAGCATATGACGAGTGTTTTCAAAATTGTAAAATGATGTACTTTTCCAACCAATTGCTATCAATGTATGTCCACTATTCTAATTAGAAAGCAAAGGCTGTAAAATTGGTTAGAAGAAAAGGCAGTAGGTATCTTTACTGTGAAAATATCAGTTCCCTACATGAGGAAATGAAGATTTAACCCAGCCCATCTGGCCAAATTTACTTCCAGAGCATCTTTAGCAAGAACTTTGCAGGAATCATTTGAAACAAATGAATTTTGGCAATATGTCTAAATAGTGTTTGAAATAGAAATGAATTTGTGAACAAGTGTTACAATGTGCGCCTCCTACTTTAATGCTTAAATCTTGACTAGTATATTTATTTCCTTTCCCCCATGATTTGGATATAAGCAGGATGTCTTCAATTATTCTGCATGATTATTTTACTTGGTTTATCCTTTATGCCTTCCTAAGCAGATACATTTAAAAAGTCAGGGTTCGGAGTTGGGGAGAGTGAGTTTGAATTCAATTAAGTCAGAGAGAAAAGAATGCATAAGGAAAGAGGCCAAATTAAATTTATGACAGAGAAGTATAGAACCAAGGAATGAGGGGAGCCAGGAATATGGAGTGGGAAGCAATGTGACAGAAGTCCAGAAGGAAACTGGTCTTGTTTACATGCTTGAGATGAGGGCAACCGCCAAAATTGCTCTAACAGGTATGTTTTAAAGGAGTGGAAAAATAAGTGGATGCCAATTTCACTTCTACTTAGCACTTGCTACCCTTTTCCTGTGATGAGCATAGAAATCAATGTACCCTGAATCTCGTTTCTTACCCCCATTAATATAATTATCAAGGTTCCATTAATTGATTAAATACATTTATTAAATTAACTTTTAATGTGTTCATTAACATAGTCAAATCAGACATCTAAATAAAATTAAGTTAAATCACATAAGAATAATAGCATTTTTAATAATATTAAATTTATAATTTTTATTTTGTATTTGAGAAATTGTTGAAAATTAATATAATTATACCATATTTTCCCCTTATTTTGTAATTTTAAAAATTGAGGGGAATATTTTTATCTGTGAATATGTTTTTTTTTTTTAATATTTTTATTGCATTTTAGGTTTGGGGGTACATGTGAAGAACATGCAAGATTGTTGCCTAGGTACACACATGGCAGTGTGATTTGCTGCCTTCCTCCCCATCACCTGTATCTGGCATTTCTCCCCATGCTATCCCTCCCCAACTCCCCACCCCCAACTGTCCCTCCCTTTTTCCCCCAACAGACCCCAGTGTGTGATACTCCCCTCCCTGTGTCCATGTGTTCCCATTGTTCAACACCCGCCTATGAGTGAGAACATGCGGTGTTTGATTTTCTGTTCTTGTGTCAGTTTGCTGAGAATGATGGTTTCCAGGTTCATCCATGTCCCTACAAAGGACACGAACTCATCGTTTTTGATGGCTGCATAATATTCCATGGTGTATATGTGCCACATTTTCCTGTCCAGTCTATCATTGATGGGCATTTGGGTTGGTTCCAGGTCTTTGCTATTGTAAACTGTGCTGCAATGAACATTCGTGTGCATGTGTCCTTATAGTAGAATGATTTATAGTCCTTTGGATATATACCCAGTAATGGGATTGCTGGATGAAATGGAATTTCTATTTCTAGGTCCTTGAGGAATCGCCACACTGTCTTCCACAATGGTTGAACTAATTTACACTCCCACCAACAGTATAAAAGCATTCCTATTTCTTCACATCCTCTTCAGTATCTGTTGTCTCCAGATTTTTTAATGATCGCCATTCTAACTGGCGTGAGATGGTATCTCAATGTAGTTTTGATTTGCATTTCTCTAATGACCAGTGATGATGAGCATTTTTTCATATGTTTGTTGGCTTCATGTATGTCTTCTTTTGTAAAGTGTCTGTTCATATCCTTCACCCACTTTTGAATGGGCTTATTTGTTTTTTTCTTATAAATCTGTTTCAGTTCTTTGTAGATTCTGGATATCAGCCCTTTGTCAGATGGGTAGACTGCAAAAATTTTTTCCCATTCTGTTGGTTGCCGATTCACTCTAATGACTGTTTCTTTTGCTGTGCAGAAGCTGTGGAGTTTGATTAGGTCCCATTTGTCTATTTTGGCTTTTTTTGCCAATGCTTTTGGTGTTTTGGTCATGAAGTCCTTGCCTACGCCTATGTCCTGAATGGTTTTGCCTAGATTTTCTTCTAGGGTTTTTATGGTGTTAGGTCTTATGTTTAAGTCTTTAATCCATCTGGAGTTAATTTTAGTGTAAGGTGTCAGGAAGGGGTCCAGTTTCTGCTTTCTGCACATGACTAGCCAGTTTTCCCAACACCATTTATTAAACAGGGACTCATTTCCACATTGTTTGTTTTTGTCAGGTTTGTCAAAGATCGGATGGTTGTAGATGTGTTGTGTTGCCTCGGAGGCCTCTGTTCTGTTCCATTGGTCTATATCTCTGTTTTGGTACCAGTACCATGCTGTTTTGATTACTGTAGCTTTGTAGTATAATTTGAAGTCCGGGAGTGTGATGCCTCCAGCTTTGTTCTTTTTGCTTGGAATTGACTTGGCTATGCGGGCTCTCTTTTGATTCCATATGAAGTTTAAGATGGTTTTTTCCAGTTCTGTGGAGAAGGTCATTGGTAGCTTGATAGGGATAGCGTTGAATCTGTAAATTACTTTGGGCAGTTTGGCCATTTTTACGATATTGATTCTTCCTAGCCATGAACATGGAATGTTTCTCCATCTGTTTGTGTCCTCTCTTATTTCATTGAGCAGTGGTTTGTAGTTCTCCTTGAAGAGGTCCTTTACGTTCCTTGTTAGTTGTATTCCTAGGTATTTTATTCTCTTTGTAGCAATTGTGAATGGCAGTTGGTTCTTGATTTGGCTCTCTTTAAGTCTGTTATTGGTGTATAGGAATGCTTGTGATTTTTGCACATTGATTTTGTATCCTGAGACTTTGCTGAAGTTGCTTATCAGTTTCAGGAGATTTTGGGCTGAGATGATGGGGTCTTCTAGATATACAATCATGTCGTCTGCAAATAGAGACAATTTGACTTCCTCCTTTCCTATTTGAACACCCCTTTATTTCTTTTTCTTGCCTGATTGCTCTGGCTAGAACTTCCAGTACTGTATTGAATAGGAGTGGTGAGAGAGGACATCCTTGTCTAGTGCCAGATTTCAAAGGGAATGCTTCTAGTTTTTGCCCATTCAGTATGATATTGGCTGTTGGTTTGTTGTAAATAGCTTTTATCATTTTGAGATACGTTCCATCAATACCTAGTTTATTGAGGGTTTTTAGCATGAAGGGCTGTTGAATTTTGTCAAAGGCCTTCTCTGCATCAATTGAGATTATCATGTGGTTTTTGTCTTTGGTTCTGTTTATGTGGTGGATTATGTTTATAGATTTGCGTATGTTGAACCAGCCTTGCATCCCCCGGGATGAAGCCTACTTGATCATGGTGGATAAACTTTTTGATGTGCTGTTGCAATCGGTTTGCCAGTATTTTATTGAAGATTTTTGCATCTATGTTCATCATGGATATTGGCCTGAAGTTTTCTTTTCTTGCTGAGTCTCTGCCAGGTTTTGGTATCAGGATGATGTTGGTCTCATAAAATGATTTAGGAAGGATTCCCTCTTTTTGGATTGTTTGGAATAGTTTCAGAAGGAATGGTACCAGCTCCTCTTTGTATGTCTGGTAGAATTCGGCTGTGAACCCATCTGGACCTGGGCTTTTTTTGGGTGGTAGGCTCTTAATTGCTGCCTCAACTTCAGACCTTGTTATTGGTCTATTCAGGGTTTCGACTTCTTCCTGGTTTAGGCTTGGGAGGATGCATGTGTCCAGGAATTTATCCATTTCTTCCAGGTTTACTAGTTTATGTGCATAGAGTTGTTTGTAATAATCTCTGATGATGGTTTGAATTTCTGTGGAATCTGTGGTGATATCCCCTTTATCATTTTTTATTGCATCTATTTGATTATTTTCTCTTTTCTTTTTTATTAATCTGGCTAGTGGTCTGTCTATTTTGTTGACCCTTTCAAAAAACCAGCTCCTCGTTTTATTGATTTTTTGAAGGGTTTTTCGTGTCTCTATCTCCTTCAGTTCTGCTCTGATCTTAGTTATTTCTTGTCTTCTGCTAGGTTTTGAGTTTTTTTGATCTTGCTCCTCTAGCTCTTTCAATTTTGACGATAGGGTATCAATTTTAAATCTCTCCTTCCTTCTCATGTGGGCATTTATTGCTATATATTTTCCTCTAGAGACTGCTTTAAATGTGTCCCAGAGATTCTGGTATGTTGTGTATTCGTTCTCGTTGGTTTCAAAGAACATCTTTATTTCTGCCTTCATTTCATTGTTTATCCAGTCAACATTCAAGAGCCAGTTGTTCAGTTTCCATGAAGCTGTGCGGTTCTGAGTTAGTTTCTGAATTCTGAGTTCAAACTTGATTGCACTGTGGTCTGAGAGACTGTTTGTTATGATTTCCATTCTTTTGCATTTGCTGAGGAGTGATTTACTTCCAATTATGTGGTCAATTTTAGAGTAGGTGTGATGTGGTGCTGAGAAGAATGTATATTCTGTGGATTTGGGGTGGAGAGTTATGTAAATGTCTATTAGGTTTGCTTGATCCAGGTCTGAGTTCAAGTCCTGGATATCCTTGTTAATTTTCTGTCTCATGGATCTGTCTAACATTGACAACGGGGTGTTCAAGTCTCCCACTATTATTGTGTGGGAGTCTAAGTCTCTTTGTAAATCATTAAGAACTTGCCTTATGTATCTGGGTGCTCCTGTATTGGGTGCATATATATTTAGGATCGTTAGCCCTTCTTGTTGCATTGATCCTTTTACCATTATGTAATGTCCTTCTTTGTCTCTTTTGATCTTTGTTGGTTTAAAGTCTATTTTATCAGAGATGAGAATTGCAACTCCTGCTTTTTTTGCTCTCAATTTGCTTGGTAAATCTTCCTCCATCCCTTTATTTTGAGCCTTTGTGCATCTCTGCATGGGAGATGGGTTTCCTGGATACAGCACACCGATGGGTTTTGGCTTTTTATCCAGTTTGCCAGTCTATGTCTTTTGATTGGGGCATTTAGCCCATTTACATTTAGGGTTAATATTGTTATGTGTGAATTTGATCCTGCCATTTTGATGCTAGCTGGCTGTTTTGCCAGTTAGTTGATGCAGTTTCTTCATTGTGTTGCTGCTCTTTGCCATTTGGTATGTTTTTGGAGTGGCTGGTACTGGTTGTTCCTTTCTATGTTTAGTGCCTCTTTCAGGAGCTCTTGTAAAGCAGGCCTGGTGGTGATGAAGTCTCTGAGTACTTGCTTGTTTGCAAAGGATTTTATTTTTCCTTCACTTATGAAGCTTAGTTTGGCTGGATATGAAATTCTGGGTTGAAAGTTCTTTTCTTTAAGGATGTTGAATATTGGCCCCCACTCTCTTCTGGCCTGTAGGGTTTCTGCTGAGAGATCTGCTGTGAGTCTGATGGGCTTCCCTTTGTGGGTAACCCAACCTTTCTCTCTGGCTGCCCTTAGCATTTTCTCCTTCATTTCAACCCTGGTGAATCTGACGATTATGTGCCTTGGGGTTGCTCTTCTTGAGGAATATCTTTGTGGTGTTCTCTGTATTTCCTGGACTTGAATATTGGCCTGCCTTCCTAGGTTGGGGAAGTTCTCCTGGATAATATCCTGAAGAGTATTTTCCAGCTTGGATTCATTCTCTCCGTCACATTCAGGTACACCTATCAAACGTAGATTAGGTCTTTTCACATAGCCCCATATTTCTTGGAGACTTTGTTCATTCCTTTTTACCCTTTTTTCTCTACTCTTTCCTTCTTGTTTTATTTCATTTAGTTGATCTTCGACCTCTGATATCCTTTCTTCTGCTTGGTCGATTCGGCTGTTGAAACTTGTGTATGCTTCGCAAAGTTCTTGTGTTGTGTTTTTCAGCTCCATCAATTCACTTACATTCCTCTCTAAGTTGGTTATTCTCATTAGCATTTCGTCAAATCTTTTTTCAAAGTTCTTAGTTTCTTTGCATTGGGTTAGAACATGTTCTTTTAGCTCACAGAAGTTTCTTATTACCCACCTTCTGAAGCCTGATTCTGTCATTTCATCACACTCATTGTCCATCCAGCCTTGTTCCCTTGCTGGTGAGGAGTTGTGATCCCTTGTAGGAGGAGAGGCGTTCTGGTTTTGGGTGTTTTCCTCCTTTTTGCGCTGGTTTCTTCCCATCTTTGTGGATTTATCTATGCGTGGTCTTTGTGGTTGGTGATTTTCAGATGGGGTCTCTCAGTGGACATCCCGTTTGTTGATGATGAAGTTATTTCTTTCTGTTTCTTAGTTTTCCTTCTAACAGTCTGGCCCCTCTGCTGTAGGACTGCTGAGGTCCACTCCCAGCCCTGCTTGCCTGGGGATCACCTGCAGCAGCTGCAGAACAGTAAGGGTTGCTGCCAGTTTCTTCTTCTGCTATCTTTGTCCCAGAAGAATACCCACCAGATGTCAGTCTGAGCTCTCCTTTATGAGGTGTCTCTTTGGATATACAGGGGTCAGGGAGCTGCTTGAGGAGACAGAGTGTCCTTTATAGGAGCTCAAGTGCTGAGCTGTGAGCTCCGTTGTTCATTCAGAGTTGCTGGGCAGGAACGTTTATGTCTGCTGCAGCAGAACTCATAAACCCCCTTTTTCCCCCAGGTGCTCTGTCCCGGGGAGTTAGGGCTTTATTTATGAGTTTCCCTTGTGCTGCTGCCGTTTTCTCAGGGCTGCCTTGCCCAGCAATGAGGCAGCCTAGTCACTGCCTGCAGAGGCTTTGCAGAGCTGCTGTGGGCTCCGCCCAGCTGCCGTGTGAACTTCCCTGCTGTCCTGTTTATACCGGTGTAGTTAGAGCTGCCTCAGCAATGGCAAACTACCTCTGTAGTGGCAGACTGCCTCAGTAATGGCAGACGCCCCCTCCCCCACAGAGCTGGACCGTCCCGGGTTCAGCTGTGCTTGCTGTGAAACTCTCGATCCAGAGCGTTTCTGATTGCTGTTTTTTTTTTGTGGGGTTGGGACCAGCCGATCCTGATCACCTGGCTCCCTGCCTCAGAGTCTCCCAGGTGTTCCAGCCACCTGTTGAAAAGGCTCCGGGGATCTGTGTGATTTCCCGTGCGGCGACCCACTGCGCCGGCTGAAACCGCGGGCGCCGAGATTCGTGGCGTTTTTTTGCCTGGGAAATCTCCTGGCCTGGCTGCCTGTTTCAGTCCCCCTTTTATAATCAGATGAATGGGTGGCTCTGCCTTCCCGGAGCTCCAATTGCCAGCTAAAACGGCACCCGGACCCAAGTATTTTGTATGGGGAACCACTGCGCCAGGGCACCGCCCAAAACAGCAGCGCTGGCGAAAACAGCCGCACCAGGCCAAACCAGCCAGGCTGGCGACCCGTGGGGGCTCCTCCCCCCTGGGAATCTCCTGGTCTGTTGGCAATAAAAGTCCGTCTGGGAATGCGGTGTCCACTCACCCTCCGCGCTTTCACTGGGAGCTGCAATCCTCAGCTGCTCCTAATTGGCCATCTTGGATCAATCCCCCCTCTGTGAATATGTTAATATATTCTGTCAGTATAGACAAACTACTTCAGATTTTTATTAGAAAATTCAATTAGCAAGTTTTCAACTTTCAAATTTTATGTTTCTAATTCAAAAGCTATACATATGTGTGTGTGCATATGTGTGAATGTGTAACTAATTTTCCCTTTATGTATTATTCTACTAGATTATATTTAAGTTATCTATTAACTTTAAAAGGGAATATTATAAAAAGTTCACCAACTTCCAAAAGCATTCAAGTGATATATAAAATCTCCTGTTTTACTAGGTGTGGGATTTTGTAAATGCTTGATTTTTTACTGTAGAAAATGTTTAAATATTCTTTTTTCCAGGAGGCCACTAGGATCTCTAAAGTATTCCTGGCTAAGTGGGAAAAAATTGCAGGGAAGCAAGAGTAGCAGATGGAAAGACAGTTGGCCAAACCTACTGCCCATACTACACAGTTGCCAAAACCCTTGAAAGTGATAATCCATTTTGGAAACATTTGCTGGAAGAACAAATGTTTGCTGATGAAACAAACATTTGAAGTATTAGGAAACACCCAAATAAAACAATTTTTTAGCAGAAATAAATATTTTTACTTTGAGAAATCATTGCCAGAGTAAATATGCCATTTCAAGGTAAAAACGAAACAAAACAAAAAAGCTATTAGAGACAGATCACAAAATGTACAAAGAATGCAGATTTAATGGACATCATGTATCTATATACCTTTCAATATAAGTCATCTTATGATTGATATTCCAGAAGCACATTTAAACTGCAAAAAATTTTACTTGAATAATAAAAGAATGGGTATATTTTAACTTATCTATACTATTAAATATAAATGAAGCTTAAAATTATATAAGTAAAAAAACCAAGACAAATTCAATATTCTTCAAGCATATTGAGCAAAGGGCTATGTGTTGATGCTGTATGTTTAAGTAAGTTTACTATTTGATTTAATTGGATTAAGATCATGATTGTCTTAAATGTGGATGTTTTTACTTTCCTGAGATGGTAAGGAGAGATATTTAATAAAAGTAAGTTCAAAAATTATAATCTAGAAATAAAAACAACTCAAATTCTTAATATTTGTCTAGATTCATTTAATATTGGAAGAATGCTGCTTTTATTATCTAATTTTGTCATTATGATGGGTTAATGCTTACATAGACCTCTTTTTCTGGGAAGTATAAACGTAGAATTTTGAAGATAATGAAGGAATTTAAAATCAATGTAGTTCAATCTGCTCACTAATTACAGATGGGCAAATTGAGTTCTAGAAGGGTTAAGCTATTAGCCCAAATCATATAACAAATTAGTCACACTACCAGGACAAGACTTTCAGTCTCCTCATTCTTATAGCAGAATTTTTAAATTAAAGCTTATTTTATTTTTTCCTTCTCTCTGGCATTTTTTCTACATTCTAGGAGATCAGAGTAAAATTTCATGGAAAGTGTATTAAAATTAGATGTATACTCTTTCAAGATTTTTTTGATCATAGTTATCTAATTTATAAACTGATGAGGAAGTACAATTAGATCTAAAACAGTGAAATAATGAAATTACCTTTAAATTTTCCTACTTAACACTCTTTCAGAAAAATAATGAAGCTTTGGATTTAATGAAAACTTAGTAAATGTTTTTCTTGTTTAATTTAAAACATACACAAACAAATGTATAATTCAATAAATCAAGTTTAAGGTCCTGTGAAGTACAAAATTAATATTGCTGAAGAGAGGTCTAGCATTTTCTCTCATTTCCTAAGAGGTAATCTCTAAGCACATGGAATATGCTTAGATAAGAGTAACTGATAAGAGTGTCTTTGTTTACCTTCAAGACGTGGGACACCCTAAATACTCTATCCATATGACTTACAGTGGAGGTTTTGGACTACCTGGTGGTATCTTGACTTCTGGAGGGGCTTGGGACCAAGGTTGGTCACGCAAGAGGCCTACCAAAGTTTGTCACTGATAATCAATAGAAGCTCTGGACACGACGACCTGGATGATCTTCCCTAGTTGGCATTATTCCATGGATGTAATCACATATAACTGAGGAAAGAAAAAACATTGTTTGCATGACTTCACTGGGAGAAGCTAGAAGTTGTCCTCCACTGAGAAGACAACCAGAAGTTCATGCTCAAAAACCTCCCGGGTCCTGCCCTGTTCACTTCTCTCCCTGAGTTTAATTGGTTTTCTTTCACTGTAATAAACTGTCACCATGAGTCGAACAGGCTTGGCGAGTTCTGTGATTTCTTTAGCAAGTTACCAAACCTGAGGGTAATTTTGGGAACTTCTGTACTTGTACTTTGTGTCAGAAGTGAGAGTGCTTTTGGGGATTCCCAAACTTGCAGCTGGCATCCAAAGTGAGAGTGGTCTTGGGAAGTCTCAAATTATGCAGGAACTAAACTAAGTTCAAATGGAATTTCACAGGAATAAATGTTTAAATTACAATGAAAAAGACCAAAAATTATTTAAAACTGTTAAGCTGGAAGAGTTACACTAAATGCTGTCAGAATTTGCTTCTGTGAAAAGTACTACTGCTAAAACTAAAATTTGAGCTCAAACAGGTTTGGTTGATACTTAGGAAATATTCTATGGTGACCAAATTAAATTTGCATATTGGGAGTCTGGACTACCTATTGATGTTCCTTTAATATTGATATTTAAAAAAGGTGAAGAACATGAATGTGTTCATAAAAGTGGGGAGACAATCAAGAAAATTATTCTTTAGCATTTAAAATATTTAACATTTTTCACATATTCCTGAGGAGCAGCAGCAATATTTAAACATATTTAAAATTCACAAAGTTCCATTTGAAGGTCCCCAAAAGCTTTATTACTAGCTCTAACAAGTTTTCTCTTTGATCAGCTCTAATCGGATTCACCTTTGTGACTATTTTTTAGAGTTTGTGTCATGTTACTTAAGTTACTTGAACAATCTCATAATTAATAAACAGCTTAGAAATGTAAGATGCTATATAACATTTAACACACATACTAATTATTGAATGTAATATATTTGCGTATGAACATCAGTGCACAAAGTTATTATTTTTTTGTTTGTTCTTTTTGAATACATATATATATATATAATTGCACTTTAGGTTCTGTGGTACATGTGCAAAACATGCAGGATTGTTGCATAGGTACATACATGGCAATGCAGTTTGCTGCCTCCATCCCCCCTGTCACCTATATCTGGCATTTCTCTCCATGTTATCCCTCCACCACCTTCCTACCCCCTGCTGCTGTCCCTTCCCCTGTTTCCACCCAACAGACCCCAGTGTATGATGCTCCCTTCCCTGTGCCATGCTTTCTCATTGTTCAACACCTGCCTATGAGTGAGAACCTGCAGTGTTTGTTTTTCTGTTCTTGTGTCAGTTTGCTGAGAATGATAATAGACTGGACAAGGAAAATGTGGCACATATACACCATGGAATACTATGCAGCCATAAAAAATGATGAGTTCGTGTCCTTTGTAGGGACATAGATGAATCTGGAAACAAAATTATTATTCACAAACTGTCCTTAATAAGCTGTGGCTGATTTATTTTTAGTGATTTTATTGCCATGAAACATGGCACAAAATCATTTTTAAAATAGGTATCTAAAATTCATTACTGGCCAGGCACAGTAGCTCACGCCTGTAATCTCAGCACTTTGAGAGACCGAGGTAGGTGGATCTCTTGAGATCAGGAGATGGAGACAAGCCTGGCCAACATGGTGAAATCCCATCTTTACTAAAAATATAAAAAATTAGCCGAATGTTATGGTGGGTACCTGTAATCCCAGCTACTTAGGAAGCTGAGGCAGGAGAATGGCTTGAACTCAGGAGGCAGGGGTTGCAGTGAGCTGAGACTGCACCATTGCACTCCAGCCTAAGCAACAAGAGTAAAACTCTGTCTTAAAAATAGTAATAATAATGATAAATAAAAATTAAATAATGAAAAATAAAATTCATTACTGTGCAGCCATAAAAAATAACAAAATTACGTCTTTTGCAGCAACACAGATGCAGTTAGAGGTCATTGTTCTAAACAATTAACACAGGAATAGAAAGCCAAATACCACATGTTCCCAACCATAAGAGGGACCTAAACATTGAGTAGTAATAGACATAAAGATAGGACCAATAGACACTGGGACTACTACAAGGCAGAGGCTGGGAGAGGAATGAGGGGTTAAAAAATTACCTTTTGAATATTATGTTCACTACCTAGGTGACGGGATCAGTTGCACATAAACCTCAGTGACACAAAATTTACCCATGTAATAAACCTGCACATGCATCCCCCTTAACCTAAAATAAAAGTTGGGAAACAGAAGTGAAATACAATAAAATATTTAGGTTGCTAACCATAAAAAAAATTTTTTTAAATGAAATAAAATAAAATACATCACTAACCCTTATAATAAATATCACTTTTAGAATTTATTGTACCATTCATCTTAATTCATTTTGAACTGATAAATTTAAAACAACTAATTTTTCTTAAATTATTATACAAATATTTATGAAGAGATCTACAAACAGAGTTTGTTTGGCATAAAGTCTGGTTGGTGGTCAAAAATCCAAATCTTTTTGCATGTTTTTAAAGTTCATTATATATAGAAATATGTCATGTAACAATATTTTGGTAAATTACGGACTGCATATACTATGAAGGTCCCATAAGATTACCATAGAGCTGAAAATTCTTGTTGCTTTGTGACTTCACAGCCATCAGAAAGCACTGCACAACACATGGGTTTGTGGTGATGTTGGTATATACAAACAAAACCTACTGTGCCGTCATATTTTTACTGTATACTGACAGGGTTTCATTATACTATATTGTCCAGGCTGATCTTGCACTCCTGGGCTCAAGTAGTCCTCCTGCCTTGGACTCCTAAGTGCTAGGATTATAGGCGTGAGCCATCACCTAGCCTGCTGTATCTTTTCTATATTTACATATGTTTAGCTGTACAAATACTTATTATTGTGTTTCTATTGTCTAGATTATTCAAGAATAGTAACATGACTTACAGATGTGTAACCTAGAAGCAATAGGCTATACCATATAGCCTACATGTATAGTAGGCTATATCATGTAGCTTTGTGGACAGACACTCTGTAATATTGGCACAGTGATACAATCATCTAATAATGCATTTCTTAGAACATATCTCTGTCATTAAGTGAAAGATGACTATATAATATTTTGTAAAGTACATGATACATTTATATTATATGATATATATAATGAAGTTTAATATATGATGCATATCCACACCATATCCATATTAGTTTAAATATGTAGGAAGATTGATATACAGATATTATCTCTTTATCAATTGATATATAGCTATAGCTAGAGTATATATCAGTATAGGGCTATAGCTACAGCTAATAGATAATATAGATACAGATATAAAGCCTCTTTTTAGTAGTTCATACCCGTTTCTAAGATTTCTTGGTCTTCATTCTCATTTTTACCTTTCTGAGACTTCCTACTTATTGCTTGATGTGATATTGCCAGGGCTGAACCAACTAGGCTCAACCAGGCTTGAGAACAATTTGTTTTGAAAGTCAAAGTAGACATTGACAAGTGAAATATTTACGATGTATACTCCAACCTCTCTGTTTCCTGTTTCTAGTTCATTAAACAATATTCAAACACAACAGATAAAAATGGATGTGTAGCTGTTATATAAAAACATCAAATATAAGTATTTGCAAGAATGTAGAGAAAAGGCAAACTTGCACACTGTTGGTGGGAATGTAAATTAGTACCACCGTTATGGGAAACAGTATGGAGGGTCCTCAAAAAATTAAAAATTAAACTACCATATGATTCAACAATCCTACTCCTGGGTATATATTCAAAGAAAAAAAAATTAATATGTTGAACAGATAGCTGCACTCCCATGTTCATTTCCACATGATTCACTATAACCAAGATATATTACAATATTACACTAAGTGTCCATGATGGATGAATGAATAAAGAAAATATGGTATCTGTACACAATGGAATATTATTCAGCCTTTAAAAAAGGATAATTCATTTTTTTGTGAAGATATGGAAGAGCTTATAAAACATTAAGTGAAATAAGCTAGGCACAGAAAGATAAATATCACATGATTTCACATGTGGAAAATGTTGAATTCATAGAAGCAGAGAGCAGAGTTGTGGTAAACAGGTGCAGGGATGGCAGTAAGAGTATGTTGATCAAAGGATACAAAATTTCAGTTAACAGGAATAAGTTTAAGATATTTACAATACCTTTAGGCTATGGTCAATAATAATGCATTGTATTCTTTAAAATTGCTAAGAAGAATTTTGTGTTTTCACCATAAAAATAAGTATATGAAATTATGCATATATTATTTAATTTAGTCTTCCACAATGTGTGCATATTTCAAAATATCATGATCTGAACAATAAATATGTATAAATTTTGATTCAGTAAAAATTAAATAAATTTAATGAGAAACAGTTATGCCTTGCCTAAGAATTTCATTTGCTGTCTCACTGTAATCATTTCACATGTAAATTATAATTAAAGCCAAAGACAGAGATATTCTATTAATACAATATTTTTAAAAGTATTCTCATTGTATACACATTGCCATGAAGTTATTTTTAAATATTAATATATATGATGCAATTTTTTCTTAATTTTACTCTTCTTTCAAAGGAGTAATACATTTATCTTTTTTTGTGTTAAATTGGAGATGTAGATTTGCCTAGGGATGATGCCTAATAAATAATTGTGAAGAAAAAGTATTTTTCTTTAAAACTTTATAAAACCATATGGAAATTTTAATTGGACTACACAGCAGCTGACATTCTGAATATCTGAGCAAAGATAAGATTGACTTTTATAGTAATGTTTTAAAGAATTTTCTGATGAAATGTACTCACAGCTATTATTTCAGCTGCACTTGGCTTTTGGCTCTTGGCCTTTTTGTCACTTTCTTGATGTCAAATTTTGAAATGAGAATTTGCCATGGAAACTACCAGGTGAATTTAATGCTTTACTCATAAAATAAGCAATATTTACAAAATATAGCTTGAATTTTCTCATTTTTTTGTTCTTTCTTTAAACTTGGTACTATATGGGCAGCAACTTTTTCTTAATCTGATAATTGCTGAATTACTGAATATATCCCTGGCTAAAATATCCTGAAGACCTAGTATGTTTTAGAGTAAATTAAAAATGAAATTATAAAACATATTTATACTAGAGTGTATTGTACTTTGTATAACAAAGGACATTTTTCCCAACAAATTATGTATTGTGTGAGAACTGGATTACAATAATCTGAGTCTCCAGTTCAAACTTAGGCAATTCAGAATCTCTAAGGGTGGTTTAAGGACATGAATGTTTAAAGAAACTATTTGTGTGTTTTTCACACACATTCAACTCTAAAAAGCAGGTTGAGCATTCAATAATTAGAATAAGAGTCATGCTGTATGACATCTTGTGATGGAAAGATGGCAGGGTCAGCTGTATTTATTTAGCCCTTTTGAAATAAAGACACTCAGATATTTTTCTCATGTCATCAGGTCACTAAATATTTCACTCTGTCACAGTGTCTTGGTGTCTTGAGCTGAGAAAGAGAATGTTGTCAGATACTTCATTTACAGAATTACCACATATTGCATGTGCTCAGGAGTTGTTAATTGTTTTTCCACTTGTACCCTCCTTTTATGGAACCCATTAAATCTGACTCTGAGCAATGGATCATGAGGTCATGACAGGATTTATCAGCTGTAAATTTCAACCTTGAATAAAAAGACACATTGATAAATAATGTTAAAATAGCTAACACAACAAATTAGTTATTAAAATGGGGGAGAAATGCCAGATATAGGTGACAGGGGATGGAGGCACCAAACCACATTGCCATGTATGTACCTATGCAACAATCCTGCATGATCTGCACATGTATTCCGGAACGTAAAGTACAATTAAAAAAAGATACCCTTCATTTCCAATTTCAGCTCCAACTTTTCTTGATGGTAGAGATACTCTAACTGTTCTCCAAACAATTTTGCTAGTATTGAAAGGTTTGAGGATACTCATCTGGTACAAGAGATCCCTCATCAATTTCACTTCACGTTTCCACAGAGCTTCCAGTTGATATAATTCTGCTGAGTAATTCATTTACTACCAAAGAATCTAATGTCATTGTTTAACAGTTGTCATTACTTAAAAGGTCCATAGGTTAAATATGGAATTTACAACTTTACCTTTTCCATTATCCTATTGCATATCTTTAACCAATCAACATACATCTCTCACAAATGTAAAAAGTAAAAAGTGTGGTTAAGTAGATTACCAAAGTCCTCTGATTTAGATGTATTTTATTGTTTTGTTAGTTTTTTCCCCTTGGAGCTCACTGTTGTTATATTTTCTCTATTATTAAAGTCAAATGTGTTCTTTGGAAGGTTGAATGGTTTCAGTGAGAAACAATTATTGGTACATTTCCATCCCTAGGCATGAACACCTAATATTTTTATTAGATGTTCAACAACAACTGTATTGAAAACAAAGCTATTTAATATAGCTATTATACTAAATACACTTAGAGCACTTCATTTAAAACCTATAGTACCTAAAAAGCAAAACACACACAATTAGAATATAAAACAAAAAGTGTAAATTTACAAAATATTTATTGCTTATTTTTAGTAGTACCAATATTTACATTTAGAATAGAACATTTGTTCTGATAAAATATTTCTACTTTTATATTTAATAGAGGAGTATGTTCAAATAACAAATAAATTATAATTTTTCTCTTCTATAGATTTACTCTTCTATAAGCAAATGAGTATTATAAAAATTCAGAAAGAAATTTCTTATAATAAACAATGAACTACATATTATACAAAATGAGTTCTCATCACAAGAAAAAGTAGATAATGACTCTGAACTGATGTGAACCTTCAGATTCAGTGTTTCAGAGCAAATTTAGTTGTTCTGAAATAATTATATGATCTCATTTGACATGCAGTGCAAGTTCAGGGTTAATGTAACATGTAATCCATCCCATTTTAGCACAATAACGTCTTGGAACTTAATAAAAACATTTCCGAGTATAGCATGAAGTAAAATTGGCTTCAGTGAATGAATCCTCTAAAACCAACTTTTGTTGGAAGATAATAAGGCAAAGTTTCAGAGCTGATTATTTTGATAGCTCTATTTGTCTGCCTGTAACATGAATGGATTAAAATTTTATAAAACTATTAAATCTCATTATATACTGTATATCAATAATAAACTATTAAGATGAATTACACTTTTCTTTTTAAAATATTTATAATATTCTTATACATTTGAATCAATATAGACAAAGCAAATTATTCTATTAATAACATATTTTTCAAAAGGATATTTTTCAGAAGAATCTGAAATTTAAGGCCAATAACAGCTACCAAACAATTTCATCTAATAATATCCATATAAAGGATATATAGAAGCATAAACATGTTTTAATAGGTTTTACATATATAGACAATATTATGCTTATTGTATTCAATTGCTTCTCAAAATTAATATACATCGTTGCATTTTTATATAAAATAAATTTCTGTTTATGGAATTTCATATGATAAAATTACAAAAGTTATTAAGTTTGCCATACTCAAATTTCAAGAGTCAGTAGGGATATGTTATACATTTCTGTTGGATATTCAAATTGATATATCTTCTTCAGGAAAAAAAATAGAATTTCCATGTAATATTGAATATATAATGCACATAGTTTGTGATTCATTAATTCAACTTCTAAGCATAAATAAAAGAGAAACTCTGGTCCATGTTTTGGAGAGACATGTAGGGGAATGTGCATTGTAGTATCGTTTAAAAAAAGAAAAATAAAAGAATAAAGAGTAATTTAGAGAAAAATGGCAAATAAATTTTGTAACACATGCACAATGATTATTATATAATCATAAAACATAAAACTGCTAGAACCAATCCCAGAGATAGATAAACATATGATCAGTAAGGAGGCAGGGAGGGATGGAGGTAGATGATAGATATTGAAATTTAAATATTATAGAGTATTTGGGGCCTTTTTTTAAAAAAAAATAAAAACAGACAATTGAAAACACAATATCCCTGAGGCCATTTTCTGGTGCTCGGATAAGTCCCATCCTTGGAAAGACACGACTTCATTAAGTTTTAAGGTTAAACTGTTTCTGCCTATAGTTATAGACAACAACAAAAGGTGAATCTCAGCACATAATGCATAACGTGAATTTACAAAGATAAGCCTTTTCCACCACTAAATAGCCTTTTTACAAAGTTTAGAAACAATTAAAACAAAATAATAGTGTTTAGTTATACATAGACATCCAATACATTTTTTAACCAAATAAAGGGATTAATAAATTATTAAATTAAAAAGACATGTTTTGTTAATTAGTAAACTAAAATTTATTGAAAAAGACTGTAACTATCAGATATTGCATTTTGTATTCAAATCTCATCTTATTTGTATATCATCCTTAGATAATATCCATGGAATTGATGTCTAGATAAATGTATAAACACATCTTGCTGCAAAAGAACTGTAGAAGAAAAAAGGTAAAAAGTGTAAAATTTCATTTCCAGCATCCTATGAAAAATTGATGACACTGCTACTCTAAATTACACACACACATACACATCACACACACACAGACACATCACACACACCTTGATTTTAAGTGGTAATTCTTTGAATGTAATTAAAATTTGACTCATCTCAATAAAAAATTATTCAAATAACACTCCATTAGCAAACAATTATGAAGCATTGGGAAAAATACCTCAATTTATAATACTCAGTTTTTTTTTTGCTTGGAAGCTTAGTCTGTGGCGGGGGGATTCTGGTAAAATCTGGTTATATTAGAGTTGTACTGAATTTATCGTTGTTTCTTGGGGCTTAGGCTTGGAAAAGGATCATTCACATGTGAGATCACACCAATATTGAATGCACTTTTCACAAAATGGCTGGCACTTTGAAAGGTGAAAAAAGGTATGTTTATTACAAACAGAGAAATTAGGTTATGGAAAACTCTATTTAAAAAGTCAAACAAATTACTGTACATTTCATAGGGTATTTCCACGCAACATTGAAATCTACCCGGCCAAATACAAGAAAATTCATTTTTCTCACCTCTAAGTTTTCAGAAAAATGTACAGTGGATAATGTTTACTTAAATTAGTTTCATTTAGGGCTATCCTATAGCTCAGAAAAGTCAATGTTTCCCAAGTGTGTGTTCTTCAACTAGGCACTCTTTGGAGTAAAAGACATCCAGTTTTAGTAAAAACTACTGCCCCTTTGGCTTTCTTTGTATGTTATTATTATAGGCTGCTTGTTATACTCTGCTTGAATTGTGTGCAAAACAAGCTCTAAAATCTCAAGTGCAGCAGAATGGCTACTGTGATTAATCTAAAATGATACATACATAAAGGGGCAGGCAAAGCATGCCCTCTTTTTCATCATGCTTTCAGAGGGGTGTTAGCCTCATGGAAATGTGTTATATAAACCAAATGGAAGCTCCTAATGGATGAGTAGTACTGAAATCATTTATATTAGGATTATGACATCTTATATCCAGTTTTTAATAGCCTCTTCTTCATTAAAAGGTATATTTATTCTGCATGCTTGAGTCTAACTAGAGGATTAATTTAGTTAAAATAGCTTTAGATATATTTAAGTTTATATAAAATAGTTATATTCTGCTTATTTGCATCCGTTTGTCATTGTGGATATGTTAAAAAAAAAAAAAGATGCAATTGTGTGATTTAAAGTTAATAGCCATAGCTTTTAACTATTCATATTTCTATAGAAGTTGAAGCATTACAATAGAAGATATTTTACAGACCTAGGGAGTTTAGTGAAAAATTTCACAACATAAAGCTTTACATTATAAAAATACAGTGAGAACAACTTTAAAAATGGAGCTGGACAGGAAATAAGAAATATTGTCTCATTAAACTTCTGAAAGGATTTTTTCCTTCCTGATGACTGAGATAATATGGCACTATTATAGTCTCAGTATTTGGTCAGTATGTTTTATCAAAAATAAGTCTGAGTCTTAGCAGGAAAAGAAAATTAGGGGAAGAAAGCTTTGATATGGATATGAACACCATAATAGCATCCTGAAAAAAAAATATTTTATTTCCATAATACGATACCATGTGGAATTGTGGTAGAAAGAATACAGGTCCAAAGTATCTCTTCTTCCTGAAGTAGCAGTTGAAAAAGAAAATTAAACAAAATGAAACAAAAGAGTCATGTTTCCTAGTATGTAATGAATATATTTCTAAATAACATAAATTTAAGATCAGTTTTTTTTCCAAAGAATATGGAAGTATTTTATAGGAATGCTCTTAGATATTTTATATAGACAATATTTTTACTGCAAAACTCAGCCTTTAATGAATCTCATTTGTAGATAATTATAATGCCTTTTAGCAGAAAAACTCTGTTAAAATGGAAACTAAATGTTTTAAATGTGCAACAGCAGTTTTTAAAAAATAAGAGAATGGGTTACTTTTTATTTTATTGTAGCTGCGTGTGTAATAAATGTATCTTTTATTTTATCTTTAAAAAAAGACTAATCACATTTAATTCTAAAAATATGTGTCTTTTTTAGGTGCCAGGTTGAATTGTTTTATGAAAACAATTTTTTTTCAATGTATATTTTTCCAATACTACTAATAACCTTATTAAGATAATATAAGCTAAGCCCATTGAATTTAAGTTCCAGTGAGGCAGTAATCCATTATTCATTGAACATGTTGCAAATTCTTACAGTACATTAGAAAGTGGTTAACTGAGTTTTTGTTATATAAATAAATCTCTAATTTCTTTTGTTGGATAATTTGTAACTTACTGAAATTGAAACTAAAAATAAAAACATTTTACTACTCTGAATTTTTTCTTTATTTCCCAAAATCTGTTCCTCCAGAATAGAATCAGAATACAGGTTTGGTATGTTATGTCTTATATTTATATTCAATTAAGTGTCTATATATGCATACACACATACACATACTCACACATATATTAAAAATGATAGACCTGCCTTTTATTTTGCTTTATTTATTTACTTTGCCACAATCCTTCAAATAGTGAAATAACATTAGAGAAAAAACTCACACAAATTTGGCAAGAGCTTACCAAAACAGATTTTCCATCTTAGGTAGCAGCTTTCTTGGTTCTGTAAAAATCATGTATGTCTAGTGTGATTAAAATGCTTTTGAAAATGAATTCTTTAAAACAGTGGAAAACAATAATATGCTGATTGAATGTGACAATTGAGCTAAAATGAATGTCTTATTAACAGGACTCTAAGGTGTACAGGAGAAGTGTATGTCAGCAAGATAATGACTGTCTGTGGTTCCTCTCATATTATGGACAGTGAAATCTCCACCCAAGTTTCTAGTTATCTCTTCTAGAAACTCATTCAATTATATGGTGCTTCCTCACAAAGAGATACAATAGGCATATTATTTTCTGTAAATTTTGAAATTTTGATGCAAACAGTTTGGAAACTGATTTTGCTAATTATTGAAATGCTTAACATTTTTATCCAGAATAAGTACATCTATTCTGATTCTTGATAACATTGCATCAGTTGAATCAATTTTATCTGCAGTTGAGTGATTCAGCAATAAATAGCCATGTCGACAACCACTTAAACATCAATTCTACATTATTTTTTCCTCAACACTCACATTTTGCCATTTAAACCACTGTAAACACAACCCTGATAATATAATAAGGTGTACTGAAAACTTCAATATGATTAGTTATAGATGAGAAAGTTTATATTTGTAACAAATGTATAACTTAATTTAAATCTTGCGATTTTATTTAGTATTTTCAATTTCACATGAATCATGGCCATGTATACAGAATACAATATTTTCAAGAAAGGCCCATTAGAAACACTTTGTATGTAGTCACAGTTTGTATTTGCAAGTACATCCACATCAAATATAAATATCTTCTCTTTCTTTAGGATTTAATATAAAGGATTTTGGAACAAAAGTTTTGTATTCATTACCTTTGCTCAAGCTTTAACAGGTTAACTTAAAAAAAAAAGTCTGGTCCTGAAGAAATGATTTCAAGACAAAGACAAATAAAATTTGAAACACCCTACCCCACATAAATCTCACTTTTTAACTGTTAATTTAAAGAGATTTGGTAAGAAATAAAGCCAGTCACCAAAACAGAAATTTGAGTAAACTGTGTTGAGTGAAACGTTAAGGATAATATTTATGTTATTATTATTTAATTTATTATATTACAGTTAATTCATGTCTTCAATATTTGTTAGCTTCTGAATGTAAAATATAATTCTGAATACTCTGTATCATTTCCCCAACTCTCCCACCAATTGTTTAGTTGATTTTTTTTCTGTTGTTGTTTTTAATGCAGAATGTTTGCCTTCTTCATTAAACATAATCATCTCATGCTCCCTGCCAGATTAGTTTTACTTTACGCTGCATAGAATCTCATTGTGAGGATTCATTTTTATCCTACAGGAATTCTCTCTTGATCTCTCTGTAAAATATTAATTCCTCATGGTTGTTAAAGTACTAGTAACTTCCTAGCAAAAGGGATAAGGTGAACAATTTTTATTTTCTTTTGTGAAATAAATGTCTTAATTTTACATTCAAAGGAAATTAATAATAGGTCGATAATTCCCAAAATAATTTTTATCAGAAATTTGATATTACTCAATAGTTTTTTGAGAATATTACTTTTTCTCAGAAATTTGAAGACATTATTCAATAATTTTCTACAATCCAGTGCTGAATTTGAGAATTCTGATTGTGCTAGTGCTGGCCTAAAGTTAGAACCTGAACAAAACTATGTTTTAAAATAAGTTGTAACGGCTGCCCCACTCTCCTCACAATAACTGCTGGCTTTTGGCTTCTGTACATAAAACTGCTAGTTTGCTCTGCAAACTGTCTACCTTTCTTATCAGTAACAGCCAGAATTGTCAGCCTTTGTAACTAAAATAGCAGCCCAAGCTAATTCCATCCTGGTCCCTGTGCCTTGTAATAAGTAAGCAAAATCTGTTATTTCCACTACAGCCCAGAAGATGTGCAAACTAACGCTTATCTTAACTTCTGTAAGCCACTTAGGTAACAATCGAGGGGGCAAGATGTCCTCAAGCCCTTGGAATGTCCGGAGCCCCGCTCCCTCCTCTCTGTCCGGGAGATCATTTACGAAAACCCCTAAATGTCTGTGTCCCTTCACCCCCACCCCCGCCTCTCACCCTGACTCCCAAAGTGATTTCTATGGGTATAAAAGGTCTTAACACCCTCCATTCGGGGCCATGGGTTGGAGAGACGCGAGTCCTCTGTGGTGGCCGGCTTAATAAACCCTGCTATTTGGCATACTTTTGTCTTGGTGCTGGTCCCTTAATCTCGCCTCGAATATAACATAATGACATTTTATTTCATTTTAAATGTTTTTTTACCTCTATGGAAGTAATTGTTTTTAACGTTTTACAATGAAATATCTTAGTGTGTGTCTAGTTAGTCATGACATATTACTAAGAATAAGCCTGTTCAATTCAGAGATAATAATTCTGTATATTATTTGTAGCTGGGATTATAGGCACCCACTACCATACCTGGCTAATTTTTGTATTTTTACTAGAGACAGGGTTTCCCCATCTTGACCAGGCTGGTTTCAAACTCCTGACCTCAGGTGATCTGCCTGTCTCGGCCTCCCAAAGTGCTGGGATTACAAGAGCGAGTCACAGTACCTGGCCTATTTTTATTACTCTTTCTAAAATTTTCATTTACCATTTATCTTTTCTTATAGTAATCTTTTTAGTGGTGGTGTTGGTTTTTAACTTTTTTCACAGTCTACGATATCTTCGTATTTGTCCATTCCATTTTCACACCAAATTTATTATCTGCTGTCAGTTACCACACACAAAAACTGTATCTTTTTAAAAAATCTTAGTCGCTAGCATCATATACATATTTAAAAGTATATGCTACGAACTTGGAATGATACATCTGATTTTCTTCACTTTCCAAGTGAATGAAAGGATTCAACTTTCTCCTCTTTGAAGATTCATGGCAACATGTGACTTGTTCTGTCCCATGGGTTGTAGTGAAAACTGATGTATTTTTCCATTGTCAGCATTTTATTGCTGATGTAAAACCTTTTATATGTCATTTATCATTCAGTTGACTAAAAAAATATGTGTGACCAGGTGGTGCAGCTATAGGATGCTGGATCCTTAATCAGCTTAGATATTGAGTGATCCTGACAGTAATATGCACCCAGAGTGAACTTTCCAAGCTATACTACTACTATCACCAGCACCACCAATACATACACACATACTTGCATACATGCATACATACATACATTCATCCATCTTCATTTTTTAAACCACTACAGTTTAGTTTTTTACTTTTTGCAGTGTGACCCAGTCTCTCCTGAATGATTCCAATTCGATAATGTTTATTATCTCAAAAGCATATGTTTTTGTTTGTTTAGTATTCTTTGCACTGTCTGTTATCTTCAAATGTTTTCACCTTTTGTTAATATGTTTTAGTGTCTGTCTTGACTTTGTATCCTTTTCTGAATGCTTATTGATCTGGTTTTCTGATTATGATTCACAAAGAATTTCATAGTCTATTGGTAGCTATCTATTTGAAAAAAGCTGTGCTTCATATTAACTGGGTAAAAAAATCTTAACATTTTTTCCATTATACCCGTTCCAAATGTACAGGCTTATTTAGTTTTCTGGGAAATTCCAGGTTTTTTAGAAAAAAAATATGTCTTCTCTTTGGCTGTCTACAACTTACTGCCAATATTCTTAGATTAAAATTTGAGAAGACTGATCAGTTTCTTGCTGTTTTGGAACAAATTTCAATTTAGCATGTCAGCTTCAATGTTTTAATTCATGTACCTAAATCTAATTTCTCTCATTGTACACACTCCAAAGAATAAATATTAGGTCTCATGTGGATTTTGG
The DNA here is from genome assembly GCA_036589455.1 of Ateles fusciceps. NCBI lineage: Eukaryota > Metazoa > Chordata > Mammalia > Primates > Atelidae > Ateles > Ateles fusciceps. Next base: position 2,813,331 of record JAZHEH010003445.1, read on the forward strand.
AGCTGCTTTAATTAGGGAGGCAATTTAAAAAAACTAACTTTTCCACATCCATAGTTTTAGTTTATCCCTACATTTATGTCAAAATTTACAATTTCTGGTATCGCAATGCTTCACGTCCTCTTGGGATTCTGGGAACTGTCTTGCTTCTGGTTACTATTGTTCTGTGCAAGCCCTTAGCTTCCATTTTTTTATATTCTTTACTGACACTGTTCTTCTGTAAGCTATTCTTATCATTTTCCCTTTGTGATTATGCATTTTATTACAATTATTTTTCTAACATTAATAATGCTTGAGGAGTATGATAAATTCATGCAAATATGTTTTAACTCTAACTTTCTTACCCATTCTCTTTATTTCCTGTATCCGTAACTGCTAATGGTCTTATCCTGAGAGCCTGCTTTTCAGTTTCAAAGACAATATTAATAGAAAAAAATAACTATGATATTTTGAATGCTTAATAAGTGCTTTGCTTTCTGAAATACTTATATGCAATGAATCATGTAATCTTTTTGGTGTGGTAGAATATATGCCACTTTATGTATCAGTGTTAGGTAATTTGCATGAGGGGTTGAAGAGTTGGTAAGTACAGGATTCAGAGTATTGACATAGGTCTGTCTGATTCCAGGAATATCAACCTCTGCAACAAAATGGGTTTATCAAAAACAATAGCGATAGCAATGATGCAATAACAGAGGGATAAATTCTGTAAGAATTACTAGATCTGTCAAATTGTCAGCATTTTCATGTGAAAATTGCACATAGACAAACTGGCATATGTTAATTCATCAGGAGTTGGAAAAGAGCATTATTTTCTGGCAAAATAAACTAAATCAATATAAATATATAATAATTTAAGGCTGAAAAATCAAAATGAAAACTGTGTTGAGTGTGAGTTGAGCTAAAAGATAAATTCAAAAATTATTAAAGTGATCATAAGTTATAATTTTTCTGGCATTGGAAAACTTTGGTCTTATATCAAATTTAACCTAGGTGATTTATCAAGAATCAAGAATTAGGGCCAGGCACAGTAATACCTGTAATCCCAGCACCTTGGGAGGCCAAGGCATACAGATCATCTGAGGTCAGGAAGTTGCCTGGCCAACATGGGGAAACTCGTCACTATTAAAAATATAAAAAATTAGCCCGGCATTGTGGTGGGCTCCTGTAATCCCAGCTACCCAGGAGGCTGAGGCAGGAGAATTGCTTGAACCTGGGAGGCGGAGGTTGCAGTGAGCTGAGATGGCGCCATTGCACTCTAGCTTGGGCGACAAGAGCGAGACTCTGTTTCAAAAAAAAAAAAAAGAATGAAGAATTTTTTATTTTGAATCATTTAATACAGAAATGAGAATATATAAATAGTCACTTTGTATAAATAAATACCTATAAACACAAACATGCATACAAAAAATACACGGAATAAATGTCTCTTTTACACAGAATTCAGGAAGTAGGATATTATAAGTAATCATTACAGGTTTATTCTATTTATTTTAATTTCAACATAATATGCAAAGTCATAGAGGCATAAACTTTAATAACACTAGACAGCTTTTTATTAAAATTATTTACACATATTTTTATAAACATAGAATTTTTTCTTTTAAAAATTCACTTGAATAGCAAAGTGAGCTTTATTTATTGACATAATGTTCCTTAACCAATTATTAACTTATTTGATTCCTGTTTGGACAATGTTAAAACTAGTGCTTACAATGAAAGCTTTGTTACTTGTTTTGTTGAAAGTGAAGAGATGGTATCATGAAATTTAGGGGAAAAAAAGGACAATTATTCCAAAAGTGAATGAAACTAGTCCATTTTGTTTGGTGAAATGGCATCCTAATCATCCAACCATCTCTTCCTTTGACATCTAGAAGTCTTCATTGTATGCTCATTGATGAATGCTTCCTTCAGACTGAAGACTTTAAGCTGCTGAAAGTAAGGGTATCTGCCAGTTTTATGCTTACGTGGCCTTACACAAAACCCCTTCTGTTGTTTGCCTGACAGAGGAGCATACATCTCCTCTTTCAGCAGAAAGCCTCTGTTGAGAGGCTAAACTTCAAGTCCTTTTGCCAAACAATGCCCCATCCATGATCAAAGTAAAGCAGGAATATGACATTCAAGTTCATGTTCAGCATCCTTAGCAGATATTGAATAGGAAAAAAAAAAACTTAAATTCTAAAAAAAATAATTTGATTAGTATCTGGAAGTTGGCATTTCACCAAAGACGACAGGGCACAACAATGTAAAAAAAAAAAAAAAAGGCTTTATTTTGACCACATTTTAATTACTTTCAGCCTTTGCTACTCTCTTGACTTTATCAAACACATTGGCCTCAGGGGTCGTCAGTGTCTTTCAGGCAATTTTTCAAATTATCCTCAAGATTCATTTTTAAAATTACCCTCTATATACCTCTTCTATATCACCTTCTCAAATTCATTTTACTAGAATCAAATCTAATCCCTGTGTTGCATAGAAACAGCTCTTGTGAAGTTAACAACCTCCTCCAGGTGGCCAGGCCAATGAGTCTGTTTGTGCTTTTTTTTTTTCCTTTTTGAGATAGAGTCTCACTCTGTCGCCCAGGCTGGAGTGCAGTTGCGCCATCTCGGTTCACTGCAACCTCTGCCTCCGAGGTTCAAGCGATTCTCCTACCTCAGTCTCATGAGTAGCTGGGACTATAGGCGCATGCCACCATGCCCAGCTAGGTTTTGTATTTTTAGTGGAGATGGGGTTTCACCATGTTGGCCAGGATGGCCTCAATCTCCTGACCTTGTGATTCGCCCCCTCATCTTCCCAAAATGCTGGGATTACAGGCATGAGCCACTGTGCCACGGTCTTGTGTTCTTTTTATACCACATCTCAGTAGTATCTGAAACCCTGCCAGGTACTTACTTCATTAAAGCATTTATCATATTTTATTATTTACCTACCTCAATTTCCCCTGAGTGAGGTCAATAAATCCCTGTTACTTCTTACCAAAATTGCCTAGCAAGATTCTTGGTATGTATAGAAACTGCAAAAATATTTAACAGATGTGTGAATAATGAGATGTAACAGAGTTTTGTAATGCTCTTAACTCATTGTCCTGGGTGTCTGGGTATATGGGATCATTACATTTCCAAGGACTTTGAAGTTAGACGTGAGTCATATAACCATTTCTAACCAATGAATAATTAGGGGAAATACTGTGTGTGTCACCACTGGGCCAAGGCTGTAACTGCCATTGCAAGACCCTCTGGCACCTTTTTGCATCTGCCACAGTGAACTTGAAAGCATGTGTTGGGAGGAGATGCTATGCAAACACAAACAAAGAAGTCAGAAACCCTACCTAATAGAGAACAACTGCTCTGGAGTTTCACCCAATACCGCAAGAGGTTTAAGTTTCAGCAAGAAATAAATTTCTTTATTATGATGAGATACTTTGATGAACAACAAAGAGAACACTGTAGAGAAAACAGCTACTCACATTCAACTACTGAAATCTGCAGAACAAGAGATAGTGCTCAGTTCCCTAGACAAGTTGCGCTTAATATGCTGTCTGCAAATCCCGGCTTGTCAGTTGGGTGCATCCAGAGGTACATGGTCAGAACAACTTTCCTTATACTACTAAGTCAATATTTTTGTTTTCACTATGTTGACATTTTCACTGATGGTGCAAACACAGTGGTGAGTAAAATTGCCAGCAGCTTAGCAACTACAAAGGCAACAAAACCGAACAGCTATGCCAGTCATTGTACTCATTACCCCTAAGCAGTAGCTTCAGGAGGGAAATACTAATTTCCTTTAAGAGTAGCTTTGGTGAAAATTTATTAAAGGGAAGGATATTAATAATTATTATTTATTTAACTTCATTAATTCCTGGTCCCTGAGTAAACATTGTTTTAATATTTGTTGCATAAAAATGAGAATTCTGCATATGGCTCTTCTGTGTCAGGAGAAGAACTTGTGTGATTGTTTGAATTGTAAGCTAAACTAGCAGCATTTTCATGAAATTTTTACTTAAACAAACAACAGGCAATTAAAGTGTAATTATCTAACTGGTTATTTTCAAGTTTCTCAATAAAGAATAAAGTAAGCCTATCTTTTCAAGAAAAAAACCCTAAACGTAACAGGTAATCAAAAGCATGTATAAAGTACATTTTAAAAAATAGTACAAGAGGAATTAGGTGAACTGTGAAGACATGACACTGTTATCCACCCAATACAAACGTCACATTGAATAGTTAGAATGTCAAGTTTTTCAGAATATTTTATAAAGTAAAGAATAATAAAGAGGTAGAGTATAGAAGAATAAAGCTGACTAGCTCGTTACATTAAAAAGAACAGGTGAGGTGCCCTGGCTCCTGCCTGTAATCCCAGCACTTTGGGAGAATGAAATGGGTAGATCAAGAGGTCAGGAGTTCAAGACCAGCCTGACCAAGATGGTGAAACCCCGTCTCTACTAAAAATACAAAAATTAGCCGAGCATGGTGGCAGGCACCTGTAATCCCAGCTACTCGGGAGGCTGAGGCAGAGAACGGCTTGAACCCAGGAGGAGAAGGTTGTAGTGAGCCATTGTGCCACTGCACTCCAGCCTGGGCGACAGAGGGAGACTCCATCTCCAAAAAAAAAAAAAAAAAAAGAACGGAGAACAATATGCACCAAGAGAGATTTAAGTCCATTTTAAGCCCAAAATTAAAGTGCATAGACACTAATCCTAGAAGAAGAAAGTCATTTATATTTAGGTCTATATTCTTTATGTAGAAAATCCTATGTTGTTAAAAGTTTTCCTAATGCATGAAACATACCTGTTAAAGAGTGTGTGTGTGTGTGTGTGTGTGTGTGTGTGTGTGTGTGTGTGTGAAGAGAGAGAGAGAAATACATTAACAGAATTTTGTTTATGCTCTATGTTCTATCAGAAATATTTACTTCTAATATTTTACTAAAATATATAAATAATGGCTCAACAATTCTACTATAGAAAAAGAGCCTTAAGCAAAAGTTAAAGATAACGATAAAAAGTGAAGAATAATTTTAATTACTAATCGTTAGTTAAGTTGCAGAAGGATGTTAGACATAAGTCAGACATACTGCCTTGTTACTAATAGTCTGTGGGAAGATCAGACACTCAGAGTCAGTGAGGAGACCTTTCTTTAAACAAGCCAGTGACCACAAAACCATTTTAAAAGGTCATTAAAAACGATGTCAACAGATCTTATTTTCCCAAGCTAATTAACAAGAAGCAGACAGCATTGAATTACATGTCTATGAGACTGTTTCTCTAATTTTATAAGGCTGCATTGGCATGGACATATTTGCACTTATCTCTAAGAGTTTATTCATATGCATGAAAAGAGAGAGAAAAGTAGACCTGTCTCCCTGCTTATCTCAGAAAACAGCCCCTACCCATCCCAGATGTGTTTATCTGAACTGTCACCACATTGGATCTATGAGCTACATTGTTAGTCTTATTGACCTAAAAGATTTGAAAAGTCTTTTTAAAGTTGGGTTTTATTTTTTTTTAATTGATTGCTTACGTTAATCCCTTGTCTTTACTTGGCAATCTAGGGATGGGCTTCTACTAATAATTCTTTTGTAATAGACAGTCCAAGGTATAATAGTACAGAGTGGTAAATAACAGAAAGAAGAAGAGAGAGAGAACATTCAAAAGCAAATCCTATATGATATTCCTGCTAACAGGGGTGATCAGAGCACCTGAAACTGGGAATTGATTCAAACTAAGGTTGTTACCAGAGACTGACAAAACAAAACAGAAAAAATAAAACAATGTAAACCAAGAACATTCAGCTGCAATGACCTCCCATTCCTTATCCAAGTGGCTAAAATAGTTTACATTTTTTAGTTCAGTTATAGACTACAGTACATTGATCTTAATATAAGTGATAGTTTTGGTCCTTAGCCTCTAAATTGGGATAAGCAATTTAGTACATTTCTCTATTTCGAAGAACTATTTCCCCTATTCCAATGATGGAGTTGCAATGGGTAATTTTCAACTCAGTATTTTTCCCTTTAAACTTCAGGTATAAAAACATGATTCAGGTGTTTGCCGTAACAAATACTTCCGGATCAAAGAATTGGTCCAGGGATGATACAATCATTTTGCTTCTTAGTTTTAGGTGAATTGTTTGTCACTTGTAATCGAAACAATCACTGGGACAAATATGAGAGAAGCCATTTTTCATCTTTTCATTTTGGGGAAATTTCTAGCATCTCAAAAATGATTCAGACATAAGAAGGGTTTTTTTTTGTAGCACTTTCATTAATAAATCATTTTTTAAAAAAATATGCTACCCCTTTGAGAAGCCACTCCACAATGGCCAGTCAATATGGATTGTCATGCCACATAAGCATAGTCCACTGAGAATAATCAGTTGTGGTTTCCACAGAAAGGATCTAGGAGAAAGTATAGTAAGACATCTTGCTATTATTGGTTAACCCTGTGTTAAATTTAAAAAAAAAAAATTTTAAGCATAAATTACTCTTTGTATCTTTCACTATGCACATATAACAGGACGATGTTTATGTTTTCCCCACTGTCTAACATCAAGGAGCAGAAGTGAGACCTCAGTATATTCTCACGTCTAGCCATCACCTTGGAACTTAGTCAAGAGAAAGTTCCAATCACAGATTATTTTACTATCTTCATAGATTTGCCTTTCTGAGAATGTCATACAATTGGTGTCGTAGATATAAGTCTTTCCATGTTGGCTCCTTTCACTTAATAATATGCATAGACGTTTCTTCCCTGTTTTTTCATAATTGCATTACTTAACTGGCTTGTTTTATTTCAGAACTTAAATCCAAATATATATTAGTTAGAATCAGTTACCTAGAATATGCAAGTCAATATTGTGTTATTACAGATCTAATGATGCATACAATAATGCCTATCTTCATGTACATTATAGTTTATTAGCAAGGATAATACACACACATGCAGATGTCTGTGACATTTTTTCCAAGGCTGAGATTCCTAAAAGGACATTCCTAGGGATGAGATCTTTTCATATAAATCTTTTAGGCAAACATGAATGAAATTCAGTTTTTGTTTGGTTGGTTTGTTTATTTATTGGACACATCTTTCTTTAACATTGACATAGAATAGAACACTTGAATAAACAATCAACAGCTTAGCAGTTTCTTGACACTACCCTTGCAGGTGCCTGGTTACAGAAGAAAAAGGACAAACAGTCTGCCTTAAGAGATATTGTCTGTATTAATTCCTTCTAATTCTTCTAAGAAGAAATTCCCAAGACCTGGTAATTTATACAGGCAAGAGGTTTAATTAACTCATAGTTCTGCATGACTGGGAAGGCCTCAGGAAACTTACATCTTGGCAGAAGGAGAAACAAATACATCTTTCTTCAGAAGGTGGCAGGGGAAAGAAGTATTAAGCAAAGGGGAAAAGCCCCTTATAAAAAAATCAGATCTTATGAGAACTCACTCACTATCATGAGAACTACATGAGGGTAACTGCTCCTATGATTCAATTACCTCCTACCAGGTCTCTCCCATGACACATGGAGATATATGGGACACAATCCTACAATTCAAGATGAGATTTGGATGGGAAAACACCCAAATCATATCATTGCCATTTATAGAATTTCTACTATGTGATAACTATCATATTAGGCAATATATGTACTATATTCTGTCAAACCAAAACTTTACAATTTGTGAAATATATCTAAATAACAAAGAAGATATATATTCAATTAATTATAAGATGTTATCAGTTATAACTTTAACCCTAGTATTAGATATATAAAATGTAAAAAGAAAATTCTTAGAATTAAAAAATCTTATCTTTCTCCCTTATTCCTGCTACATTATAATGAAGTATAAATATTATCATTCCTTAATCTTGAACAAATCATTGAGGTCCAAGATACTGTTGTTTGACAAAGTTACAAAGGCAGGAAATTAGATAATTCAATCAATATTTGGTTATTCAATCTCTATAAATCCTGTTACTGTTAATTTGGAAATATAAGTTACATTCAAATTAACAAAGAAGAAAACTAAGAATTTATACTTGAAGAAAAATAATTTCTTAATAATAAGGAAACACACTGATTAGAAAACAGTTTTAAAACCATGATTGGGTCATTATAACTATTCTAACATTTTCTAATTCTTTAAAGCTAATATTAATGTTTTCATGTTAGAAAATTCTCTAATCTTACATTTTTAGATTAAAAAATTTCCCATTCATAATAATCAACTTAAGTTTCCCAAGCAGATGAATGTATATAAAATGTGTATACTTTTACAATGGAATACTATTACTCTGTGAAAAAGAATAAAATTCTGTCATTTGCAACAACATGAATGAGCCAGGAGTGCATAATGTTAAGTAAAATAAGCCAGACACAGAAAGACAAATATCACATGATCTCACTCATATGTGGAATCTAAAAACATTGATGTTATAGAAGCAGAGAGTAGAATGATAGTTACCAGAGGCTGAGGTTGGGGACAACATGCAGAGGTAAGGATGAAGAGAAGTTGGTTAATGATACAAGTTACAATTTGATAGAAGGAATAAGTTCTGATATTCAATTGCTTGATTGCTCAGTAGAGTGACTGTATTAGTCTATTTTCACACTGCCATAAAGAAATACTGAGGCTAGGTAATTTGTAAAGGAAGAGATTTAATTGATTCATAGTCCCACATGACTGGAAGGCCTTGGGAAACTTACAATCATGTGGAAGGTGAAGGAGAATCAAGTACCTTCTTCACAAGGTGGCAGAAAGACACAACAAGAGCAAGAAGCGGGAAGCACCAGACGCTTATTAAACAACCAGATTGGCTGATGCACTGACTTGTCTGTAATCCCTGCACCTTGGGAGGCTGAGGCGGGCAGATCATGAGGTCAAGAAATCCAGACCATCCTGGCCAACATGGTGAAACCCTGTCTCTACTAAAAACACAAAAATTAGCTGGGCGTGGTGGCACACACCTGTAGTCCCAGTTACTCAGAAGGCTCACGCAGGAGAATCACTTCAAATGGGGAGGCAGAGGTTGCAGTGAGCCAAGATCATGTCATTGCCCTCCAGTCTGGGCGACAGAGCAAGACTCTGTCTCAAAAAAAACAAAAAAGAGATCTCCTTGGAAGCTCACTCACTAAGACAAGAGCAGCAAATTCACTCACTATGGCAAGAACAGCATGGGGGAAGCCACCTCCATGATCCAATCACGTACCTCCCACCAGCTCCTTTCTCAACAAGTGGGGATTATGGGAATCACAATTCAAGATGAGATTTGGGTGGGGACACAGAGCCAAACCATATCAGTGACTATAGTTAACAATGTAAGGTATATATCAAAATAGCTAGGAGAGAGGATCTTGCCTGTTCTCACTCCAAAGATATGATAAATGTTTCAAATGATTAACATAATAATTACCCTGATTTTCTCATTACACTACATAGAAAGATCACATTGTACCCCATAAATATGTATAATTATTATGTTTCAATTTTTTAAAAGTAAATTTTTTCCCAACATATTGTTTCTGCTCAAACAATTGATTTGCCCTAAGCACTTTTTTTTCCTGATTTGTCAAAGGGACAATTGCTATTTCTATAATACAATTCCCAAGTAGTTGGTAGTCTTTATACAGATGGCAAGATGCCCCTAAAGAAAATTCTTCTCTCTTGTGACTTTCCTAACTAATAATCACTAAGTTCCTTCAGTGTTTATTCTTCCTTAATGTAACAAGTCTTGGTGGTGAAAAAATGCAATGCTGTAAAATTAGATAATGATGATGGTTGTACAACTCCAAATAAATTAAAAACCAGTAATCATGCACTTTAAAATAATGAATGTTATCACAGCTTAATTATACCTCAACTGTTATTTATAAAAGTAAAAGCATCCAAAATGTTCTTAGTAGAGAAAGACAGCCTGATTTTGGAGTTAGCGAACATGCTAGTAAGGAAAACACCAAATATATAAAAGTAAGTAAAAATGAAAAAAAACAGGTCCAGCGTGGTGGCTCATGCCAGTAATCCCAGCACTTTGGGAGGCTGAGGCAGTTGGATAATCAGAGGTCAGGAGTTCGATACCGGTCTGGACAACATGGCAAAATCCTGTCTCTATTAAAAAAATAAAAATTTTGCGGGTTCTCTTTTGGTTCCACATGAAGTTTAAGGTGGTTTTTTCTCCAGTTCTGTGAAGAAGGTCATAGGTAGCTTGATGGGGATAGCATTGAATCTCTAAATTACTTTAGGCAGTATGGCCATTTTCACAATATTGATTCTTTCTAACCATGAGCATGCAATGTTTTTCCATCTGTTTGTGTCCTCTCTTATTTCCTTGAGCAGTGGTTTGTAGTTCTCCTTGAAGAGGTCCTTTACATCCTTTGTTAGTTGTATTCCTAGGTATTTTATTTTCTTTGTAGCAATTGTGAATGGCAGTTCATTCTTGACTTGGATCTCTTTAAGTCTGTTATTGGTGTATAGGAATGCCTGTGATTTTTGCACATTGATTTTGTATTGTGAGACTTTGCTGAAGTTGCTTATCAGTTTAAGGAGATTTGGGGCTGAGATAATGGGGTCTTCTTATCATGTTGTCTGCAAATAGAGACAATTTGACTTCCTCCTTTCCTAATTTAATACCCTTTATTTCTTTTTTCTTGCCTGATTTCTCTGGCTAGAATTTCCAATACTATATTGAATAGGAGAGGTGAGAGAGGGCATCCTTAAGTGTAAATTAGTTCAACCATTATGGAAGACAGTGTGGCGCTTCCTCAAGGACCTAGAAATAGAAATACCATTTGACCCAGCAATCCCATTACTGGGTATATACCCAGAGGATTATAAATCATTCTATTATAAAGGTACATGCACATGTATATTCATAGTGGCACTGTTTGCAATAGTAAAGACCTGGAACCAACCCAAATGCCCATGGATGATAGACTGGACAAGGAAAATGTGGCACATAGACACCATGGAATACTATGCACCCATAAAAAATGATGAATTTGTGTCCTTTCTAGGGACATGGATGAATCTGGAAACTATCATTCTCAGCAAACTGACACAAGAACAGAAAATCAAACACCGCATGTTCTCATTCATAGGTGGATATTGAACAATTAGAACACATGGACACAGGTAGGGGAATATTACACACTGGGGTCTGTTGGGGAGGTATAGGGGAAGGATAGTGGGGGGTAGGGAGGTTGGGGGAGGGATAACAGAGGGAGAAATGCCAGATATAGGTGATGGGGGGGATGGAGGCAGCAAACTACATTGCCGTGTATGTACCTATGCAACAATCCTGCATGATCTGCACAAGTACCCCAGAACCTAAAGTGCAATAAAAAAAAAATATATATATATATATATATATATACACACAACAACAACAAAAAAAATTAGCTGGGTGTGGTGGTAGGTGCCCATAATTCCAGCTACTCGGTAGGCTGAGACAGGAGGACTGCTTGAACCCAGGAGGCGGAGGTTGCACTGAGGCGAGATCCCATCATTACACTCCAGCCTGGGCAGCAAGAGTGAATCTGTCTCAAAAAAAAAAAAAAAAAAAAAAAGACAAAACAAACCGAGGTTTACTATGATTTTATATTTTAAAAAGAACATTTAATAAGTATTTTTAAATGATTTTAGTGCTTTTTAATAATATTTTATAAAAATATTCAATAACACCATTAACCCAGACATCGTATAAGTTAATAATCATGAAAGAAAATCCCTTGTAAATAATATCTTCAAAATGCTGAAAAGAAAAAACTAACATTGAACATAGTAATAAAAAGAATAAAAAATAAAGAAGTGATACTAAGTCTAAAATTGAAAAAAGTTTTTTGCTTACGTTAGTCTAAAGGATATCAAGTTGGGCAGCATGTGAGATTTTGCAACCAGTCAAAAGATCTCTGTATTACAATTAGAAAATCAGCTGTGAATGATAGAAATCAGGGTGGAGGAAACAAGGATGTAAATGAGACATCTCTGATTATATTTTGTTATGCAACTAGACTTTGAAGCCATGCAAATATTTTGTATGTTTAAAATATAAAATTAAAGCAAAAGTTAAAAAAGTACTTTCTAACAACTGAAAATAACATTGAATGAACAAACCTGTGTTTTAAGGTGGTAACAAAATCACATACAGAATATTATTTCAAGTGACTTTAAAAGAGTATTTTGGCTGTATATCCATAGTCATATAAATTCAAAGAACAGATATAGTTCTGAGGAATCTGAATGTCAATTCCTTATTCCTTCTAGTAATTCAAAAAGCAGTATTACTTAGAAATTATTAAATAATATTGTATATTTAATTGTATGCATCAATATAAAGAAAAATGTTTTCAAGACGTTATAAATACACCTTTTCAGAATAAAGGAAATTACAGAAAAGCCCTGAAATGTTAAAATTGAAATATATAAAATTTAGTTTTTTCAAAAATTTCTATTTTTTACCTTTGCCCACTCAGAAGGCCACGAAACCATAACGTCTAAATGGGAAATGTCCCAACTACTAGAGCCCAAACTGTGAACTCTAAATGCCATTCCCATTAGATAAATGGCTCTTTAGAAGAATGGTGATCCTAGGACAACTGTGTCAGAGGCCAAAGATGCTGACAAAATGAGGAGGTGTGTCAAAGGAGAGAGGCATCAACAGGAATGACCCTACTGGCCCTGAAGTGGGTCAGTTTCAAGCATGACTTTAAGAATTGAAACAAATGTGGTACATATATGCCATAGAATACTATGTAGCTATAAAAACAATGAATTCATGACTTTTGTGAGAATATGGATGGAGCTGGAGGTTATCATCCTCAGTAAACTAATGTAAGAAATGAAAAGCAAATACCACATGTTCTCATGAGAGCTAAATGACGTGAACTTATGAACACAAAGGAGGAAACAACAGACACTGGAATCTACTTGAGGGTGCAGGGTGAGAAGAAGGAGAGGAGCAGAAAAGACAATTGTTGGGAGGAAATCTTGACTTGTGTTTGATGGAGTGTATGTTGCTTGCTGAAAGGTGATGGCAAGGAACACCAAGCCATCCCCAGGTGGGAAACTGCTAGAATAAGCAAGCAGTATGTACTGGTCATGCACTAGTTAAACCAGCTCCCAAAACACAGAATATTTGAACTTGTCCCCATTGCTGACTCGCAAAGAGTGTTTTTTAGCTTATTTCTATCTTAGTAGTGAACAGGAACTATCTGTCTGTTTAGTCTATCTTTATTCTATGAAGAAACACTGAGCACCTGATTATTAAAAATAATCACTTGTTCACAAAGAATAAATACATGGGTCAGAGTCAACTCTGGGCTGTCAGGTGGGAAATGCTGGCAGACCCCTGACAGTTCCAATCTGATCCCACTTTTTCACTGTATCTTTGTTTCTGTTTCTTAATTCCTTCAGCACTGCCTGCGTTGGGGTCTTTACGACCCAGCTGATCTAAGCAGACAATTATTGGGTACTGGGCTTAATTCTTGGATGATAAAATAATCTGTATAACAAACCCCTGTGACATGAGTTTACCTAGCTAACAAACCTTCATGTGTACCCTGAACCTAAAATAAAAGTTCAAAAAAAGTTAAAAAAGAAAAATTGAAACAAATATTATATATTTTTGAAAATAATTCAATTATTAATATATATTACATATTTATATGTTCAAAGCAAATGGGATCTATAATTCATGAAGTTTATAATAATACTTTCTAAGAAAAACCCCAAGGTGACCTATGTAAAACATAGTTCTAAAGTTTGAGGATCACTATTGAAGTATTAACTTACCATTGGCAGACAGAGAAAATTGAAGTATTTATTTTGCCTTTCTTGTATACTTATATCTCAAGGTAATCAAATAACTCTAGTTAATGAAAAAAAGTTTTTTTTGCCAAAAGAATTTCAGCTAGTAGTAATTGTGGAAGGAATATGAGAATTTGACAATCATTATTTTTTCAATTATTAATGAAACATGAGTCAAGCAAAAATCATTAATAGGTGAAATTACAAGATGAAAGCTTGAAGAGAAATTATATAATGAAGGGATAAGTCACCACTTAACCCCCAGATATCTCAGAAGACAGCCAGACATTTGTATTTCCATATGATACAACAGAAACCACACAGCACCAATGTGGCTGCATTCTTGCAGAAAAGAAAATAACCTGACTCAAAATAAGGCTTAAAGCTGAGTCCTGTTTGTAGGAAATACAGAAGATACAGCAAAAATATTAAATAGCATTAAAAAAATGAACAGATGTATAGTAAAACTGACCTGATTTCAACAAAAAAAAATACATTTTTAAAAATAATAGGATTATACTTCTGATTAAAACAAACAAAAAGAAACAAAAAACAAGATGGCCAGGGACAGTTTCTCATACCTGTTATCCCAGCACTTTTCAAGGCTGAGACCATATGACCCTCTCATCCCTGTTGTTTGAGACCAGCCTGGGCAACATTGCAAGACCCCACCTCTAAATTAAAAAAAAAAGAAAAAGAAAAAAGCTACGCATGGTGGCACATGGCTGTACTTCCAGCTACTCCAGAGGCTGAGGCAGGAGGAGAATTGCTTGAGCTCAGAAGTTTCAGGATGCAGTGAGCTGTAATATTGCCACTACACTTTGGCCTGGGTGACAAAGCAAGACCCTGTCTCAAAAAAAAATAAAAATTAAAATAATAAAGAAATGCAAAGTGTTGACAGAACCTCTCCTATGAACATGTACATCTTTGCCTGTAATATTCATTTCTTGCTTCTACTATATCACTTAATGTGTTGCATATCATTTATCTCTATGATTCACTCTTACTAATTTGAGCTCCTCAAAGTCAGAATTATATCTTATTAGTTGATGGTATATTCTGATCTATCATTGTTCTTGATTCATATAGAATAGCCATATTTAACATATTTGTTCAATGAATAAGATTTGAAAATGTCTCCATTGGGAAATGTATTAGTTTTACACTGCTATAAAATGTTATTACAAACTTAACAGTTTATAAAATCATTTATCACATAGATTCCATGGCTCAGGAGTCCAGGTATGGCTTTATCTGCTTGTCTGTTAAGGGTTTCATAAGGAGTAGGCTGGACTGCACTCTCATCTTGACGCTTGCTTCCACGATTCATCAGGTTGTTGGCACAATTTATTTCTTTACTATTGTAGCACTGAATGTCCCAGCTTCTTGCTGTATGCTGTTCTCAGTTCCTAGAAAATGCTCACAGTCCTAGCTGCATGGGGTATCTCCAACATGGCCACTTCATCAAACATTGGAGGAAAGTCACTAGGGTGAGCCCCAGTTTGCTGGCAAGATGAAGTGTTACATAACATGATGTAATTATGAAAGTGACATGAAATGTTTTTGCCATATTCTATTGTGTAGAAGCCATAGAATCAAGTTACAAATACTGTCTGTATTCAAGTAGAAGATAATACAGAAAGGCATGAATAACGGAAGGTGAGATAATAAGGGTAACCTTACAATCTGTCTAACATAAAAAGTTATGGGTAATCAATTGCATTCATCCTTTACAAAAACAAATTGCCAAAATTATATCCCTACTGTAGAATTAAATCTCTTTGAAAACAGCCATAGTTAAATCCCCCCCAAAAACCTTACTTTAAATATATTTGATTTAATTAAATAGAAAAGCCATTTAAATTAGGCTAAAGTTTTGAAGAAATTGACAGGATAAAAAATTAAAATACAGTTTCAGTAAAATAATGCATTATAATTTTTGATATTGAAAAGTATAAATGTGCTGTTTTTGCTGTTTTTTGGTCCTAATGCACCTGTTAATAAATTGTTTATCTCTGAAAAAGAAATGTTTTAGTATACATAAAAATTTTGTTTCTATAGCTAGTTTATATATACTTTTGTGACTAGAGATTGATATATATAGATATAGATGAAGATATAGAATTAGATATAAATGTAGGTGCAGATATAATTCCCTAAGTTTGCAGGAGCACTGAAATTGTAATAGAATCAACTTGCCTTTTGAAAATTAAGATGTGATAAATCCAACTCAGTGCTGAGTCAAAAGAAAACTGAAATGAGAGCATGATTATATTTGTTCTCAACTCAGCTTTACTCTTTTCTTCTTTATAGCTCTCTTCATGGTTTTCTAACTCTTACTCCATCATAACATATTAAAATTCATATTAAAAAACTGTTGCTGGGTTTTGGGGTACAGGAGAGGCACAGCTCCCCCTGAGAGTATGTTTTTCCAGGCTCTTGGTCCCTCACTCACCCAAGAATGGGAGAGGGGACCAGGCTGGGCATGGTGCACTCGTAAAGTAGATACCGGACCCAAAAAGTTTTTTCAGGAAGTGACTTATTTAGGTAAAGAGAAGAGAGAGAAAAAAAAAAAGGAAAAGGGGAGAGAAAGAAACAGCTAGCTCTTACACTGAGTGAGAAGAAGGAAAAGCTGCTCTCATACTGAGTGAGAAGGGTTCCCAGAGGGGAAAACCAAGAAGAAAAGCTCCTCTTACACTGAGTGAGAGAATCCAGAAAGATGGAATCCAGGAGAGGAAAGGCAGCATCCACACTGAGTAGAAAGGAATAGAGAGAGAGATGTCTCACACTGAGTGAGATAATCCAGAAAGATGGAATCCAGGAGAGGAAAAGCAGCGTCCACAAGGATTATGGAAGTGGACCCAAGTATGGAATTCAGGAGAGAGAAAGCAGCTTCCAGGAGAGTGGGAAGGGACCCCGAGGCAGAAATCCACCCGATGAGGGAGACAGGGACTTTTAACCTGGGAGGAATTTTCACCTTCTCCAAGCCCCCTGGCCAATGAAAAGAGTTCCTTTAAGCTTCCACTGGAGTGATTGACTTTTGATCCTTTCCTGTACCTTTGAAAATTTAAACAAAGACCGTTATGTCTCCTGGATATGGGGAAGGGGGGCACCCGAATGGAGACGTGGGTGAAGGCAGGTAGGGCAGGTCCCTGGAAATTCCTGCCCTTAAAACTACACCCCCTTGTGGACCCAGAAAGAGAATACATTCCCTCAAAATTATACAAAGAAACAGGAAGCCAGAACTCCAGCTCAAACTGAAACTAGGGAACAATTACCTTCTTATTGCTACATGCTGGTTTGGTTTGTGGATCTGCTGAATCTCAACGAATAGCTGACTAAAATTTGCCCTTTCCCCACTCAACTATATAAATTCTGTGACTGAAATATTTATCTCACCAAAATCAGAACTTTAAGCCATTGTGCCAGCACCCTAGTAATTCTCTGTGAAACATGCTAGCAATGTCTCTGCTACAACCAAAACACTGATGTGTCACTTATGCTCAAAGTTTGTACAAATATAATTACTCCCTAAAGATTATTTGCCCTCATTTAAATGTTGAACAAAATATATTTAATTTTAATTTTTTACTCTATTGGCTTTATTTCACATACAACCATTTTTTTATCTATTTGTAGATAATATAAATTATTATTCTATAATAAGGCAACATCATTAACTTAGTTAACTTTTGTGAAGTAGAATTAGAAGTATTTCTTGTAAACCTCCTACTCTATCTGAGATCAATAATTGGTAGGACTAGACAGATACATGCTAGTGGGTATATCTAGCCTTCTATGTGCTTTTTCTTCAAATGTCTAGAATACAATTGACCGCCTTCTACAGTTAAAATTATCAATATGTCCACAGTTGAAAATAATCTTTAAAAAATCTAAGAATGTCAGAAATAGAATGTATAAAGAAAATTTACTTACATTGCTAAATAGTGGTTGAAAATTGGTTATTTAATAATGTATATGCTATATAAGATTATTATTACTTTCAGAATATACTGGCTGCCAATTACGTTTACGGGTTTCTAGACCCACATGCATAATTTAGAATTTGAGAAAAACTAAAGAGCAAAAGTGTCTCTAATATGATTACATTTGTAAAACAGAAATTGCCTCTGGGAGCCCTGCTTGAGCTTCCATGCGAGGGAACGTGATTTAGCCCTTCAAACAGATGTCATCCCAGCAAAGAAATAGCATCTACTGATCTCATAATCAACACTACCATCCTATATTTATAAACTCTTTTTTTATTAGATATTGTTTAAAAACTCAAACTAAATAATGAATCATTGAGATAACATTTTATATTAATGTTAAATGAAGGGGCTAAAGAATATATTACATTTATAGGTTCTAATTATGAATTCTATTAAATGATTTAACTCAACTGTGACATCTTATATAAAATTCACAAGTTCGCATGTTATTAATCAAATGTACTTCTGCTACTGGAATTATAAAATACAAATTTCAACTCAGTAAGCAAAATATGAATCTAAGTCAAATGTTAATGGGACCATTGTTTTTTATACTACTAAGTATCTAGAAACATCTGTTCTTAAAATGTTTTACAAGTCAAATTTCACTTTTTATGCTTTGTGGTATGGATGTCTGCTGCCTCAGCAAGAAAAACACAAAATTTGACCAGTGAGAATCAAATTTTTAAAAATTTTGAAGAAAACAAATCACTCCTACTTTCATGTGGTTCTGTTCTTTTTCTATTTGTTTTGCAGTTAGAAATATATACTTTTCATTTTACTGGGTAAATCTGTTAAGTATTTCAGTTGTTTTTTATTTTTGTTTTTACTTTGGATGGTCTTTTAATATGTTTTTGTTCTTTACTTTTAATTGTTTTCATATACTCTTCCTTACTGCCTTTAGAATTTAACAGCCTGTATATGTAAGAAAATGAAGGACATTATGAAACAGCTTGAATTTCACTTCTCCTGAAGTCAGATTTGAAACTTGGAAATGATCTCTAGAGATACTGATTAGATAGTTCAGAGGATAGATCACAGAAATACGGAGACTGGGAGTTTAACAAGTCTTTACCTCATTATCAGAAGTTTGATGGCAATGGAAAAAAAATCTAATAACACATCTATAAATAAAATAACTACGTATAGTATGGGAAGATACATATGAAGCTCACTTGCCTCCATCTCAAAATTTCTTGGCAGTGTGTATCTTGAGCTCCATGAGTACACTTTCATGAAAATATACACTGATTTGACTCAATGAGGTAAGAACAACAAATAAGTAAATATACCTTCTTATTATTTTCATTTGGTTGTTCACAGATACATGTTCAAAGATGTTCATAACAGCATCAATTTTAATAACGAGCAATTGGAATCAACTCAAATGTCCCCAAATAGGGAAATGGATGAATAAATTTTGGTTTATCAAATACTATAGATCAAAAAATATATATACAGCAACCACCATGAAACTTTTAAATTCAATTTTGTTTGTATTTACACAAAATCTTTTGAATGCTTATCACATATCTTTTAGGTTTTTAGGATGCATCAGAGACCAAAACTGGCAAAGGTCCCTGCTCCTTTGGAAATTACAGAAAAATATGATGTGTTGGTTAATTAATGAATGGTTTAAATTATTTTTAAAAAATTTTCTTTAGTGCTCATATTCAATCATGTAAATGATATATGTTTATTATAAACATGTTCTGTCATATACATGTATATTATGCATGTAATAAAACACACAAAAATAAAAATTTAGGTAAGATACATTAAGTATTTAAAACTTTTATTAATGGCAATACCCAGCATTTTAAAAATTATTTAATTGATACATTATATTTTACATGTTTATTTGGTACATGTGATTATTTTTACATACATAGAATATAACGATCAAGCCAGGGTATTTGTGATATCTATCACCTTGAGTATTTATCATTTCTATGTATTGGGAATATTTCAAGTTCTCTCTTCTAGCTACTTTGAAATAAACAATACGTTATTGCTAACTCTATTTAGCCTACTCTGCTACCATTAGAACTTATACCATCTATGTAACTACATGTTTGTATCCATTGATCAACCCCTCCCATCCATACACTTTTTTAATCCTCTACTATCTGTCATTCTATGTTCTACCTCCAGGAGAACAACTGTTTTAGTTCTCATATGAGTGAAAACATGTGGAATTTGTCATTCTGTGTCTGGCATTTTTCATGACCTTCAGGGGAACTCATGATGCTGCAAATGCCATGATTTCATTATTTTTATGGCCAAACGGAATTCCACTGTGTATATACAACACATTTACTTTATCCATTTGTCTGTTGATGGACACTTAAGTTGATTCCATGTGTTTGCTATGTTAAAGTAAAAAGCTGCTTCTCAGCAAGGGACATCATCTACAGAATGAAGAGACAACCCGTTGAATGGTAGGAAGTATTTGTAAACAATTTATATGAGAAGAGACTAATACCCAGAATATAAAAGGAACTGAAAAACCTCAACAGAAAAAAAAAAAAAAACATTAAAAAGTGGGCAAAGGACACAAACAGACATGTCTCAAAAGAAGACATACAATGGTCAAATTGTATATGAAAAAATACTCAACATCACTAATTATCAGGGAAATGCAAATCAAAACCACAATGAGTTATCATCTTACCCCAGTTAGAATGGTTATTATTAAAAATACAAAAAAATGACATCTGCTGGCAAGGATGCAGAGAAAAGGGATCTCTTATACATGTTGATGGGAATGTAATTAGTATAGCCACTATGGAAAAAAGTATAAAGATTTCTCAAAAAATTAAAAATAGAACTACCACATAATCCAGCCATTCCACTACTGGGTATTTATCTAAAGGAAAAGAAATCAGCATATCAAAGAGAAAGATAGCAACCAGTATTTCTAGAATTATGATGCCATTATTATTATGAGTGGTGTGTTTATATTCAAAGTTTTATAATTCTAAGTTAGCACTTTTTAATACAGTGACTCAAAGATATATTTCTAAATAACATCCATTCTATTTCTTGAATTTAATAACAAACTTTTGCTAAAATTTATACCATAGAAAGTTAAATGCCTGATTTATAAAAATTGATATTTACATATAGTTAAAAATACTTTTTGCTAGAATTAGGTTTTAGTATAACTTCTGTCATCATTGATTAAAGCAGGAAAATAGATGGATTTTTAAACAAAAGCAATTAAATATTGCTTTTGTAAACATGATTGATCATAGTTTCTAACACTATGTTCTAATATTAACTGGCTACTCATTATATTCATATCCACATATGCAAACATATTAAATATCAATATGTATATGTCTATTAGTGGTAATTATTCTATTATAAATTGGGAAAATGTACATTTCATCTTTTCAAAAGTCTTTACCTAAATTTCATTCGTATCATATTTTATCAAATTTCTAAAAGACAATTACATTTCTGGAAAATATACCCATATCACTATTAAAATCAAATGTAAAAAAGTTTATACTAAAATATGTTAGAGCAATATTAGAAATTATACATAGAGAGAAAGAGACAGATCTAGAATGTCAAATCCCATTAAAAAGTGGGCAAAGGACGCAACTTATTTGAAGAAGCTACTTATTTTAATTATAAAATTTAACTCTAAAAATAAATCTAACTATCTTTCAAATACTAGTGTGGACAACATCTTACCTGGGTTACAAAGTAATATATGGTCTGTCACCCATGTTAGTATTTGTATGAATTAAATGTCTGTGTGAATTAAATGTCTTGCTTATTGCCCATTTTGCTCTGTATTAAGTATGCTATGGCAAAAAGAAATAAAATATACAGTCATGTTTAAACTAAAACCCATTAAAAATTCAATTTCTAGAGGAGTTTAATTTACCAAGAACCATTAAGTGATTTTTGGTTTAAAATCCAATTTTCCTGATATTGTACAATCTTATGAAACTTTATAACTCTCCAGTTCTTTGTTTTAAAGCTTGTGAATAAAATTTCCTTTTAATAGAAAGCATTTGTAATTTGCAGCTATAAAACTTCAAGGTTATATTTTATTTAAAATGTAGTATAAGCCTTATCTCTTGATCAAAACTTAAAGTTTTAAAAGAAACTTTGAAAAGAGAATGAAAATTAGAAAATTATTTGTTAATTAAAAGTAAAAAATAAATTAAGAACACTATTCTTTATCTCTGTTTAAACTCAACTCAGTAGGGATATGGAAATTATTCAGCCAAAAAATGAACTTCTCTTCTGCTTTTTCATCTTTTGGGCAGACAAGTAGTTTGGAAAATAGAATAATTAAAGTTAAAAAATACTGCTTAAAACTTTGGTTTTAAGATTTACCTTGGAACTTTAAAAATAAAATTGTTAGCTTTGCAGGTCAACACATTCAAACTCAATATATCTGAGCTAGCTCATGAGATAGTAACACAAAATCATGCCTTCAACCTTAAGATCTGGGTGAATCATTCTAATGCAGATGACCACTAACTGACTTTATTAGGTTATATGAGACTAATAAAATAAGTTAGAATGTGGAAGGCCCCAGAAGAGCATTAGCCATTATTATTATCGTTATTATTATTATTACTAAGAGCGTAGCATATATTCCTTAACCAAATGATGTTATGCATTTTTACATTTTCTACAGGGAGGCTTATTTTTCCATGTTGAGCAATTATTAAAAACTAGCCTCCTAATTTTGTTAGTAACCACTTAATAAATTTACTCAAATTGCAGAATTTTAAAATTTCAGCTCTCTCTAAATGAAGATCTAACCTGTAAAAAAAAAAAAAAAAAAAAAAAGTCAGTTTTTACCTTCTCCTGTCACAGGAGACGGTATGAGTAACAGTTTACTGGACCTCTCACTTTCATAAAGAAAAACAAAATCTCTGGGAATTTATATAATTTTTAAGACCAAATATAAAGTGGTATGTTATTATAATTCTTTATCTCAATCTTTGAAATCTTATATAGAAGTCAGATGCACACATGCCGAGCAGGTAGAAAAACATTTCCTCAATCCTCAATGATCTCAGGTCTTCCATATGAAGTAAAATCATTATTATTTTAAAAAGTAATAGCTGTATTAATATGAGTGGCAGTAGAGATTTTAAGGCTCACATATTTCTGCTTATAAAAGGTATCTTTACTGTAATTCCAGCACTTTGGGAGGCCAAGGTGAGCAGATAACCTGAGGTCAGGAGTTCAAAACCAGCCTGGCCAACATGGTGAGACCCTGTCTCTACTAAAAATACAAAAAATTAGCTGGCCGTGGTGGTGGACACCTGTAATCCCAGCTACTCAGGAGGCTGAGGCAGGAGAATTGCTTGAACCCTAGAGGCGGAGGTTGCAGTGAGTCAGGATTGTGCCACACTCCAACCTGGTGACAGAGGGAAAGTCTGTCAAAAAAAAAAAAAAAGAAAAAAAAAGAAAGTATCTTTAAGTAACAGCCATTCATTAAATCCTGATAAGGACATAGACTTATTCATCTAATTGTTGCCCCAGAAACAGAAGGCTTGATTTGTTGTTATTGTTGTTGTTTGTTATTCTAACAAGATAAATTAGACAGTTTCATACCAACTGATGTGAATTTTGAATCTCAGACTTTATGAGAAAGGTTGACATATTACCAAATTCTTACAGGTTAGGCTATAATCCCAAGAAAGCAACTGCTTATCAACAATGTTCTCCAGTTTCTGCTGTTTGTGATTACTTCGGAGAAATTGTGAAATTTACTAAGACACTATACGGTTTGCTAATATCCAGAGATAAAACAATAAAACAACACATTTTGGGGACAGAGAGTATTTTCTTACTGCTCTATCCAAGGGAGAGAATACAGTCATGGGTTTTTAGTTTTCCTTTCTGGTTGAGCCAGTAAAGTCCCTTCCTCATCCCTCCTTTCCACTTACCACTAGAGATAGAAACTAAAAATCATGGGGCTTCAGGCTGTTAAAAGCCTAAAACAACACAAAACAGAACAACAAAAAAATAAGGTGGGTTGGACAAACTTACTTAAGACTTGACTTATACTTTGTGAAAATCATATATATTTTATCCAAAATCAACTGATACATAGATGGTAAAGGCCAAAATAAAAGCCCCAATTTCCAAATTGCCAGACAAAGCAAGACCCAGCCAATATATTCTCTTTCTGCTGGTCTGCCTTCACTTCAAGGTTCAGGAGGTAATACATACACACAGATTTACCAACTATAGGGATATTACTCATGCTTGCAACATAATTGCCATGTAATATATTATTTTTAAAGGACCAAGTCCTCTTTGAAAAGGATGGCCAGTGTTCACATAGATGCCACTGAGATGCTAGAGATTGTACTTTGGTCTAGAATGATTTGGAAAAATAGTTTATACAAACTTTTTATTACAGTCTAACCAAAGAAAAGTTATGCAATGAAAACAAGATCATATAAGAGTCTACTTAATCAACTCAATTAACCAGGTCAACTCATGCTTCATTACTGCTTAAGAAGGAAATAAAAATCACCTTGACAATACTAAAATCTTAATCTGGTCTAAATTTATTTTTAAAAGATAAAATATTTTTTGAACAAGATATTTTCTCTATCTCTATATGAAGATTGAACACCCATAAATACAGAACAAAACAAAAACAAAAATATTTTGATGTGAACTTTAAAGGCTTGGAACCTAACAATGTGCACAGAAGTTTGTTATTGTTTTTTTACCGCTTTTATTCTAATTTGATGTCTAGCCATCTGCCCCCCCACAAAAAAAGCCACTGAATTTCTACAAAGTACGCGGATTTAATATGGTAAATAAATAAGTATAAAGAAGACAAGAAGACTGGTGTTTATATATTTAGTGTATTCAGACACATAATTGGACATTTTACTCAACATTTAAAACTAATCTCTGTAACATTTCATTTTTATAACTGTGTGAAGTAGCTCAAAGTTAATAAATTTGCTGACTCCTATTAATCAACTCAAATTTTATCAATAAATTTATAATTTTCCTGAAGCCTGTCTTTATATACAATTATTGGTTAGATTTATAGATGAATAAACTAATATAAAAAGTCTAGAAATCGATCTAACATTGTCATTTGACTCTTTGTTTTTTTAGAATCATGGTCTTGCTCTGTCACCCAGGCTGGAGTGCAGTGTTGTAATCATGGCTCACTGCAGCTTTGACATCCTGGGCCCAAGAGATCCTCTTGCCTCAGCCTCCTGAGGAGCCGGGACCCAGGTGCAGGCTACCACAACCAGCTACAAGAATAGGCATTTTTGACCAATGATGCTGAAACAATGAATGTCAATGAGCAAAAAAGAGAGCGTCTATCCAAACTTTGTATGACATACAAATATTAACTCAAAACAGTGAACTAAACTCTAAAAATTAAAACTGTAAGTAACTAAATAGAACACTGGAAAAGGTGTGACTTAGATTGGACTAAAATTTTAGATATGACAACAAGAGCATGCTCTATCAATGATAAATTGTACTTCATCTTACTTTACTAGAAACTTCTACTCCACAAAATATGTTGTGAAAAGAATTAAAAGAGAAGCTAGAGGCTTGGAAAATATTTGCAAACTATGTATTAGTAAACGGTTTGTATCAAGAATATCTAAAATCTTTCAAAACTCAAAAATAGGATACTGAACAACTCAATAGTAAAACAAATAAGCATAGGAAAATATGTTCAACATACTCTGGCACTAAAGAAATGCAAATTAAAGGTCCAAGGAGATTTTACTGTACACCTGTTAACAATGTCTAGAATAAGAGATTGGGCATACAAAATATTATAGAGGAGACACAACAACTCTAACACTCCTGCTGATAGAGACGTAAAATATTATGACAGGTTTGGGTAATAGTTTGGCAGTTTCTAAAAAAAAAAAATGAACATATACTTTGCATATAACCCAGTAATATCATTCCTTGGTATTTAGCCAAGTGAAATGATAATCCATTTACATAAAAACCTGTAAATGAATATTAATAATGGCTTATTTGTAATCTCCCCAAACTGAAAACTATTCAAATGTCCCTTACCTGGGTCATGGATAAACAAACTGGGAAAGACTCATAAAATGAAATAATATTCAGCAATAAAAAGTAAAAACTCTTGATAATACCTACCAATATGAAGGAAGTTCACATACTTTATGCTGCATGAAGAAAGTCAAGCTCAAACAGCTACATATTGTGTGATTCTAGACCTTCTTGCAAAGATAACTCTATAGGGACAGAAACCAGATTAGTAGTTATAACTGCCATGAGGGAAGAGGTGATGGCAGAGGAGCAAGGTTGCGTTTTCAAGGATAATATAATTCTTTTATGTTTTCATCGTGATGGTGGTTACATGAATATATATATGTTTGCCAAAATTCTTAAAATGGTAAAAAGTGTGAATATACCTGATGCAGTTTGGCTGTGCCACTACCCAAATCTCATCTTGAATTGTAATCCTTACAATCTCCACTCTGGTGCTTGCTGCATCCTGTGCTGCACAAGGGTTCAAAGACCTAAGAGGGAATGGTGGGAGATAAAGAAAGACACAAACACAAATATAGAGAAAGCTGGGCCAGGCGGTCCAGGAGGTGAAGGTTGTCAGTCTCTCCAGCCCCAACCTGTCCCAGTGTTCTTTATTTTATATGTTCACAAAGCAAATAGCAGAGGAAGGGTGCAGTTACTTAGAACAGCCTGTGGTTATTATTTTCATACTTCAGTTAACATACTTCAGCTAACAACTATTTTGCAGCAAGGTCAGTGAAAGCTGGTTATCTTTTTCTAGGCCCGTCTGTTTTACTCCGAGACATACACATCCACCTATTATGGTTTCACTTCTCTGAAGTTCAACCAAAATTCACAGCGGCCTTGCTGCTGATCCCCCAAGAGCAGGTGGGCTACTCTGGCTCTCTACACTCCACGTGTTGTGGGAGGGACCAAGAGGGAGGTAACTGAATCATGGGAGCATTTTCTTCGATACTGTTCTTGTGATAGTGAGTGAGTTTTTATGAAATCTGGTTTTATGAGGGGGCTTCCCCTTTGCTCAGCACTCATTCTCTCTCCTGCAGCCCTGTGAAGAGGTGCCTTCCACCAAGATTGTAATTTCCTGAGGTCTCCCCAGCCATATGGAACTGTGAGTCCATTAAACCTCTTTTCTTTATAAATTACCCAGTCTTGGGTATTTATTCATAGCAGAATGAGAATGAACTAATACCTAATGCAAGTTAAAATCCTAATAATAATAGATGTTTTCACTATAAAAATAAACTCCTACTCTTAAACTAGCTCAAAATCAACTGTAAAACTGAACTTCTAAGTATGGCAGAAACAGGAACTATTAAAAATACAGAGGGGCCCAATCAGTCCACTTCAACTACTTTAGCTTTCTCATATATTCAGAGTGAATGAGAAAGCAAGGAAAAAGAAAAACTTATAATATTAAAAGTATGGTATCTTTCAAATGTTTATGTTTAATAAAGTAATGCTTTTATCAGCACCAAAAAAAAAAAGCAAATGCGGTGGCAAATCCCACAACAACCAATTCTGTGCTTGTCGTAGAGAAAAGTCAACTCTATTATTTGTTTGGTTTTTTTTTTTACATTTGCAGCATAATTTGCTAATGTATTTTTAGATTTTAATACTTTTTATGTCTTAAGCAGAGTTAATATCCTTAAAGCAATAAAATTTCATGACAGAAAAGTGAAATTTGATACTGTGTATCATTTCACTTATTTTTGCCATAGTCAAAATATTTCTTTCTTTAAAAATATATAGCAATTTTTGTATGCACTCTTAAGTGAGAAAACTAAATCTTGTCCCCTTACCATTTATCACAAGTTCAGTCAAATTTTATAAACAGCATTGTATATGACAAAATAGGTTTTAATTTTTGTAAAAAAAGTTTTCTTTGATGTTTTGAGTGATAGTTAAATAATGATCTCAATAGCTCAATTTTTCCACAGTCAATATCTCAAAATGCAGTGTCCAAAACAGCAAGTCTCCTTGTTAGTATTTACTTGAAATATTTCTGAAATAGCTTTTTGGATAATGATTTAAATTGCTGACTTTTTTGGAATATGGATAACAAAGCTTACATCAGGATATGAAATAATACTAGTTCTGCCATTTCCTTATTGTCGCAAATTCTACAAATCAAATTGTTTTTCACATGATTTCTTGGCAGTATATTTTTGACAGTTGTCCTTTTAGTGATGATTAGTTCAGTAAAAAACATCAGATGCATTCTATGTCATAATTTATGGCTACATATAATTGAAAAGCATTGAAGTAGACTCCAAATGAAGAAGTTGATGGTAAAGCTATCAGTGCTACTGTATTGTGAAAATTCTATTCTCCCCTAGAGGTACAGATTTCCATAGAAATTTATTTTTCTTAGTATTCCATAACCCTTCCAGGGTATTGCCTTTTTTTATGATGCACAAACAAACATTTATCTAACATTGTTGGTAAGTATATTCTTTAGAGTGATGATCATATTGGGTTTTCTAAAGAACAATGACATTTTAATCAACTGCCACTACCCAGTATTCTCTATGCATTTTTAATGCATCAACAATTTCAAACAATGTATAGACATTTTAGAAATTCAAATAGGAATCGCAACACAATTTTAGAATATATTAAGTATATTTTTAACTATTCAAATAATTATTTTTATACATTTCCTAATTTTCTTTGTTATACATTTAAAATGTTCTTTTTTATTTTTATTTTTTTAAAAACTACATCTGTATAGGGCATGCTGTTCTTTTACGGCTGGGTTAACTTGCATTCAAAGGCTTCATTTTAATTGGATTTAGCTAACCCAAGATCATGTTTTACAGAGATCTAAGTCCCCAGAGTGCTCTTTTACTTTCCAATGGCATCATGCTGTTTCTTGGTATTCTTTAATTCTCTTTGCTTTATGAAACAATATTAAAGAATTTCAGATAAGCTTTTTGAACAGAATCAAAATTTAAGCCAATTCCTTGATGTTAATAACTGCTTTACCTGAAACAGTAACACACTAAGAACATAAGAAGCCTCCAAATGAAGTCAGTAATTTTTTTTGAGACCGAGTCTTGCTCTGTGGCCCAGACTGGAGTGCAGTGGTGCCATCTGGCTCCACTGCAACCTCCACTTGCCAGGTTCAAGGGATTCTCTTGCCTCAGCCTCCCAAGTAGCTGGGACTACAGGCACGCACCACGATGCCCAGCTAATTTTTTGTATTTTTAGTAGAGATGAGGTGTCACCATGCTGGCCAGGCTGGTCTTGAACTCCTGACCTTGTGATCTGCCTGCCTCGGCCTCCCAAAGTATTAAGGCATGAGCCATTGCACCTGGCCCCAGCAACTTTTTTTAGAGTTACAGTATCCTTTAATTTGCAATTTACCTCATTTTTATTGGTGGCGGCCAATCCAGGATATATTCCTGTAGTTGCTTAACCCTGATTATCCTGATTTGAAACCAAAATATTAGACAGATACATATATATATGCAGATGGATACAGATAATTTTTGCACACTAAAGCACAGCAGAATTCATTGGCACACCACAATAAACATTTGCTTCTTTTTATTTTTATTTATTTATTTTTTATTGCATTTTAAGTTTTGGGGTACATGGGAAGAACACTCAAGATTGTTGCATAGGTACACACATGGCAATGTGGTTTGCTGCCTTCCTCCCCGTCACCTATATGTGGCATTTCTCCCCATGCTATCTCTCCCCAACTCCCAAACATTTGCTTCTTAATCTCTGCTGGTCAACTGAGATTCAGCTGATGCTGCCGTTGGCTTGTCAGAGATTGGTTCAAATCTGTGGGTTATAATCACATCTACTCCACATGTCACTTATATCTTTGAATCAGTGGCTTAATAAGGCAAGATTTTCTCAAGGTAAAGGGCAAGAGAACAAACCCAGCCATGTATGCGATAATCAAGCATTTTCTTATTTGCTATTCATTCCACTGGCCGAAGTAAACCGTATGGCTAGGAAGGAAGAGATCTTTTGGAAAAGGAAATACAAGTATAGTAAGTGTTACAAAAGATATGTAGATAGTAGTACAGAAATAGGTAACACCCTGTTAAATATAGACAACAAGGTACTATTCTGTGAATGAGGTCTGAGTGTTCAGCAAATAATAGTTGGTTAAGTGAAGTTCAAACATAAAGGATAAATAGTTATATAGAGATAGGATGAAGAAAGTAGATTACAAGTTGGGGGTGGGGGGAATAGTAAGAAGGCAAAGGGAAGAAAGGGCTTGGTATTAACACAATAAGGATTTGGGGGAAAGCAAAGGACAGACTGGAGTTTCAGGCAATTAGTGTACTATAGGCCATGCTCCAGGTTGTAGTATTAGGACAGTAGAATACATAGATTGTAAACAGAGAAGGGAGACAATCAGAACTGCAATTTTAAAATAAACATTCTACCTACAAAGTAGAGTTGGACATGGCTGGAGACTGTCGATGATTCCTCCAGTGCTTTTCCACCTACCTGCCACTCACCCACTGACAACCCTCGGACTTCAGTTAGAACCTGATATATATATTTACTTATACATACTGCTCAAAGGAATTTGTTCTGAATGAAGTAGTTGTTTTAAAGGAAGTAAACACGGAGAAAAATTGATCCCTTGCTTTATATCAAATTAAGTATATTCTAAGCTGTTTAGCGTTTGTTTTTTGTAGCATGGGAAAATGGGCCCCCAAACAATATTTTATCAATAATATCAATTATATACAAACACCGTAAATAAAACAGTGTTGACAAAATAGCCTGAAACTCAGATCTTAGCAAATAATTATGGGTAGTTTATGGGGAAAACTGGGGCTAAATTATAAGGTTTCTACCCCAGGGATTCAAAGGCATATAGTTTCTATTATTCCTTCATAAAATATATGTGTATTTTAGATATTTTTTTCTCTTCATGGAAGTGAAAATTTCTCGACTATGCAGGTTTATGCAGGTATAACTTACCTTAGAAAAGACCTGCTTCTTTGAACTGAAACTCACGTTAGTTTTTTTTATAAGTAATCAGTCTATTTTTCAGCCTTACCTCAAGCTAGTTAACTAGAAATTCAGAGAAATATAATCGAAACACATTATTTCTGATGCAATTTTACCTTGGTCTACTAGTTTGTAAAACAGTAGAAGACTGAAGGATTGTGGAGTGCAGAATAACAGGAAAACTTGTCCAAGACCCACCCAACTGTAATCTTCCTTCACCTTCCTCTTTTTTGCTGCCACCCTGCGGTGTGATCAGTTTGAATCTGGAAGCCAGCTGTCTTGGGCACTGCTGGAGAGGTGATACCTCATCTCGGCAGCCTTATATTTTCCTCCTTCCATCTTTACTCCTTCCTTTGGGGGCTTGAAGATGCTTTGCATTAGAAGAAATGGAACCTAAGGGTTGATTTGACATGTTAGTTTTAGAGTCAGTGTTCCAACTATGTCACATTAGGGTCTAAGAGTTCAGGGGTCTAAGCAAAAGATTATAACTGAGTGTTAGTTTCTTTTAAGCCTAATCGAAAATTAGAATCACCCAGGGAGATTCTGTGCCCTGGCCCTACTTCTAAATGTTCTGAATTAATTGGTTTCAGGTGAGGCCAGACAGGCTTCATTTTTAAAAGCCTCCAGGTCATTCTAATATACTACCCAGGTTAAAAATGTCCCAGTTCTTTTAACAAGACCTTTAGAGCTCTATCAACAAAACACAGTGTGCTCTTTATAGTAAGGTATCCTTGTAGTTGCTTTATGTGCTCCTAGAAATTGTAAGAAATTAATGACAAAACTGTAAGATTTTTACTGATTATAAACTGTAATTGTCCTGCCAAAAACATTTTCACAGAATATTAAGTATATGTAATATTAGCCTTACTAAGTCTATTGTCCATCCAGAAGTAGCAGGGTACTTTATATTTGGTTCTAAAACTACTCAAGCAGAACCTATCCACCCATATATAATGTTTAATTTTTCTCTTTGTGTGTATTTTCAGTCAAGATGAATACAGAGTTTAGTTGTTGCATTATTTTTCTACTTAATATTATTTTACATGGTCCAATATACTTTTGAAATTTTTGAAATGATGTTAAGCATTTTCCTATTATTTTGCTTCTATAAAATTATTTTTGTTATAAATATGACAGTGATTAAGTCATTTTAAAAATTGGCTGCATCAGTAATTTTTTTCCTTCTCATATAATCAAAATATATAAATACCTTACAGAATCATAACATGTATTTCAAAATGTCTTTTTTAAAAAATGAGTGTCATTATAGTATGCAAATTAGAGGATAGATGGTAAATGATACTTCATTATTCAATTGATTGGCCTTTATTAATATATGCTTGTTTACTAGCATGTTTATATTTTTATTTGTAAAGTTACTGGTCATTTGCAATAGTTTAATCATGTATTGTCTGCTTCTATATCTCACTAAGTAACTTTTGAAATTTTAGTGTCACTTAATACACTTAAAAAGTCTCTATTTCCATTATTTTTTCATTTTTAACCAAATGTATTACCAAAATTCTTCTCATATATTCTCAATGTATTTTAAATGTCTATGTTTTTGTGTTGTATAAACGTTATGCTTTATATGTCAATTATATTTGTCCTTTCCTATGTTATTATAGTATTCAGAAAAGTCTTTAAAATACTACAATCAGATGCAGTGCAAATTTTATTTGTATGCAGATGTTTTTTATGAATTGTTTATCTCAATACACATGAAAACTATTTTGTTGTATAGTTTAAAAAGAAGCTGTAGATTGATACCAAAACCATTTAATAAATGACCCCTTTTCCTCTTAATGTTGAGAGACTGCAAATGATTTTTTTTTTCTATAAAATTGCATGGTCCCTGGTGTTCTATTGCAACATATTTTTGGATAAACAGATAGTCCCAGATGTAAGATGGTTTGACTTATGATGATTATTTTTCCAAAATATTAAGATTTTCTTAGAATTCATAGAAAGCTCAATGCAGGCATCCATTAGAGATTGATGTGGTCACCAGTTCCCTTTTTTAGAGACAGAGTTTCGCTGTTGTTACCCAGGCTGGAGTGCAATGGCAAAATCTTGGCTCACTGCAACCTCTGCCTCCTGGGTTCAAGCAATTCTCCTGCCTCAGCCTCCAGAGTAGCTGGGACTACAGGCACGCGCCACTATGCCCAGCTAATTTTTGTGTTTTTAGTAGAGATGGGGGTTTCACCATGTTGACCAGGATGGTCTCGATCTCTTGACCACCTGCCTTGGCCTCCCAAAGTGCTGGGATTATAGGTGTGAGCCACCGCGCCCGGCTGGTCACCAGTTCTTAATTGCCTTTGTTACCTTCTATGCCAGCCAGAAAAATAGAATAGATCAACTTCTCTAGCCCTATTAGGGTTGAGGAAAACATTTGGAAGTGTGCATAGCATAGGATGAAAGTCTTTTTAAATCCTTAACAATAGATCTATATGTTATATTACTCCTAGAGAATGGAGTTTTCCATATTTGTAAGTATTACACAAAAGAAAAACTTCTGTCATCTGTCATATGTATAACCATAGCACCAGTGGTATTAAGTAAATATCTATGGGTGTTTGTTTGAATAAGTGATCACGTGTGTTTGATGTCTCCATTAAATTCAAGGAAAGGATAACTTATTTAAAGCAAATGTGAAAGAGCAAACCCCAGCAAGGTGTTACATTTCGGTATTTCTTTTTTTGTATAGGTCTACTCTATGAGACAGTGAGAATATAATCCCTATATTTCCCATATAAAATCCCCTATATTTTGTCTTTTAATCATAGAATAATACAACTGTTTTTTTTAAATGTTAATGAGCAAATATGAGATTATGTGAGTAGGTAGGTAATCTATAAACATAAAAATTTTATACGTGGAAGAGGATATAGTTTTCCCAAATTACACATTTTTTAAATAACAGACAAAATGAAAGTGGAGAAGGAAAATAAATAATGCAATTTAAAGCTGTTGTGATAGAGATAGAAAATCAGGAATGAAAATCCACACTGCAGAAACTAATCACCAAGATACAACACCAGGTTTAAACAGTAGTGCATTTTGTTGGGTGTAATATGCTGAAGTCTCAAAAACATCTGTCAATAATCATGGCACTAATTTCTGAAAACCCTGTCATTACTGACGAAATGTTAAAGAGTTACGCCAGGCTCATGGCTCACGGCTCATGGCCGGGCACAGTGGCTCATACCTGTAATCCCAGCATTTTGGGAGGCCAAGGTGGGCAGATGACTTGAATCTAGAAGTTAAAAACGAGCCTGGCCAACATGACAAAACCGCATCTCTACTAAAAATACAAAAATAAGAAAATTAGTGGGGTGTGGTGGTGCATGCCTATAATCCCAGCTGCTCAGGAGGCTGAGGAGAATTGGTTGAACCTGGGAGGTGGAGGTTGTAGTGAGCTTAGATTGTGCCACTGCACACCAGCCTGGGTGACAGAGCAAGACTCTGTCTTGAAAAAAAAAAGAGTTAAAAAATTTTGGATTGAGACAAACTCTTCATGAAGAGCCTGTTCTGTAAGTATATAGACATCTATAAATACTTTAGAATATGAATTATAAACAACCCAATAGCAATGTTTTTGGTCAGGTGGCTAGAGTTAACAAAACTGTAATGTCCATTTACTGTCCTTTTTGGAGCTGTCCTGAACTAGATTAATTGAATTTTCAGTTTTAATTGAAATTTACTTTTATTTTACAAAGACCCAAATGTCTGGGTCAAATAATGCCATATGCCTGGATAACATGTGTTTTAAAGACTTGCTTTAAGCCTGGAGGAAAAACATAAGATAAATAACAGCACTCTAAAGATTTAGCAGTAGAAATATTGGAAAGAGGGATACTTCCATAGGATTCCAATGTGAGACCAATCACTGATTGAAAAGAAATGTTCTTAGATAAGCCCTCATTTTAAGATTTTCCCTGCTTTAAAATCATAGAGTTAATTTTTCAGTTAGGTAGCCATATAGTTTACACCTATTAATCAAACATTTTGTCAACATAAATATGTTTATGAAGCATTAGGTGAATGATACATAGGAATTTATTCCAAAATCCAGTGTTTTCCAAGCAACCATTTATGGGACAAAGCCATAAAAAAAAAAGTATCCATTGACTCAGGGTAAAATGAGAAAAGGAACATACAATGCTTTGATTATTTTTGTAAGTAGATAGGTTCAAACTATTAACAAGGGTTTGACATTGTTTTCTCAGTCAATAAAGGAAAATACTGAACCTCTAAACATGGTATTAATATAATAAAACACACAAATTGGAATAACATTTAAGTAAATTACATGTGAAAGGAAAATACCTATCCTGTTGAAATCATTTGGCCGTTTGGTATCCCCCAACTAAATCTCTGGTTGAATCGTAATCCTCAATATTGGGGAGAGACCTGGTGGGAGGTGTTTGGATCATGAGGCCAGTTCCCCCATGTTGTTCTCATGATAGTGAGTGAGTTCTCAGGAGATTTAGTTGTCTGGAAATGTGCAGCACTTTCTATCTTTCTCTCTCTCTCTCTCTTTCCTCCACCATTGTGAAGATGTGCCTGCATTCCCTTCACTTTCTAGCATGATTGTAAACTTCCCCGAGGCCTCCACAGCCATGCTTCCTGTAAAACATGCAGAACTGTGAGTCAAATTAAACCTATTTTCTTTAGAAATTACCCAGTCTAAGGTAGTTCTTTATAGTGGTGTGACAAAGGATTAATACAGAAAATCGATACCAGAGAAGTAGGGCATTACTTTAAAGATACATGAAAATGTGGAAGCAGCTTTGGAACTGAGTAATGGGTAGA
The DNA here is from genome assembly GCA_036589455.1 of Ateles fusciceps. Taxonomy (NCBI): domain Eukaryota; kingdom Metazoa; phylum Chordata; class Mammalia; order Primates; family Atelidae; genus Ateles; species Ateles fusciceps. Next base: position 2,848,967 of record JAZHEH010003445.1, read on the forward strand.
GGTTGGAACAGTTCGGAGGACTCAGAAAAAGGATGATGAGGGAAAGTTTGGAACTTTCTAGAAATTTGTTGAATGGTTTTGACAAAATGTTAGTAGTGATACGGAAAAGATGGCCAGGCTGATGAGGTCCCTGATGGAGATTAGGAACTTAATGATAACTGGAGTAAACACCACTCTTGTTATGCTTTAGCAAAGAGACTAACGACATTGTGCCACTGCTCTAAATATCTGTGGAAATTTTGAACTTGAGAGAGATGATTTAGGCTATCTGTTGGAAGAAATGTCTAAACAGCCAAGTGTTCAAGAAGTAAGCTGGCTGCTTCTAACAGCATGTTCTTATATGCATTCACAAAAAGAAGGTCTGCAGTTGGAACTTAAAAGGGAAGGAGAGTGTAAAAGTTTGGAAAACTTGCATCCTGACCATGTGGTAGAAAAGAAAAATCAAATATCTGGGGGAGAAATTCAAACCAGCTGCAGAAATGTACATGAATAGAGAGGAGCCAAATGTTAATTGCCAAGACAATGGGAAAAAATGTCTCCAGGGCATTTCAGAGAGTTTTCCAGCAGCCCTACCCATACAGGCCTGGAGGCCTTCAAGGGAAAATGGTTCCATGCACTAGGCCAGGGGCCCCACTGCTCTGTGCAGCCTTGGGACACAATGCCCTGCTTCCCAGCCACCCCAGCTCCAGCAATGGTGAAAAGGGACCAAGTTACAGGTTGGGCCATTGCTTCAGAGGGTGCAAGTCCCAGGCCTTAGTGGCTTCCATGTGGTGTTGGGCCTGAGGGTGCACAGAAGGCAAGAGTTGAGGTTTGGGAGCCTCTGCCTAGATTTCAGAGGCTGTATGGAAAAAACTGGATGTCCAGGGAGAAGTCTGCTGCAGGAGCAGAGCCCTCATGGAGAACCTCTACTACGGCAGTGTGAAGGTAAAACATGGGATTGAAGATCCCACACAGAGTTCCCACTGGGGCACTGTCTATTGTAGCTGTGAGAAGATAGCCACTATCCTTCAGATCCCAGAATGGTAGATCCACTAACAGCTTGCACTGTGTGCCAGGACAGGCTGCAGGCACTTAATGCCAGCCATGTGAAAGCAGCCTCAGGTGCTATACGCTGCAGAGCCACAGGGAAGCAGCTGCCCGAGGCCTTGGGAGCCCACCTCTTTCATCATTGTGGACCCAACATAAGACATCGAGTCAAAGGATACTATTTTGGAGCTTTAAGATGTAATGACTGCCCTGCTGGGTTTTGTACTTACATAGGGCCTGTAGCCCTTTGTTTTGGCTGATTTCTCCCTTTTGGAATGGGAGCATTTATCCAATGCCTTTATGCTCATTGTATTTTGGAAGTAACTAACTTGTTTTTTATTTTATAGGCTCATGGGTGGAAGGGACTTGCCTTGTCTCAAAAGAGACTTTGGACTTGGGACTTTTGAGTCCACCAAGCCTGGGACTACATTAAACAGTCCATTTGAAATTTCCATTAACCAACCTTAATCTTTGTGGCACAAGGGAAGGTGTCTACAGTTTTGCCTGTCCTAAGAAAAATCAGTTAATTTTAGAACCACAAGTATTTTCCAGGAAACACTCCCATAATCACATCATCTTCTTTGCATACCTTCCCTTTCATCACTGAGAATTGCCAGTCTGTAAGTGGGATGTTTATGTATAGAAGAAATCTACATGGAATACATGAAATAATATAGTTTCAACTCCCCAAGGTAATTATTCAGAAATCTTAGTTCTGATTATATAGGTTCGTAAAGGAATAATAAGTAAACAGATGTGAGTCAAAATCATATGTCTTCTTTAGAAATAGTAGTTTTATCTTGGAGGTAATCTTCCAGTTACTGCCATTTGCTGCTTTATAGACTTAGCCTCTTTGAAAGTTTGGTCAAGAGGAAAGATGATTATCAGTTTCTTCTGTGATTTGTTCAAATTTCTCTTTAAAGAGTGGCTGTCTCAAATGAGCTGCTGAAAAATAAGCAGCCAATATTAAGATATGTATGTGTCCGTATGTGCACATATGTACACACCCTATACACTCGTATGCACATGAGTTTGTATGTTGCATACTAATAAACTTAGAACACTATGGAAATTTCTCAGAGGCCTTAATTTGTGAGAAAAAATGACTACACATTCCTTCTTCTCACATGATTACTGGACTATGGTACATTTTCCTATTACTGACTGTGTTGATAGTTTATTGCTGACAATAGCTATCTACTCTGCTTTGCCAACCTCTGCTGTTTTAACTGCTTTTCTTTGTTTTTATACACAGTTGAAAGTTTTAAGATAAATAGCAATTAAATTATACAAATATGTTCAGTGGCAATCATCAGCCTTTTCTGCGACAAGCCAAATAATGAGACTTTGACAGTATTTAATGAGTTTATATTCCATTAAATTTAAATTACAGTAGAAACATTTTTTTCAGTGCTAGATTATAGCAAGTGCAAAATTCAGAAGCAACTCATCTTAGTTGTCTATGTATTAAGAATAGACCATTATTATTGACATTATGAACATCTTCAGCATAAGGTGATAAAAGCTAGCTTTTTTCAGGATCCAGTGAAGTGGAGATTTTACAGTGATTAGATTTAAATACGCAACATATTGAAAATTATTTCAACTATTTGATATTTTTCCAACAAATAAATGTGTTACTTATTTCTAAATTTGCACTTAATTTTTATTTAACAATAATTGTAGACTAATGAAAGGCATTATAAAATATCCTTAGTTTGTTAGGGAGAGAGTAAAGTGGCAATGTCAAAGCGCATGTGAAGTTTTATATGTAGAAATCTAATTTATGTACATCTCATTTATATATGTCTCATATAGGTGTCACATATATGTATACATAGGATAGGATAATTTTTGGCAAAGCACTCCTCTGTAAAAATCTACAGTTTTTAATTATCTTTAGTCATGTTATCTCCTGGACAATCCGTATTTCTTTTCTCTGTCTGATCAGACTCAGTCTCGTCTCTGAGGTCAAACCAAGACTCATCTGTTGTGTCAAAATTATATGGAGTACACTTCAAAACATGAAGCATTTTCTTCTTTTCCATTCCTTAACTACTTCCTATAAATTGTACATATGTTTAAAGTGCTTCATTATTGCCAAGCTCTCAACTAAATGAGTTACTGTTATTTAATATGCACATGGTTTATTTTGTCATCCCTATAGAAATATACATTCTTGGCAGTTATTGAATACAAAATTCTCTATCTTTTCATAGAAATTATTCAATGTCTCTTTCATGGTGTTCATGCAAGACATATTTATTGCTTTGATTTTTTTGGACAGATGACTGATGAATTTTTTAACATGAAGCAATTGCCAGAAGCAGGAAAAGAAGGATGGATCATTCCTTAAATTCAGAATGTCAGGTGTATTTACCCAGTCAATATATATCTAGCCTTATTAGTAGATCTTTCAAACTAAAACCATTTAATATAGGGATCTATAGTACCATTTCTACCACTTCTCTAAGCACCAAACTAAACAAACAATTACTGAAAGCAATTTTAAAAGAACTGAAAAAGACATGTTATAAAAATACATATCTAAAGATCTTTGTGAATATGCTTCCTTATTCAAATTGTTATTACAAGCCATATTTAATTAAATTTAAATTCAATTTAATGTTAAATGTTAACTTTAATTAAAATATTAAAATTACAGACAGGCGTGGTGGCTCACACCTGTAATCTCAGTACTTTGGAAGGCTGAGGCAAGTGGATCACAAGGTCAGGAGATTGAGAGCATCCTGGCTAACATGGTGAAACCTAGTCTCTACTAAAAAAAAAAAATACAAAAAATTAGCCAGGCATGGTGACAAGCACCTGTAGTCCCAGCTACTTGGGAGGCTGAGGCAGGAGAACCCAGGAGGCAGAGGTTGCAGTGAGCCAAGATCATGCCACTGTACTCCAGCCTGGGTGACAGAGTGAGACTCCCCCATCTCAAAATAATTAATTAATTAATTAATTAAAATTACTTATGTATTTTTTAGAATGATGCTATAAAAGGAGCATGTTTCTTGTATTCACAATATCAGAATTTCAGTTCTTGCTGTTCACTTCCTCTGTAAATGTTTGTATATCATGTAGTCAATCTGAACCTCAATATTATAATCTATACTATTAAAATTTGATTACTATCTACCCATCATCATTGCCAATTATGTTGTTTCTTCATGCTTCTTTTTCAAAATTAAGAGAAAATATTTGAAGTTTTAGTTATAAAAAATTTTTTTGAAAGAATGTAGTTTTTCCTCACTGCCAACTGTATTGAATACCTTTTCTCCTTTTGAAATTCTTGTCAGTTTTGTTGCTGTGTGTAAAGATTTCATGAGGATTTTTCATGAGCCTGGCATTATTCTGAGTGCTTTGTAAAAGTATTAAAGTAGTTAAGCCTCATCTCAACTTCATGAAATACTTAACTAATACATATATATACATATGTTTTTTGAGACAAAGTCTCACTCTTGTCCCCTAGACTGGAGTTCAATGGCACAATCTTGGCTCACTGCAACCTCCTCCTTTCAAATTCAAGCGATTCTCCTGCTTCAGCCTCCCGAGTAGCTGGAATTACAGGCGTGTGCTCCCACGCTGGCTACTTTTGTATTTTTAGTAGAGATGGGGTTTCACCATGTTGGCCAGGCTGGTCTCGAACTCCTGACCTGAGGTGATCTGCCCACCTCGGCCTCCCAAAGTGTTGGGATTACAAGAATGAGCCACCGTGCCCAGCCAATACTTAACTAATACTATCCTCGATTTGGAGATGAGGAAACTTATGCAAAGAAGTTGAGTAAATTGTATAAGACCATATTCTAAGAGGTGGTGGAGTTAAAATTGGAATCCAGACAACTTAAGTCCAAAGGCTGTCTCATAATTCCTACCATGCTTTTCTCATTCTCCTTTTACTTTCCTGGCCCTATTGTTTCACTACTCAAAAGCCATAATATTTCCATTTCTCTTATAAATGGCAAGCTTATCTCACAATGTAAATATTCACTTCTAGAGGAATTTACTCATGAGTGGCTCCAACTCAACATCTCCTACTCTCCTTTTGCACTCAAAATGCTTGTTGAAAAGTTCCACTTGTGCCTTAAAGTGTTATCACTTTGAATTCAAAATGTGCTGTGGCAGTTTAAAGAAGGCACAAAGAAGACAAAGTCTGCTTCATCATAATTCAGACAGTTCTATTAGTACTTGCCCAGTGATTAAGGCTAATGATATGTCTCCCAAAACCTCTGGCTAATAGCATTTTAATATTCACTGTCATTTTTTCCCTTTTTCTATATGTTCTCTTTTTGTTATTGTTCACTATAAGCTGTACTCAACAGTTTATGTCAATTTTTTTTTTTTTTTTAATTTTCTTAGTCACTTTCACACAGGAAAGATTCTCAGTATCTAGTTTTACCACAATACTTTCTCTTCCACAATTCCTGTCTTAGTCAATTTGTGTTGCTATAAAGGAATATCTGAGTCTGGATAATTTAGAAGGAAAATTATCTCATGTTTTTGCAGGCTGTACAAGGTGCATGATGCCCACATACGCTTTGATGAGGGCCTCACACTGCTTCCACTCATGGCAGAAGGCAAATGGGAGCCAGCAAATGCAGAAACCCTATGGGCAAGAGAGCTAGCAAGAGAGAGGCAGGAGGTTCCATGCCTCCCCCTCCCGCCCCCCGCCCCGCCCCCACCCCCCGAGATGGAGTCTTGGTTTGTCGCCCAGGCTAGAGTGCAATGGTGAGATCTCGGCTCACTGCAACCTCCACCTCCCGAGTTCAAGTGATTCTGCCCCCTCAGCCTCCTGAGTACCTGTGGGACTACAGGCACATGCCACCACGCCCAGCTAATTTTGTGTGTGTGTGTGTTTTTAGTAGAGATGATGTTTCACCGTATTGGCCAGGCTGGTCTCACACTCCTGACCTGGTGATCCGCCCCCCTTGGCTTCCCAAAGTAGTGGGATTAGAGGCTGAGCCACCACGCCTAGCCGGTTCCATGCTTTTTAAACAACCAGCTCTCAGGGGTACTTCACGTGCTTCAAGATTAAGGACCCACTCACTACAGCAAGGAGTGTACCAAGACATTCATGAGGAATCTGCCCCCATGGACAAAATACTTCCCGTTAGGCTTTACATCCAACACTGCGGATAAAATTTCAACATGAGTTTTGGGAGACAAGTATTGAAACTGTAGCATGTCCTTACTTCATTAATTTTTTAAAATGTCGCCTGTCAGTGATGCAGCAGTATTACTCTTTTTGTAATATTTTAAGGCCTATATTCTCTAGATAAGCCTGTATGAGTTGTTCTAACAAAAGTCCTCCGTATGTGTCAAATTAGTCCTCAATTATTGCTGTGCAACATCTTCCTTTAAATCCACCTGGAATATTTGGCCACCCTTTTCCAGATATTCCATGTTCACACTACTCTTTACTTTTAGTCACATATATATTTTCTTCTCTCTAGAAAAGTAGCTCTCATTTTTTTCCAATTATTAAGATTTTTGTTTTCATCTAAGATTTGTATTAAGACCTAGCATCTCCACAAAACCTCTGCTGCTACCCTAGTAGACTGTTGTCTCTTCTCTAAACTCTTAGGTCACTTTGCATGTGTCTACTTATTTGTTTCTTACCAGGCAATAGTAGTTTGTGCTTTCTATTCATTTCTATTTTTAGTCCTATGATACACACTATATCTTATTACTTGTATGTGGGCAGAATCATTTATTTGCATAACCATTCTGTAACACAGAGTTTAGAATATATTAGGTATTCAAATATGAGGTTGCTGATACAAAGTATTTCAGCAAAACCAGTTTGAAAATATAAATAACTATATTAATTAAAATGCTTAAAAGTAGATCTAATTAATGTTCTTTAAGCAGACAACTAATTTATCAGACTAAAAATGTTACATATTTTGAAGGTGATTTATCAAAAAGCTGATTTTAAAATGTTATTGTTTTGCAAAAATATTTTGCTGTCCCAAATTTTTGACTCATAACTAATTAACCATGAATATATATTTCAAAGTGTGGTGAGTGAATCAACTGAAATAAGAAAATAAAAAAGTTTACAAAGCATAAGCTCAAGAGAAAAAAAGCTAATATATTAATCAAGGTTATTTAAATGTCATTGGAAGTAGGAGGTTTTTTAATGTTTATACTTTTTACTTTCAGAATTTGTTAGTACTTCAAGTTTATTTAAAATACTTTTGGTTTGATTGTTTAATGGGTAAAACAATCACTGTCTAATGGGCTATATTTTTAGTGCTTTTAAATAAAATGTATTCAAAAAAACAAATGAAATACCTAATAAAAATTCAACTTTAATGAAATTCAAACAGCTATTCTACCAATTGCTTTGCATATTTTTTAGGATGATGCCATAGAAGAAACATGTTTCTTGTATTCAGAATATCAGAGTTTGAGTGCTTGCTACTTACTTTATCTGTAAATTTGTGTATATGGTTTAATCAATCTGAATTTCAATATTATAATCTATACTATTAAAATTTGATTACTGGCATTTCTGAGTTGTGGGTAGACATAAGATAATAAATATGAAAACACATTATGAAACTCTTGGAAAGTAGAGAACAGCAAATATTGATTGAATCTGGATATTAGGAAGCATTAAAGCAAAAAAGTTAACTGTACATTTAGATTATTCTTCTATATATTCCAACCCAATTATAAAAGACAATATACTTATAATTAAAAGTGGAATGCTATGTAGATATTACAACTGATACCACAGAAATACCAGGAATAAAATGAGCTACTGTAAACAATTGTATACCTATACATTTGATAACCTAAAATAAATGGATAAATTCCTAGAAATATACAACCTATCAAGACTGAATCATGAGGAAATAGAAAATCTGAACGGACCAATAATGAATGAGTAGAGATTGAATCAGTAATCAAAAAATTTTCAACAAAATTAGCCAAGGACCTGATGCCTTCAATGGTGAGTTCCAACAAACATTTAAAGAATTAACACCAATCCTTCTCACACTCTTGCAATAAATTGAAGACAAGGGGACACTTGAAAACTCATTTTATGTGACCAGCATTACCCTGATACCAAAGCCAAACAAGGACACTACAAGAAAAAAATTACTGGTTAATATTACTGATGAACTTGGATGCAAATCTTCTTAAACTACTAGCTAACCAAATTCAACAGCACATTAAAAGGGTCATACACATGGTCAAGTGGGATTTATTCCAAGGATACAAAGGGAGTTCAACATATGCAAATCAGTAAATGTGATAAACCACATTAAAAAAATGAAAAGTAAAAATGATACAGTCATCTCAACAGATGCAGAAAAGGCATTGATAAAATTCAAAATTATTTTGTGATAAAATGCCTCAACGAATTAGGTTAGAAGGAATGTATTTCAACATAATAAAGGCCAAATATGAAAAGCCCACAGCTAAATATAATACTCAATGGTGAAAGCTGAAAGCTTTTCTTCAAGATCAAGACCAAGGCAAGGATGCTCACTTTGACCACTTCTGTTCAACAAAGTGTTAGATGTCCTTGCCAGAGTAATTGTGCAACAACAATAAAGGTTACCCAAATTAGAAAGGAAAAGGTTAAATTGTTCCTCTTTATACATGTCCTGATCTTACATGCAGAAAACCTTAAAGGCTCTAACAAAAAATTTCAGAACTAGTAAACAAATTAAGTAGTTTCAGCATACAAAATTAACATACAAAAATAAAGTGTTCTGTAGAGTAACAATAAACCATACAAAAAAGAAATTGAAAAAACCTAATTAACAGAATAAAAATACTCAGAAATAAATTTAACCCATGAGGTAAAAGATCTGTACACTGAAAACTATAAAACATTGATGAAACAAATTGAAGACAGAAACAAATGGGAATTTTTCTCATGTTCTCAGATTGGAAGAATTTGTATTGTTAAAATGTCCATATTACCCAAAGCAATCTAAGGATCAAATACAATGTCTATCAAAATTCTAAAAACAATTTTATTGAAACAGAAAAAACAATCCTAAAATTCATATAGTATCACAAGAGGCCCCCAAAGACATAGCAGTCTTGAGCAAAAAGAACAAAGCTAGAGGCATCCTACTAGCTGATTTCAAAATACTCTATAAAGCTATGCTAATCAAACAGTATATTACTGGCATAAAAACAGGCATATAGACCAATGCAATAGAATAGGGAGCCCAGAAATAAATCCACATATGTATAGTCAATTGATCGTTAACAAACGAGCCAAGATCATGTAATGGGGAAAGACAGCCTGTTCAATAGTGGTGTTGAGAAAACTGTTTGTCCACATGCAGAAGAATGAAATTGGGCAATTATCTCCCAACCATGTACAAAAATCCACTCAAAATGGATTAAAGACTTAAACATAAGACCTGAAACTTCAAAACTATTAGAAGAAACCATAGCAAAAAAAAAAAATTATTGACACTGATCTGAGCAATGATTTTTTTTAATATGATCCCAAAAGCACAGGACCCAAAACAAAAATAAACATTCGTTTTGGAAGGGATAAACTAAAAGGCATGTGCATACAGACATTCATTTTGCAGAGTGAAACATATTTACCACAAGAAGAATTTTAAATAGCATTTTCATTTAAATTTTGTTTTCAGTTATATTGAGGGCCTGTCCAATTCTAAATGTCTTTCCCCAAATCGTGCTCACACCACATATTTTTTTTCATGTCCTGATTATAGCTACTCTAACTCTAAAGAAGGAAGTGACTGGAAGCATTTGTTTCACACAGGCACAATCTGTAAAGATAAGCAATTTGATTAGATGAAATTACTAAAAATTTTCATCCATTTCCCTGAAGTCTTCAGCAAGTATACCTTCAATCTAGGAAGAACAGCAGCAGTTCTCCCTGTTAGTCTGTATGTTCTCAGTAGCAGAAAAAAAAAAAAAAAAAAAAAAAAAAGAATGTAGAAACCTAGAGGCTACTTTTACAGGAATTCTGTTCAGGATTTCTTCTTTTGTGTTTTCAACATGTGCGTTTCATTTGGAGGAAATGATAGCCATATGGTTTTGATTCGTTTACACTCAGTTCATAAAAGTTATGTGTTTTAAAAGGTATTTAATGTCCACAGAATTTCTGAGCCTTTTTATAAGCCAGTTTATAAAAACCAGTAACTTGTATTTTGCTAGTATATGAAATAAAATACCAAATGGCTTATATTTGCTAAAAAAAAGTAAAACTCTCAAATCTATGAATGGATATATATTACAGAATTACTTGTTATTTCCACTTTCTTACCCCCTCGGATTTTGTTTACACATTCTTGGTGAAGTATTGAAGTAATTATTTACAAAGCTCATTAAAATGTTTTAGTGAATTCTATGGCTAATTCATTGTCTTTTAGTTATTTTTTGTAATACACAAAATTTTCATCCAAATTCCACTGAACTTCATGCAAACATTTTTACGATCTTATAGCATTTATTTTGAAAATAAGACATTAATTTGAGCTGTTTGTATTCTGCTGACTGGTTTGTGCTATTAGGAAATTCCAGAAGCCTGAAACATATATTTTAGAAAACTGTAATTATAACAAACTTTTAGAGCTATAGTTTGCAGTTATTTTTTTCACAAAATTATTTATCCAAGTGAAAAGTCTAATTAGTAACGAGTATTATTTAGCACTAAATAATTCAGAAATTCAGAACACCTTATAGACAAGCATATACATTGCAGATTCTGGTAACTAAATAAAGAACATAGTTCAAGTTGGTTTTCAATTGCCAGTGGAAAAAATAAACATGAAGTGGAAATAAATGAAAATAAGAATTTCTTATTTGTTTTAAATCAGTTTTATTTCTCAAATTGAAGATTTATTTATTTTTTTTAAGTTTGTTTACTGTCCTGGGTCCAAAATAAACTCTTTCACATCTCTTCAATCTTTTTTTTTTTTTTTTTAATGCTTCAGCAAACTCACTAGTTACCATACTGGGTCCATGGTAAGATTCAATGATATCATAAAATCACCATGCTTTGTCAAATAGTATATCTCTTACAGTCTCCTCGATAGCTAATTGATGAATGGCATTCCTTTGGTGGGCAGAGTATCTCTCTGCTCTGCATAGTTACATATTTGTTCAAAAGCAAATAATTTGAGAGAACTTACATTACCTTGAAAAAGAAAGTGATTTTCTAAAACCATTATTTTGGGGTAATGTATACTGTCTGTATATATTAAAATTTTCATGTGCAATTATTTACTTTTTTACTACAACACTGATTTTTACAGTGGTTGTTCTATGTATTACAATATGCATACTTTATCAAAGTAGGATAATTACTATGCCACTTGCTGAAAAATTAAACTTACAATATTAAAATGCTTTTTACCAACCACCACCCTTTTTTAGCAATTGTTGTCATATATTGAAATCTGTGTAAGTAATGATTTTGAAAGTCATTATTAACTGTATTTACATTTTAGTTTTTCTTTATTTCATCCTGAAGATTTGAGTTGCCATTGGTGTCAGCTCCTTTTACCCTAAAGAGGCTTCTTTAGCAATTTTTAATAGTGAAGTTCTACTAGTGATATATTTTCTCAGCATTTGGTTATCACAAAGTTTTAATTACACCCATTTCTAAAGAATTTCCTCACTTTATAAGAAATACTTTGTTTAAAGTTATGATGGTAGTTTCAAGTTTTTTTAAATTTATTTTACTGTCTACTCTGACTTCATTGTTCTTATTCAAAAATCAGCCATCTCTTATATTACATCCTTCTAGGTAATTTTTTGTTCCCTGGTTGGCTTTAAGTTTTTACATTTTGTATTTGGTTTTTTACCGAGTTTGCCGCTGCAATTTCTAGATATGCTGTTACTTACATAAATTCTGAAGTTTTCTGATCTACATGATTCTAGATGTTGATGATCTAAGCTTTGCACTAAATTTTTTAAATCCTAATTATTTATATCTCTTTCAGGGACTACAATCATACAAGCAATATACCTGTTAATTTTTATTTAATGGGGCACTGATCTGCTCATTTATTCTATTTATTTTTTTAAACCTGCTTTTTGTTTGTTTGTTTTTTACTCTATGTTCTTTAGTGTAAATTACTTATCTTGCTATCTCTTCAAGATACTTTTTATGCTATCTTTACTTTGTGTTAATGTTTACCCAGTGAAATTTTACATGTTGAATTCTATAATCTACATTTGGTGTCTATTTCTCTGCCATGATTTTCCAAATGTTCAATTTAGGTCAAGCTTTTGCTTTAGGCTCATGAATATATTTATAATAGCTGTGTTAGTATTTTTATCTCCTATTTTCAACATCTGGCTCAAATTGAGTCTGTTGACACTTAAAAAATAAAGCTATGCATTATGTTATCCTCTTTCAGTGGAGATACAGTATTTTTTAAATGCACATTGTATAATAGGGGTGATACATTGCAAGAAGCTAAATTATAATGTGTTCCTTTAGAACTTAGTGAGATTTTATGTCTCAGATAATAAAATACTGACAGCTTTTTCAAGCATGAAGACTCATTTACTTAGAATATAATTTTGATAGAAAGATGACGGTGTGGAGTATACTATACCTACAAAGTACTGATTCTGAGCTACTCTCTTTGAAAAAAAATTTTTTCATCAAATCATATACTTTCCCAGCTATTGTTTTTCATTCAAAATCTGCAGGTAATGCTCATCAGACTGACATGAGAGTAAGAGAGAACATTGCTTTATTGTTATTGGTCCTATTGTTGGTTTAGATTTTACTTTTTAATTATTGCAGCAATTTTAATTCTCTATGAATGAGAAATTGATATAAATAATTTCTTAGACATGTTTATGAAATTATAACAAAGAATTTACACTCTAATTGCATGTTTTATATATTTAACAAAACAGAAAAATAAAAATATCCTTTACTAAACTATTTTATGTTTTTACCTTGGTAATGTGTTTAGAAAGTTGCTTTTTCAGAAGTGTAAGATTTATTTTATGTTTTATATTATTAGAAATAAAGAAGAAATAAAAGCTCTTATTGACAATGTGAAATTGATTTTATCCTATGTTTTTTTCATCCATAGAATACATACTTAAAAATGAATTTTGGCCAGGTGTGGTGGCTCATCCCAGCACTCTGGGAGGCCCAGGCAGGTGGATCATGAGGTCAGGAGTTCGAGACCAGCCTGACCAACATGGTGAAACCCATCTATACTGAAAATACAAAAATTAGCTGAGTGCGGTGGCACACACCTGTAATCCCAGCTAGTTGGTAAGCTGAGGCAGGAGAATCTATTGAATCTGGGAGGTAGAAATTGCAGTGAGCCAGGGTCACACCACTGCACTCCAGCCTGGGGGACAGAGTGAGACTCTGTCTGAAAAAAAAAAAAAAAAAAAAAAAAAAGAATTTTATACTGATTTCAATATTTCAAAATCATATAATGAACCATTATTTAAAATACACTCAATAATATTTGAACATGACTAAACTAAAAACATTACTTTAAAAATATATTATGGTACTAAATAAAATGTGTGTTCTTACTGAATACATTACAAAGTCTCAGATGAATATAAAAGCAGACAGGATTATACCCATATGTAAGAGACAGTAAAATATTAAAGATGTAGGTCCTTTTATTCAAAAAGCTTTTGATTATAAAATAATATACTTAAAATAAATTCAGAGGTCGTAAATACTTATTAATTACAAGTAGCTTAATAGCTTATTTAGATTTCCATTTAAGATCTCCATATTTGTAATATGGTATCTTAACCATTAGAGTTCGTTTCCAGTTTAGCCTCAGTGTGTATTAAGTCTTCCAAGATAAAACATGAGGGAAAACCAGATTGTGCCTTCACTTAAATTTTCACAGATTCTAAAAATTTTTTATAATAACATACCATTTCTACCTAAAACCTCATATGTGTAATAAAATAAAATAAATCTTAAAAATAATCTAGCCAAGTGCATAGTAAAAATGTCCAACCTAGAAGAATTACATTCTCAAAGATCAATATTTCTCTCTGTCAGTGGAGTTCAGTCTGCAATCTGGGTGCATCTGGGAATGCCATCTGGGCTTACCATGTATGTTTTCCCTATGGTACTTGGGGATTAAGGGGAATAGATAAGAATATAAGGTGAATGCTATTTGCTGTGCTGTGCTGCCATGATGTCCTTTGCTCTACCTCCAGAGTCTCTGTCTTATGCCAGTATCCATGAAACTGGGGCATATTAACTTGTAAGGCTTTAAGCAGAACAAAATCTGAGACCTGTTAGATTTCTTGACGGTACCTATTAATCACTAGTTATGTAATCTGAAATATGCTATGTACTAGAGAAAATATATTATGAATATCACAGTGAATAATATCCACAGTGAAAAAGACCCATTAGCAAAATGCTGTTATTAATGCTGTGAACAAAACAAGCAAAAATCAGAGACATAAATAAAAACAATATGTAGGACTGAGAGGAGGCTTGGGATGGAGCTTATAAAGGATTGTCAAAAAATGACTCATTAACAGACTTTGAAGATGAAAGGTCAATTTTAAGAAGAACCCTTTCAACAGAAGAACTAGAAGAATGGGTTACAAGAGGAATCAGCACATGCAGCGTATCTCAAATGACAGTAGTATAGCTAGAGTATATGGAGTGAGAAGAAGAATGAAATAGACATAAAATGGGTGTACGGTGTTAAAGAAAAAAACATATTCTGACACTTCTTAAAACTGGCAAGAAAAACTTTCAGGGATTGGGCTCAATTCAAATTGAATCTAAAGTAAAGACAGCTGAGGATCTGAACCCAGGGAGCAGTGCAACGGGGTCAGCAGATGAAAAATTACTAAGAGGGGGACATCAAGGGTAGGGCAATTCTTATTCAACTGACCCAACAAAATTCTTGAGATAGGCAGGCCAAGGACATATGCATAAGGGTGGGGTGAAGGAATTTGAGAAGATAGTAAAGATGATCAGATATCAAAGGTGAAGGGAGGAGTCTCACAAAAGAGTCATAGAATGATTCTTGCTAAGACAAGGTTATTGGTGGATGATGGTTTTGGTGTCAATGGACAACGTGAGAATTAGAAAACATTTTATAGGCCATAGAAAGCAGTTTACTTTCTATTTAAGATACAAAAGATAGGCATGATAAATTTTTTTATCAGAAGAGAAACAAGATAGACTTTTTTTCAAGGGTATAACTTCTGCTGCTATGTGAAGAGCCAGGACTTTAAATCAGTGATATTTTGACCTAGTAATGAAAGTTGATTATCAAAACTTAACTAATTTGTATAATTTATATGGAAATTCTATTAAAATATCCTTCTCTATATTTTTCTTTTATTACAGTTAAAATAGAAAGTGAAAAGTATGTTACATTATCTATTATCAAAGTTTTTCATATTTATACCTTTTCCTTGTGAGACTGAAATTGTTTCTTTAGATTTTATTTTTAAAGCTTTATTTCATAATTTTAGTTAAGTATTACACAAGTGATACTTGCATGTTTTTGAAAACTCATCAGTACAGATAAACAAAGGAAAAATTGTTATAAGCCATTTGTTATTACTATTCAAAAATAAACACTATTAAGATTTTGATATATAATGTTCCAGACTCTCATGTGTGCGTGTGTGTGTGTGTATGTGTTCATATATACTTTTTTTCAATTTGTTTTGGGGGGAACAGATGGTGTTTGGTTACCTGGTTAAGTAATTTAGTGGTTATTTCTGTGATTTTGGTGCACTGTTGCCCAAGCAGTGTACATTGTACCCGATGAATGTGTAGTCTTTTAACCCTTGTGCCCCTCCCACTCTTCCCACTGAGTCCTCAAAGTCCATTGTGCCATTCTTATGCCTTTGCATCCTCATAGCTTAGCTCCCACTTATAACTGAGAATATTTGATGTTTGGTTTTCCATTACTAACCTACTTCATTTAGAATAATAGTCTCTATTACATCCAGGTTGCTGCAAATGCCATTATTTCATTCCTTTTTATGGCTGAGTAGTACCCCTGTGTGTGTGTCTGTGTGTGTGTGTAAAACATTTTCTTTATCCACTCATTGACTGATGGGCATTTAGGCTGGCTCTGTGGTTTTGCAATTGCAAATTGTGCTGTTATAAACATGTGTGTGCAATTTTTTTTTTTTTTTTTTTTTTTGTATAATGACTCCTTTTCCTCTGGGTAGATACCCAACAGTGGGATTGTGGTATCAAATGGTAGATCTACTTTTAGTTCTATAAGGAATCTTCATTTTATTTTCTTTTTTTTTTATATTCAGTCTCTATAGAGACTGTCAAAAATTGCCAATGCTGACTCTATTTCAAGTCTTCATGGCGGGATATTGGGAAAAGTTTTCAATTAGCAATAATCGTGCCTCAGATAAACCTCATTGGCTACGATATTGCCACTGCACAAAGCTATTTTCTACAGTGGTCATAGTAGTTTGCATTCCCACCAAGAGTGCAAACATGTTCTCTTTTCACATCTATGCCATAATCTATTATTTTTTTTATTTTTAAATTACGGTCATTCTTGCAGGAGTAAGGTGGTATCACATTGCGGTTTTATTTGTATTTTCCTGATAATTAGTGATGATAAGCATTTTTTCATATGTTTGTTGGACATTTGTGTATCATTTGCTAATTGTCTATTCATGTCCTTAGCCCACTTTTTCATGAGACTGTTAGTTTATTTCCTGCTGATTTGTTTGAGTTCTTTGCAGACTCTGGATATCAGTCCTTTGTTGGATGCATAGTTTGTGAAGATTTTCTCCACTCTGTGGGTTGTCTATTTATTCTGCTGATTATTTATTTTGCTGTGCAGTATCTTTTTAGTTTAATTAAGTCCCCTCTATTATTTTTGTTTTTGCTACATTTGCTTTTGGGTACTTGGTCATGAAGTCTTTGCAAAAGCCAGTGTCTAGAGGGGGGTTCTCTGATGTTATCTTCTAGAATTTTTATGGTTGCATGTCATACATTTAGGTATTTGATACATCTTGAGTTGATTCTTATATAAGGTGAGAGATGGAGATCCTGTTTTATTCTTCTGTATGTGGCTTGCCAATTATCACAGCACCATTTGTTGACTAGGGTGTCTTTTTCCCACTTTATGTTTTTGTTTGTTTTGTCAAAGATAATTGGCTGTAAGTATTTGGCTTTATTTCTGTGTTCTCTATTCTGTTCCATTGGTTTATGTGCCTACATTTACAAAAGTACCATGCTGTTTTGGTGACTATAGCCTTGTAGTATAGTTTGAAGTCAAGTAATGTGATGCCTCCAGATTTGTTCCTTTTGCTTAGTCTTGCTTTTCTTCATTTTCTTCCATATAAATTTTAGGATTTTTTTTTCTAGTTCTGTGACGATTGATGATGGTATTTTGATAGGGAATTGCATTAAATTTGTAGATTGCTTTTGGCAGTATGGTCATTTTCACAATATTGATTCTACCCATTCATGAACATGGGACATGTTTCTATTTATGTCACCTATAATTTCTTTCAGCAGTGTTTTGTAGTTTTCCTTGTAGAGGTCTTTCAACTCCTTGGTTAAGTATACTCCCAAGTATTTTATTTTTATTATTATTATAACTACTATAGAAGGGTTGATTTCTTGATTTCATTCTTGGCTTGATTGCTGTTGGTGTATATCAGTGCTACTGATTTGTGTACATTGATTTTGAATCCTGAAACTTTACTGAATTAATTTACAAGTTCTAGGAGTTTTTTGGATGAATCTTTAGGGTTTTCTAGTTAAACAATTATATATCGTCAGTGAACAGTGACAGTTTGATTTCCTCTTTACCAATTTAGATGCCTTTTATTTCTTTCTCTTGTCTGATTGCTCTGGCTAAGACTTCCAGTACTATGTTGGACACAAATGGTAAAAGTGGACATCCTTGTTTTGCTCCAGTTCTCAGGGGAAATGTTTTCAACTTTTCCCCATTCAGTATAATGTTGACTGGGTTGTTCATAGATGGCTTTTATTTCCTTAAGGTATGTCCCTTCTTGATTATGGTAGATTATCTTTTTGATATGCTGTTGAATTCAGTTAGCCAATATTTTGTTGAGAATTTTTGCATCTATTCATCAAGGATTTTTTTGTAGTTTTGTATTTTTGTGTGTTTGCTTTTTTTTCTCTATGCCTTCTCTTGGTTTTGGTATTAGGGTGATACTGGCTTCATAGAATGATTAAGGAAGGATTCTTTCTCTATCATCAGAGTTAGTGTCAATAGGATTTGTACCAATTCTTCTTTGAAGGTCTGATAAAATTCAGTTGTGAATTCATCTGGGCTTTAACTTTTTTGCTGGCAATTTTAAAATTATCATTTCAATCTTGCTGCTTGTTATTGATCTGTTCAGAGTTTCTATTTCTTCCTGGTTTAATCTAGGAGGGTTTTATATTTCCCTGAATTTATTAGTCTTCTCTAGGTTTTGTAGTTTGTGTGCATAAAGGTGTTTATAGTAGCCTTGAATAATCTTTTGTATTTCTGTGTTATCAGTTGTAATAGCTTCCATTTCCTTTCTAATTAATTTACTTGCACTTTCTCTCTTCTTGGTTAATCTCACTAATGGTCTATCAATTTTGTTTCTCTTTTCGAAAAAAAAAAACCCAAAACCACAGCTTTTTGTTTTATTTATCTTTCTTTTTTGTTTGCTTCAATTTCATTTAGTTGTGCTCTGATCTATATTATTTCTTTTCTTCTGCTGGGTTTGAGTTTGCTTTGTTCTTGTTTCTCTATTTCCTTGAGGTATGACCTTAGATTGCCTATTGGTATGCTTTCAGACTTTTCAATGTAAGCATTTAATGCTATGAACTTTCCCTTGGCACCATTTTTGCTTTATCCCAGAGGTTTTGATTGGTTGTGTCACTATTATTGTTCACTTCAAAGAACTTTTTAATTTTATCTTTATTTCATTAATAACCTAATGATTACTTAGGAGCAGATTATTTAATTTTCATGTATTTGCATGTTTTGGAGTTTATTTCCAATTTTATTTCACTATGGTCTGAGAGTGTATTTAATATAATTTTAATTTTTTTCATTTCAATTTTTTTTTTTGAGATGGAATCTCACTTTATCACCCAGGCTGGAGTGCAATAGCATGATTTTGGGTCACTGCAACCTCTATCTCCCAGGTTCAAGCAATTCTCCTTCCTCAGCCTCCCAAGTAGCTGGGATTACAGGTGTGTGCCACCATACCTAGCTAATTTTTGTATTTTTAGTAGAGATGGGGTTTTGCTATGTTGGCCAGGCTGGTCTCGAACCTTTGAGCTCAGATGATCCACCACTTTAGCCTCCCAAAGTGCCGGAATTACAGGCATTGTGCCTGGTCTCAATTTTGTTAAATGTATTCAGATTTGTTTTGTGGCCTTTCATATGGTCTTTCTTGAAGAATGTTCATGAGCTGATGAATACAATGTATACTCTGTAGTTGTTGGGTAGAATGTTCTCTAAATATCTGTCAAGTTTATTTGTTCTAGAATATAATTTAAGTCCATTGTTTCTTTGCTGACTTTCTGTCTTGGTGAACTGTCTGGTGCTGTCAGTGGAGTCTCCCACTATTACTGTGTTGCCATCTATCTCATTTCTTAGGTCTAGTAGTCATTGTTCATAAATTTGGGAGCTCTAGTGATAGGTACTCATATATTTAGGATTGTGCTATTTTCCTGTTGGATTAGAAGGACAGTTTATCATTATACAATGCCCCTCTTTTTCTTTTAACTGTTGTTGCTTTAAAGTCTGTTTTGTCTGACATAAGAATAGGTACTCTTGCTCATTTTAATGTCCATTTGCATGGAGTGTCTTTTCCCACCCCTTTACTTTAAGTTTATATGATTCCTTATGTGTTAGGTAAGTCCTGAAGACAGCAGATTCTTGGTTGGTGAATTATTATCAATTTTTGCCACTCAGTATGTGTTAAGTGGAGCATTTAGGCCATTTACATTCAGCATTAGTATTGAGATATGAGGTACTATTCTACTCATCATGCTAGTTGTTAACTGAATTCTCTGAGTATTTTTTTCATTGTGTTATTGTTTTATAGGTCCCGTGAGATTTATGCTCTAAGAAGTTTCTATTTTGGTATATTTTGAGGTTTTGTTTCGATACTTAGAATTCCTTTTATCAGTTCTTATAGTGCTGGTTTGATAAAATTATCTCAGCATTTTTCTGAAAAAGATAGTATCTTTTTTTCATTTATGCAGCTTGGTTTTTCTGAATACAAATTTCTTGACTGCTAATTGTTATGATTAAAGAGGCTAAAGATAGGACACTAATCCCTTCTAGCTTGCAGGGTTTCTGCTGAGAAATCTGCTGTTAATCTCATAGGTTTTCTTTTACAGGTTACCTGATGCTTTTGCCTCACAGCTCTTATAAATCTTTGCTTCATCTTGATTTTAGATGGCCTGATGACTATGTGCATAGGTGATTATCTGTTTGCAATGGTTTCCTGGGTATTTTTTGAGCTTCTTATATTTGGATGTCTAGATATTTAGCAAGACCAGAGAAGTTTTCTCAGTTATTCTTTCAAATATGTTATTTAAATGTTTAGATTTCTCTTCTTCACTGGGACCACCAATTATTTTTAAGTCTGGTCATGTACCATAATCCCAGACTTCTCAGAGGCTTTGTTCATTTTTTAAAAAATTCTTATCTTTGACAAACCTGACAAAAACAAGCCATGGGGAAAGGATTCCCCTGTTTAATAAATGGTGTTGGGAAAACTGGCTAGCCATGTGCAGAAAGCAGAAACTGGACCCCTTCCTGACACCTTACACTAAAATTAACTCCAGATGGATTAAAGACTTAAACATAAGACCTAACACCATAAAAACCCTAGAAGAAAACCTAGGCAAAACCATTCAGGACATAGGCATAGGCAAGGACTTCATGACTAAAACACCAAAAGCATTGGCAATAAGAGCCAAAATAGAAAAACTGACCTAATTAAACTCCAGAGCTTCTGTACAGCTGAAGAAACAATTATTAGAGTGAACCAACAACCAACAGAATGGGAAAAAATTTTTGCAATCTACTCATCTGACAAAGGGCTAATATCCAGAATCAACAAAGAACTAAAACAGATTTACAAGAAAAACAAATAAACCCATCCAAAAGTGGGAGAGGGATATGAACACTTTCCAAAAGAAGACATGTATGAGGCTAACAAACATATGAAAAAATGCTCATCATCACCGGTCATTAGAGAAAGGCAAATCAAAACCACATTGAGCTACCACTTCATGCCAGTTAGAATGGTGATCATTAAAAAGTCTGGAGACAACAGATGCTGGAGAGGACATGGAGAAGAGGAACACTTTTACACTGTCGGTGGGAGTGTAAACTAGTTCAGCCATTGTGGAAGACAGTGTGGCACTTCCTCAAAGACCTAGAAATAGAAATTCCATTTGACCCAGCAATCCCATTACTGGGTATATACCCAAAGGATTATACATCACTCTATTATAAACACACATGCACACATATATTCATAGTGGCATTGTTGACAATAGCAAAGACCTGGAACCAACCCAAATGCCCATCGATGATAGACTAGACAAGGAAAATGTGGCACATATACACCATGGAATACTATGCAGCCATAAAAAACGATGAGTTAATGTCCTTTCATCATGACATGGATGAATCTGGAAACCATCATTCTCAGCAAACTGACACAAGTACAGAAAATCAAACACTACATGTTCTTACTCATAGGTGGGTGTTGAACAATGGGAACACATGGACACAGGGAAGGGAGCATCACAGACTGAGGTCTGTTGTAGGGGGCCAAGGGATGGACAGCGGGGGCAGGGTGAGGAGGATGGGGGAGGGATAACATGGGGGAGAAATGCCAGATGTAGGTGACCAGGGGATGGAGGCAGCAAACCACATTACCATGTGTGTACCTAGGCAACAATCCTGTATGATCTGCACATGTACCCCAGAACCTAAAGTAAAATAACTAAATGAATAAATGAAAACAAATTCTTTTTTTCTTTGTTGAATTGCGTTAATTTGAAAGTCTTGTCTTGAGGCTCTGAAGTTCTTTCTTCTACTTGTTTAATTCCATTGTTAAGACTTTCCAGTGTATTTTGCATTTCTCTAAGTGTGTCTTCGATTTCCAGAAGTCGTGATTTTTTAAATTTATACTATTTATTTCTCTGTAGATTTTTCCATCCATATCCTGTGACATTTTAAAAAGTTCTTTAAGTTTTTATTCATCTTTCTCTGGTGCCTCCTTGATGAGCTTGCTAATCAACCTTCTGAATTCTTTTTCTGGCAATTCAGAGATATCTTCTTGGCTTGGATCTATTGCTGGTGAGCTAGTGTGATCTTTTGGGGGTGTTAAACAAAGTTGCTTTGTCATATTACCAGAATTCTTTTTCTGGTTCCTTCTCATTTGGGTAGACTATGTCAGATGAAAGATCTGGGGCTCAGGGGTTGCTGTTTAGATTCTTTTGTCCCATGGGGTACTCCTTGATGTGGTGCTCTCCCTCTTCTCCTAGGAATGAGGCTTCCCAGAACCGAACTGCAGTGATTGTCATTTCTCTTCTGGGTCTAGCCACTCAGCAGAAGTACCAGGCTCCAGCCTGGTACTGGGGAGTGTCTACAAAGCGTCCTCTGATGTGTTCCATCTTCAAGTCTCTCACCCATGGATACCAGCACTCACTCTGGTGGAGGTAGCAGGTGAGCAGACTCTGTGTGGGACCTTAGTTGTAGTTTTGCTTAGGGTGCTGGTTTTCTCAAATGCTGGTTGTGCTAGCAGTAAAATTGTTACATGGACAGACTGAGGACCTCTGGTTAGCCAGGATGTTATAGGTGGTGGAGTTAGCTGTTGTTTTCTCCTTTCTTGGGTCAGGGTTGTTCTTTTATTAGTTGCTATAACGGTTTGTTGGGTTGGCCTTCAGCCAGGAGATGGTGCTTTCAAGAGAGGATCAGCTGCAGAAGTATAGGGAGGATACAATCTTGCACTAGGGTTGCTTGGATAAGTCCTCAAATTTCCCAGGCAGTAGACAGGGCTATAGAGCTCCCAAGAGACTATGTCTTTTGTCTTTGACTACCAGGGCAGGTAGAGAAAGACCATCAGGTGGGGGGCAGGGCTAGGTGTGTCTGCCTTCAGACTCTCCTTAGGCAGGGCTTCCAGTGGACACTGTGAAGGATGGAGGTGTGTTTCTCAGGCTGATAGAGTTATGTTCCTGCCAGGGTCCAACAGGCAGACCCTGACCCAAGGATGAATGAATAAATTCACTCAGACACAGATTTTCAGTGAAAAAGCTATCTGGGGTGTCTGGCCATTCACTGGAAGGAGTTAACGACCACCCCAGCCCCAACTCCCCAACTTGCAGGCTTTTACCTAGTATAGATCAAAGAACAAGGGTCTTTGGATAAACATTATTAGAGGGCAATTAACTTGAGTAGGAGGACCTCAAGGGCAGACTGGCAAAAGATTGGTCTTAGGACAACAAGCCATTTAAACTCCTTTGCATTCTCCTATTAACTGGCCTATGCTTCAAGATAAAAGAACTAGCTGCCTTCGACCTGGACCTATTCCTGCCTGAAGCTTTTGCAAAAACCTCCCGGCCTTCCAAGAAGGTTTGCAATTATTCTATAATGTTTATAATTTTGCCAACCACCCTGATTGAGCCTCCACATGTTCTCAGGGGGATTATGGCTGCCTCTGCTGCATCACACAGGTCATCAGGGAAGTGTGGGAGAGCTGACAGTGACAGGCCTCACCTAGCTTCCATGCAGCCAGAAAGGCCAGTCTTCCTCCTACTCTGACCCCCCAACAGCACCCAGTTTATACCCAGGCAGCTTGTGAGGAGCAGCATGGGAACTTGCCCCAGGCTACAAGCTTCCCTGCTGGGAAAGTAAGCAGGGCTCTCAGACTTCCTCCCTTCCCACTGCAGCCACTATGCTCCTATCTGCACTTCCTGTTCACCCCCTACCCCCCGGTTCTGCCCTGGAAAATTCACACTCAGTCAAAATTATTACAAATTTCAGCTGGAAGTTTCCTTCTTCCTGTGGTCTTTCCCCAATTTCACTGGCATCACTTCCCAAGGACTCCTGTGAGATAAAGTCAGAAATGGGTTCCCTGGGCTTCCATGGTGACTGGGAGTGCCTATAGGGCTCTTTCTGCTGTTTCTTCTACTTTTATATTTTGCAAGGCTATCTAAATTTATTTCACCTCTAGGTAAGGTTAAATCCTCAGGCTCCCAGTGAGGATGTGTGTTGGGAAGCAGAATTTCCTCCCTCACACTTTGGGTACTCGCTGTTTTTCAACTGTTTCTCAGAGTTTGTAGCAGCAAGCCACTTCTTTCAAAGGGTCTATGAATTCTTCCCGTTTTCTTGGTATGTTCCTGCAGTAGCTCTTAGAGCAAAAGCTCACAGTGTGAGTCTCCATACACTGTTCTATCCATCTGAGTGGGAGATTAAAGTTAGTCCTGCCTCCTATCTGCCATTTTTTAAGATCCATATATCAGTTTCTTTTCATTTTAAACATTGTAAAATGTAGCTACTTAGTGATTAATCTTACCATAACATTGAAATCAGAAAGCACATAACCCAAATGTAACCCATACAGTCTGTATTATTCAGCAAACTTGTATAGAAAATTAATTTCCCAGGTCAACCTATGTTCTGCCATTTTTTATAAGAGCAAAATGAATTAAGGCAATAGAGCTGGCCTGATTATATTGCCTGATTAGCAAGATGAAGCAGATTAAAATTCCTCAGTGACATATCGTGTATATAAATAGTGCTCTTGGAAGAAAGTAATAGAAGTAGCCATAATTCAGGTCAAACCAGGATCATGACCTCTTTTGATGCATAGATTTTAAGAATTTATAGCTTGATACTTTATAATAGTTCAATAACCACTACATCAATATAGACTTTGGAGGTGATTTCCCTCTTCATTGAATTTATCCAAGGCTTGAGATAAAAGATTTAATTCAAAAACATTGAATCTATTTGGGGAATGAAAAGACACATTTTATTTTCAAGTTGACTTTGAAACACTGATGACCTTTGAAACACTATGATAGTAATGTTACAACAGAGTTACAACCTATGGAATGATTGTTTAAGAATCAGAATTAGAAATCACAGTGAAACATTCTACTATGGTAAGAATATATTAAAAACAAGCAAAAAAAAGAACACATGCAATTCTGTTTTCACATATTTAAATTATATTTCTACATGGATTCAACAAAATTTATATTATTTCCCTCTAGATATTCTTTTACTCAGGAGACAAAGAACATTATATTGGGCATAGTTTTAAAAATATTCTTATAATCCATGAACTCTTCCTGTTGCTGCCTATTTGGAATCATTTAAGGCCTTGGAAAAATGTCTTACAGAAAAAAACTTGAAATATGTTGTCTCATGATAGGAGCAATGTGTTCCCCTTAGAGAACTGTGCTACAGAATTTTAGCACTTGGATTGTAAAATTATCCACAGGATAGGAAATAGAAAAGATAAGCAGCCATCCCTCTTGAAAAGAAAACTCCTGTTCTACTTTCTCCATACATAGCTCACAAGCATAGTGTATTGAAGATCTTCACACATCTGGCTTTTGTTACATGTTTGATGGAATCTTTAAGTTGTATAAATATCTAAAGTCTTAGCAATACAGATTATTTGACAAAGAACAAACTCAACAGAAATTATGGTTGTTTTGCTGCAAAGATAATTGGCAGGGAAAGCATAAAGACAAAATCTGCCAGCACTAGAACTGTCAAGAAAAGACATATGACAGGGGCATACTGAAGGTTCCCAAAAAATACAGGAACATTATGAATAGAAGATATAGGCACAATAAAATGAGTAGGCAGCTCAAACAAATAGAAGAATCTGAGAATTACTGTATTATGTGGAGGGACATGGAATACATTTTCCTTAGTGGTACAAAAATGTGTCAGCATCATGTATGATTACTTGGTTCAATGAGAATCAAAGAATGCCCTAAAGCACTATTGAGTTTTATATAGTTGCTGTTTTAAAGCAGAATATTTTGCATTTCAATAGTTAATATTTTTACATGCATACAAACACCCAGTGTTTGGAGGACCTCATCTCATGTCTCAAAAAGAGCAAGGGAAACTGTAAACACACACACACACACAAGCACAAACATACATGTATCACAAACATTACATATATGTGAATATATGTATCATAAATAGCATTACATATAATGCTAACATATATGTGTGTGTTATATGTGTGTGTATAATCACATCTATATGATTATTATGATTATATATATATGTGTGTATGTGTGTATATATATATATATGATTCATGTGATTCAGGGTATGAGAGCCCAAAAATTGGGGCTCAGAATGGTTCTCGGCTTCACCCAGGAAAACTTCAAGAACAAGCTGGTGGTCTTAGCAACTTTTGTTGAAGCAGCAGTGTACAGCAGCAGTGAAGGTTCTGCTCCTTGTGGAGCAGTGCTACCCTATAGGTAGTGTGCCCAGAGTAGCAGCTCAAAGGCAGTTCTGCAGTCCTATTTATACCCATTTTTAATTTCATGCAAATTGATGAACAGATTATGCAGAAATTTCTAGGAAACGAGTGGCATCTTCCAGGTTGTTGAGTGATTGGCATGGAAAGGGGTGGTAATTCCAAGTGTTGCCATGGTGTGGAAAATTGACATGGCAAACTGCTGGGCATATCTTACATAGAGGTGCTTTCCCATCTTCCCGGATTTAACTAGTCCTCTATCTAGTCTGCTGTCTGAGTTCCACCTCCTACCTCACAAGCACACATTATTTACAACAGAGCATTTAAATATGTAGTTTAAAATCCATGTGATTATATCCCATCCCATAATCCCATGATAATAGCATAAAAAAGCACAAAGTAAAACAAAACATGCCTAACCACAGATTGTAGAATAAGCGTTATAAAATTTCAAAGGGAACCTGAAGTCCAAGGAAAAAATTGAAGAGTAAATACTAATTTTTCTCATTGGCAAGTGGCTTTTCCGTGAAGAGGATAAAGTTTTTTCAAAATTCAAAGGAATAATAGGGTAAAAATAGTGTTCCAGGAACTAGAAATAATTTATTAAGACTAATGTTTAAATTGGTATGAAGGATGAGATGAGTGATATTGGCAATATCTCAGCCATTTAGATTTACAGAGTAGAGCTGAGTTTCTAACTGGGCTGTTCTTGAGGGTAAAAATGGTTAGGAGTTGGTCTTGTTTGTGAAATAAATGGGTAAAGTTTCTTTCATAACTGTAAGTTCATTTAAAGAAAGGTGTACCATAGCTGCATAAATAGAAATGGGCCAAATTACTTTGATTTATATTTCAAGAAGACAGAACACTTAATCTTTTCTATAAAATTTTAATAAATGCTCATAAACCTGTGCTTTGTAAGCAACGAAAATGAAAATCACTCATTAAAAGTGATTGAGGAGTTCTGCTTTTTAGAAAACAAATATTACAAATTATTTTTCCTTCAAATTTCAAAGGAAATATCTCAATTGTGTGATTCAGATGTTAATACTTTTGCATATAGCATATAAAAGTGAAGAATAATGAAAATGAGTATGTCTGTTGGCAGTAACCTGATGCAAAAAAAAAGTTATTGCTTCATTGGTACACATTCACATGTGACTTAAGAGCAAATTTATTGCTAAAATACAAATATTTTAGATGTTTACACAATAATGTGGCTTCATATGCTTATGTTAGTCACAAAATATCCCAGGACATAAATCCATTGCCTACTATATGATTAGAAAGCAGTGAAAATATTTCATAAAATATGAATTTGTTAGCAGAAAAGGGTTTTCTTTCTTAGTTGATATTCATTGCCTTCTAAAATATTCTTGGGAAGAATATGCAAATCGTTAGTAAAACTAAAATAAATTATATAAAACTGTATCTGTTTCAGATTAGGATATTTATCAATGTTTTAATTTGGGGCAGTTGAGACAAATGAATCCATTTAAATTCCAACATTTCTAATTTTGAGAAATGGAAAGTAGATTGTATCTTCAAATCATTTCTTCCTGTTCTCCTTTGTATATTCTTTTAATGTAAAACAGAGGAGAGAAAATAGATGTTTCCAGAATAAAAGCAAAGCAAATTTTATCGTATTTTAAAAGATTAAACAGGAAGTGACAGAGGGAGGGAAAGAGGGAGAGAAGAAGGGACAGAGAGGGAGAAAGGGGAGAGAGGGAGGAATGAAGGAAGGAAGGAAGGAAGGAAAATTAGCAAAAATGAGTATGTCTGTTGGCAGCAACCCGATGCAAAAAAAAAAAAAAAAAAAGTTACTGCTTTTTTTTTTTTTTGGAAGGAAGGAGGGAGGGAGGGAGGGTGGAGGGGGATGGGACAGGATAGGGAGGGAGGAGGGGGAATAGAGGGAGGAGGGAGGGGGATAGAGGAAAGAAAAACAAAACAAACAAAAAACACGCACACACAGAATTAGCACCTGTGGTAAATATTTTTTATCTCCAATCCATATAGTTTCCAAACACAGGGGTGTTGGGTATGTGCTCTTACAAAATTTTTACTAGGAGCAGCTTTGTATATGTGAGAACTAAAAGTATTGCAAAATAAAAGTATACAGTGAGTTTGTATGTAGCATCTAAATTTTGATTGTCAACTATTTCTTAGAGTCAGAAAAGGTTGGGAAATCAAGAGGTACCACAGATACTGAATTATTTTGTTTTCTTTTGAGAAGAAGTTGGTGCTAGGGAGGGGGAGAATAAAAAGGAGTACTTCTTTGGTGTTTGTGCTTGCAAACAGACCTTTCGCTGGCTAAGAAGGTCTATACATTTTCAGTGTTTATATAAAGGAAACCTAGTAGAATCAATGAAGTAATGATACAAGAAAAATTTTACTCACTCCTGGTTGCAGAGGTGGATGAAATTTTCTCAGCTCTATTGCTGATACTCTTTATTTTCAAATAATAGTTTTGCTACTGTTATCTAACAATCTTGAATTAATGTTATCAATATTGCTACCACAAATAAAATGTTTATACTCATATTCAATAATCTAATCTTCAGTTGTACCTTCTGCTCTTATTCCTCTTGTTTCTTCTGTATACTTGATGTTGGTGATGATTTATGTGAAAACAAGTTGAAATGTCCAATGTAGATTCTTGTTTTCTTGCCATTGTTTTATCGATGTATATGAGGATTAAATTATTTGTGAGTTATTGATTCTAAAATTTTGTTTTTCTATTATTCTTAATAAAATTTGTGAAATGGTTGAACAACTAGACATTAAAATGAATTTTTGTAATGGGGAACATGAAGACAGTTTATCATCAAATACAGTTTTATACATTGGCTTTTTACCTTCATTAGCTGTGACTGTCTATTGAGATACTGGACATTGATATATTGGATATTGCCTAATGACAACTGTCTATTGAGATATTGGATATTATCTATTGTCTATTGTCCTTTGTTGGTTTAAATTATATGATACTTTTCTTAGAAATGCTTTTGGACAATATCCAATATATTAATAGACAACTGTCAATAGATAATATCCAATATATCCAATATTGTCTATTCTCTATTGAATAAGTGTCTCTATTGATAATTGTCTATTGATATATTGGCCATTGATATACTGGATATTGTCTATTGATATACTGGTTGATATATTGGATTTGTACAAATATTTGTCAATGAGCCCAGGAGAGAAACACTGTGATTCTGGGGTTGCATATAATACCTAACACCCTAGAAAATTAAATGTTAGATGTTTTCCAAATTATTTTTAAGTGAAGCTACTCCATTTTGGGTGTGAACTCTCAATTCGATATTAATTTTAAAGGTACCATTCATGGTATGTGCTCTCTGGAATTAAAGTATTTTGATTTTTATATTTTACAACATCAAATCTTGTCTAGGTTTGAGTAGAGAGGAAGAGAGGCAAGTTCAGAAAAGATAAACTTTATCATTCTAATTTGTATGTACTCTAAGTTCTGCTGGAAAAGTTAAGATACATGAAAAAGTTAATAGAAAAACAATTTGAATTATCATCCTTGTAAAAGTACCATCTTTCAGTAGTTACGTTCTAGATGCTTGGGTAAAATACATATGCATATATCCTGTATACACATGTGTATACATGCATGCACTCATGCACACACATCTACACATTCATTTGTAACAACTACCACCCTGTAAAGCTGCCATAGCTAACAATTTTTTCCATTGCATATCACATTTATCTTTAAACCTAAGAAAGCAATGAAAGGAAATTTAAAATTGTCTCATGTTCTCATATATATGAAACAATTAAATTTCTATTTCTCAGCACTTTATATTTACCTCCTTTGATCTCCTTGACCAAAAACATGTGTTTACTTGTGTCTTCATGAGGATTTCTTAGCTCTTTGAGCTTCTTTGCTGTACTCCCTTTTCTAACCATAGTCAGTGTCCCTAGGACATCTCTTTAGAGTGATTCCCTACTTACTCCACTCTACCTTGGCAAGTGTGTCCACACTTACAGTTTCAAATACTATATCTGGCATTTTTCCCAGCTTTTCCTTTACTCACATCAATCTTTTCTTCTCACTATCACCATCGTTTTTCAGGTTTATCTCAGTTTACAACCAGAATGTGTCAATATCTGGATACTGACAAAAACAAAATTAAAATGAGATAAACTTTTTAAGATTGACACAATGCATATTCCAATATCAGTTTTATATGAATGATAATTAAAATTTTTGTTCCAGTCTCTATATCATTTAGCTTATGGTTTGAACTTTTACTTTAAAACTATCTCCAAATATACCATTTTGGATGTTCTTTTAACAAAATGATTTATGTTATTTCAATATATCTTCAGTAATTCCTAGATTAAACAATCTTGGCACGCAAATTTTATTTTAAAAATTATTGCAAATTCAATTTGTCTTATAAAATCACCAATGTAAAATATAAAATAATTAATTCTAAGATGGAAATTTAATGATTGGAGAATCCAGAGTTTCAGCTTCATATGTGATATCAGGATGACTAACTTCTGCACATAATTTTGCATATAGAATTTTTAAATAATCTATGTTATACTGAAAGATATAATGCATGTTTCCTGATAGAGAATGCTCTTTTTTTAAGCAAGATTGTATATAAGTTTTTTTTTTATCTAAAATGTCCAAGTTTACTTAGACCTAGTCGTGTGCTAAAATCCAAACCAAGGAAGGATTCACTGTTTTGTCACTAAAATTATTATTGCTACTACTGATTCAAAAGTTGGAGACATTATCATGTATAGTAAGTTTCAATAAAAAAACTTTTAAGTTAGGTGTTATTCAATATTGGGGGATGTGGCTGAAAAATATCCAAAGTCTTCTGGAAATACGTGCCTTTAAAAAAAAAACACTATTATTAAGATACATAAACAAGGCAAAGAGCAATAAAAATGGAAGTAGATCATTATTTTATAGCTAAAGTATTTTAAAATATGAGTTAAATTTTTTATTTAGCCTTGTATCTGATAATCAAAATAAGCAAGAAGTAACAGAAATAACAGTACTGAAAACCATTTACTTATAAATAATAATAATGTGCCTGTAGAGAATAAAAGTTACTCTAACACTGCCTTGTAATCACGACTTGTAGCTATTGTTTTATGGAGATCTACTTCAGTAATTGTTCTGGAAATTTGTTTATAGAAACAAATTTCCTCCTTTCTTGATTGTTGTATTGAGAAACCTAAATGAATAGGATCTTTGTTAGACTGTTGACATTTAGTTCATTCCTTGTAGAGAAGGAGTGTAGGAATGTTTCCATAAATATTAGACTGCAGAGATTTTGTTTGCAGAGCCCCTATCTTTTTAATCTATTTATCTGTCTAATCTATCTATTATCTGTCTATGTATCCGCCCACCTACCTACCTGTCTTGAGCTATGGAGGTATCTATGCCATCTTTTTATAAATAGAGGGAATATTCTTTAGGTTGGAATTGGCTATTTTGAAAGTTTTACTGGATGTTTTAAATTTTATTCAGGTGAAACACACCTATCCTTTCAACTTATTACACCCTTTTCAAAATATTTGAATGATGTACAGCGTGGTTTCAAAACTTGTTAACTGGGTATAATTCAAACCAGACTTGTCAGTAGCCATGCCAGTATCTACTTTACCATTTTGTACTTACAACCTTTAGAAATCCAGAACGAGGTGCCATCAGGATGAAGAAAATGACTAAGACCTGCAGTGGGATCAGTAGTAGGACCTATGCAAGACTTCTGGGAAGCCGAGGAAGGTATACAGAAGACAAGATCAGAAATTAAGGATTATATAGACATTGAAGAGGAGCTATAGTAAGTCAGGTAAATAAAAGTATTTTACTAAATACAGAAGGATCAGTGTACTCAGTCATTTAATCCTGTTAGAACATTTGACTCAAGCCAACCTATCCCCACTTTGTTTTCCTGTAATCTTAACAATTTTCAGATAATTGTTTCCTGCACTAGTATGTCAGAGTCTAAAGATAGACTCCCAGCCTTAGAATTAAAACAAAGCATCTGTTGCAAAGAATAAAGCTGCTTTTTCCTCCTCAAATAGCTAAGATCTGTAGTAAACAAAGAAAAAAAATTGTAAAGTTGTTTTGTTTCTCAAATTAGAAGTGCCAATAATATTACTGCCCTATTTGAATGGAATATACGTGATCTATCAATAATTTTAATTTAGCTTACTGTTTCTTTGTAAATTAAACCAATCCAGGCATTTTCAAAATGATTTCTATATTATTTACTTTGGATAAATCAGTCACAGTAGAAATCATAAACTTTCAGCTGTTTTAGATACCTCATGTAAGTAGATTCATGCAATATTTGTTCTCCTGTGACTAGTTTGTTTCACTTAGCATAATGTCCTTCAGGTTTATGCATGTTGTAACAAATAGTAGGTATTTCAGTTAGTTCAGGCTGCTATAATAAGATATCATAAATTGGATAGCTTAAACAACAGCATTTATTTCTCAGAGTTCTAATGGCTATGAGGTTCAAGATCAAGGTATTGGCTGATTTTGTTTCTAGGGAGGGTCCTCTTTCTAGTCTACCATCTTGATATATCCCTACATGGCAGAGAGGTAAAGGAAGCAAGCTCTCTCCTATCTCTTAGAAGGGAACCATCTTCATCTAATCACCTTCCAAAGGCTCCATCTTCAAATACCATCACACTGGGGATTAGGGTTTAAGCATATGCATTTTGGATGACACAAACATTCAGTCTATAGCAGGAAGATTTCCTTTTTTAAGGCCAAAAAATATTCCACTGTATGTATACACAGCATTTTCTTTATCCATTCAGTAGTTGGTTGACATTTAAATTGTTTCCACATCTTGATTCATGTGAATAATGACTGAAATGAACATGGTGGTGCAGACATCTCTTTGAGATGCTGTGAGTAGAGAGACATGGAGAATTGTTATTCAATGATATAAAATATCACTACCATAGAATCATTAAGTTCTGGAGATTTACTGTACAACAATATACTTACAGTTAACAGCACTGTATCATATTCCTTATAATTTACTGAGGGAAGATATCATGTTGTTTTCGTTGTTTTCTTACCCCCCCCCCCCACACAAACAAACAAACAAACAAACAAAAAAACCTCTCTTAGTTTTCCCTTAAACTTCTCCAGGTCCCATTTTAAACCACTAATGCACACAATCCTATGTATCAGTACACAAAACAGGGGTGAGTATGCATTTAAATTATAACTACATATTACTCATGAGAGAAGGGGGAGACCACAAGTGAATCCAATATTTTCTCTCTACTTCCTGCTGGTTCCTGATGTTGACATACAACTCCAGTCCTTTCTTGTGTGTGTGTGTTTTTTGTGGAATTCGTGTTACTTTTAAATTCTTATTTTACTAATGTCTTACAGTAAGTGTGAGGAGTAAAGACAGGCATGAAGTAAAGGTAAGGAAGAAGAGAAAAGTATCTTTCAAGTTCCTTGAACTGTTGAAGCATGTGCTAGGATAAGAAAATTTAGTAAAAGCATCATGTCCTTATCACCAGAGCTCTTAAAGAAGATGTGGAACAGAGATGGGGCAACCCTTCAACTCTGGCAGAAGTGACTGCTGGACAGAGAACAAATCCTGCATCAGCCTTGGCACACGTGAAAGATTGGGCAAAGCAGATGCTACACAGTTGGGCAGATGAAGAGCTGACTGGCCAGAATCTACTTCTAGCAAGCAAGTAGGCACATGTACACCCCCTTCTCTGGTCTGAATGTCTCTTCCTCTCTGGCAGGACCCCACCAACTGTGCAGCCATGGGGTAAATGTTGTGGAAGTCTTTTAGAAAAGAGAAAGATTACTTTTTTAATATTTGCTGGTGGTTGATTGACTAGAAGGGGTTTCTTTTACTTTGGGGCAGTAGCATTGTGTTCTGCCCAACACAAAAAATATCCAACACTTAGCACTCATAAAAGGCATAGGAGGGTGAAAGCAAGGACTCTTTAGCATTTAGACTAGTGGGAAGGAGAATAACGTGAATTCTAAGGGGTAAGGGCATGAGAAAGCTAATTCTATATCACCACAAATGAACTGACACATAAAGGACACCTTGGCTTTTTCCACTCATAGAAACACTCACTTCTTCTAGCTTATACTAGTAAATCACTTCTAGCCTATACTACTAAATCTAAGGTCAGCATAATCACAGTTTGGGATAACTATTTTCTGTGCTTCTAAAGTAAAGGTGAAAAGCTACATCTTTAACAGTTTTTTCCCCTAATTAAATAGATTTGTGTAAGCAAAAAACCTAAAGTCTAGGGATATTTTTTATTATTTTATTTGTTGGGGGAAACCCTTACAATTCAGCACTGCCATTTTTTTAACCTACAGGATTGAAATAATATGAAATAGGCAGGGATGAGTCATTACACGAATCATAGACATGGTCAACACGCATCTAATTTTACCCACTGAGCAAAGAGAGCTAACGGGGTTAAGTTCTTTTGAGAAAAACCAAAATGTGTTTAAAAGGGAAGACTACTACACTAGACAATTTTTTTTCCTGCATGAAAAAAAAAGGATATATGGAATTGAGGGAGGTAGAAGGTGTACATTAAACAAACACATATTATTAGTGAAATAGTTCTATCAGAGTGGAATTGGGTGTGGACCATTAGTTTATCTTTGGCAGTGATCTTATGTTTTAGGTATCTAGAGTAAGATTATTTAGCTGGGTAATGGCTGAGTAACGTGAACAGTTTTAATTTCAGTTCACAGCAAATGACGATGATCACAGATTTAGTACCTTAGTTTGTACTTCCTCTGCACCTGAATCATCGATCACTGTGAAGCTTGAGCTGAAAGTCAGAAAGCTGCATTCTTAGATAACTCGTCTGTGATTGCTCCGGGACTGCAGTTTACTTTCATCTAAGGGGTGGTTTTCTTATTAGAGAATGTAAATATTAAATACTAAATATGAGACTGAAGCCTTAAAGACATTTTATAGTGGTGGCAGGTGTTATGGCTTAGGAATAGGCTGTTTAACAAGTCAAATGCATATCATTTCCTTTTAAGCATTAACTTTTTCAAAGCAGTGGCATTGTATTTTTTGGCTTGAAATGGTGGTTTCTTCTATATTTGATTTCTCGGTTTTCTTGATAGATATTACTGTCTCCTCTAATATTTCTTCAAAACTTTCCCCTATCTGGGAGGTTTGCTTAGATGCTACCTTAGATGCCTCCTCCCCTCCTGTTTCTTTTTTTATTTTTATTTTTTTTATTTTTTATTTTTTTTATTGCATTTTGGCAAAACCATTCCAGGATATAGGCGTAGGCAAGGACTTCATGACCAAAACACCAAAAGCAGTGGCAACAAAAGCCAAAATAGACAAATGGGACCTAATCAAACTCCTGTTTCTTAAGTGATAGCCCAGAGGATGAGACTTTGGAGGTTGTAGAACTGAGGATTCTAGGTGGGAGCAGATAACTTGGATTGGGAAGTGGATTCAGCCCCAAAATGCTTAACCCACTGGTGCTAAAACGTGTCTCTTCACCTTCCAGCAGTTTCCTGTAAGCTGCTACCTCAATGTCAAGAGTCATTTTGACACTGAGCAAGTCCTGGTATTCCCGAAGGCGGCGTGCCATCTCACTCTGGGTGTTCTTCAGATCATTCTCCAGGTGCCCAGTGCTATCCTGGTAGCCAGCCACTTCGGCACTGTGCCGCTCCCCCAGCTCCAGGATCTCCCTCTCCAAGTACTCCTTGGCCCCGCACAGGCCCTCGATCTCGATGGTGGGCGCCTGCAGCTGGCACCGGTACTCGTGGATCTCCTCGCGGCTGGCCTGGACGGCCTCGGTGCTGCGCACCACCTGCTCGTTCAGGTTGGCAAACTTGAACTTGTACCATTACTCCAAGGACTGCAGGTTCTTAGTGGCCAGGGACTCATACTGGGCGCGAATCTCCCTCAGCGCCAAGCTCAGGTCTGGTTTAGCCACAGCCACGTCCACCTCAGCCGCGGCCTGTGATGACGCCTGAAGCGTGGCCAGCAGCTTGGCTACCTCCTCGTGGTACACCAGGCGCACGAAGGCCAGCTTGTCCAGCAGCGACTCCACCTTCTACTCCAGGTTCAGGCGGGCCAGAGTGGCGCCGTCCACGTCGCGCTGCTGCGCCTTCGCGTCCGCAGCTCTCCTCCTCGCAGCGCACCCATAGCAGCTGCACCTCCTCTGCCAGCCAGTAACCCTCCAGCAGGGCCTGCGCGTGCGCCGAGCTCGCCTCCTCCAGTTGCGCGCGCAAATCGAAGAGCTCGCCGATGCGCGACGGCTCGTAGCGTGGCGCTGCCTCGGCGTGGCCATGTCTGTCTTCAGCGGGCGGTTCTGCGTCTCCAGCTGATGCACCTTCGAGGAACACGTGAAGCAGTCGTTGAGGCCCTGCAGCTGCTCCTCGTTGGCGCAGTTGAACTTGTAGTCGTTGGTGCGCGCTGCCGCCTGGCTTAGGTCCAGTCTGTCAGACGCTGGCGGCCGGCGATAGGCCAGGCCGAGGCAGAGGCCGAGCACGAGGCAGAGGCCGAGCGACGTGGCCGAGGAGCAGTTGATTGAGGAGGCCACATTGCAGCGGGACACCGACTGCGAGCGGAAGCTGCCCGCGCCGCTGACCCGGAGAGGCACTGACAGGCGAGAGCCATCGCGAATACCTTGAGGTAGGAGGAAGAGGAGCACAGGTAGTGCTCCTAGCCGAAGGTCATGGTGGTGGAATGGGGCCGGGCATGCGGGCTTCGGTGGGGAGCAACAGAATAAAGGAAAGGTGTGGCAGGCAGGGCCCCCAGTCCTTTCATCATGAGCTATACATGAAACGAGGACGGGGTGAAACTGCCTTTACAGAATTACTAACTTCCTGCAGATTTAGAAAGTGCTGCTGGTCATCTGAGAGTTGACCGGGTATATAAAAGCTTCATCAATCTCTGCCACTTTTAAGAACCTTTCTATTGACAACACCACAGTTTTTTCTCAAAGATAGAGCTGCTTGATATTTAGCAGAACATTCATCTATACATTCAATATGAAATGCATAGATATCTGCAAATATCTGCTAAACTTATGAATTCATAAAACATTCATAGAGTGAATATTTTATATTAGGTATCACTTTAAAACTGGGCATAGACTCATGAACCATATAGGGAGGGTATTGCGCTTGTTAAGGATTCAGTTAAGAGAGTTAAGATGAGTGTTATATTGAATAATAAACTGAAACTATTGTACATACAAGGTATATACTTACTTTGGGTTGCAAGAGGATTCTTTCTTTTTTTTTTTTAATTGTACTTTAAGTTTTGAGATACATGTGCAGAACATGTAGGTTTGTTACATAGGTATACATGTGCCATGGTGGTTTGCTGCACCCATCAACCTGTCATCTGCATTAGGTATTTATCCTAATGCTATCCCTCCCCTAGGCCCCCACCCCTCAACAGGCTCCAGTGTGGGATGTCCCCCTTCAATCCATGTGGTCTTATTGTTCAACTCCCACTTATGAGTAAGAACATGCAGTGTTTGCTTTTGTTTTCCTGTGTTAGTTTGCTGAGAATGATGGTTTCCAGCTTCATCCATGTCCCTGCAAAGGACATGAACTCATCCTTTTTTATGACTGCATAGTATTCCATGGTGTTTACGTGCCACATTTTCTTTATCCACCCTATCATTGATGGGCATTTGAGTTGGTTTCAAGTCTTTGCTATTGTGAGTGAACAGTGCTTCAATAAACATACCTATGCATGTGTCTTTATAGTAGAATGATTTCTAGTCCTGTGGGTATATACCCAGTAATGGGATTGCTGGGTCAAATGGTATTTCTGGTTCTAGATCCTTGAGGAATTGCCACACTGTCTTCCACAATGGTCGAACAAATTTACACTCCCACCAACAGTGTAAAAGTGTTTCTGTTTCTCCACATCTTCTCCAGCATCTGTTGTTTCTTGACTTTGTAATGATCACCATTCTAACTGGCATGACATAGTATCTCATTGTGGTTTCAATGTGCATTTTTCTAATGACCAGTGATGAAGAGGTTTTTTTCGTATGTTTGTTGGCCACACAAATGTCTTCTTTTGAGAAGTGTCTGTTCATATTTTTTGCCCACTTTTTGATGGGGTTGCTTTATTTCTTATAAATTTAAGTTCTTTGTAGAATCTGGATATTAGCCCTTTGTCAGATGGATAGTTTTCAAAAACTTTCTCCCATTCTGTAGGTTGGCTGTTCACTCTGATGATGGTTTCTTTTGCTGCAGAATCTCTTTAGTTTAATTAGATCCCCTTTGTGAAGGACCATTTCAAGGAGAATTACAAACCGCTGCTCAAATAAGAGAGGACACAAACAAATGGAAAAACATTCCATGCTTATAGATAGGAAAAATCAATGTCATGGAAATGACCATACTGCCCAAAGTAATTTATAGATTCAATGCTATCCCCATCAAGCTACCATTGACTTGCTTCACAGAATTAGAAAAAACTACTTTAAATTTTGTAGGGAATTAAAAAAGAGCCCATATAGCCAGCACAATCCTAAACAAAAAGAACAAAGCTGGAGTCATTACACTACCTGACTTCGAACTATATACTACAAGGCTACAATAATCAAAACAGCATGATACAGGTAACAAAACAGATATATAGACCAATGGAACATAACACAAAGGCCTCTGAAATAATACTATACATTTACAACCATCTGATCTTTGAAAAACCTGACAAAAGCAATGGGGAAAGGATTCCCTATTTAATAAGTGATGCTGGGAAAACTGGCTAGCTATATGCAGAAAACTGAAACTGGACCCCTTCCTTACACCATATACAAAAATTGACTGAGGATGGATTAAAGACTTAAACATAAGACATAAAACCATAAAAACCCTAGAAGAAAATCTAGGCAGTACCATTCAGGACATAGGCATGGGCAAAGACTTCATCACTAAAACACCAAAAGCAATGGAAACAAGTCATTTTTTTTTTAAATGGAGTCACTCTGTCACCAGGCTGGAGTGCAGTGGCGTGATCTCGGCTCACTGATGCCTCCACCTCCCAAGTTCAAGCAATTCTCCTGCCTCAGCTTCCCAAGAAGCTGGGATTACAGGTACTCACCACAAAGCATGGCTGATTCTTGTGTCTTTAGTAGAGATGGGGTTTCACCACGTTCACCAGGCTGGATTTGAACTCCTGACCTCAAGTCACCCACCTTCCTTGGCCTCCCAAAGTTCTGGGATTGCAGGCATGCGCCACCATGCCCAGCCAAGACGATACTTTCTTAAGCTGAAATCTGAGTACTAATAAATATCTATTCATCTAAAATTCAGGAGAAGCATCTGAGCACAAGGAACAGCCATTGCAAAGACCAAAACTGGAAGTAGCATGATATCATTATGGAAACTAGAGATGCCCAGGATGGCTGAAATATGATGAGCATATGAAACCCCTCTATGCCTTTCTCTCCTTTGTCCTTATGGGCCACTTTTAATACACTTATTGGTGTAGGAACCAGCTTTTCACAGGTGAAACATGTTTTAGCTCTTTGCGTTATTACGCCACTGACTTGAGCTTTCTTCTTCAATTGTATAGGGATGAGTTGGCATTAGACCCTTAAGAGAAACCTTGACCCTTATCCATGTGGCAGCAGAGGGTTGGGACCCAGTGAATGGGAAGCAAACACTGTATTTATTTCCTCTGTTTTCTTAAAACAACAAACAAACAAAAAGAACCTCTTTACCTCTATCTACTTATTGTCACCAAGCTTCATCTCATTCCAGGTATGGGGAATCAAAATACATTTTGTGCTGTGAAACTGTCTCAGCCCATTTACTTTTACACTTCATGCTGTGTCCTCCAAACAATTGATTTAGGATCTGATGAATTCTTCCCCAGCTTTCATGTTTGGAGTATTGTACAGAAGAAAAAGCAACCCTCCTTTAATATTTCAAGTTATCTGCTTGCCTCAGGTGAATAATCTACATATCTTTCTGTGAGAATAAGGGAGAGGTATTCTTTCTGTTTCTGTTGTCATCAGGCACTAGCATTCCAGCACAGCAGATACTTGAGGAACAGGTGCTGGGGTAGAGGATGTCAGGAAGAGTAGAGCTATGAAAGCATCTAGAGAATTGGAAGATCCTGTGAGGTGATTAGTGGGAACATTTGGTGTGTAGTCTTTTGAGAATTTAGGAGGTTTCCTATTCTTTCCCTTTCTCTGAGAAACTCAGAATTCTTGGGCTTCAATGCTGATTTTGAATAATAGATTTCAACAACTGTGTTAAACAGCCTATATGCATGCTTATATATGTGTATATACACATGCACACACACATGCATATATGTGTGTATGTGTAGGATATGTAGGATATATATATATAAAATATAATTATATATACTTATATGTAATATAGGACATAGATTGATAACATTTAAAAACATAACATGAGTCAGACATACACTTGTAAAAAATAAAATTCAAACTCAGCAGGTATATAACAAAGTATTTTATTGCAGATATCTTTTACCTTATATCACAATATTGATTGACCAGCGATCTACCAGTAAGCTTATATCACATAGGACTTCTTTGTGGTGATTCCGAAAAAAAAATAGAAATATGTTAAATGTGTTTATTAAAGTCATTAGTCTGATTATACAGAAAAATACAAAAAGCTAGAAGTTGAAATTAAAATTTTATGGTAGAATATGATATTGCATAATTAATTTAAAATATTCAGTGTAGGTTTAGACAGACTTGTTCTAGCATTGTGTCTTAACAGTATCAAATACATGGTCCATCACAAACATAAAGCTAGTATCCATTTGCAGGCAGAATCTGAGTCCCTCTGTTTTTATCCTCTCTATTGGTTAATTTCAATGAGAGATCATTAGTTTTGCTTTTGTGAGCAAAACTATCAGAACATTCACTTTCCCAATAGGATTTAACCAAGACATTCTAATCATAATCCTTTCTTTCAAGAAATGTCACTAACATGGCAAGCCAGGCATCCATTGCCACCCTGGTAGATCTTTATGTGGCTAAAACTTGTCTTTAAGCTGCAGACAACTCTTTAATCTTATAATGGTTCAGAATTGTCCAACTGTATTCTGTTTTCAGGCTTTTCACTGGAAGAGAAATCTACCCTGAGTCTCTTATTTTATTAACCTATTTGGCTGGATAGATCAAAGTTTTAAAAATAATAAGAGCAGGATTTCTATGACTTCATATAATGATACAGTTCTCCTACTGTTCTTGTGATTTTAGTACCTACAGAGATTAGAACATTTTTATTTTATATTTGGCATTGTGTAAATTTAAATCACAGTGTTGTTCCCATTATTATATTTGAGATGTAAATTCTTAAAAACAAATGAAAATATACCTATAAATCTAACATTTCTTCAAATACTGCAAGCAAATAACACCTTAAATATAATAACATCTAAAAAGGTCACATTTTTATGACAAAATCTAAGCTTTTAGTGATTACTTTTTTCCGTATTACTATTTTTTACACAGCAAATATACTAGAATCTCACAATTGTGTCAGTTCTCATGGCCCTTTACTTCATTATTTTATCTCCCCTTTTTCTTTTCCTTTTATTAAAACAGCAGAGGTCTGTTTGGAGCCCCCCTGCTTGGCACTGCTGCAGGGATTTAAACTTCAGCAGGTTCAAAGAAAACAGGAATTATAAGGAGAAGCCTTGGATTTATATAGATTCTTTTGAAGAACTCAAAGTATGAGAAAGCTTGCACGGTCAGGGTTAAGGTTACAAAGGGTAGAACATGGCAATCTCTCTATTCTTGTCAGCCTCTCATCCTTCTATATGATTCCAAAAACACCTTATTGAAAATGGTAGGTACATTATCAGTCAGAGTCCCATCAGGAAACATAATTCTACTCATATTTTTCAAGAGTCTTTATGAAATATTTACAGAAGGTCTGGGTTAAGGGGAGATAACAAAGGGCATTGAGACATTCAGAGACTAATATGCCTTTCCTGGCCTTACACTGGAAAAGATAACAGGAGGAAATTACACTACTGAAGCCCAGTGAGAGTAAGATCCACGGAGGAATGGCTGGCCAAGGGGTGCTGTAGTGGTCAGTAGATATAGGCATAGTCTTAAAATGCTGCCCACAGCAAGAAGGGTAGATAAGAGCGATTCCTTCTCCTTTCCTCTCATCTCCTGTAGCTCCAGATTCGCTCACCTAATTGGAAGCAAACTCATATGGAAGCCTGAGTGATGCAGTCTGTAGAGATCCTTCTATTGGGACACAAAGAATAGAGAATGAATGTAAAACAAGGCAAAAAGAAAAAAAAAAAAAGGCATAGTCATGACTGTTGCCGTTTAGATTTTTTTCTCCTTTGCTCAAAATGAGTAATTTGTATTCACTAGAGCAAAGACAAAATTCTAATAAATTATAATATTACTGTGGGATGATATCAATTAAGTCATCCTGCCACTAAAATAAAAATTGTAACATTAGCCAGCTCCAGAACTCATCATATGAGGGAGAGAAAATTGGGGGGGGGAGAAAAGAGCTTGAAATAGCCAAATAATTATACATAAAGGAAGTGCATAGCTGTGGAGATGTGAGGAAATGCACAAGACATGGAACATAAGAATACAGGTATAAATAGTATCAATAGGTATAAATAGTCTTTTATTTTGCTTAATTTTGTTTATAGTTCTTATAATTTTCTATATTTAGGTACTTATTTCTTTGAAATTATATATCCCCTGCATACTCAAAGTAGTATGGTTACAGTGGCTGATCATGTTGCATACAATAGAAGTATTTCAATCTGTCATTTATCTAATCCTTCAGACTCATTCTTCAGTATTATAGGAATGGTATAGCCCTTCAACTTTATGATCATAGGCTAGTATTGGACACAGATTTCAATCAGTCAATCAGTCAATTTGTTTGATTCAGGAACTCG
Organism: Ateles fusciceps; assembly: GCA_036589455.1. Taxonomy (NCBI): domain Eukaryota; kingdom Metazoa; phylum Chordata; class Mammalia; order Primates; family Atelidae; genus Ateles; species Ateles fusciceps. Next base: position 2,892,424 of record JAZHEH010003445.1, read on the forward strand.
TGCTAACATATTAAGTTACAATGCACAATTTGATAGATTCCATCCCATTTAACTCTATATTATCCTTATTCCTGTAACCCTTTTAGAATCCTTTTCCTCTAATACTCCCCCAAGTTAGCTGATAAAGTTGGAATGAACTCACTGTTCCTTTGAGGCGTATGTATTTTCTTTGGAAGCCGAATTCAATTTTTTTTTTCCCCCTCTGGATCATGTTGGAGTTTAACTTTTGTTATATTTTCTGGACCTACTGATTTTTCCTGAAGCATATAGGGTTCTCTTTGCAAGTAAACTGATTTTGTTAAAATCATGGCATGATCTTTATTGAAGGAAAGACTTGTTTCCTCATACAAGGAAGGATGGGCCTAGAATCCAGGTGTTCAGATTCATCAGCATCTGCCAAATCTCAATTCCTTGTATTTCAAGGTCCTTTTGTTTCCCTTCTACTGTATGAGACCTAGCATTTAGCTGACATGCTGCTGGGCAGCCTGCATAGTAAAACTGTTGTTTTTTAATGATGTATTAGTGAAAAACTACTTTAGATTTGAAATACTTTTCAGAAAAGCCATATATCTTAAAAAGTACCAATATAATCCTTAAAAAAAATCATAAAGTGAAATAAAAGATTCATTTTTTCCTCATTGTGGTTTTGATTTGCATTTCTCTAATGACCAGTGATGATGAGCTTTTTACTTATGTTTGTTGGCCGCATAAATGTCTTCTTTTGTGAAGTGTCTGTTCATATCCTTTGCCCAGCTTTTGATGGGGTTGTTTGTTAATCCTGATAGTTTTATGTTGGGCTAGTAATAAAGCCTAATGGTGATTCAATGAATTTTAAGAAAAGAAACAATGCAGTGGACCACTGAAGTAATATTATGTTTTGATTCTATCTTTGGCATATAATTGTTATGCATATATATGCACATATATATGTGTGCAACAATTTATAGTAAAATGAGGGTGCAAACTTAATCTCAAAGATGTGATAATTTAGGAAAAGGCATAATTCAGTAAAAAGTAGGAGCAGCCCTCTTAACCTAGTTTTCTTTTTGAGGCAGAGTCTCCCTTTGTCACCCAGACTGGAGTGCAGTGGTACAATCTTGGCTCACTACACCCTCTGCCTCCCAGGTTCAAGCGATTCTCCTGCCTCAGCCTCCCTAGTAGCTGGGAGTACAGGTGCACGCCACCATGCCTGGCTATTTTTTTTTTGTATTTTTAGTAGAGACAGGGTTTCACTATGTTGGCCAGGATGGTCTCAATCTCCTAACCTCATGATCTGCCCGCCTAGGTCTCCTGAGTGCTGGAATTACGGGTGTGAGCCACTGCACCTGGCCTCCTGATTTTCTTAATTACAGAGCCTAGGTCAAAGCTTATGTGCTAACATTTTATAGAGATGTGGTAGTCTCACAAAGACAAAAATAAGACAAAATGAAAGGTGTTTCAGTAAACCTGGTCTTAGCTCTGCAACACACATACAGGACTGCTTGGCCATCCTGGATAGCTCCTCAAAGACCATTTAAAACAAATGCATCTTGGTATGGTCCATATGGGTGAGGAAGGGTAAACAATGTGTTTGCTGGTACCTCACAATTTTAGGTCTATCATTTGTCAAATCTATCCCCCCCATACTCTCAGGCTTGATGGCGGAATATTCCCAGGACTCTATCTCTATAAAATCCGAAGCTTTAGTTGCTAAAATTAATTGCTAAAATTATTTTTTGTTTGTTTCTTTCTTTTTATTCCTGAGAACAGAAATAGAAAGAAATGCCCAATTGAATCCTCTTAGTTTTGGCTATAATTCTCCCATTCCTCATAAGTATAAAGGCAATGTTTATCTTTTTCATAATCAGAATTATTTCAGCCAGCAGAATAAATCCGCTTCATACCCATTCTAATTTGTCCATTCATGTAACTCTTCCTTAGGCTTATTTTATCAGCTCTCCCAGCATTTTTCTTTACTAGCTTCTAATAAAACCAGCCAAGCTATTTGTCAGTGCCTAATAGCCAGTGTATCTCTGTACTTCCAGATATTTCTCTGCTCATATTAAGTTGAAGATAAATTGTACTAATCCTAGCCCTTACCAGTAGAAAGATTTATCTTTAACATTGTTTTTTAGGACTCCCCATTGGTGGGGCTATAAAATGGCAGAAGCATATCCTAGCAAGCACCAGCTTAGTACACTAACCAGTCTCTTAAACAAGGCAAAGACATTTTCTCCTCTGTCATTCTTTTCCTTTAACTCATATCCTTGGCCTCATAGGAAATCCTTTATGAGGCCAAGGATATGAGTTAAAATAGAAGAAAAGAGGAAAGTAACATGAGAATCTGGTCCACTTATTTATATAAATTGCTGCTTTCTGAATCTGTTTAAAGCTGGACTCTAGTGCACAGTTTCTATCACACAATTTATAGCTGACCATGCACAATTTTATAAACTGATAGATATGCTATGCAGTTCACTCTTCAATCACTTGTCTTCACTAGGGCAAGTTTATGAAAACATGAAGAGATGTTTTTCAGAGAGAAAACTCTTGACTCTAAGATGTTCTAGAATTATAGGATTCCCAGCTGTGTCTCTCCTATCAGGCCTTTCCGGTGACTCTTTGTAATACCTTCATTCACTATGCATACTTAAAAAACCATCACATATGCTGAGCAATGTGGACTAAGTGCTTTCTCACACATCTTTCATTGACTACAGAGCTTCTGAGTCCATCTAAAAGCAAACACCTTCAGAGGTACCCAGTAAATGGGGCTTAGTTATACTCCTAAATGTGATATACAATGTCTCTCAAATCCAAAGACTTTCACCAAACACTGCTCATCTTTCATTAATATAGGATGTGAAAGGTGCAGAAACTCATCCTTTATCATAGTAAGCATATCCCAGCATATTACAGACGATTTGACTTTTAAAGATTTCAGACTTTCAAATAACCATTTAATCTCTGCTAATTGTATCTGCCCACCTCTGGCACACATTTTCTTTCTAGATCGTTTAGGATATTTGATTCTCCATACTCACTGGATCCAATTAGCATGGTGTAATCAGTACATTGCACCAGTCGAATGTCTAATGAAATGTCAAAATCACCAAAGTCCCTGGAGAATGAATTGTAAAAAGAATAAGAAAATTGACATAGCTCTCAGGCAAGACAGTTAATGTGTACTACTGCTTTTGTCAATCAGTACGTTCCACTGGTGCAATGTACTGATTACATCATGCTAATTTAAAAGCAATAACACATTGTATGGTGATGTACAGTGATTAGCGATGCCAGTAAAGACTTGAAGGTTGCTGGTGTTCGCAAAGTAGGGAGAAGTGTCTATTTTTAAAAATTTTTTGTTTTTGAGATGGGGTTTTACTCTTGTTGCCCAGGCTAGAGTACAGTGGCACTATCTCAGCTCATTGCAACCTCCACCTCCCAGATTCAAGCAATTCTCCTGCCTCAGCCTCCCAAGTATCTGAGATTACAGGCATGCGCCACCATGCCTGGCTAATTTTGTATTTTTAATAGAGACAGGGTTTCTCCATGTTGGTCAGGCTGGTCTCAAACTCCTGACCTCAGGTGATCCACCCACCTGGAACTCCTAAAGTGCTGGGATTACAGGCATGAGCCACGACACCTGGCAAAGTGTCTATGTTTTTATGTGGTCTTTCTAACCCTAATAAATTGTAACCTATAAATTAGAAACCAAAGGTTTTAGAATTTCTTAATATATCAATCCCAAGTTATTAAATTTTGGCCCAAAAGAAATAACCACAGTTGTGTTGGTGGCCCTGTTTCCCCAACTCTTAAAAAAAAAAAAAGTAAAATATTTAGCATATAGCCTTCAGTAGCTCCCACTTTATCTGGAAAACCATGATGGCATTTTTTGTTTTGTGGTGTCAGTGTAAGAAAAGACAACTTATCAATCATCTCTTACAAAGTCTTGACATTTTTTTTGTACATTATTATGCTGGAAAATGCATGCTCGTCCTTTGGCATTACAGGGTTCTTCCTCAAGGAGACCTGATCTCTACGTGTGGAAATGACATATGGATTTGTGAACTAGAAACTGACAGAAGAACCATGCCTTTCCCTGACTTTTTTCCATATTTCCCAGCTTTATTGAAAAGTACACTTGGTATACAAAAACTGCATATAATTAATGTATACAAATTGGTGGATTTGGGCATATCTATACACTTGTGTTACCATCACCACAATCCAGATAATCAACGTGTCCATTCTCTCCCAAACTTTTCTTGTGTCTTTTGTGTGTGTGTGAGTCTGTATGCTAAGGATATTTGACATGAAGTCTACCCTCTTAAAAAAATGTATACTCCCCAGTTCTTGAGCTTTTACTGATACAAATCAAGTCACACCATATTGGCTATCCATTTCTATTCTAGGGAAACCATGATCTATTAGTCATTATCACCAAGCCCTGTGGATCAAGTTATCTTGGTGGCCTCTCAGGTATTGTTGCCCATTAATAGTAATGTTTTCCTTGTGGATTCTGAAAGGTAAGTTTTGCCATGTCTGCTGATTATTAGGAGGTCCATGGCATTATCCTCCCACTGAAAATACCACCATACAGGGAATGATTACTGTTGAAATTCTGAGAAATGTTGGAATCCCCCCTTATCAGTGGATTCCTTGCTAACTTAGTCCTGTTCTTAGGAAACTCTAAGAATGTAATCATATAGTACTACTTTGTTCCTTTTTCAACACTGGTTCTCTTCTACGGTTCTTGAAAGTCTTTATTGAGGTTTTTCAATAGAGAAGTTCATTGAGGGTCAGGCACGGTGACTTACGCCTGTAAGCCCAGCACTTTGGGAGGGCAAGGTGGGCAGATCATGAGGTCAGGAGATTGAGACCATCCTGGCCAACATGGTGAAACCCTGTCTCTACTAAAAATAAAATTAGCCGGGCATGGTGGCATGTGCCTATAGTCCTAGCTACTCAGGAGGCTGAGGCAGGAGCATCGCTTGAACCTGGGAGGCAGAGGTTGCAGTGAGCCGAGACTGCGCCACTGCAATCCAGCCTGGGTGACAGAGAGACACTCTGTCTCAAAAAAAAAAAAAAAAAAAAAAAAAAGTTCACTGAAAACCAGTATAGATGCCACATATGGCTACTAAGAGTTTCCAAGACTAAAAAAAGAAAGAAATTTTTAATACAGTTGGTTTCATGAAAGTATCAGTAGTCTAGAATATTGGGTCCAACATTTTTTGTGGCAAATTAAGTTTTTAATATCCAAGTAGAAAACTATTTTAAGAGATCTAGTTGAAAGAGTCAGGCTTGGAATGTGTTTAAATTTTGGGAATGTACACCAAGTTGGGTGGTATTGATTTGCTTCCAGGGAACAACTCCAGTTGAGACCTAGTAAGCTGTCTGTATGAGGAGAAGGAAGGAAAACGTTGGCAAGGTAAGTTCTCAGAGAAGTAAATGACTCAATCCATTCTCATGTCAAGGCCCTAACCAAGTGAACAGGGGTTTAAGGAAATTTTCCAAGTTATACAAAGAGAGAGATAATCAGAAAAACAAAGCAAAAGTTCATAATAAAAATGAAACAAAGTAGCAGAGAAACACAGATTTTTTATTACGAGTATTTCCAGTTGGCAATGGCTTGTAAATCTCATCTAGAACAAAAATAAGAATAGTATTTTTGGACTCTGCATTTTCTTGATAATTAAAAATATAAACCTTTTTTTATGTCAGACACAATTGGCAATTCTAAGGCAAGACTGACATATTTTGGCAGGACTAAGAAGTAAGAAATTAATAAAGTAATTCCTGCTCCTTAGTTCTGCTTGTGGATGTGTTTCTTTGAAACAACATTAAGTGAAATTATTATAAAATTAGAACATCTTGCCTAAATTGTAAGTATGCATTTTTCTAGTAATTCATTTGATGTTTAGATTGACATGTTATGCTAATATGTAAAATAACTTCTAAATAAATGTCACCTGTACCATTTTCCAGGGCCTGATGAAGAAAAAAATGTAATATTAACTAAAATTTTCCATTTTTAATCAATGGTTAACTAAACATATACCACTCTGAAAAAAATGCTTATTGTATAACTTAAAGGTTTCTGGAGGTTTTGAAGATGTAAGATACTAAGCTAATATGAGAATATTTATATAATCATTATAAAATTAAAGAGAAACTAACAAATATTTTTTCAGAATTTTGGCTTGAAATATCTTGAATTTTATGTTCAAATATTTTGAATCTTTAAATAAATAATTAAAATATCTTAAAATAATAGTTTCTATCTCAAATCAACAGATAAACTTAAAGAAGCCTAGAATTTTCTAATTAAAACCTATTAGTATTTCCGAGAAATGTGGATCAATATGATCATTTTGGTTTCATCTTCATGTAGGCAGAATATATTAATTTTTATTCAGTGTTAGTGAAGATGTTATGAAGGCACATATGCTTCTGAATGTTTTATCTTCTGTTGCCTACCTTATAGCATTAAAGAATGCCAGGTCAAGTATGTCATCCTTAGCAAAATTGAAACCAGGTGTCTCAGGTTAGTCAGTATCACATATGTTACTAAGGGACTGACAGATTTAACAAATGAGCTGAGACAGAGATGGACACTTTGAGGAAAACATATTATTCCACCTCTTCACTTTCCTGGGTTACATGTACTCTAGCTTATTTCCTCTGACTACTCTTTTTAATAAATTATTCAGCTCTGTCTAATTTCCTTTTGAAACAATTCATAGCATTTTAAAATTCCAAAACAATGTTTTCATTTCTATTAGTTCTCTTGGGCTCTTTTTCCATGTATGAGTTTTAAATAGTCTCTGATACTTGGTTGTTATTGAATGCCTTGTTAATATTTTTTATCACTTTATAATCATTATTTAAAGGTCTTATCCAAGAAGAGTTCTATTCTGTAAAACCCTTGAAATGTAATTTCTCCTTTTAGTTGGATCTTCTCTTTATTCCTTTTATAATAGATTATTCAGTAAAACAAAGATTGGACAGTACCTGCTGATGGACTTATGACTGAATTTATAGAGTGAATTGACAGGAGCAAGCCAGGAGTATTATGGGGTATGAGGCGCTGGGGGAGAGAAAGATTTCAGGAACAGCTCCCATGATTCTAGCCTGATTAAGTTTATAGGAAACAATGCCATTTACTGAAACAGGGGAAGAAGTGGGATTTAGGGCAGATGTAAAAAAAAGGAAACAGACATTTCAATTTTTGAATAAATTATGATAGAAATCTAAGCAATTTTGTGTGCAATTCTGAGTTTGTAAGAATGTTTGCCTTGAAGCTAGCTGTCTATTTAATGGATTATTTACTTCTAATCCTACAAATGAGCCTCCACTAATTGAAGTAATTCACATATGTTTGTGTTCTTTGCCACTAAAAGAAGCTAACTAATAAACTTACCAAATTTAGGAAATGACTACGTATGGCCATGAATGTAAAAGAGACAGTGTTTTCATTGGGTTTTTTTTTTCTTCTTTTTTGGTACACATATTGTCAGCAGAAAAAATAGTAGTCAAATATAAATTTTAAAATATGTAGAATTCTTAAGAGTTAAGTTAAATTCGTGTTTAATTTGACACACTTTAACAGGCTGAGAGTAAATTTTAAATTTTAAGGATCAGAATTAAGATAATTGATGTAAGTAAAAGTCTATGAAAAACATTTAAAATAAAATTATAAAGGTTTATCAGTTGTTGAGTATCCAGGAATGAAGAAGTCTTTATCTTCCCAATTATGAGGAAACCTCACTCTACTTAAACTAGAGTGGATTATGTTCTCTGCAACTGAACCCTGAAGGACAACACTCAAAGGGGAAATTGATGTGAAATAAAATGCCGAACTTCAAGAAATTGGTTGTGATGGAGGTCTATTCTGTCTTATTTATATATGACCTATGTGAAGTATTTGAAGCCAGAGGAAGTTTGCAAAGGTACACAATGCCAGAGAAAAATTCCATCTGAATATATAAATTATGTATAAGTATAAGAAATATTTTAAAAGTACAGTTTTATATGCTAAGGAATAATAGTAGAGTGTTGTAAGAGATCATGTTAGCAACATCATCTTAGATTAGAAAAAATGCCAAAATGGATGAGTTCTGGGGATATCAACCATGATTTTACTGTTTGTTCGAGGCCCTGTTTTTATGAAGAAGGACAGTGGGTAGCAGTGCAAGTTTAAACAAAGGGAGATCTGTTTTTAGTGAAAATGAGTAAGCACCTTGCTATTCCTCCCAACCCTAAAACTTTTGACTGTGTGCCAGTATGTACTTGAAAAGGTCCTTGAGGTGGAAGCTAGGAATAGCCAGGACAAAAAATGGTGCATTTCAGAGATCCATGGAGAGAAAGGGAGAAGAGGTGGATTCACAACTCTGTTAATTCACATTTACCATTTTTTACAGCATTTAACATTTGACAACATTTAACCCTTTTTATTAAACAATATGATATAAAGCACACAGATATTTTCATATACTTTGAGATTACTGTTAAAATTATTAGGTAAAAAGAATGATAAAGAACTAGAACTTTTGCATTATATAGATTAAAAGATACACCGTTATACTTGACAAATTTTGTTCATGAATAGATTCTTATTTGAAAATTTTTGTTTAGGAATAATTTGGAATATATAACTCAGAAAATATAACATTTCTAAATTTGAGAGATTGTCAAAGCAATCAAATATGTAGAAGAGTGGTTAATGATTTATTTCTTAAATGTGCAATAAAATTAATAGGGCCACGAAACTTAACAATAACAAATAAAAACATTTCTTGACAATAAAATAAATGCCTAACATACTTGAAAATGAAGTCATACTCATATAATTTGCTCTAGATTTAGCTGTGTTACAGGAAGTTGTCACAGAGCAATGAACCTGCAGTACACACAGATGGCCCTATTTGTAGGAGCAGATATCTGTACCTACCCATGACAGCAGATCAACGTTTTATTCTTATTCTCTATAGAATGTTGAGTTACTACTTTTCCATGTAGAAACCAAATATGCACTTACATTTGTCTTTAACTTTTGGAAGTAAATTAATTGAATTAGTTTGAATCATAATTATTATTCTATTGACAAAATCATTTTCATATTATTTAATTAATTTGATTCATACTTTAACCTATAAGGTAGTTAGAAAATGTTTTATTATAGATACGTATGCATTAGGAAACTGACCCAGAAAAATCAACATTATTCAGCTTTTAAATTCCAAACAAGAATCAACAAAATATATCATTTGGTTACAAAATGATGCTGTAGTATTTTGCTACACATGTTATTACTTGTAGGTACATGAGTTTGTGCTTAAAAATGACTAAAACTATCTTACTATTAGTTAAAATAAACCAATTAAATACTTCTGTTTGCCAGGCATGGTGGCCCACACCTGTAATCTCAGCAATTTGGAAAGCCAAGGTGGGAGAGTTGCTTAAGCCCAAGAGTTTGAGACCAGAATGGGCAACATAGTTAGACCTTGCCTCTACAAAATTTAAAAAATTAGCTGGGCATGGTGGTGGATGCCTGTGATCCCAACTATTTGGGGGGTGAGGTGAGAGGGTCCCTTGAGCTGGGGAAGTTGAGGATCCAGTGAGATCTTTATCCTGCCACCATACTCCAGCCTGGGTGACAGAATGAGACCCTGTCTCAAAATAATAATAATAATAGTAATAATAATAGCAATAATAAACACTTTAATTCACTTTTAAAGATCCAATGCAATATTTTTGTGATTTGTGGATTTGTTTTTCTTTTTTAACTTTATATAATAAAAAGCAGAAGAAACATTAGAGCAGCAAGGAAGTTAGAAGAGAAGAAATAATCACAACTTATTTGTACCTTTCCATAAGACGGTTAAAGACCTCCCTTAGACTTTCCTAAAATTAGTTTGGAAATGTGATTATGTCTCACATGACTAGAGACAGAAAATTCTAAGACTTCTGTCTAGAATATCTTGTCCTTACTCGACTCTTTTGAATTCCCCAAACCTTACTTCCAATCTCAGTTCATATTCTGAGAAAGATTTTCTAATTCACTCCCCAAATTACCAGTGTGATAATCTCTCCTTCTTGATATACTTTTAGCATTATTTACTTATCTCCTATAATGAACATTGTGGCTATTATTATTATTATTGCTTTATCATTTATATTATGTGCCATTGTGTATCAGTGATACCATTCTGAGTTCCAGGTGATTACGGCTCTCCATTCTTTTTTCCCTTTTTTGAAATTCCCAAACCTTACTTCCAATCTCAGTTCATATTCTGAGAAAGATTTTCTAATTCACTCCCCTAATTACCAGTGTGATAATCTCTCCTTCTTGATGTATTTTTAGCATTATTTACTTATCTCCCATAATGGACATTGTGGCTATTATAATTATTATTTTATTCTTTATATTATGTGCCACTGTGTATCAGTGATGCAATTCTGAGTTCCAGGTGATTATGGCTCACTATTCTTCTTCCCCTTTGTCAGTTTTGGGATGGGTAGGAAAGTATCACTTTGGCAGAGAAAAAAGGAAAAAATATTATTTATCTTTGAATTATTGCTTCAATCAATTCTGAAGCTTATCTTATTAATACTTCTGTATTTTTCTTAGTTTTAATGGATTCGCAGTTATATTCAGGCAAAGTGTCATAAAATGTAAACATTTATAAAGTTCCATGAGCTGTTCTTAGAACTTATATGAACAATCTTAACCCATTATCTTACAACTTATGAAGTTGATAATAATTATCTCCATTATTGGGATTAGGAAACTGAGGCCTAGAAAGGTTCAAAATATACCCAAGTACACATACCCAAGTATATTGTGAGTGGCAGAGCCAGAATTCCAATTCAGGCAGTTTGGTATAATGTCCATTCCTTGTAAACAACATGCCATATTGCTTCCACTGGCTCACATCTCACTGTTTGTGTCTACCTTGCACTTTAGTTCTTTGCAGGTAACTTTTTTATTGTATTTATTGGTCTATGTATCTCCAGTATTCAGCATCATGCTTGAAACACAATGAGTCAAATATACTATTATGGGCAATATGGGGACTGTTTCTTCTGTAAGAGAAAAATTACTGAGTAATAATCTACTCATTAATTGCTCCAGCAAAAAAGAAAATTAACTAGAGAAACTAAAAAACCACTGTCATTATTTTTGTCTACCCCCTTCTCCAATGGTGTCTGTCCTAAATATTCTTCAATACTTGTTTCCAGGATGTTTTGAAGATATTATTTTACTTTACAGAATAATAGCATTTGAATAACCTGGTAATTAACTACTCATCTTGCTCTGTTATCTATTGTTTAATTCAAAAATTAATAATTTTTGAATTAAAGAGCAAGATGAGTAGATGTATCAATACATACTTGCTAAGTATGTATTGAACCATGCTGTGGAGTCAATAAAGTCTGTTTCAGTATTGCCTCTTGATATTATGTGGAAGGTTATTTATTTATTTAATTATTTAGAGACAGAGTCTCCCCCTGTTGCCCAGGCTGGAATACAGTGGGGTGACATTGGCTCACTGCAACCTCCGCCTCCCGGGATCAAGTAGTTCTCCTGCCTCAGCCTCCTGAGTAGCTGGGATTACAAGTATGCACCACCAGGCCTGGCTAATTTTTGTATTTTTAGTAGAGGTGGGGTTTTGCCAGCTAGTATCGAACTCCTGACTTTAGGTGATCCACCCGTCTTGGCCTCTCAAAGTTCTGGGATTACAGGCATAAGCCATTGCACCTGGCCAGGAGGTAATTTTAGAAATTATGTTAACAATTGGCCTGAGGAAATATGCACATGGTGACCCCTTATTGTCATATTCCAGTGTCTCAGAGCTCTAAGTCAGCTATAGTCAGGGGTTTTTGAGTTATTCTTCTCCTATAAATAATATAAGAAACAATAGTCTTTAGTGGTTGGTTGGCTCAATGGTTTGAGTTTTAGTCTTGAGAAGGAATATGGAAGAGAGAGATGAGACAAGAAAAATATGTTTAATATTCCAACAGATATTTTGCTGCAGCTACAGTTAGTTATAGTTCTAAATTTTGTTACTGTTTTTTATTGATAATTCATCTTTTTGTTGAAAGCAATATTATTTCTTCTGAGTAAAATATCACTGTGAATCAAAGACTTAAAACCGTTATTAGCATAAATGTTTTCTTTTCTCCATTAACTCTTACCACACTAAATAGCATTCTTTTCATTGTTCATTACTCAGTAATTACAGTATGGCTTTTTAGTGCTAATTTCTGTAATAAAAAGGAAATGTATGAACACATTTAATTGAAAATTATAATACCAAAGATGCATTTCACTTGTCTTACCTAAAATAGTTTCTTGTTTTCTATGTTATAGTATGCTACTTTAAAGAAGACATTATTTTCTATTTTTTCATAAAATATGTATTTTATGGAGAAAAAACTAAATATACATGCTGCTTACTTTCTTTTATTTTAAAAGATTATTGAGATTTAAAAAAATGAATAAACTTATTATTTTTAGCAGTATTAGTTTTACAGGATAATGAGTGATAGTACAGAGAATTCCCATTTACCCTCTTACATCCCTTCAGTTTCCCCCATTTTTAGGGTTCAATAGTGTATTGTACATTCTATGGGTTCTGTCAAATGTATAATATGTATCCGCCATTATTTATTATACAGAATAGTTACACTACACCAATTTACCTCTCCCTTCCTCTTGCTGAATCTCCATCAACCACTGACCATTTTACTGTCTCTATAGATTCACCTTTTCTGAAAAGTCATTTGATTGGAATCCTATGTGTAGCATTAAATATTTCCAGATTGGCTTCTTTTACTTTGCAGGATGCATTTATAGTACTCCGTGTCTTTTCATGGCTAGTATCTTATTTCTTTTTATTAGCACATAATAACCACACTTTATTCATTCATCTGTTGAAGGACACTGTATTAGTCAGTGTTCTCTAGAGAAACAATTAACAGGATGTACATGTTTATCTGCCTGTCAGCCTGTCTGTTGGTTTCTTTATTTATTAGAAAGGATGGGATCAGTCTACCAATTTAAATGTAAATCTCATCCAAAAACACCTTCACAGACACACCCAAATAATGTTTGACTAAATATCTGTGTCAATTTGACACAAAAAATGACCCATCACAAACATCTTGGCTGCCTCCCAGTATGGAAATGAGAAATAAGTTTTCTGTAAACATTACATAACTTTTGTGTGTGTGTGGATGTAAGTTTATAAATAATTTGAATAAATACCAAAAAATGTAGTTGCTGGAACATACAATGAGAGTATGTTTAGTTTTGTAAGAAAATATTAAACTATCTTCCAAGGTGAATGTACCATTTTGCATTCCCAACAACAATGAATGAGAGTTCCTATACAAGCATGTGCTGCTGTCAATGTTTTGAATTTTAGCCATTTTAATAAATGTATAGTGATATTGCATTATTATATTTAATTTTTAATTCTCTGTATCATGTGGACCATAATTTGAATGCTTGTTTGCCATCTGTATATCTTCTCTGGTGAGGTGTCTATTCAGATCTATTGCCTCCTTTTACATTGGGCTGTTCATTTTCTTGTTGTTGATTTTTAAATGTTCTTTCTATATTTTGGACACAAGTTCTTTGTATGACTTTCTCCCTGTCTGTTATTTGTAATTTCATTTTTAAAAAAGAGTGATGGTTTTTAATTTTAATGAATATCTATTTATCCAGTTTTTCTTTCATATATCCTGCTTTTGTTGTACCTGAAAAGTCATTATTAAGCCCCAAGTCACCTAGATTTTCTCATACACTACCTTCTAGGAGTTGTATAGTTCTGTTTTACATTTCAGTATGAGTTCTATGTCTAGATTCAGATTCATTAGTTGACAATTTTATCCTTTCTTAATTACATTCCCTTCAGTTTTTCATCAAAGATCAGTAGACTATATTTGTTTTGGTCTACTGCTGGATTGTCTATTTTGTTCCACTGATCTATTTATGTATTATTTTGTTATTATCAACTACACTGATTATCATAAGTCTTGAACGATACTAATGTCAACCCTCAACAGTCTTTGTTCTGCTTCTTTAATATCTTTGGTTATTCTGTGTCTTTTGCCTTTCAACACAAAGTGAGAATCAAGTTGTTCATATCCACAAAAAGCATGCCAGGATTTTGATTGAGATTATATTAACTCTATAGATCAAATCAGAAGAATCCTACATCTTGACAATATTGAGTCTTCCTACCCACGTATGCAAAATATTTCTCCATTTATTTAGATTTCTTTCATCAGTGCATTGTAGTTTTCCTTTTGGAGATCTTATGCACATTTTGTTAAATATACATTTAAGTATTTAATTTTTTTGGAAATATAAATGGCATTATATATTTAATTTTCAGATTTCACTGTTCATTGATGGTATATAAGGAAACAATTGACTACTATATATTAACCTTGTATCTTATGACTTTGCTATAATTGTATATTCCCTTTTTTTATTGTTGTTGATTGTTTGGGATTTTCCACATAAATAACAATGTTATCTGCGAGCAAATACAGTTTATTTCTTTATAGCTATATGTATCTATATATGTATGTATGTATCTATATATGTATGTATGTATGTATGTGTCTATCTACCTACCATCTATTATTTTCTTTTCCTGTCTAATGGAATTAGCTGGAACATCCCATATCATATTAAAATCAAACAAACTTTGTTGCTGCTGCAACAACAAAAATGAGCTATGTGTGACTATATCTCCATGTTGGTCAGGCTAGTCTCCAACTCCCAACCTCAGGTGATCCGCCTGCCTCAGCATCCCAACGTGCAGGGATTACAGGCGTGAGCCACCGTACAGAGCCTATATTTTAGTTTTTAAACAAAATAAAACTCAACAATTACTTGAATTTGTGAGAAAAATATTGGTTTAAAAATTAGAGAATGCATGTCATAGGAAACAGTATAACTAATAATATCTAAGAAAAGAGATTATATACAATGTTTTATATATTTGTATGAAAGAAACCCTTAATACAATTTTCATGTTAATTGTGTCATTTCATTCATTATCTAATGTGCAATTGGAAAGTTTGAAAAAGCTAGTTGATATTCACAACAAAACAAAAACTTGAGAATGATTTGACCTTAGGAATTCATTATGCATTATCAGTTAATATTGGTAAAATTAACTAAAAAAGCATGATTCTTCTATTGAAAAATCATCTCACACTTAATGGTCTATTGTGTGTTCTCTATACTGAGTAAACAACATACTACATATTAAGAAGACCCCACTTAATCTGGGATATTTTGAAAGGCCTTAATGTTTCAGATAAATGGTAAATATAATGAAAAATTTATTTTAGTAGAATTGATAGTAAAAGATTTATGTCTAGCTAGCTTAAATTAAAAAATAATACTTTTATGATAGAGCTACTTAATACTTACTAGGAAAGTATTATGATATTAGCATCAGAACAAAACATTATCTTCAAACAGTAAACATACAACTTTGTACAGATATAGCTACTTTTCTCCCTGTAAAGATTTTTATGGAAGTACTGTATCATTCTGTATTTGCATTTACCTTATAAGATGTTTGGCCTACAGTAATTTGGCTATTATATCCAGTGGGCTCTCCATATCCTTGGGTTCTACATCTGTGGATTCAATCAACCTCAAATAGAAAATGTTTGGGAAAAAATGGATAGTTATGTCCATACCAAACATATATACACTTTTGCGCATCATTTTTTAAACAAATACAACTATTTATATAGTATTTACATCATATTAGGTAGTGTAAGTAATCTAGAGATGATTTAAAGTAGCCAACAGTACGTGTAGGTTGTATGCAAATGCACCATACATAAGGTACCTGAGCGTCTGTGAATTGCAATGTCTGGAAGGAATCTCACCACAACCAAACCACCACAGATACCAAGAAATGACTGTAAAGACTTTGCAGAGCAGTTTCTTTTCCAGGTATAATAAGCATGACTTCAATTTATTGTGAAATTTGTAAAAAGAATAATATACATCTTTTACATTAAGGTTACAAACTTTTTTTCTTATCCTACTAACGTATCCTCTAATCAAAATAAATAGAAATATATGAATTGGTTTAAGTTAAACACTCTTGTAAAGTTTCTTATCCATATTTTTGCATAATAAAAAGCATTGCTTCCACATGGTGTTCAATCTATTTGTGTGTCCTAAGTAATCTCATGAATTCTTTTTGTATATTTTGTTACCAAGTCCTTCATGAATGTATTACTTACTATTACTCTTGTTTCCCACCCACATTTTCTCCATAGTCTTGTAAACAGATGACAGTCACAAACACATTCTAACATTCTCATTCTGTCTCTGTTTTGTAGTATTAATACAGCCATGCTACTACCACAGTTTATGCTGTATGTGAACTAAAACAAACATTTTTTAAGTTCACACATTTTCATGTGGCTCTGTTAATGTTTGAGAGCTGGTAAATATCTTAAAAATTATATAAGAAATTCTTCCTGATAAAATATTAACACCTACATATTCTCTTGATCACTCAATTTGTTCTCAAAAAGTCAATAATAATACATTATTTATATTATCAACAATTACAACAATATTTACTGAATGCTTAATGGCCTTGTGTATCTATTATTTCATTAAACCAATGTGGCAGACATTGTTATTATCCACTTTTTAGAGATGGAGAAATTGAAGTTTCTAGATAAATATCTTGCTCAGGAGTTACAAAGCAGGTTAGTGATGCAAAGAATTTTTAATTCAGAGATTCTGATTTTAGACAAAAAGTCTAATCATTACACTGCTCTAGTTTATTTGTGAACACTTCACAATTATTTTCTAATATGTATTTTTGCTGTTTTCATTGATATAGTAGAAATCAGGGGAAAAAAAAGGGATTTTTCATGAGTAGCAAAATGTTCAACATTTATCTGACGTTATCCAACAAAGTCTCACCACCATCACTACCACCCTCAACACAGCCAGTTCTCTACTGGGCTGAAAGCTGCTTAAAAATGGAGCTCATGAATACTTTATCAGTGTCTAAATTGATCCTTCACAGTGTAGTTAGTTTTAATTAAAGTTTTTGCATACCTGTTTTGTTAGAAAGCAAAAAGAAGAGATTGCCTCTGATAGACAATAAAATTTTTATTCTCAAATTTCAAAGTAGAGTTTGATTTTTTTGTCATTGTCACTTGACTCTAAGAGACATTTTAGAAATGTATATTCAATTTTTCTTTTTTTTTTTTTGAGATTTGAGAGACAGAAACCAGACTATGGTGGTCATGCCCTATGATAAAAATGTGTTTATTTTTATGGCTCAACATAATTGGAAATAATCAATATTGGAAAGGTAATCTCACTATGACAATTCTATACAGATGAGTAAACCTGTATGGGTAATAATAACTTACTGCCTCAGAGGTTAAATGCACATCATTGTAAACAAGTGTTATTTTCATAATTAAAAATTGCAGCTTTATTTTACATTTTTAACTCACACTTCTTTTAAGTAGTAAATGGGGATGGAAACAGTAAATAGAGGTAATTAGATGAATAGTATGGTCCAGTGATTTCTACTTGGATTGCAGCTCTGTTTGAATTTTCTGTTGCTCTTTCCAGTATCTCAGATGGCTTCAGGTTGTCAGATGGCTTTGGGTAGCTGGTATTGGAATAAATTTTGTTATTTAGTCCACAGGTGATCAGGTGTGAACAGCTCTGCAAAAATACTTTCTTCACACTTGATAGATGTGTGGAGCTTTGTAGAGTATAAATGGTATCTGGTGAAAGTGTTGCTGTGGAAAGTACCTTGCAACAAAGGGCATGGCGTAGGTATTAAACCAGTTAGATTTAATTATATGAGTTCTTGTTCAGGCATTCTGTAGACTCTAAGAGGTTATTTAGCACAAAGGTGGGAAGTGAAAGCTGTGTTACTAGTCACTGAAATGAGTATCAGTGATATCTGGTTGCTCTGGGTAGAATTCTATAATTAAGTAATCAGTTAAGTATAATTTGGGAAAAAATCACAAGCATGACTCAGAATATGAGATAATAGATACTTATTAAATAATAGACCCCCATTTTTTTTCTGAAAATGAATAGCTATAATAACATCAACAAATACAAATTTACAAAGTATTCTCTTTTTTTCTGGAAGTTGATTCACAAAAGCATGAAAGGTATTTAAAGACATAAGGCATAATTGTGGATATGAAAGTCTTTAAAATTTGGCCAGGCATGGTGGCTCATGCCTGTAAGCCCAGCACTTTGGGAGGCCAAGGCATGTGGATCACGAGGTCCAGAGTTCAAGACCCACCTGACTAACATGGTGAAACCCCATCTCTACTAAAAATCCAAAAATTAGTCAGGCAAGGTGGCATGCATCTGTAATCCCAGCTACTCAGGAGGCTGAGGCAGGAGAATCACTTAACCCAGGAAGCAGAGTTTGCAGTGAGCTGAGATCTAGCCACTGCACTCCAGCCTGAGCAACAGAGCAAGACTCCATCTCAAAAAAAAAAAAAAAAAAAAATTAATTGGGGATGCAAAATAACTATACATCACAAATTACTTTATTGTATATAATTGGTACTGGGGAAAAGTCTTTACCTACATGTCTTTGGGTGCTTAAATTGTCAGATTATGTTCAGATTCAATGAATAGACCAAAATTTTATTTTTTTAAATTAAATCTCTTATTTTGAAAAATCTTTTGGTGAAACTATTTATGTTATGTTTGTTGTAAATATAATGCCTCATTTCAAAGACTCTTGGGGCCCATCAGGCTTTGCAGGGCATGTTTAAGGAATGTATATTGCTCATCATATCCAAACTAGAATGTGTAGCAGAATCTCCATTTGAGAAGAATTAATGAAAACATCTTGACATTGTGATTATGGACATCTGTCTTTGTTTACATTCATCTCAACTTAATGCAGAAAATGTCAAAGAAAGAATGTAGGGGGTGAAAATTGTGTATCTTTTGGTTTTACTTTCATTGCATAGCACAAATGATGAAAAGGCATTGTGCTTCTTGTGTGGTAAGCATGTAGCTAACGGATGCATAAAACAAACAGAGCTGAAAGGAAATGTTTTATTGCCCCATTCTGGACCAAATGGATTTTTGCTGCTTTTGTTATTGTTGTTTTTGTTGTTTAAATGATTTGAAATGTCTGGAACCTCACCAAAATCTGGATCTGTACCAACACAGAACTTTGTCTTAAAACATCTTACAATTTTGCTTATTCTCTTGCCAAGCAAAAGAAGTCACACATGTTTGGGTAGGATTCGAGAAGCCAGAGAACTAAAAATAAGAAGGACAATGTTTTCATTAAAGTACTTCAATTTTTTTGTGCCATTACAATAAAGACAAATAGAAAATAGAAAATACATTGATGAAAAACATAACCACACAAAGTAATCTGACTATTCAAATGAAACCATAAATATCCACAGTTAATATATATTTATATATTATATACATATTTTAATATATTTTAACTGAAGATATTTATAATATTGAAGTATGTCATTTTATTATCAGTACAAATGGGTGGCAACACTCACATTTTGTTTTGTACATATATAATTGTCTTCTAATTATATGTAATTGTCATATACAGTTGTATTCTTGATATATATGCTTCCAAAATCAGCTTGCATTTTGACTGACTCTTATTTTTCAGATAAATCTGAAATCCAGAGCATTTTTATACTAGTGTACATTATCTTAATTCAATTAGGAGATGCAAGCAAACTCCAGTTTCAAACGTATATGCATACAACCTTGCAATTCTTTCTTTTTCATGTATTTTAATGCTGTAGAGTTTCATAAATTCTTCTGTTTAATTAATGTCTAATGAAAAAATGAGGAGGTAATTTTTGAATTCTTACACTGAAATTCAATTTTAGGATGACTGTGTTAACATTTCATGCAATAAGTGGTCTTAATATAAAGAGATATTATTTTCTATTTTAGCAATAATTTACTGATGTCTTCCTGTGCTAAAAAACATACTAGCATTCTTGGCTAGGGGTGGTGGCTCATGCCTGTAATCCCAGCACTTTGGGAAGCCAAGGCGAGGGATCACCTGAGGTGGGGAGTTTGAGACCAGTCTGACCAACATGGAGAAACCCCATCTCTACCAAAAATACAAAAATTAGTTTGGTGTGGTGGCACATGCCTGTAATCCCAGCTAACTCGGGAGGCTGAGGCAGGAGAATCGCTTGGATCTGAGAGGCAGAGGTTGTGGTGAGCCGAGATTGAGCCATTGGACTCCAAACTGGGCAACAACAGCAAAACTCTGTCTCAAAAAAAAAAAAAAAAATGTATATATATTAGCATTCTTACCATCCCCCCTTCCCAAGCATGTCCTTTTCCTCTATCTAACTTACCAATATTGTTTGCTGCAGGGTTTAGTTAAGGCAATATTTGGTGTTTACATTTCTGTGTTTATTTATGAACATCTGGTTAACCATTGGCACATGTTGATTAGTGCTAGAGGCATGACAGCAGCATCAGCCTCACCTGGCAGCTTTTCAGTTGAAGTAGTAGGTCTGGGAGACATTCCTAGAATTTAAATTGGAATCTACACATTAGCAAGATTTCCAAGCTATGCTTTTGAAGATTCTGATTTAGTAGATCTTAAGTATGACTTGAGATCAAAATTATCTAAATATCTCCAAAAATATCTTAAATGATGCCAGTGCTCTGATTCCCCAAATACCCTTTGTAGCAAAAATGTAGGCAACCATAATTACCTTTTATTTTTGTATAACATTTTCTAACAACTACATTAAAATTGTCTATTTATTTTTAAAATAAATATCTGTCAATAATTCAGGCCTCTATTTTCTGACAGAACTCAAAGTTGCATATATAGTCAAATGCACCACGTTAGAGATCTTTCTTCTTTTTTCCCCTTCCCTTTGGAAAAAAAGACCCTTACAATTTTATATTGGCCCTTCTCTTCTGATTTAGAAAGGTTGAGCTTCACATCAGACTCTGCTGTAGTCATAGGTCACCATTAACTAGCATCAGAACCTGGACAGCCATAGAATTTATGGGACATCGTGAATATATGAAAATCCTCTTTCAAAAAGCAAGAAAAAAGTGTTGATAATGAAACTAAAACATAAAACTTACGTTGTTTCTTCTGTAGTTTCATTTATCTCTCTCTGTCTCTCTCATTGTCATGGTATCTTTTTAAGTGTTGTTTTGATGTCATTCTAAGTTTAAAAAATGAGATTATTCACATAAATTTTTACTGTTCATCTTTATATTATGCAATGCCTCCTTTAAATACATATATAATAGCTTGTAACTCATGTGAGGAATCACCAAAGTTACTTAAATTTTATTGCATCATTTGTAAACTCACATAAATCTCATTCAGGTAAGTAACATGAAAAGAGTTCCTTGATCATTCTTGTTTCTTAGAATGTGATTAACTTTTCATGCTTTCTCTCTTTCTCTCTGTGTGTGTGTGTATGTGTGTGTGTGTGTGTGTGTGTGTGTGTGTGTGTATGGAGATCATGTCCCCACTGCATTGCCCAGGCTAGTCTCAAACTCCTGGCCTTAAGGGATCCTCTTGCCTCTGTGTCCCAAGGTGCTGGGATGACAGGCATAATCCACCATGCCTGGCATTTTATGTGCTTTCAAAGCAAGTGCTGGTTCAAAAAGAATGTGTTGCTTCTCAGGCTGTCTGTGCCCCACTTAATCATTTACGCAACACAATTACCTTGCACCAGCTTGGGGTCTGGCTAAACTCCAGTACCTCTTGTGACCTCCAGAACTGTGTGCTCCTGAGGCATGTAGAATTCTATATACAAATGGAATGTTACAGAATTGTGAACACATATTGCGCATATATTTTCTCCTTATCTACATAGACATTCAATGTCCTATAGGGTGTCACTTACAAAAGGTCAAATACAGAATTAAGAATTTCAGAGCCGGGTGTGGTGGCTCACATCTGTAATCCCAGCACTTTGGGAGGCTGAGGCGGGCAGATCACGAGGTCAGGAGTCTGAGACCAGTCTGACCAACATGGTGAAACTCCGTCTCTAGTAAAAATACAAAAATTAGCCAGGAATGTTGGTGTGCACCTGTAATCCCAGCTATTGGGAGGCTGAGGCAGGAGAATCACTTGAACCCAGCAGGTGGAGGTTGCAGTGAGCCGAGATCGTACCACTCTACTCCATCCGGGACAAGAGAGAGACACACACAAAGACAAATCAAATGAAAAATCAAACAACAAAGATTATCGCTATGATCTTAAAGGAAAATTTCCAGGGGCACTCAGACTTGAACATTTTTCTTATTAGTGACACTGTGATATTATCTATTAAAAATTTACATTATTTAGAATTCCTTCTAGTGAATCTTCTTTGTTTAACCCAGTCATCTAATAAAAGATTTAATAATTATTATTTAAATATATAATTTAATAATAATAATTGGGATATATAACAATTTGTATTTAGAAAATGAATTTATGTAATTTGTAATTCTTAATAATCATATAAAATTTTTATCATTCATATACAATCTTGTATAGTTCAAAATACAATGAAAACTATTATTGTAATGAAATTTTAAAATGAACAGAGGTAGACATAGTCAACACTGTACCTCTGCTTTTAATAGAGCAATATTCTTCCTCTCATTATAGTTATTAATAATTTATGATCATGATTTTTCTGCATTTATTATAACATTCAAAAAGCATTCAGTATTTTTCCATAAATCACATGAAATGATCATTTCAACCACTTTATTATCTTGACTACATAGAAACAATAGGGAAATATTTAAAATATATAACAACTTCTTGCCCAACAAGGACAGGCACTGACTTTAAACAAGCTTTAAGATGGAGCTGGTATATACAGGTTTAGCATCATCTGCAAATCCAGCATTTAAGGAATGAGGCAGAATACTAGTTTAGGAATAATGCGGATTACTTTCAGGAAAAAAGTGTCCTTAGACCAGTGAAATATATGCATTAATAAAGAGTCTAGGAGACCTAAGTAACAGACTCTGGTTTGCAGGTTTTGGAAAAGCATATATTACATTTTCACTGTGAATATGGTCTATATTTCCTCTTTACTGTATACCTTAAACATGAGAACAGTATTATGGAATTGTGGCATTCAATATTAATTTGCTGATGAAAAGTATAATTTTAAAATATTTGTATAGTGAAAATAAAACATTAATTGAATACAACAAAATGAGAGAATAAAATGAACACGGTATTTTTTCTTTAAAATTTGTAACTCTGTTTCCTTATGGAAAAAACAAAAATTGTAAATCTTACGTAAACCACAGAAAAACTAAGTACATTATTTTGCTTATTTTTGTTATTTACACTATGCTTATATAATGTGAATAACAAATTTCCAAATGGCTAAAAGTTTTTACTCAATTATACTGTGTTCAAACTTAATAAATAAAAAACTCATCTAATTCTATGAACATGTTATTTTTTTAATCCTGTTTCATTTAACATTGTATATTTATCTGCTCCTCAGTTAAATCAGACATAAGTGATACAATGTTATATAAAACTGTCATATCATATATGTTCTATCATTATTTATTGCAAATGATTCCTCAGTTTAACCTTTTCTAAGGCTTTGTGTAACAAAGAAATACATTTAACTGTGTTTAAGTAAAAGGAACATCCGTCAACATAGTATACCTTCCCTTAAGGATAAAGAGCTGCTGCAGTTTGTTTCTTAGTAACTAAATTACCTGGCATGGCATGAACAAACACATTTGGGATTTCATGTTTCTTCCTGCAATGACTTTTCTGAATTACCACTCTCCATTTAAAATACATGCTAATGTTCTATATGTAATAGGACTTATGTATCTTAAGTGAATTCTTGGCAAACAGAAATAATTATGTTTGATTTTATGGTAGCTGCTGAAGATTCCAATAACTATTTTTGCTGAGCTCTTTCAATAGGTCTTCCTCTACATACTTTTCAATTGATGAATAACCTCACAAGAGTTTTTCTGACAAAATCTTATCATCAATGTAATTGCAATTAATTATATAGATCTGATATGCCACATGAATAGATTTAAATTGCAAAGAGAAAGCTAATTTTTTGACATTTTGATAATTCGACAATAGTTTGCAAATAAACACTTGATCACAGACAGCTATGGAAATGTTCTACTCTAGGTTTTATTCTGTTTCACAATCATGTGAAATATATTGCAGCAATATGTGGCACAGCTAGTAGTAGAAAGAATCCAAATTAACTTGGAAATATCTTCACAGAATATTGTTAGTATTCACAGCACATATTTGCAACCCATAAAGAAGAAACACATAAAGAAAATCAAACAGTGAACCAAAACCTAAAAGATGCAATAGAATTTAACAAGTCCTTAAATTAGTACAAAGCTTAGAAGTAATTAGACATTTCATTGTTTTTGTTTTTAGTGTTTGAGGCAAATTTCTAAGCATGACTATTTTTTCTCAGAAGATACAAATTAAAACACCTGCTCAGTTGCCTTCTGATGCCAGTGGATTATTCAAGGTAAGGAGAACATATGTTCACAGGATAGCACAAAATCAGCAAATATTTGAGATCTGTGTTGCCCTGTGAGTTTGGTGGCAAGGGCATCTGATGGACATATGATGAAGCCTGTGCTTTTCACTGTGCTAGAGTAGTAAATTTGTTTGTCCCTGATAGGGGAGTTTCATGCCTTCTGCAAACATCAATTTATTAAACTGTGTCTGGCTACCTTGTTAATTTCCCTGTATCATTCATTAATGCTATCATTAATGAAATGATATACTTCCATGTCATTTTGTGCTTGCTAAGTGCAACTCCACGTGAGAAATTGTTCTTAATATTTTTAACAGCTTAGTACTAAGAGTTTTGTTTCCATTTAGGAATTCATTTTGATCTCTCTGTTAGAAATAATAAATAATCATGTCCCAAATTTTTAATTTTCCTTTGGTGGACAGGAAAACTTTCAGCTGCTGTTTGTTATGTATTTTAATTTGCATATTCCCATTTTTTGGCCTCAAAGACATAAAACAAACAAATAAATAATAGCATGTTGTCTATCATCAACTGAGGTTGGTGGATACTTCACTCTGGTGAATTCCTCACTTACCCTACTTGGAATCTTGAAAATTGTAAAAATTGGCAAATATTAGTGATTTTATTTTTGACAAATCTTTTCATGGGAAGATGTAGAACTTTGTATAATACTTTGAGCTATAAATACACAGTTTTAATACTGGATGTTAAATGTGCAACCACATTAAGATAGCTAAATAAAATTGAAATTTATAAATGGTACTTCCTATAACATCATTATGATCTATGGAATTAATTATCATAAATTAGGTAGCCCCAGTTATGTGACCCTTTGTTTTCTTAGGCAGTTTAAATCACTTGGCAAGCTCTTACCCTGATAAACCTAGTTGGACTTCATATATTCAGGTCATAGTTTATTTGTTTTGAAAATTCTTTTTGCTTTGAAGATCCTTTGAAGATCTAGATTGGGTTAAAATGTATTAATTGTTGTAGAACAAATACTCGAGTTCTTTGTCTGTTATTTCAAAGTGATCTGCTAGGACTGATGAGAGCAGAGAGATCTAATCACAAAACAGGATTCCATTTAAATAGATTCTGCAACTACCAGCACCTACTAGAAAGCAAAGTGAACTGTAAAAACATGGTTTTTGATAGTAGACTACTGGGTTTCTAAGTCTATCACTCTCTCGTGGTTAGATGAGTAGCTTGGGGACATTTCTAACCTTGATGAGACTTCATTTTTCTCAACACAAAACTGATATAGTAAGAGTTAATTAGCAGGACTTCTTTGTGTTGCTAATCAAGATAACATGAAATTCATAGCATAAAAAGAGCATGACAGAATAATTTTCATCAGAATGCTTAAGGCATGTTAAAAATTATAAAGTATAGATTTTCCTCAATAGTTTGCATAGTTACTGGGTTTTTTGTATGACTTAATCCATGTTTTTTGAAGCCAAGGGTAATCGTGTTAACATGTCAGTTTATAGCAGAAAGAAGTACTTCTATATGTTAAATCTGAATTCAAATTCCATTGTGTTTCTCAATCAGGCTACTGTGATAACACTTCTGACATTTATTTCTTTATTTTGCTATTGAGTATTGTATTAGCCCATTTTCACACTCCTGTAAAGACATGTCCAAGACTGGGTAATTTATATAAAGCAAGAGTTTATTTTATTTTATTTATCTTTTTTTGTGAGACCGAGTCTTGCTCTGTCACCCAGGCTGGAGTGCAGTAGCCTGATCTCAGCTCACTGCAAGCTCTGCCTCCTGGGCTCAAGCAATTCTGTAGCCTTAGCCTCCCTCATTGCTGAGATTACAGGTGTGCACCACCATGCCTGGCTAATTTTTGTATTTTTAGTAGAGATGGTGTCTCATCATGTTGGCCAGGCTGGTGTTGAACTCCTGACCTCCGGTAATCTGCCTGTCTTGGTCTCCCAAAGTACTGGGATTACAGGCGTGAGTCACCACACCCAGCCTGGAAGAGGTTTAAGTTTAATGTAGACTATTATAGTGGCTACAATATGAATAGAGAAGTTGAGTAACATTGGCAGTCTAAGATATGAACAAATTCCAATTATATATTGACAGAAATGAAAATAACCTTAGTATTTAAATGCATTCTTACAATATGTGTTTAATAGATTTAGTCCCAAAGGGGTCAAATTTTTTTCACACGATTACAAGCTAAATGAAAGAATATACCTTAGAATAGTTATATTTAATTTTGGATCCTCCTTTAGAGCTATTCCAATGAAACCATTAATTCCCTCAGGTGGCCAGTTACAATTTTTTTAAGATTAAAGCTTATCATAAATTACAGTAGAATATCGTTTTCAGGAACATTTCATAAAGCCAATTTCAAAGCTATGAATTTGTTACTATCTCCTGAAATTTTACGCTCTAAATTAAAATCTCAAAACTCTTAAGTATGTATAAAATCCTATACATTAGAATGCCTCATGATTTGAGCTAAAATTGATCATCTGAAAGTTTGAGTCAGTACTTTGTTACTGAAATAACATTAAATTTTAGATGTGCTTAATAAAATAGAGTAACTTTTCACTGTGATTAGAGAGAGTTTGATAATTTATTGTCTATCTACCTATCTACTTTATTAAACATAATCATAGGCTTAAACATTCAAGGAAAATCCCTGTAAAGTATCATTAATTACTTTGTAAGAGAAAGTAATATGGCTCATGGCTACTGCCCAGCTTATAATAGTCCACTTCTAAAGCAAAAATTCATTCAATTGACAAAATATTTGATGCCTGTGTCTTCATGCAGTGAACATAGATAATTAATTCCAATTTTGCCTATTGTAGGGAAGTCTGTCAGAAATCATCAAATAAGTTCAGAGTTTCTGACATATAATTAAGTAATATTTTTAATACTTTTTTACTTAACAAAATGCAAAAGGAAATTCTGACTGAATTCCACAGTAGACTGGCAATTCCTGTCCATAGAAAAAGAATGTTGAGAGCACTCTCTGCCCTCTAATGGGGTATCAGTTGTGCATAAGCTGCAGAGATTTTACTTTGAGAGAACAGGCAAACTCTAATTACCAAATAATCAGCACTACTGCTGTGCAGGAACATCCAAGTAATTGTGAATTCTCACATACTGGCAGAAGACTGGAAACAACATAAATAGTATTTTAGTAAGAACTATGAACAGTCAGGTTGGCTACTCATCCAGTTCTAGAAATTTCATCACATTTTTATTTTAAAGAATAACATGGATTAAGTCATTTCATTTCCTTCTCACAATTCAAAACACAAAACAAATTGTGGCATTCCAAAAGTAACTAATGTCTTAACTCATTCTAACATTAACACAAAAGTCCAAGTCTAAAGTCTCACCTGAGACAAGGCAAGTCCCTTCTGCCTATCAACCTGTAAAATTAAAAATGAGTTAGTTATTTCCAAGATACAGTGAGAGTATAAGCATTGGATAAATATTCCCCTTCTGAAAGGGAGAAACTGGCCAACTCAGGTGGGCTACAGGCCTCATGCAAGTCTGGAATCCAGCAAAGCAGTTACTCAGTCTTACAGCTTCAAAAGAATCTCTTTTGACTCCATGTCTCACATGCAGGTCACAGTGATGCAAAGGACCGGCTCCCAAGGCCTTGTGCAGCTCTGCCTCAGTGGCTCTGCAGGATACTGGCCCTGCAGTTGCTTTCACAGGCTGGTGTTGAGTGCCTGTGGCATTTGCAGGTGGATGGTACAAGCCAAACCATATTACTGTCTTTGAGAAATGTCATTACTGCTATGGAAATGGTAGTGCAAATGAAGTTTGGAAAGATACTTCTTACAGTCAAGAACACTACTGAAGCCACATAAAAATTTTAAATTATGTGATATTAAAAATAACATGATACAATTTTTAAATCACTTTTAATGACGGTCTTGCTGCCTTACACACAAAACTGTTTAGTGTCCGATAAATTTGGGGATTATATTTTCTATTAAACATGAATAATGTCTTTCCACATATGAATTCAATAAAGAGCAGTAACACACTAAGATTTTTTTCTACTTATCAATTACTTTCTTCAGTATAAAGTAACATAAATGGACAAAGAGTTACTTATTAACATTGTGCTGATATGGAAATACAAATATTAGTACAAATTATCAAATAAGTGTTTTATTATATTTACCTGGGAATAGACTTTAAACTTTCACAAATGAATGTAAAAATACAAACAAACAAGAAATAAGTAGGCTTTGATATATAAAACTATGCATTCATTGATTCATTAAAATGCTGTATCTTTCCTGTAATTCAGTATGGACACTGGATTACATATGACTTTCTGTTTCAAGTATGCATGTGTCTAACATCAGTTACAACAGTTTACATATATGAAGAGTTCAATGTAAACAGACATGTTTATAATTAAACCAATAACAAAAAAAATAATAATAATAATCTTTCAACTTGTTTAAAATAGGCACTCTAGAATTGAACTTAGGTTTTATTCTCTATTATAAATAAAATTTTAAAAATTGATTTGTAGTTTACAGATATGCATTGATTATAATCTTTTATTATGAGGTTTTATTGATTTCCTGTAGAGACCAGAAGACAGAAGGGATGGAGATTAATGATAATGATGATAAAAATTATCTTAATGTTAAACAAGTATTCCTAGGCATATACATATAGGTAAAACCCTGCTTTTGAAAAAAAAAGACTAACATATATTGCAGTACAGTGAAAATATGCTGCTGTTACATGTGAATTATGTTATTCTGTAATATATTCTGTGTGAGTTCAGTTACTTTCCATTTATTTTGTTATAATTATAGGTGCAGAAAAGTCAGTGGGTTCAGTCATGCCAGATAAAATGTAATCAAAGGTAATAAGGAATCAAAATTACTTTTGCATAAACACATCTTCTTTACATCAACCTGATCTCTCTTTGAAACTCAACATCTCATATAAATTTAAACATCTTTTTTCTTGCCTTCTTCTTTTCATAGACAAAGGAAGCAATTTTTAAAAATTTCTATTAGGAATTCTTAGATATATAGGCTCTATTTTCTTCAAAATCAGAGTACATAATTAAATTTCTTAAATCACAAATTTAGGTTATAAATTTAATACATTTTTCTTCTAGTTGGTAAAATATTGAGAATAATAAATAATTAAGAAGGAATAATTCCGAAAATTGTAAGCAGAGTTATTGTGAAGCATTAAAAACAAAACAGATAATTTAGTCTAAAAATTAACTCTTTTCTCTGGATTTAATGATTTGAGAACATGACACTTGCTAACCTAAATGAAGATTAATTGAAAAGATATCTAAAGTGGATTTTTTAATAATTTGGAAAATAACTAGCATATGATATCTCATGGCTCATATATAGCTAAAATGAAACATTTAAGCCTATTTTGGAAAACATAAATAAACCAAAAATAGGGGATTGATCTATGGCTTAAAGACATTGGATATAAAGAGACATTTATGCAGCTGAAAACACATGAGTATTTATTATTTGTGAAGAGTTTTTGTTTCAGAATTAAGTGAAGTTTATGAAGATGGCATATCACTTTTATTTACTTGGTTATACTTACTTTGCCAACTTTCATTGTGACAATTTTTCTTCAAATTGTTTCCATGGAAATTGTAAAACATAAATAAAAATATATTTAGTATAATTAAAATCCCTACAAATATGTTCTTTTAAGTAATCAATTTGTTTTTAAACGAGAAATAAAATTACATATATTTATCATGTGCCAACATGATGTTTTGAAATACATATACGTTGTTGAAAGCCTAATTTGTGCTCACTTACATGTGCATTACCTCATATACTTATTGTGTGTGTGTGTGTGTGTTGAAAATACTTAAAATTTAGTAGTGATTTTCAAGTATACAAAACATTGTGATTGCCTGTAGTTGCCATGTTGTACAATATGGTTTTGAATTTATACTTCCTCTCTGACTGAAATTTTGTGTTCTTTCCTACCATTCTCCCTCTGATCTTAGTAACCAATGTTATACTCTTTCCTTCTATGAGTGAAACTATTAAAAATTCCCCATCTAAATGAATTTGCCTTTCTGTGCATAGGTTATATTGTATAACATAATGTCCTCCAGGTTCATCCACATTGTAACAAATGATAGAATTTCTTTCTTCTGTAAGGTGAAATAGTATTTCATTGTGTATATGTACCGCATTTTCTTTATCCTATAATAGATACTTACACTGATTCCATTTCTGGGCTACTGTGAATAATGCTGCAATAAATATCTCTTCAAAATATTAATTTCATTTCCTCTAGATATATACCCAGTATTCAGATTGCTGGATTATACGTTAGTTCTGTTTTTATGTTTTGAGGAACTTCCTTGCAGTTTTTCATAATAGCTTAACTAATTTACATTGTCACCAACAACATGCAACTGTTCTCTTTTCTCTATATCCTTGCCAGCACTTTTTATTTTCCATTTTTTTATTATAAAACAAATTGTTAACAGGGGGTGAGATAATATTATGATTTTAATTTGCATTTTATGATGATTAGTGATGTTGAGTGTTTTTTATACACCTGTTTACCATTTATGTCTTGTTTTGAGGAAAATGTATTCAACTCCTTTGTCTATTTTTGTAATTGTATTGTTTTCTCTCTGTAGAGTTGAGTGTCTTATATACTCAGAATATCAACTCATTGTCAGATATATAGTTGGCAAATATATTTCTCATTATGTAGGTTGTCTCTTCACTTTGCTGATTGTTTCCTTGGCTGTGCAGTAACTTTTTAGTTTGATATAATCTCACTTGTATATATTTTTCTTTTTTTGTCTGTATTTTTTGGGTTACATCCAAAAAATAATTGCCCAGACCAGCACAATGGACCTTTTCCCATTTTCTTCTAGTAGTTTTATCGTTTCAGGTCATATGTTTAGGTCTTTAATTCATTTTGAGTTGATTTGTATATGGGGTGTGAGATTAGGGCTTAATTTCATTCTTCTGCATGTAGATAACCAGTTTTACCAAAACCATTTATTAAAGAAAATGTCCATTCCCTATGGTTTGCTCTTGGTACCTTTGTCTAAAATCAATTGACAACAAATGTGTGGATTTATTTCTGGGTTCTCTATTCTGTTTTATTTGTCTACGTGTATGCTTTTGTGCCACTACTATGCTGTTTTGATTACCATAGCTTCATAGTATATTTTGAAGTTAGGTACTATGATACCTTTAGCTTTTTTGTTTTTGCTCAAGCTTGCTTTGGCTACTTAAATATGGAGAAAGTAGTACATTCTATTCTCCCTTCATATGAAACATGTTCTTATTCCAGTGCTTACGTGGACCATTCCCTTTTTAATAAAGTAAGATCCATGGACTGTGAACAGGAGTATCAGCTGTTAGTTTGTGAGAAATACAAAAGTTCAAGCCCTACCTCAGACTTTTTGAATCAGAATCTAAATGTTAACATGATGGCCAGTAGGACCTACGTACATTAAATTTTGAGCAGAACTGGAATGTGCAATAAGTTAAACTGTTGCTCTCAAAAGCAACATTTTTAAACTCTTAATTTTCAATTCTTCATTTTGTGGTGACAATGACAAAAGAGATGTGCGGTTTAACTGTTAGCCTTGCAACATTTTATGCATTAATAAATTAATAAGAATTTATTATTATACCCACTGTGAGGCTTTTTTTTTTTAGCTTCAAACCATTTTCAACATGTGAAAAAACATTGGCTATTTGCATAATAACTATAAACTAGTTTGTTTAGTTTATAGTAAAATAAAATGAAAATAATCAACAACAATATCAAATTTGAGAAAGCATGAGTGAAAACAGTGTTCTAAGGTTTTGAAGTTGTTTGGGATTACATTAGTGATTACATTATACTTTTTTTTCAGTGTAATACTTTATTTTCTATTGTATTAAATGAAAGCCAGGAAAAACATTATACATTTTAATAAATTGAGTACTCATGTTGAAATTTTTAAGTTAACCGATAAAATAATGTTAACGATCCAATTAGTAAACACAGGACACACACACACACACACACACACACACACACACACACACTCAGATTTGAGAGAAAAATCAGCTAACCCAAATGAAGGAAGGATAAGAAAGAGAAAAAAATCAAAAACACAGAAAGTGAGTGCTAAGTAAAAAGCCTAAAATAAAATCGTTGGAAAGTCCAAATTATAGTAACTGAAATACATGCAAATGGCTAACAATACATTAGGCAGAAGACATTGTTATGCAGAAAAAATTAAAAAGAACTTGACAAAATCCAGCTATTTTAAAGGTACACCTAATAAAGGAATAAAGCCAAAGATAGCCCAGGAAAACTTTAAGCACATAAAGTGAATGTAGCTATTTCAATATTAGAGAAAGCCTTAGAAGAAAGGTCATTAAAAATAATGAAACATTTAATTCCGCAGGTAGACATTACAAATATAAATTTTTATGACCTTAAATGCAGAAGCTCAGAGAGTAAGGCTGTTGTTAACCTAAGCTGCCCAAGTTTGTAGAAGGATGGAAAAACAAATAAATAATAACAAGAATACATTATGATTTTATGGCTGAAAGCTGGCGCCTAGTTTACTTAAAGCATCATGCACAGTTAGCACACATAGGGGACATTTCAGATTATCAACAAAATAGATGATTTAACGTGGAAAGCTGGAATATATTTTAAAGCTTTTTGGATCAAAGACTTAGACCAGCCAACAGACTGATACATGGCTGTTACCTGGAATTAATGCAGAAGATTATGGAAACAAGATAAACCAAGACAAAGATAAGACTGGGAGAAATGTCTGAGGTTATAAATCTCTGGAATTAATAGAGGGAAATAATTTACATGGCTATGATTTTGTATTTTGTATCTGGACTATACATACTGTTTTTCTGTCAGCCTTTGTGGTTTATGAAGATATTCTGGGTAGTCATCACATGGACATGCTGATTAGGATGTATTCATTGGCACCTCTGTTTTTGGACTCTAAAGTCAGTCAAACATATGGCCCCAAACAGCTTATATTTCTAAATTTTGCCAAGTTTGGAAAATTGAACCTACACTGTAGACCAGGAAAAGACAGTTTACTCGAGTAACTCATAAGTATTTTGTACAGACCAGGGTACTGTACAATATTATCTTCTAATTTAATAGCCCAGTCTTCTATGTGGAAGCCAGCTATGCTTAGAGTATTACAATGATGCAGACTACTGAGGTTTAAACATGAAAAAATGCTGATATTGTTTCAAAAATGTCTAACAGCATAACAGGATTGAAATAAATCAAGCCTAGTTAGAAGTGTGTGCAGCCTTGAGTCTTGCTAATGCATCTTTATTAGGCCTCTTCAGTTTTCCTTCACTTAGCAAAGCATGTATTATGTGTTTACACTCTCCTGTGTGTCGAGCTAATACTAGCTCAGTGAAAAATGTTGATAACTTGCAAATATTTTATTATAATGACATTTTGCTTAGTGTTCACACTGAAAATACATATTTACATATTACTTTGTTTACCACCCAAAGGATTAGAATGAAGACAACATCAGTGGTTTATCCTCTCCCAGACTATGTTAAGCTCTATGTATGTGGAAACACACAGCCTATTAAGAGCAAACTTTTCATCTGCGGTTACCAACCACAAACAAGAATTTTCAGCTGGAATCTTACATCTGGGAATTTTACCGTGAACTCTATCCAAAGTCATCAGGTAAACTACCAAAATTGAGTGTGGCCTTCATACAAGTAAAGCACACAAGCAGTGAAAATATCAGTAAAACCAGCCTTGCCATGAAAACTGCTACCTACTCAAGACCTCACAGAATTAAAAAAAAATCTGTGGCCAATTTCACATCTTAGTTGAACCTTTGGTAAGAGAATGCTAATGAGACTGGAAACTTCACTGAAATTGCTACAACCGTTAGGTATAAGTAGGAAGCGTATTTGTGGGGCCAAAGGGAAACAAATTATTTTACTGTCTTCTGAATAAAGCAAAAACAAAAACAAAACCAACGTCATGTTTCTTCTACTCTACATTGTTGTAATAAGTCTTTTCTGAAACAAGTTTAAAGTTGAACAGTACCTCAGATTTTCACTGAAGAAATGGCACTTCTGATTAAGAAATAATTCTTAATCAAAAGAACTCAGCCGTTTTTATGGACATGTGTCTCTCCACTCATTACACCCAGAGACTGACTTACAGTATTAGTCTGTTATCATGCTGCTGATAAAGACATACCTGATACTGGGCAATTTACAAAAGAAAGAGGTTTAACTGGACTCACAATTCCATGAGGCTGGGGAGACTTCAAAATCATGGCAGAAAGCAAGAAGAAACAAGTCACATCTTTCGTGGATGGTGGCAGGCCGAGAGAGAGAGGACTTATGTAGGGAAACTGGTTTTTAAAATCATTAGATCTTTTGAGACTTATTAACTATCACTCAAACATGAGAACAGCACAAGACAGACCCACCCCCCATGATTCAATTATCTCCCACCTGGTTCCTCCCATGATATGTGGAAATTGTGGGAGTTACAATTCAAGATGAGATTTGGGTGGGGACACAGCAAAACCAAATCACTTACTATTTTATTAAAACTTAAACTTTTGGCTTGAGTTGCACCTTTATTTATAAGACTTGTCTGTTGAAAAGAAAACATGGAAAGATACACATTAATGTCAAGCTCTGTAATACAATCATGATGCTAAACTACTGCTGATGTATAGTACATACTATCCCTAAGCACTGGACTGGAACTCGTGTGTGATTCTTAGCCATAGAGTGTACAACTGTGAGTTTAACTGAAATATATTTTATTTGGATTTATAGGCCATAGTAATTATTTACTATATGATTAGGTCATTGAGGCCTCTAATAGTGGATGACAAACACACACATATGTAAGATACTTCCTTATGAAAACAGGTATGACAATTTAATCATAAACTTATTCATGCTATGTAGGAGCATACCCATAGGAAGCAATCCTATCAAGAGGAAGGCAGACAGCTTGCATGTAGGCATCATAATTTTTTCAAAGAAGAGCTCTCCAGGGCGAGCTGACTCAGCCATTCTTAAGTACTTAAACATGGTTGTATTTCCCTCTGACTTTGAAACAGAGCCAATAGCCACATAGAACTGATGTTTATTGTTTTCTGATAAATGTAGAAATTGACTATCCTGGTCTTAAAGCTTGAAACTTACATCTGTCTTATTTGAGTTCCTTTCTCGGGAAACTGACCATTAGAACTCCCAGATGGTATCAGGAAATTGAAACTCACCAGATCCTTGCATCTGGAGAATGAGATGTCAGGCTCCTCACCCATCGTGATTGCCTAAGACCACCTCCTTCCTGTTGGCTAACTTATCTTCCTTAACCCTCCTTAATTCCTGTTTTTCAACACTTAAGTTACAATTCTTCCCTGCTAAATTAAACCCCAGTTGTAGTCAGAGAGATGAGTTTGAGACTGAGCTCCCATTCTCCTTGGCTGCAGCACTTGAGTAAAGCATTCTTCCATGGCAATACCCATTGTCTCAGTGATTGGCTTTCTGTGGGGAGACCAGCAGGACCTAGACTGAACTTCCGGTGTTTAGGTAACAAAATGTTTGATGAACATCTAGCATTCAGGGAATTAGGAACAAGAACTGTTTCATTAGGAACAGTCACACGACTCCCTTTTCAAATACCATGTGTTTTCAGAAGACTGGTGCATCGATCTCCCTTTCTATTGTACCTGGTTTCACCATAACACATGGATGGACTGCTTTGTAGAGCTTATATTGAGGATACCAGGATAGATAACCTTAGACACTGACTTTCATTCAGATGGCACTAGGGCTTTATAGTCATTTCCTAGGATTGCCATAACAAACCACCACAAACTGGCTAGCTTATAAAACACATACATTTACTTTCTCACATTTCTAGAGGCTAGAAGTCTGAAATAAAGATGTCAGTAGGGCTATGCACTGTCACCAAGCATCTGCAGGTTGTCAGTAATCTTTGACATTCCTTGGTTTGCAGCTGCATAATTCCAATCTGTTTGCATAGTCGCATGGCCATCTTCCATCTGTGTATTTGTTTTCATATATGATTCGCTTTTCTGTGTTTCTGTTTGTGTATCCCTTCTACTCCTCTTATGAGGACACCAGTCACGATGGATGAAAGACATACCCTACTCAAGTATGACCCCATCTTAACTTACATCTAGTTATATCTCAAAAGGCACTATTCTAAATAAGGTCACTTTAACAGGTACTAGTGGGTAGGACTTCTGCTTTCCTTTTTGAGGAACCCAGTTGAACCCACCACAGTGCTCCCTCCACTAACATGAGTACATCCATTATAAAAATTGGTTGACTATGGAGAATTGATAGAGCTCATCACTTTGGAAAAACAGTGCTCATACAGGCATACCTTAGAGATAATGTGGGTTCAGTTCCAGACCACTGCAATATGACAAGTAAATATGACAATAAAATTAGTCCTACAATATTTTTGGTATCCCATTGCATATGAAAGTTAAGTTTGCACTGTAGTATATTGAGTGTGCAGTATAATTATGTCTACATAAAAAGTGTACATGCCTTAATTTAAAAATACTTTATTGCTAAAAATGCTAATGATCATGTGAGCCTTCAGCAAGTCATAATCTTTTTGCTGGTGGAGGGTCTTGCCTTTTTGTTAGTGGCTGCTGATTGATTAGAATGGTGGTTGCTAAAGGTTGAGGTGGCTATGACAGTTTCTTAAAATGAGTTAACAAGGAAGTTTTCCTTATCAATGGACTTTTTTTTTTTTTCATAAAAGTTTTCTCTGTAGCCTGTGATGCTCTTTGGTAGCATTTTACCCACAGTAAAACTTCTTTCAAAATTGGAGATAATTCTCTCAAATTCTCTTGTGGTTTATCAACTAAGTTTATATAATAGTCTAAATCCTTTGTTGTCATTTCAACAATCTTCACAGGATCTTCAGCAGGAGTAGATTCCATATGAAGAAACCATATTCTCTTTATCCATAAGAAACAACTTCTTATCCTTTAAAATTTTATCACAAGCTTACAGAAATTCATATCTTCAAGTTTCACTTCTAATTCTAGTTATCTTACTGTTACCACTACATCTGCAGTTACTTCTTCCGCTGAATTCTTGAACCATTTAAAATCATCCATGATAGTTGGAGTCAGCTTCTTCTGTTCTCCTGTTAATGCTGATATTTTGACCTCACCACAAATTATAAATACTCTTAATTGCATCTAGAATGGGGAATTCTTTCCAAAAGGTTCTCAGTTTACCTTGTCAAAATCCATCCAAGTAATCACAATCTGCAGCAGGTATAGTCTTAGAAAATGCGTTTCTTAGATAATAAGACTAGAAAGTCAAAATTACTGTTTGATCCATGGGTTAGAGAATGGATACTGTGTTAGCAGTCATAAAAACAACATTAATCTTATACATCTCCAGCAGAGCTTTTGGGTGAGCAGGTATATTTTCAATGAACATTAATATTTTGAAAAGATTCTTTTTTTTTTTCTGAGCAGTAATTCTCAACAGTGGGCTTAACATATTCAATAACTATGCTTCAAATAGATGTGCTGTCCTCCAGGCTTTGTTGTTCTATTTTTGGAGCACAGGCATTGTAGATTTAGCATAATTCTTAAAGACCCTATGATTTTCGTAAGGGTAAACTAGCGCTGGCTTCAGCTGAATGGCATCAACTGCATTAGCCACTAACAAGAGAGCCAGCCTTGTGTTTTGAAGCTTTGAAGCTAGGCATTAACTTCTCCTCTCTAGCTATGAAAGTCTTGAATGGCGTCTTCTTCCAGTACAAGGTTGTTTCATGTACAATAAAAATTTATTGTTTAGTGTAGCCAACTTCATCAATTATTTTAGCTAAATCTTCTGGATAACTTGTTGCAGCTTTTACATCACCACGTATTGGTTCACCTTGAACTTTTATGTTTTGCGGACAACTTGTTTTTTAAAAACTCATGAGCTACCCTCTGCTCACTTCAGATTATTCTTCTGCAGCTTCTTCAACCCTCTCAGCATTCATAGAATTGAAGAGAGTTAATGTCTTGCACTGAATTAGATTTGAGCTTAGGGGAATATTGTGGCTGGTTTGATTTTCTAAACATGCAAGTAAAGCTTTCTCTATATTAGCAATAAGGCTAGTTCACTTTTTTATCATATGTGTGCTTACAGAAATTACACTTTTAATTCTTTCAATAACTTTTCCTTTAGGGTAACTGGCACAAGAGGCCTAACTTTTGGCCTAGATCAGTTGTTGACATGCTTAAGCTTAATCATTTCTAGATTTGGATTTACAGTGAGAGACATGTGACTCTTCCTTTCATTTAAACACTTAGAGGCCATTGAGGGGTTGATAATTGGCCTAATGTCAATAAAGTTGTGTATCAGAAAATCAGGGAGATGAAAGGAGAGAAAGAGTGATGAGGATAGCCCATCTGAGGAACAGCCAGAACAAACACATTTACTGATGAAATTCATACCCTTATATGGGCACCGTTCCTGGTACTCTCAATTACTAAGTAACCTCAAAAGTCACTGATCACAGATCACAAAAACAGATATAATAATAGAAAGTTTCATCTAATGTAAGAAGTACCAAACTGTGACACAGATACACAAAGTGAGCAATGGGAAAATGTCACTGATAGGCTTGCTCAACACAGGGTTGCCACAAACCTTCGATTTGTTAAAAAAAGAAAAAAAAAATCATAGTATCTGCTAAGTGCAATAAAGCAAAGCCCAATAAAATGAGGCATATCTGTAACTTATATCACTATTTTTTGTTGCTAATATTTATCCTGTTTTCATACTTTGTAATTTAAGTAATTTTTTTAAACAGTCTTCCTCTGTCACCCAGGCTTGAGTGCAGAGGGGCAATCATGGCTCACTGCAGCCTCCACCTCCCAGGTTGAAGCAATTCTCATGCCTCAGTCTCCCGGGTAGCTGGAATTTCAGGCACCTGTCACTACACCCAGCTAATTTTTGTGTTTTTAGCAGAGATGGGATTTCATCATGGTGGTCAGGATGGTTTTGAACTCTTGGCCTCAAGTGATCTGCAGCCTTGGCCTCCCCAGGTTCTGGGATTACAAGTATGAGCCACTGTACCCGGCCCTAATATAAGTAATTGAATGGT
Source organism: Ateles fusciceps (assembly GCA_036589455.1). Classification (NCBI taxonomy): domain Eukaryota; kingdom Metazoa; phylum Chordata; class Mammalia; order Primates; family Atelidae; genus Ateles; species Ateles fusciceps. The sequence continues at coordinate 2,932,174 of JAZHEH010003445.1, forward strand.
GAAAGAGAGTTTAAACTTTAAGGAATATTATTACAAAGAAATTCCATTCTAGCTCTACTTTTGTTGCCTTTATTATATATAGTAGAGTGTGGCAATGCAAATAAAAATTAAATATATATTAACGTAAAAATAAGTAAAATCTCCCTTTGAAATGGTTTATTCTAAATCATGTGACATCTTATATATATATATTCAATGATGTAGGACTTAGAAGCTTAGTCATTGTGAAAAAAACTGTAGGTCTAACATTTGGGTCTAATTCTGTTTCTTTCCTCCGTATTCCAAAGCCTGAGATTTGTGCAGGTCTTTAAATGTAGAGAATGAAGTATGCGAATTTTTACTGTGCATTCCTTTGATGAGACAGAAAGTTTCAGAGGCTAAATCAATAGAAAACTTGCATTATAAATACTTGAAAAATATTTTAAAAATAATTTCTAAACCTGAAATTATATTGATTAGGAAATAAGAAACTAAAACCTTACATTAACTTAATGTTTCTCTCTGAACCTGTAACTGAAACATGATAGGAGTTTACTATTATTTCTTATGAAGGCCCTGTTTTTATTCTATGCCTCAAATTAGACACTAAATTATAATTACAAATAGCTTTTGTTTTTAATTAAAGAGTTCAAATGTTACTGGTCAAGCATCATGACAGAGTTTGCACACTAGATTTTCTATATAGAGTTATTTCATACACAAAATCTTAATTTATAGTATTTAATCTCTTTTTACTTTAGTATCATCAATGTAATTCATATAGGCATGGCAGTTAGATTCTATGTGATTAAACCAGTCACTACATTTTATCCAATTTAGAAGAAAATTCCTTAAATCACCCATGAAGTGTATGCGAACATGTCTGTTTGTCTTTATGTGTATCTATTTTCTTTAGTAATGTCAACATAGCCAGATTTATTCTTTATTGATTAGGTTATACATTAGGTAAAGTATATGATATTAAATCCATGTTGCATGAAAATTGCATGTCTGAATTAATGCCAAACTCATAAGCAATTTGTCAAGATACCCAATTTAGAAGAGGGTTACACGAAAAAAATATTGTCAAAGCAATTGCAACATTTATGTTTCCACTGAGCAAAAGTCAAATAGCCATTGAAATGTTTGGGATACAGATTAATGATCATTATTTAAATATTTTCTCCTCTCCACCTCTCCATTTTTAATATACATGTAATTACACATTTACATTTAAAATATTATTAAAATAAATGCTATTATAATATTATAAAATATTATATTTTATATTATAAACTAAAATATTAAAATATATATTTTAAATTATAACAAAATGTTATTAAAATATAACATTATATATAAATATATAACATATAATAACATTATATATAAACACAAGCAAGAACATGCACAACCAAAGTTAAACATGTAAAATATATGTCAAATGTAATAGAAAAAAATAAACCACAGAGTTTTATTCCACTTCTGCCTGCTATATGTATTCTTCTTTATCAGTTATGCCCAGCATTGTGGAATGCAGCAATCATTTATAGAACTTAAAGTTTGGAGTTATCTAATAATAGGTGTAAAATCAAAATACAAAATCATGCACAAAATATATTTTGAAAAGGCTGCTATATTAACTTAAGCTATTATAATTTTAAATGTACTATATTTCCTATGGATAGTTGATTATGCAGAGTCTGTATATCTTGTCTCTGTACAAATTAGCATAAATGCTAAAAAGCTCAATTATGCTCTAATTTAATATAACATTTTTCCTAATTAATAATTCAGCTGCACAACTGCATATAGTATTGACTTTCGTATTATTTGTGCTACTTTTATTTTGTAACCTAATGTTAAATTAGACACATATTACATAATCGAAACTATTTAATGAAATATTTAAATAAGACTCATTAATTAAATCCAGCTTTTGGAAATTTCCTGAAACTCCTTCACTAAAATAACGGTTCTGAAAGAACAACAAATCCCCATGGGAATTTTTCTTTATTGTGCTCATATATGTTAGGATGACAATACCAGTTTAATGAGTTATCCATAGGAAATAATGAATGAATGGATTAATGATACCAGTTTAATTGAATTATTTCAATTATCATTGAAATGTATCTCGCTTTAAATATATCTGATACAATTTTATTCAAAGAAAAAAATTATGATGACATCTCAATTATTTATTTTAGTATTTCTCCTCTCTTATTTAATTCAGAAATCTTTGTAATCCATTAAGGAAGATAGTGCTTGACTGAGACACATTTTTATGTCCAGGTAGAACATATTTCTCTCCTTATCCTAGAAAACATTGCTCTTACTTGACAATGTCAAAACATTTCAAAGGCTTAGAAACAAAAACATACCCAGATAGCAATATAAATCTGACTTACAGAATTATGCATTCATTTTTTATATATTTAAGCCTGTTACTGCTTATATATAAGTAAACTGCAATGAAACAACTAGCAAATCTCATGCTCAATTTCTTTATCAATATTGAACATTTACTTTGATCACTCTTCAAATTAAAGAAAGTAGACTTTTGAAAATTAGAAAGGTAATATATGAGTAAATATTTTATTAGAAGGTAATCAACATTAAAGCATATAGAATAAATGTGAAATCAAAGTTTACCCAACCAGGCTGGGCGCAGTGGCTCATGGCTGTAACCCAGCACTTTGGGAGGCCCACATGGACCAATCCTTTGGGGCCAGGAGTTCGAGAGGAGCCTGGCCAACATGGCAAAACCCTGTCTCTACTAAAAATACACACGAAAAATTACCTCAGTGTGATGGCAGGTACCTGTAATCCCAGCTACTTGGGAGGCTGAGGCAGGAGAATTGCTTGAACCCAGGAGGCGGAAGTTGCAGTGAGCTGAGATTTAGCCACTGTACTCCAGCCTGGGCAACAGAGCGAGACTCCCATCTAAAAAAAAGACAAAAAACCAACAAACCCACAAAGTTTATGCAATCATACTCATATGATCTCCCTTCTTCAATATTAATGATTACTAACAATCTAGAAAAAAATTGTTGCAGCTGTTTATATCCAGACAACTACATAATTGTTTGAGAGGTAACTAGATAATAACTTTTTCACTCATCAACTTCCTAGAAGTTCCTTGTATATCAGACACTCTAGAGATTTTGGTAATACAGTAGAAATCATAATAGAAAATGTCCTAAAGGAGCTTACATGGAAGTTGTAAAGGGAAGATAAAGCTATACTGGGTAAACAAATATGAAGTTGATGAGCAATGCAAAATAAAGCAAGAAAAAGGAATTGCCCATGCATGTGTTCTCAAAATAATTCGCATATTCTTGATTACTGTGATGGTGGATTGTTCCTCCTGTATTTCGATAATTTATATATTTTTATGCATCTTTTCCTGTTCTTTAATAAATAGTCTGATTGCATTTTTTTTTTGTTTTTACTGCTGTTGGCTTTCAAGCCCAACCACTCTCCCTTTCGCTCTGTCACACATCTGGGCGACATGATAAGAAAAATAAATTGTTCCCTTATATGCATGGGAACTGGAACAAAAGCCCCACCAATTACCTACGGTAAACCCCAAAGTAACCACTCCTCCTGCTCTCCAGAGAAACTCATTTGGAGACCTGCTAGACAGCCTGCCTTCTCACCCCTGAAAGTCTCAGCATGTGAGTCTAAATTTGTTCTTACACTCTTGGTATACTTGAACCACATTTTAGTGGGGGTGTGAGGTCCAGCTCACCTCCATGAAGTGACCACAAATCTACGTTGTTTTACAAAGGGATTCTATTATGTTATCTAAGTATAATCTAAACATTCTGCTATCTATGTAATACTCATAATCAAACTTTAGTTCCATCTGTATTTTATTCTTGCTTTGGAAGATATCCTGATTTGCCTTACATTCACATAGCACAGTGAATGATATTACTTTACTGTTACTTGAAAATCATTAATGTGCCATACCATATCCATTCTCCACCCTGTTCTGTGTTCTGGTAGACTCATCTGTATGGACAATGTTAGGGGTCCGTAGTCTTGGACTTCCATTAGATTTTGGTTAAGAAGACACTTGCATGAGATTTCATGCTGGATAAAACATTCAGGATATTAATATTTTTCACTTTTATTTTAGACTTAGGGGCACATGTGCAGGCTTGCTATACAGGTAAACTCACATCACAGGGGTTTTTTGTACAGATCATTTCATCACCCAGGTATTAAACCTAATACCCATTAGTTGTTTTTCCTGGTTCTCTCCCTCTTCCTCCCCTCCACCCTCTGGTAGTCTGTTGTTCCAATCTATTTGTCCATATGTTCTCATCATTTAGCTCCCTTATAAGTGAGAACATTCGGTATTTGTTTTTCTGTTCCTGCATTAGTTTGCTAAGGATAACAGCCTACAGCTCCATCTATCTCCCTATAAAGGACATGATCTCATTTATATTTATGTCTGCATAGTATTTCATAGTATATATGTACCACATTTTCTTAATCCAGTCTACCATTGATGAGCATTTAGGTTGATACCATGTCTTTGCTACTATTAATAGTGCTGTAATGAACATATCCATGCATGTGTACTTATCATACAACGATTTATGTTCCTTTGGGTATATCCAGTAATGGTATTGCTGGGTTGAATGGTAGTTCTGTTTTCAGCTATTTGAGGAATCATCACACTGTTTCCCACAATGGTTGTTCTAATTTATACTCCCTCCAACAGTGTACAGTATTTTTTTTCCTCCACAATCTTGCCAGTACCTGTTATTTTTTGACTTTTTAATAATAGCCATTCTGACTGGTATGAGATAGTATCTCATTGTGGTTTTGATTTACATTTCTCTAATGATCCGTGATGTTGAGCATTTTTTCATATGTCTTTTGGATGTGTTTATGTCTACCTTGTTGACTCATTGCAGGATACCAGTGGGTGACTGCAACCTGTACCAATGTCACAGTTCCTTCTGTGGACCCTCTCACTATAGCTACCCTCTTTGAGTTGCCACTCCCTTCCCTTCAGGTCTGGGCAATTCTAAGTATCACTTCAAGTTTTTGTATTCCCTAAATTTCTGCTCATCTTTTGTAATTGGTCCTTTATTAGTACATTTTGATACTGCTATGAAGAAATACCTGAGTGGATAATTTATAAAGAAAAAGAGGCTTAATGAACGCACAGTTCCACATGGCTGGGGAGGCCTCACAATCATGGCAGAAGGCTAACGAGAAGCAAAGGAATATTTTCTATGGCAGCAGGCAACAGAGTGTGTACAGGGGAACTGCCCTTTATAAAACCGTAGTATCTCATGAGACTTATTCACTATCATGAGAACAGCATGGGAAAACCTGCCCCATGATTCAGCTGCCTCCCACCCAGTCCCTTCCATGACACATGGGGATTATGGGAGCTACAATTCAACATGAAACTTGGGTGGAGACACAGCCACACCATACCAAATTTCTTTATTAAATTTCCATTAAAATCCAGTCTAAGTGAGTAATTTGTTTCCTATGGGCTCTGATATGTAAGCTCCAAGTATTTTGTTCAGTCTTCCATTGGAACATAATTCCTTTACCATCTGGATTAGCTGCTTTTGCATAAACAGTACGAATGCATGTTCTTTATTTTTTAAATAATAAAACCATATTTAAATTTATTTTAAATACTTTCAGCAAGGTATAGTGCAACTTCAGTTACAAGGATGTGTAACAAATTTGACTTAATTTTACCACTTATTCATTTAATTGTATCCATATTTTAACTATTTCTGTTCTCCAGTGTTCTCTGTTTGAACTACCTCATTTTATTCCTTGTGATATCTTTGTCCAGTGTTGAGTTTTGCAGATTTTCTAGCACTGAAGCCAAAATTTGTTTTATTTTAAATAAGAAATCATATCTGAATACTTAATATGCTTTATTTATGACTTAGAATTTATATCCTAATGTATGGAAATATGTTCAAAATATTCCAAAATAGTATCATCATTAAGTCTCAAGATTCTAATCCTATGTTCATTATTACTATTGTTAAGTTCTCTTCTATTGAATATATGAAGTGGATTGTTTAGAGTGTTTTATTGGGCACTCCACAGTTTTCACATAGGCCCAATCCAACATTCTTCCTAATATTGGGAACAGATTTGGGATATACTGCTTAACTTTTACAATAACATTGACAGGGTTTATTTTTTGTTCTTTTCAGCTGCATTTTATTTTTACTTTGGAAGATGTCCTGTTTTTTTCCTTTATCCAAACAGTATTTTAATGTGGTCACATGAGAAACTACCAATTAAACTCACTAAAAACAAAATTTTATGTTATGTGTCCATTAAAGTCTAGTGTATTGTGAAGATACTGTCTTAGATTTATGTCTTTGTAAAGAAATGTGAAACTGATCTGGACAAAACAAGTTCTAGATTCAGTACAAATGGGTAATTCTCAAATGACATTTAAAATCTCTTATATAAAACTTACGATATTCTGTTTGTGATATGTGACACTATTTTAATTCTAAGAAAAAATCAGAAATAAAAAATTATAATCAAACAACTAGTACAAAGGAAAAACATAGTGGCATATGTCTTTTACAGAAAGTTAAAAGTAAGAGAGAAATTTAATATTACAATATTGTGTTGCTAAAAATACGAAAGGCCAGATGGGGTGCATCACAGAGATTACAAGGCAATTGGCAGTAAAAATCATATACTTGAACCTTTAACAACATTTGACAAAGTCTACCAAGTAAGTGATATGTCCAATAACTGTAACACAGTTATGTGATTCTGGTTGTAGAAAGAAAAATGAGAACATGATTAGCAACTATAAAATTGTCAATCATGAATGCCATCTCAGATTAAGATGAAAAACACACAAGAAATGATCTATCCTCTCATGCTGATTTAGCCTAACAATGCCTAAATAGATGAAGGGGGCATAATGTTTGACAACTGTTTTTGAATCTTTAATGCACAATTGGTGACAGACACACCAGATAGTTATCTCTGGATACAGAAAGAAAGACAGGGCTAATTGTTCTTCATGAGGTAACATAACAGAGATTTGTTATATAGATAAGCCATCAATGGAGAGAATATTAAGTTTCTTATCTTTTCAAGAGTAATTAAAAAAGCCGTGATTGCCTCTAAAGTCAATTGCCAAAAGTGGTAATCCACTGAGAGGATATGTTACTGCAGCTACTTTGAACATCTAAACTATCAACTTGAACTCTAAAAAGGTAGTGTGTCCCAAATAAAAAATAGAGTTAACTCTTAACACTTACAGGTTATGATATTAACGGCAGGAATATTGTTAATTCATTCACATCTATGACAAATATTCAAATACTGAAAGAATTTATGTAGTCACTAGTTTACCAATACTCTTAGTGCACATAATGCATGACAGGCTACAGCTTCCAGCTGGGTTGATGTTGCCAGTTATTCTCCATTTCAGTGTAATGAAGGGACGCCTGAAAAAGAGATGATATTTTATGCTGTAGTAGAAACCTAAGAAGGCAATGATAATCTACTACTTCAGTATTTGAAGCCACGATGTCTTTAGGTGACAGACATCAATCTGTCACCTAAAGACATCGTGGCTTCACGTATTAGAATTTTCCATTGCTATCTCCCAGTAAAACACACTATAATAGAAGGTTTTTAGTTAATGTAATACATTTCCTATTTTAGGTATATTCCATATATCAGTTAAATTATGTACATGTTCCAAACATTTGGTAAATAATGACTTTATTTGCTGCATGAGGTTCAAACCCAGGCTTTTTTTTTTTTTTTTCTGTTTGTGAAGTTGGGAAATGGGCATGTCTTGCTATGTTGTCAAGGATGGTCTGAAACTCCTGGGCTCAGGCAAACCTCCTGAGTAGGCCTCCAAAGTGATAGAATTGCAGGCATGAGCCACCACACCCAGTGATATTTTTCTATTATTCTCACAATCTCATAATCTTTAACTTTTCCATTTTTATTAAGAAATTTTTCTTTTATCCAAATCATATGTTAATGTTTATTTTCTTTATACCATTATTCCTTCTTCTTTGGTTCTGCTGTTAAAAATTTTGCTTTTCAAAATTTTACCTCTCTATACTTCTTACCAAAGCCCTATAAATAAAACCAACTTGTTGGACAATAAATTCAATGAAATAATTTTATTTTTCTTGATTACCGTCTTTAGTTAACCTTTTTCCAACTTCCATTACAGCAACGTTAAGTATATCCCATTGGTTACTGTCCACTTTTATGTATAAAGTAGAGTGATCAAATTTTATTTTATTTTAAACTTCAGTTCTACATGTTATTAACATCCCAGTGGTAGACAGTCTTGATATAAATGACTAGGTATGGAGAGGAAGTATATAATGCTTTTTCAGTCTTCCATCACCTAATCTTTTTTCATTTGGGTCTTCAAATCACAGTGGTTACGTGGGGTAGAAAGGAAAGAGGGAAAAAAATGTCCTCAATAAGATAGCATTGTTGCAATTCTTGACTTGAATGCCCGTGCTCAGATTCTGGCTCTTTCATGAGTGCTTGTATGAATTTAACAGTTGGAATGTCATATGATGTCTCATTGTGTATTTCTCTGACTTAGAAAATGTGTTGTGATGTGACCTTCTCTGTGAATACTCTCTCTTTCTTGTGGTTCCTTATGAAGGATGCTGTGTGCTGTCCTAGTAAGAAAGCTCAAGCCAACCTTCTTCAAATGTTAGACCTTCGGGAAAATCACATATTATTTTCAAGCCAAATGGCTCTCAACTAATGAATCCTGTCTCTTTTCTTTGATATCATTGACTCATTTTCCTGTAAACAAAAGTAGGCACACAATACAGATCACCACTTAATTAAGCAGCATTCAATCAGAGAACTAAATGTCCGTCCCCTACTTTCTATAGGCACATCCAAGCACTGTAGAACATTTTGAGAACCTCCTCACTATGTTTGGGGAAATATAGACCTTTTTTCTCCATGGTAAGTAACTTTTTTATCATGAATGCAGTCCCTCTGAAAACTACAGGCTTATCCATCCAATTATTCAAGTAATATCTTCTGTAAGTGTGAGAAGTAGTGATTGGACAAAGTTATAATCATGGTTGGTGGGTTATTTTGCTATGCCTTATTATATCCTAATAAGACATATCTATTAGTTATCTTTAGAATGTAAACTTTGTGTTTTCTATGGTGATTACTTGCAATGAAACAGTAAAATTTTTGCTAAACATCAACATATACGTACATTAAAACTTTTAGATTAGCCATAGACTTAAATAATTACCTTCAGTGATTTTCTCTGCTTCCTTGTAGTATAGAATGTATTATTAATCATTGTCTAAAATTGTTGTCTCCATTTCCTCAGCACTGACAAGTAATATCATATTATTAAACCTATTTTCTTCTAAGTAGCTAATATTTAATTGCTAAATCTAACTAGCTTATATGTTTGCTCTTCTCTCTTCTCCATGAACACTTCAGGTTCTGTAATATATAATTTTACTTGCAAATTAGTAAAAATTCTCTTGACTAGTCTCCCTATTGGTCACATTCATGTGGGTGTCTACTCACATGGATATGGGTCAGCACAAGTGTCTACTCTTTTTGTACCTACATCATAGGCACAAGGCATCAATTTTTTAAAAAAGGTGTAATAAATTAATCCCACTATACATTTGAAATCAGAAATGTTAACCAGATTCAAAAACCTGTGCCTCATTTCTAATATATTACTTAAACCACTACATTTTCCATCAAATAATACTCCTTCAAATTTTCTCTACTCCACTAATAATCCTTGTAAGCAGCACTACACCCAAAGTAACAGGACATCCTCTCATGTACAGGATAATAAACATTAAATCTAGAACTTTCTGTTGGCCTAGTCTCAGCTCAGGAATTACTGTCACTTGCATTATCTGGAAAAATCAATACATTACTAACTGGATTAGGATTTTTTCCTGCATAATCAAGGAAATAAGTGACAGTTTTTCAGTCTTTCTCTTTGTTTTTCATCTTCTTGATTCTTTTGAAGGGTATTGATCAGTAATTTTAGAACACCTCTTAGTTTGGTTTGTCTGTGCTTTCTTATGTTTAGACTGATATTATGTGGTTTTATGGAAAAAGTTCCAGTGTCCTCTTCTGAGATGTCATATTGTATGAGAGGATACATGATATCAATGTGGCTCATTACCAGTAATGTTAACTTTGATCACTTGGTAAAGATGGTGTCTGCCAGACCTCTCCACTGTAAAATGACTATTTTCTCAGTCCATACTCTCCATTTTTCTTTTTCCATGTCAACAGTACATCATTAAATCTTACCCATACTTATTGAAGGGGAGAGGAGTTAATGTCCACTTTGTAGAGGGGAATGCTACATGTATTAGTCTGTTTTCACACTGCTTTAAAGAATTACCTGAGACTGGGTAATTTATTTAAAAAGAGGATTAATTGACTCATAGTTCCAAGGATTTAACAGGAAGCATGGCAGAAATGCATTAGGAAACTTAAAATTATGGCGAAAGTTGGAGGGGAAGAAAACACATCTTACCACAGTGAAGCAGGAGAGAGAGAAAAGGGGTGTAATAAAATGTACCACACATGTTTAAACCATCAGATCTCATGAGAACTCACTCACTATCATGAGCATAGCAGGTGGGAAACTCACCCTCATGATCCAATCACTTCACCCTACGCTCCTCCCCTGACACATGAGAATTACAATTCAACATGAGATTTGGGTGGGAACACAGAGCCAAACCATATCATTCCACTTCTGGCCCCTCCCAAATCTCATGTTCTTCTCACATTTCAAAACCAATTATGCCTTTCCAGTAGTACCCCAAAGTCTTAATTCATTCCAGCACTAACACAAAAGTTCAAGTTCAAAGTCTCATCTGAGACAAGGCAAGTCCCTTCCACCTATGAGCCTGTAAAATCAAAAACGAGTTAGTTACTTCCAAGATACAATGGAGGTACAGGCATTGAGTAAATGCTCCCATTCCAAAAAACAGAAATTGGCCAAATCAAAGGAACTACAGGCCTCATGCAAGTCTGAAACCCAACAGGGCAGTCATTAAATCTCAAAGCTCTAAAATAATCTCCTTTGACTACATGTCACACATCCAGGGCATGCTGTTGCAAGAGGTGAGCTCCCAATGCCTTGGCTCTTCAGGGTACAGCCCCCATGGCTCTGCAGGGTACGACCCCCATGGCTGTTTCCACAGGCTGACATTAAGTGCCTGCAGCTTTTCCAGGTACATGGTGCAAACTGCCAGAGGATCTACCATTCCGGGTTGTAGGAGACAGTGGCCCTCTTCTCAGAGCTCCACTAGGCAGTAGTCCAGAAAGGACTCTGTGTGGGGTTTCAACCCCACGTTTTCCCTTTGCACTGCCCAGGTAGAGGTTCTCCATGAGGACCCTGCTCCTGCAGTAGATTTCTGCCTGGACATCTACGTATTTCCATACATCCTCTGAAATCTAGGCAGAGATTCCCAAATCTTAACTCTTGCCGTCTGCACACCTTCAAGCCCAATACCACATGGAAGCCACGAAGACTTGGGGCTTTCACCTCCTGAAGCAATGGCCTGAGCTGTACCATGGCCCCATTTAGCCACAGCTGGACCTGGAGCAACTGGGACACAGAGTGCCATATTCTGAGGTAGCACAGAGTAGTGGGGCACTGAGCCTAGCCCATGAAACAATTTTTCTCTCCTAGTCTTCTGTGCCTATAATAGGAGGGGCTGTGGCAAAGGTCTCTTAAATGCCCTGGAGATATTTTCCTCATGGTCTTGGCTATTAACATTCGGCTCCCCCATTACTTATGCAAATTTTGGCAGGTATTTTGAATTTCTCCCCCAGAAAATGGGTTTTTCTTTCTACCATATGGCCAGGGTGCAAATATTCCAAACTTTTTTTTTCTTTGCTTCCCTTTTACATATACATTCTAATTTCAGACCATTTACTTCTTCACGCATATGAATGTACACTTTTAGAAACAACCAGATCATGCTGCTTAGAAATTTCTTCTGCCGGATACCCTACATCATCTCTCCAAATTTCAAAGCTCCAAAAATGTCTAGGGCAGGGGCAAAATGCTGCTAAAGCATAACAACAGTGACTCTTACTTCAGTTCACAGTAAGTTCCTCATCTCCATCTGAGACCACCTCAGCCTGGATTTCATTGTCGATGTCACTATTAGCATGGTGGCCAAAACCATTCAAGTTTCTAGGAAGTTCCAAACTTCTCAAATCACCCTGTCTTCTTCAGAGCCCTTCAAACTGTTCTACATCTGCCCATTACACAGTTACAAAGTTGCTTCCTGATATGATTTGGCTGTGTCCTCCACCCTGCCCCGATGTCATCTTGAATTTTAACTCCCACAGTTCCCACATGTTATTGGAGGAACCCAGTTGGAGGTGATTGTGAATGATAGGGGCAGGTTGTTCCTGTGCTGTTCTCATGATAGTGAATGAGTCTCAGGAGATCTGACGGTTTTAAAAATGGGAGTTTCCTTGCACAGCTTCTCTGTTTGCCTGTTGCCATCTATGTAAGATGTGACTTGCTCATCCTTCCCTTCTGCCATGATTTTGAGGCCTCCCCCAGACGTGTGAAACTGTAAGTCCAATAAACCTCATTCTTTTGTAAATTGCCCAGTCTTGGATATGTCTTTTATCAGCAGTGTGAAACAGACTAATACAGTAAATTGGTACCTGTAGAGAGAGGTGCTGCTGAAAAGATACCTGAAAATGTGGAAGCAACTTTAGAACTGGCAGAGGTTGGAACAGTTTGGAAAGCTCAGAAGAAGACAGGAAAATGTTTGATAATTTGGAACTCCCTAGATACTTGTTGAATGGCTTTGCCCAAAATGCTGACAATGATAGGGACAATGAAATCCAGGCTGAGGTGATGTAAGATGGAGGTTAGAAACTTGTTGGGAACTGGAGCAAAGGTGACTCTTGTTGTTTTAGCAAAGAGACTGGTGGCATTTTGCCTCCGCCCTAGAGCTTTGTGGAACTTTGAACTTGAGAGATGATTTAGGATAACTGGGCGAAAAAATTTCTAAGCAGCAAAGCATCAAGAGGTGACATGGGTGCTGTTAAAGGCATTCAGTTTTATAAGGAAAACATCGAGCTTAAAAATTTGAAAAATTTGCAGCTTGACAATGTGATAGAAAAGAAAATCCCATTTTCTGAGGAGAAATTCAAGCTGGATGCAGAAATTTGCATAAGTGAATGAGGAGCCAAATGTTAATCCCCCAAGACAATGGTAGAAATGTCTCCAGGGCAAGTCAGAGGTCTTCATGGCAGCCCCTCTCATCACAGGCCTGAAGGCCTAGTAGAAATACATGGTTTTGTGGGCCAGGTCCAGGGTCACCATGCTGTGTACAGTCTAGGGACTTGGTAATGTGTGTCCCAGTTGCTCCAGCCATGACCTAAAGGGACCAAGGTATAGTTCATGCTGTGGCTTCAGACAGTGAAAGCCCCAAGCCTTGACAGCTTTCACATGGTGTTTAGCTTGTGTGTGCACAGAAGTCAAAAATTAAGGTTTGGAGACCTCTGCCTAGTTTTCAAAGATGTATGGAAATGCCTAGATGCCACAACAAAAGTTTGCTGCAGGAGCAAGGTGCTTATTCTTTTGTAAATCGCTAAGCCTTGGATACATTTTTATCAGCAGTGTGAAAGCAAACTTATACACTTCTGTATTTTCAGGTGTCTTTATAGTAGTGCCCTGCTCCTGGTACAAATTTTCTGTATTAGTCTGTTCTCATGGTGCTATAGAAAATTACCTGAGACTGAGTAATTGACGTAACCAAAAAAGAGGTTTAATTGACTCACAGTTCCGCAGACTTAACAAGAAGTATGGCTGAGAGACCTCAGGAAACTTACAACCATGGCAGAAAGCAAAGGGGAAGCAAGCACGTCTTATCACTGCAAAGCAGGAGAGACAGGGAACGAGGAAGCACACACACCTTTAAACCATCAGATCTCATGAGAACTCACTATCATGAGAGCAGCAGAGAAGAAATCTGCCCCCATTACCCAATCACCTCCCACCAGGCCCCTCTCCTAATACGTGGGGATTACAATTTTGTATGAGATTCGAGCAGAGACTCAGAGCCAAACCATATCACTACCTAAATACGTTGTTTAGAAACTTCTTCATGAAACATATGTCCCTGTTGTTTTCCATTAATCATATCTTAAATGTATCTCTCTATTCTGTTCATATGTCTTCATTTCCACCACTAAGTATCTTTTCCAAACTACCACTCTCTCTCAACTGGATAATTTATTTAGCTTTTCCCCAATATACTCAGAGTAATCTCTGTAAAGCCTCAATGCACTCCCATAAGGAATGTTACAAGCTGCTGCTTGCTCTGACTCCTACTGTCCTTTCCAAGTATCACTGGCATCATAATTCTCTTTTTATTTCTCTTTCTACTTATTCTGGCTTTCTATGAGTTCATATACTTGTATTTATTCTTGCAGAGAGTTACACATGTTGATTGCATATGTTGAATACTTCTCCCACTCAAGTCACCTAGAAAAGGATTGTCTTTTATTCTAATGGAAGGACACCCTTTCCTGAATTTCTTAGTCAGATCGTAGCACCTAATGTCTCTCCTTAACTGCAGTTGTGTCATTGCAATGTCAGATTATTGTGTTGATGATTTAGTCACTGTGTATTTCCCCACAAAAGCAGGAATTTTTTTTCAGCGTTACACAGAGCATGACACATAGAGTCTGTCATTTTGGTATGCTCCATGAATTTTCGTCATATTAACTGAATGAATAAATGAATGAAGATTAGCTAATAATATTTAGATCAAACTTACTTAGGAATTGTTATCTAGGAAGTATCAAGGAAGGATAAAGTAAATATTAAGTTATTTAATTGATTCACTATTATAGTTCATATCTTTGTTGCTTTATTCTTCTTCCTCGTGTTCCAAGATTCTTCCATTTCCTCACTATTAATCTCTTTTCTCTTTATTATTCTGTAACTGTTGTATTAGACAGGGTTCTCTAGAGGGACAGAATTAATGGGAAATATATATATATATATATATATATATATATATATATATAACGGGGAGTTTATTAGGAGAATTTCCTCACACGATCACAAGGTGAAGTCCCACAGTAGACCATCTGCAAGCTGAGGAGCAAGGAAGCCAGTCCACATCCCAAAACCTCAAAGAAGTCGAGAGTACAGCATTTTGTCTGCAAGGCCTGAGAGCCCCTGGCAAACCACTGGTGTAAGTCCAAGAGTCAAAGGCTGAATAATTTGGAGGTCAATGTTTGAGGACTGGAAGCATCCAACATGGGAGGATGAGGAAAGCTGGAAGACTCAGCTGGTGTAGTCCTTCCATGTTCTTCTGCCTGCTTTATTTTAGCCATGCTAGCAGATGATTAGATTGTACCCACCCAGATTGAGGGTGGGTCTCTCTCTCTCAGTCCACTGACTCAAATGTTAATCTCCTATGGCAATACCCTTGCAGACACACCCAGGAACAATACTTTGCATCCATCAATCCAACCAAGTTGGCAGTCATTAACCATCACAAATATTACCATTGTAGGTTGTTTATCATTTGCAGCCCATTTGGTTTAGTTCATGGTTACCTGGCCTTTGTCTCATCATTTAATATAATTCATATTTCTCCTCAACTTGCTTTTTTTTTAATCTTAAATTTTTTTTGGACTGTTCAGGTTATAAATTACAAAAGCCAACTTAAGTACATATAAGGAGGGATATTTTGAAATATAATAAACGTGCAGTGTGACTCTAGAAAACACAAGAACACACAAAGAATGAGTGGATTAAGGACCTCGATAGATCTCCAGATCATGGCAATTACTTCCTCCTGTCTTGTCTCATCTGAGCATATCCTTTATTATTCACTGTGTGCTCTGTCTCAGTGTGCCCTTCATCATTCTTCCTCAGCAGATTTCGCTGCATAATAGACATCTTGGATTTGCAATTCCATCTTTCTCTCCTAATGATAAAAATTATTCTAGTTGAAGAACTTTGTTTATTCTAATTAATTTGTTGACTTAAGAGAGCCTCTGTCAGGCAGTGTTTTGGGAAATGTATTGATGAGTAAATTCTCAGTAATGAGAAATGTTGATGACAAATCTTGTTTCAATTACATGTCTCTACATTTCTACCTAAACTCAGGGTTCTGGATAATTTTGCCACTCCATCTATAAATGAGAAGAAAACACCTTTCATAGGGTTATAGATAGAACTAAATTAAGTAACCTAAGAAGCAATTTTTACCATAACTGAATGAGATTTCCCACCATATATATTGACCATTATTTAAATTAAAAACATGTCAGAATCATGGAAATACATCTTACCATAAACTGTATAGTCACCTGATTGAAAGTGCTTTTGTATATTATTTTGAATATTAAATTGTTTTAAATATATAGCAGAAAGATTTTGAGAAAAATAAAAACCATGTAGACAAATGACTTACTCATAAGGTTAAATTGGAAGGAATATGAAAAATTGAAATAATTATCTCATTTGGAGGCAAAATATGTTGCATCTGTTTGCTTAATCTCAGTGATAGTAAAATGAAGATTGGTGACTTTGTTCAAATTTCAGAATAAAAATGAACCTTTATGAGGTGAATACTTTTCACTTTGACACATATAATTAGAAATATAATTTTCATATTTATGGTAATAAATAACTTACATTTCAATATGTATTGCCTTAAATTCATGTTTGCGTGAACTAGTCTTTGGCTAAGAATTGTATCCAGATGCAGCTCTCCTTTGAGCTTTATTTTAAATTTTTATTTATTTATTTATTTTTTGAGACAGGGTCTTGCTCCTCTCACCCAGGAATGCAGTGGCATGATCATGGCTCACTGCAGCCTTGACCTCCAGGACCCAAGAGATCCTCCCACCTCAGACTCCTGAGTAGCTGGGACTATAGGCATATGCCACCGTACCTGGATACTTTTTTGATCATTTGTAGAGATGAGGTCTTGTTGTGTTGCCCACGCTGATCTGGAACTCCAGGGCTCAAGTGATCCTTCTGCCTCAGCCTCCCCAATATGTTAGGATTACAGGTACGAGCCACTATGCCCAGCCTAGACATTCAGAAAAAAAATACCACGTACTTTTTGGCATGGACCCTTTTATAGACAAACATATATCCAGACATTACTATACAGAGTATTTTTCCTAAGGCCCATATTCCCCACACTTTGTATTCATTTGAGATATGCACTACAATGAACTAGAACAGAAAAGCAAATACACTTTTACATGAGTGGACTTGTAGTGTTACATAAATTGCTTGGATGATTATCCATTTCATATTCATAGCTCTAAATCTTTACAGTATCTGTCTCTTAAAGAGTATCTGGTACATTGCAAGGGTAAACAAGTGAAAAAGATAGGAAAACGTGGTTTCAGGAAAATTTCAGGAAATGGACACTTCACAGAGGTTGTAGCTGACAGGAGATGCTATTGTTAGAATAAAGATAAAAGCAACTATTTTAGAAATTTTAGTGAAAATTTCTAAAAGGCATGCGCATATTATAATTCCACCTATCTAAGAATCACTATTGAATCTTTCAGTACTTCTATTTAGGTAAAACCATTTTCAGATTAATAATGATAAAAATAATAATAATAATGGCATTAGATTAAAGAAGTCTAATGTAGTCTGTTTTTAAGATTTTTGGATTGCTTAGTTTGCCTCCTTAACATAACACTTCCATCTAAGCTGCGTCTAACAACAGTGAATCTTAATCATATGAACTCCTGTTTGGCATCCATCTAGCTACATGACACACTCAGGGAACATAGTTTATTTGTACATTATTTTCTCCTTTCCTCCCTCCCTCACTCCCTCCCTCCCTTTCTTCCTTCCTCCCTCTCTCTCTTTCTCTCGTTCTCTTGTTCTCTCATTCTCTCTTTGTTTTTGAAGTTTTGCTCTTGTTGCCCAGGAGTGCAATGGTGTGATCTCGGTTCACTGCAACCTCTACCTCCCGGGTTCAAGCTCTTCTCCTACCTCAGCCTCCCGAGTAGCTGGGATTACAGGCATGTGCCCCCACACCCAGATATATTTGCACATTATTTTCTAGGACAAAGTCAGTCAAAGATGAGCTTCTGATTTTTACAGGATTGGGTCAAGTGCAAAAAAATACATGAAGACAGGTTTCCACTCAAAAAAAAAACATTGTACTTAAAAACACACACATCAATATATACGGTGGAGAAAAGATAAAACTCTAAAAAAAGTAATGAAGTATCAAAATGGCATTCATCCTTTTTTGCTTTTCATATTTTCTAATTTTGTGCACAATTTATGTGTTTACTTGTTTTCACTTTTGTGAAATTAGTTACAAAATCCATATATCAAATTGCAAGTGTGACATGTCTTTTTTAAAATTTCATGCCAATTTGCATCTTATATAATCAAAATCTAATAAATCAACCACTTTTGCAATAGGCATAATATATTAGTTTTGTGTTAAATTAATACATTGAATAAATTAAAGATTTTAGAATGGTAGTCTAAATATATACTTTTTTTCTCATAAGGAATGTATATAATTCTGTCTAAATGTTATCTAGTGATACACTCTTCATAAATTTCTACTGAAATATTGCTATATAAATTAAACCTCAGTATTTTCAAAAGCATGTAGTATACCATCTAATGCTAGGATTCAGGTTAACCTCCTACTACAAAGCCAACAAAGTCAAATGCAGAGTAGTTCTCACTGCCCTCTACACCCTCTCAATCAGAAGAAAATGATATGTTTGTAAGTAAATAGGAAAAAAATCTTTGGGCCTTATATACTGTCTATGTGTAGGCACAGAGTTCAATATTTGCCAGACATAAAACCCTGTATAAAAATAGTAGAGTTTTGTGAAATAGCCAAGGATTTCTCCTGTATTCTCCTCCCTTAAAAGCTGTCAATAGAATAACCATATAATTCATCAATCCCAATACTGGGTATATGTCCAAAGAAAAGGAAATCAATATATAAGAGAGATCTGTGCATTCCCATATGTAATGCAGCACTATTTACAATAGCCAAGATATGGAATCAGCCCAAATGTGTATAAAAAAATGTAGTGCATATATAGTATTCATATATATACATAATGGAATATAATTCAGCCATTAAAAAAAATGAACTCTTGTCATTTGCAACAACATGAATTGACAAAGAGAACATTATATTAAGTGAAATATGTCAGGCACCAAAAGACAAATTTTGCATATTTTCACTCATATGTGCAGGCTAAATTTTTTTTAAAACATTGAAGTCATGGAGATCAAGTAGAATGATGGTTACTAGATGCTGGGAACAGTAACAGAGAATGGGCAGATAGGAGAGGGTTGGCTAACGGGTATGAAAATACAGTTAGAATTAATAAGATAAAATATTTGGTAGTACAACAGGGACTAGAATTAACAATTCATTGTACATTTTTAAATAACCAAAATTAGAATTAGAAATATTCCTAACACAAAGAAATAATAAATGCTTGAAATGGTGGATACCCTAATTACCCTGATTTGATTATTATGCAATGTATGCTTTTATAAAAATATCACATGGACCTTCATAAAAATATATAATATTATGTATTTATAATAATTATCTTTCTTTAAAATTTAAACTTGCCATCATTTTCTTTTAAATAATACGTATAAATAGGCTTCATTAAAATTAGGAAAATAGATGTGTAATGTATACCATGTAAGATATAATTCCCAAAGACAAATGCTAGAAGTGTGGCTGTTCAAATTTTGCAGGAGATAGTTTTTCACACATACAGTTTTTGTCAGAATCTCAGAGGACCAAGCATGGGGAAGAGGAGATTATAAGATTTTCCTACAGAAAGGGCATTAAGGTACAATTAGACAAAGAAGAGCCATGTTAAAAGTGAAAATTATGAAACACAATTGTTGTGTGACATTATAACACATCATCTTATGTTTTAACAAAACGGTGTAAGAGTAAATAAGAACAAAGAAATAGAAAATATTACATTAATAATTAAACCTAATACCACAGAAATAAAGTACACAATTCCTTCTTTTTGTGTGTGTGTGTGACAAAGTTTCACTCTTGTTGACCAGGCTGGAGTGCAGTTGCGTGATCTCGGCTCACTGCAACCTCTGCCTCCCAGATTCAAGCAATTCTCCTGCTACAGCCTCCTGAGTAGCTGGGACCACAGGCATATGCCACCATGCCCAGCTAATTTTTGTATTTTTAGTAGAGAAGTGGTTTCACCATGTTAGCCAGGATGGTCTCGATCTCTTGACCTCGTGATCCACCCACCTTCATCTCCCAAAGTGTTGGGATAACAGGCGTGAGCCACCACACCTGGCCCACAATTCCTTTTTTAAGCTATTGGTCTCTGATAGTTCTAGACTTCTAGTTTTCCTTCGTAAAAGCACCTAAGTACTATTAATCTGTTTATCTCCTGGACCTCATGAATTCCTCCCTCCTTCATTGCCTTGCATATGTATGGGAAGGTTTTCCTAAGCCATGCTTACATATCACAAAGCTGTCCTGCTTGTCTTCCTGCCACCTGTCAGTGAACAGGCACTTGATGGTTGCAACTGTCTTGTGTATTTCATGAAGATCACAGGATTGCCAACTTCTGAGCTGCTTAATCTCTCCCTAGAGCCTTTCACAGCATTCGTGGCCATCCGTTAAATCTCCAAGGCATGTCTTAGAAGGGATTGTAACATTTTCAAAACTTTGCTGAAATTTGGTGATAACAGAATTACAGCATAATAGGGAGTGATTAAAGCAGTTATGATTCTCACTGATACCTATCAAATGCGCCAACTATCTCTCTAGGGTTTCTGCCACTCTCCTCTCTCCTTAGCCTTTCTATCAATATTCCCCTCAACTATACCCTTTCTAACTGAAATCTTGGCCCCAGATCTTGTGAACACCAGGAAGAGAGAAACAGTCACTCCCTTCCCAAACTCACAGCAGCAGCTCCCCTTTTAACAAACATAATCTCAGACAGGATTTTCTCCTAAAAGAAAGAAAAATATCTTTTTTCTTATCTTCTCATTGATTGGAATTTTTCTGACCCAGAAAATAAATGCTAGCTTGCATAGCAGAATGTTCCATTAAAATGATTTTGCTTTTTTTACATTGTTTTGTTTTTTTCTCCCAAAGTAATAACATTATTCAAAGATAAGTTTAGCTCTCAATAACCAGGAAATATACTAAAAGTTTTTAAAGATAATAAAATGTGCTTGTGTATATCTAAAGATTAATATTTCAGAAATGTAAGAATTAAATTTTAGGCAGAATACTCAGGTTAGCATTTTCAGTAGAATCTTTGTTAAAATTAATCATGTCTGATTCTCAGTCCAACTCTATCTTGGCACTAGGATGATACCTTAAAGATGGTGAGTCTCTCATAGGAGTTAGTACTGAATAGTCTGGTATCTTCCTCAGAAGTATGGTAAATAAAAGTGAATACTTGGGAGCAAAACAAAGGAGGGGGAGGTTGTTATTTAGATCAGTTGATCATACAAGTTGTCTCTTAAGAGGTAAGTTTTTAATTTTTACCTAAAAATGGAAAACATTTACATCTACTTAAAAACATTGCAAAAAATGCTATAACATTTTCACTTACTTATCAGACATTATGAACAAGCCTAGGCATAAACAACACCATGTGAAAACCCACTAAAACAGGAAGAGTTATATTGTAGAAACTGAGAAAAACACTAGAACATCTGAGAGATAAGGGGGAAGCATGGTATGGTAATTTTTTATTTGGAGAAGAAGGAAGATTGTGCTGGGCTTTGAAGTTTATGATGAAATATTTGAATTTAATCCAAGTGAGGGGAACATTATAAAAATTTTGTAAAAGTACATGATCTTATGTACTTTTGAAAAAACATCACTTTGGCTTCTGTGGAGAAGAAATGAAGGCAGGTAGTTTGCTTTGGAAACTACTGTTCTATTATACACAAGATACAGTAGAATATTGGCCCAGGAAGATTGCACTGGATATTAGGAAGATATTTTGAAGGTAAGATGTATATGACTTATGGATTAGTTGCATATTGACATAAAAAATAAAAGTATCAGGATAATTGCCTAGTTTAAGAGTTAAAGTACTGAGCTAGATAGATAATTTTGGAACTTGGCAACATATTGTTGACATTTAATGTGAAAATAATTGAGACTACATACAAAGAAAGGGCCTCATTTTTCCTGAAAATTGGTCGCCTTTTGTGATTTATGAATTTCCAAATCTTAATGGTAAGCTAATGAACACGTGCTAGCTTGTAAACTATTTTGCTGTCCATTTCATCTGCTACTTTAATCAATTGATGTTTTCAATGTTATGTCAACACAAACCTAATTATACTAAATGCTTCCCATCTATAAATCTAATGTAATTTCAAATCTTGGGAATAAAGCTTTAACTTGAGATACCCTTGACTTCTATCTCTCCCACTATTCATTTGAGTATCTGAGTCATCAAAAAAATAAGTGGTCTGTCTTCAAAATGTGTTTGTAAATCATCTAATTCTCATTGCTATAACCTTGGTTAAAGCTACAGTTAATTCTTGCTTACACTGATGTTGTGGTCTAAGTGGCTACAGTTAATTCTTGCTTACACTGATGTTGTAGTCTAAGTGGGCTCCCCCACTTGTACCGTTCCTACTTTTTAGTGTATTAGCAAGAGAGAAGCCTAATTGATTCAGCTATGTAACTTTTCTGCTCAGAATCTTTCAGTGAGTTTAAAATGCAAAGTTACTACAATCATCTAAATTCTTTCCCATTCTGTTTTCACCTTGCTTCTCCGTTTCTTACACTTCAGTGAGGTTGGCCATGGCCAACATCAACCATGCTCCTGCCTTTGTACCAGCTCTTTTCATTACCCGAAATGCTCTTCCCCCGATGTCTACATGTGTCAGGTGACTTCTTCAGGTATTGTCAACTGTCATCTTCATAGTGAGGTCTTTTGAGGCATGCAAATTACAATTGCCACAGTATCTTTATCCCATTTCCTTTGCCTTTGCTGCATAACTCTTATTAAAACATTATTTGGATTGTTTCTTTTACCACCCACTAGAAGCTTAGTGAGTTCTGTAAGGGCAGATATTTTTGCCTGCTTTGCTCTTGGATACAAGTCTAATGTCTGGATGAAGTGTCTACCACCTAGAAAAAAAAATTTAAGTGAGTGGCTAGAGATTTTCCAAGTTCACTATTTTCCCTGTAGTTGTATATTCTTTTAATAACAAGAACTAGATATAATAAAAATGCATGTAATTATAATTTTAAAATTAAGGGAGATAGTGCCAAACAGTATATATTAGTAAAAGAGTAGTATATCTGAAAAAATTATTGAAACATCTCTATAAATAATAATAATAATGCTAATGTGTATTTTTTGCTTATTAAATGTCTCATGTTTCACTTAGAACTTTTTTTTTCTCTTTTAGTTTAATGAAACTCCTTCAGATCCATAGCCAATGAGTTGTATATTTAGAACACAATTCTGTATTTCTGATCCCAGAACCTGAGCTGGTAAACACTCTTCTATTCTACCTCATGTTTAAGAATTTTTTTTCAAGCCTGGTTCCACATAAAGATTAACCTTGGGCTCTTTTAAGAAACATATTGCTAGTGTTCTTTCCTCAACATATAAAATAGGAATCCTTTGGGGTTAGTGAACAGGAGTCTTTTTAAACAAACAAGTAAAAAAGAAGTTTCCAAGTGAAACTGATATGTTGCCAGCTTTAAGAATCATGGATACAGAGCATCAAAAAATAATTCAGCCAGAAAATAAACCATCTAGAAAAAAATGTTTTATTCATTGGAAGATGCAGAAGTTAAGGGAAATAGGAAACATTTTTTTTTTTGCCATCTGATAGATGTATAACTTCACAAAAAAACATTTCACTGATCTCTGAAGTACCAAACTAATTTCTAACAAAAACTTAGATAGATAATAGGGTATGAAATCAGCAATCATGAAAACAATTTGCATAGTAAGAGCATGAAGGAATTGTTTTTATAAATAGCTCGTATCTACTTTTTAATGAAAATTCACCAAAATACATGTTTACATGATAAAATGTGCAATGGAGTTCAAAAGTTTTGTAAATGCAAATGGTTTCTTTTTCTGTCCTGCCCATATTAACAGAAAACAATAATAATAAAACTGTACTGAAGAATATGATCACTCAGGCAACAAGAGTATTCATTCTTATTCACGTTTTACTTAAGTACATATTTTAAGTAGAATCAGGGAATGTGAAATATATAAAAATATATATACATAGACACACCCCCACACTCCCAACACACATATATGTGTGTGTGTGTATATAGTGTGTGTGTGTGTGTGTGTGTGTGTGTATATGTATATACTAACTCTGTGCTCAAAAATTAAGCAGCAAAGGACAGAAAACAAATTGGTGACAAGATAGACCACATATTTAATGCTAAGTAACACAGGGATAATATACTGACCATTGGAATCAGATGGGATGTGAGTGCAAAGAAGTAAGTGGAATTAGTATGGTGAAGAGGTTAAGTAGCATTGGGAGTTGTACATATCTGCAATCCCCAGCACACCCCTACCATTTTTATTGAAGTATAGTTGACAACCTAAAGGTGTCCAACTTTATGATTTGATGTACATAAACACTGTGACATAGTCATCACCAAAAAGCTAATTAATGTAATTAACATATTCATCACTTCATATAGTTATCATTTCTTTTCTATTTTTCTTTCTCTCTTTCCCTTATCTTCATTATTTTTCTTTTATTTTCTTGATGACAATAATTAACATCTACCTTCTTAGCAAATTTCAGTTGTCCAATACAATATTGTTAACTATAGTCACATTTTTGTACATTAGATCTTTGTACCACTGGAACAGCATCTACCTATTTTCCAATCCTTCAGTCCCTGATAAGCACCATTCTACTCTCTGTTCTTATGAGTTTGACTATGTAAATTCCACATATAAGTGAGATCATATGGTATTTGTCTTCCTGCATCTAGCTTATTTCACTTGGCATTATGTTATTTTGCTTCATCTATTGTATTAATCCATTCTCATACTGCTATAAAGAACTGCCTGAAACCGGGTGACTTTAGGTGGTGAAATAGAAGAAAACAGGTTTAATTGACTCAGTTCTGCAGACTTAACAGGAAGCATGACTGGGAGGCCTCAGGAAACTTACAATCATGGCAGAAGACCAAAGGGAAACAAGCACCTTTTCACATGGCAGTAGGAGATAAACAGAGAGAAGGGAGAAGTGCCACACCCTTTTAAAGCATCAGATCTCATGAGAATTCACTCAGTCTCGTGAGAACAGCAAGGAGGAGATCTATCCCCATGATCCAGTTACCTCCCACCAGCTTCCTCTTCCAAGTCCACATTAGATTTGGGTGGGCGCACAAATCCAAATCATATCATCTGTGTTGTTAAATATGTCAGGATTTCCTCCATTTGTAAGGTTAATTAATATTCCATTGTATAAATATATCATATTTTCTTTATTCATTCTTCTGTTGGTAGACATTTGAGTTGTGTCCATTGTCTTGGATATCATGAGTAATGCTGAAGGGAACATGGGCTAGCAATCCCACTTCTGGGCTATAAATGAGGATCTAAATTTTTATTTCAGCTTCCACTGTAGGAATTCTAATGGTTATTCACCAATATTCAGACTGCCCTTATTTAATCATAGTACTTCCAAATTTTAGCTGACTATGTGTGCAGCATATTTGATACTATACTTTCCAGCTCATTTTTCCTTGTTGCAACTATGTTCTGGGCAATGAGATGAAAGCAATTATACAAGCCTTTTCTGATGCATACCTAGTGTGAGTACTGCCCAGCCTTGCCCTCTTCTTTATGGCCACAAAGGAAATAGCTTCCTTGACCTCAAAGGTGGAAACCATATTTGAGAATGGTAGATTGCCTTTATCCCTGGTAACTAATTACATTTGAACTATTGTGTAAAAGAGAAATACATATTTATCTTGAATGTGTCACTGTATTTTCAGTTCCTTGTTTTTGAGTAGTACAAGTACTAACTCATCTGCTTATAAGTTGTGTAAAATTACTCAAATTATATATCTATTTTAATGTTTTCAGATTGCTCATTATAAAATAATTACATTAATATTATAGGACTTAGAGGACTATATTACTAATATATGTATAACACTTGTGTTTGGGTATTTATCCCCTACAAATCTCATGTTGAAATGTAATCCCCAATGTTGGAGGTGGGGTCTGGTAGAAGGTGGTTAGATCATGGGGACAGATTCTCATGGAAGTTGGTTGGATCACAGGGACAGATCCTCATGAATGTCTTGGTGCTGTCCTCGTAATAATAAGTGTGTTCTCACCATTAGTTCACATGAAAGCTGGTTATTTTAAATATTGTTGCACTTCACCCCCCTCTTTCTCTCTCTCTTGCTTCTGGTCTTGATGTGCCTGCTCCCGGATGTTCTCTGCCATGATTGTAAGGTTCCTGAGGCTAATGAGAAGCAGATACTGGCACCATGCTTCCTGTAAAGCCTGCAGAACTGTGAGCCAATTACTCAGTATCAGATATTCCTTTACAGCAATGCAAAAGAGATTAATACAGAAAATTGGTATCAAGGAGTGAGGCATTGCTATAAAGATACCTGAAAATATGGACGTGGCTTTGGAACTGGGTAATGAGCAGAGGCTGGAAGAGTTTGTTGGACTCAGAAGAAGACAGGAAGATAAGAGACAGTTTGGAATTTCTTAGAGACTGGTTAAATGATTGTGACCAAAATGCTGATAGTAATAGGGACAGTGATGGCCAGGCTAATGAGGTCTCAAATGGAAATGAAGAATTTATTAGGAAGTGGAGTAAAAGTCACCTGTAGTATGCCATAGTAAAGAGCTTTGCTGCATTATGTCCACATCCTAGGGATCTGTGGAGGGTTGAACTTAAGAGTAATGACTTAGGGTGTCTGGAAAAGACATTTCTAAGCAGCAAAGTGTTCAAGGGGTGACCTGGGCAGCTTCTAATAACCTACAATTAGATACCCAGAAAACAAAGGAATGACTTAAAGTTGGAATTTATAATTAAAGGGAAAGCAGAGTGTAAAAGTTTAGAAAATTTGCAGCCTGGCCCTGTAGCAGAGAAGAAATCTAAGGAGGCTATGGAGCAAACACTTGCTAAAGAGATTAGCATGACTAAAAGAGAGACAAATACTACTATCCAAGGAAATGGGATAAAAGACTCAAAGGCATTTCAAAAAACTTCAAGGCAGCCCCTCCCATCAGTGACCCAGAGGCCTAAGACAAAATAATTTGGGAGGCCAGACTTAGGACCTTGCTTCCCTGTGCAGCCTTGGGCCATTGATTCCTGCATTGAGGCTACTCTGGCTGTAGTCTCAGTTCAGAGTGTCCCAGAAACATCTCTGGTCACTGCTCTGAAAGGTGCAAACTGTAAACTGTGGCAGCTTCCACGTTTTGTTAAGTCTGAAGGCACACACAATGCAAGAAAAAAGAAGCTTGTCAGCTTCACCTAGATTTCAGAGAATATGTAAGAAAGCCTGGGCATCCAAGCAGAAGGCTGCCACAGGGCTGAGCTCTCACAGAATCTCTACTATGGCAGTGCAGAGGGGAAATGTGAAGTTGGAGTCCCCACACAGAGTTCTCCAGGGCACTTTCTAGTGGAGCTATGGGAAGGGGGATGCCACCTTCCAGACTCAAGAATGGGAGAGTCACTAGCAGCTTACAATCTAAGCATTGAAAAGATGGAGGAACTCAAGTCCAACCCATGACAGCAGCCACAGGGACTGTATCCTGTAAAGCCAAAGAAGTGGACCTGCTCAAGCCTTGAGAGCCTACCCTTTGCACCAGTGTGTCCTGAATGTGGGACATGGAGTCAAAAGAGATTATTTTGGAGCTTTGGAGTTTAATGACTGCCATGCTGGGTGTAAAACTTGCATGGGGCCTGTTTGACCCTTTCTTTTGGGTGACTTCTCCCTTTTGGAATGGAAGCATTTACCCAATGCCCATAGCACCATTTTATCTTGGAAGTAAATAACTTGTTTTTACTTTACGCACTTATAGGCAGTAGGAGATGATTCTCAGATGAGACTGATGACACTGGACTTAATGCTGAAACAAGAATGTGCTAAACTATTGGGATGAAATATTGTATTTTGCAATATGAAAAGGACACAAGATTTAGGGGGTCCAGGTTGAATAACATGGTTTGGATGTTTGTCCCCTCCAAATCTCATGTTGAAATGTAATCACCAGTGTGGAAAGTGGGGCCTCGTGACAGGTGTTTTCATCATGGGAACAGGTCCTTCATCAGTGACTTTTTGCTGGCCTCATGATAGTTACTGCATTCTCACTGTTAGTTTACATGAGAGCTGGTTATTTAAAAGAGTGTGGAATCTCCCCCTTCTCTCTCTTGCTTCCACTCCCACTATGTGATGTGTCTGCTCCTCCTCACACTTCTGCTCTGATTGTAAGCTTATTGAGCCTTGCCAGAAGCAGATGTTGGCATCATGCTTTCTGTAAAGCTTGCAGATCCATGAACTAATTAAACATTTTTTCTTTATAAATTACCCAGTCTCAGGTATTCCTTTATAGCAATGCAAAAAAAGCATAATACAATTTAGTAGCCAATGTACAGCACTTAATAACCCATAATTATTACAAATGAAAATATAAAGAAAAACCAACTTAATTTTGTCAAGCTTTATTCATTGTAAGTTCTATAAGTAATCTCTTAGTTTATGGTGAAGACATCTCAAATAGATAAATTTTAACAATCATATTTATAGAGCTATTAAATTATGACTAACCTGTTATTTATCTTTTCTTACATTATACCTAGCCAAGTATATATCTAATATCTATTTTATTACTTCTTATCTATATCAAATTCCATAAAACCTTTGTCTATATCAATCTAAAACCTTTGGATATATCATTTAATTTTTGTTTTAATTCATTTTAAAATTACTAAATTTAAAGAATAAAATAAATGTTGATAAATTTGTTTTCTAATCTCTCATCATATATAAACTGATTTATATAATGTATCATATATAAACTGATTGTATCACATAAATTAAGCATTTTTGTGATCTAGAAAAACTACATCATCTTCCTATATAATAATACTGGTAGGTACTGTTGGTGTTCTGCCTTCTAATTTTACTTGTAATAGAAGTAAATATTCTTTTACTTTAATACAATTAGTATGAGGAGTGTGTTTATATATCAATAATAAATGACCCATCACCCTGCCTAAAGTCCATGGTACTTCATTTTTAAAACACTAACCATGTTTTTCTTACTTCATTATAGAAATCTACAGACCTTAACATATCACTAAAGTAGGCTAGATTTTTGGGAAGATGCAACAAAGTATATAACTTTTTCTCACCCACACCAAACACATTCATAACCACTCAAGTCTTTGCTAAAATGGTGAATATGTAAGTGAGATGAACATGAAGTACCTAACCCATGCAGGAAGCAGGAGAGGTGGGAGAGGGAATGGCAGTGATAACATAGGGGCAGTAAGTGTGAACATCATATGTGAAGTTGTAGGTCAGAGAGCAGTTCCCTAAAGAGAAATTTTACCTACTTTGGAATATTTTCCATAACTAAAAAAAGTGAAGAGGAAGGAATGCTTGACTACACATGTATTTGATGGTATGACTAAGGATTAAAATAGTGGTATTTGAATAAAAATATTTTAAATGAGTGTTTGCAATATGCAAAACATTTAAAATCATTTCTCAAATTTTATTCTCTCTGATTCAGAGTCAACAAATTCTAAATATTTATATTGATCTAATTAATCATTATCAGCCAGCTCAATTCAAACTGCGTTATCTGACTAGAATATTTTTATTGTTGAGAAGAACATGAAAAGCGACTATTTAGATTAGAATGATCTTGATGTTAATTACAGTGCTTCATTATGCACATGAAATCGTTTCTAACTGAATTCATTCAGTGGAATATAAAAAATAATTGAATAATCATGGAATAATTTAGCTATAGTCTTGTAACTATGAATAAATACCCTGACATGTTATTTCACCAAAATATAAACAAGTTTAAATGTGTAACATTTTATTAGAGTACAACCAAATGCTATTTATGAAACTTCCTAAACAATTTGGGAAAACATGTCATATAGAATATTTTAAAATGTGTTAAGGAGCTAGGTTTATCCACAAACAAGAGAGTCTAAAGTTAGGCCCAATAGTTATTTTAGCAAGGTCTTCTACTGTCCTTCCAGTTCAGACAGGTAATCTAGAAAATCAACTGTCTAGGCTGTTCATCTGAGAAACCATCTATGTTTGAGATGTTAAAACCTTCTGGATATTTTTATTATTTTATTGTTAAATATGACTATTAGGTAGACTTATTTGGGTTTTAAGGTAGCTATTACATATTTCTCCAAGTATTTTGGCCTGATAAATATAGCTTGTTTCTAAAACATAAACAACCAAGTTCAGCACAGGTACTAGCTTTCTAATGATAGCCAATACAGAAATACAGTGAAAATAAAATAAATCCTTTTGAGCATAAGTTTAGAGTTTTCCTTATTTGTATTTATTTTTCACATGGTAGGAATTAGTTATGCTTAGTAACATTTTATTAGTTATCTGAAGACTAGTTTTATATGAGGCTTCAATATGTTAGTGAAACTGGAACAAGATATTCATGGCTATATAAGTCATCTGATCTACTTCCACATTGTGTTACAGCTTTAAGTAAAGCTTCTCCACTGTCCTTCTTCATCGTCTACACATAGTAAGCCAGGAAAATTAACTTTGTAATCTATTGGTCAGTTCATTTGCTACAGATATCACCACTGTGAACATTGTAAATTGTATTTAAATATAGTTTAACTGTCTGTTAAAGGCCTGTGTTAGTCAGCTCAATTAGACCCCCTGCCTTATCTCGAGGACAGAGGGCTTTCTGTATCCAGGGATTCTTACCTTTGTGTACTGGAGGAATTGGATCACAGGTGGGCTTGGGGGAATGAGTGCAAGGTTTTATTGAGTGGAAGTAGCTCTCAGCAGATGGGGGAGCCAGAAGGGAGATGGTTTTCCCCTGGAGTGGAGCTGCTCACTGGCCCGGGCTCTCCTCTGACTGCCCTGGCCAAACTCCATGTGATTCCACTAGTGGATGGCCAGCTGGCATGTTGTTGTGCTCTTCCACAGGCGTGCTCTTCCCAACATCCAGTCACTTCTGTCTTCTTCACTGATACGTTCCTCTCAACATCCAACTGCTGTGCCTCTGCCAGCTAGGATCTCAGGGTTTTTATAGGCACAGGATGGGGGCATGGCGGGCCAGGGTGGTCTTGGAAAATACAACATTTGGGCTTGAAGGCAGGAGCTTGTCCTCACCTAGGACTATGGACAGAGGTCCGGGGGAGAGGCCCCTAGCCAGGGACCTGCCTTTCTCTACCTAGCACTTCCCTGCCCCCTTTCTGTATCAATAGGAGTTGTATTGAATCTATAGATTGCTTTGGGTAATATGGTCATTTAACAATATCAATTCTTCCGATTCTTGTACAAGAGAAATCTTTCCATTTATTTGTGTCTTCTTCAGATTCATTCATTAATCTCTTACAGTTCTTTTTTTGGGGTATAGATCTTTTACCTCCTTGGTTTAATTTATTCATAAATATTTTTTTCTCTCTGATGCTGTGGTACATGTAATCATTTTCTTAATTTTCTTTCCCATAGTTTCTAGCTAGTATAAAGAAATACAATTGATTTGTATGTTGATTTTATACCTTGCAACTTTAAAAACATGGGTAAAAAGCTCCTTGGTATTGGATTTGGCACTAGTGTTTTTTTGAATGTGACATCAAAACCACAGGAAACAAAAAGAAAAAGTGAGACCATGTCAAACTAAAAAGTTTTTGCAAGCAAAGGGAAAAAATGAACAAAATAAAAAGGGAGTCTGTGGAATGGGTAAAAAACTTGCAAACTGTATATCTGATAAATTGTTAACCTTCAAAATATGTATGGAACTCACACTACTCTAGAACACACACACACACACACACACACACACACACACTACAGTTAACAAATGAGCAAAAGTCTGAATAGAGAATAGGGAGCCCTGTAGACCCTTAGTGGGAATGTATATTGGCATAGCCATTATGAAAACAATGTGGAAGTTTTTTTTTTACATTAAAAATATAAGTACTATATGTTCTAGAAGTCTCACTTCTGGAAATATATTCAGTGGAAATGAAATAAATATGTCAGAGAAATACCTGCACTACTCATTTCCATTGAAGTAATATTGATGTTGCCAAAATATGGAAACAACCTAAGTATTCATCATGGGTTAAATGGATAAAGAAAATACACAAAATGGAAAACAATTCAGCCTTAAAAAAGAAGGAGATCTTGTCATTTGCTACAACATGGATGAACCTGGAGGATATTAGTTTAAGAGAAAATAGCCTAGGCATGTAAAGACAAATGCTACATGATATCATTCGTAGATGCAATCTGAAAAAGTTGAACCCATAGAAGTAGAGATTAGACTGGTAGTTACTAGAAGCTGGGAAGTGAGGGAAATAGAAAGATGTTAGTCAAATGGTACAACCTTACAGTTTTAAGATGAACAAGTTCAGAGTATCTGTGGTACAGCATGGGTGGTGATAGATGTGTCAATTAATTTGATTGTGGTAATCATTGCATAGTGTATACATGTCAGATCACCACATTGTACACTTAGAATGTGTATAATCTATATTTTTCAATTAAATGTTTCAAAAATAAAATATTTTTAAAAAAGAAAATTCAGTGTAGAAACTTCATCTAATATATAAAGAGTGACAATAAAATATGTACATGAAATTGCAGCTTATAGTCTACCATTCATAATCAAATTATTCATTACCGTCACACTACTTTGGGTAGTTGTAACACTGAGATACCTATGCAGTTATTTCCCTAGGGTACGATCTGTTGCAACAGGAAGCCAAAAAAAGGGGAAAACAATTACCTAAAATGCTGACTATATACTAAAAATTGTTAAAACACCACATATAGAAAGAATATTTAAAGAAATAAAAAAATTAAATTTTGTTTCATTTATAGAAACAAAAATATTCATGTTTTTTTTTTTTTTGAGACGGAGCCTCACTTTGTTGCCCAGGCTGAAGTGCTATGGCATGGTCTTAGCTCACTGCAACCTCTGCCTTCCAGATTCAAGCAGTTCTCCTGCCTCAGCCTCCCAAGTAGCTGAGACTACAGGTGCCTGCCACCACACCCAGCTAATTTTTGTATATTTAGTAGAGATGGGGTTTCACCATGTTGAACAGCCTGGTCTGGAATTCCTGACCTCATGATCCACCCAATTTAGCCTCCCAAAGTGCTGTGATTACAGGCATGAGCCACCATGCCCAGCCATATTAATGAATTTTATTAGACTCTAGGAAAAATATCATGTAATCAGAGGGATAACAAACTAAGATCCTTCTCTGAAGAACCTGACATTATGATGAAACAGGGAACTAAACTGAAAATTAAATTTCAGTGTTGTAATGATTCATGTTATAATCCATACAGACTATGAATGATGTGAACATTTTTTTCTCCTGTATTGGTCAGAGAAGTCTCAAAATAAGATGACATTGACTTCTGTATAGAAGGGAATCACAGGTGCAAGATATTAAAAGTTGAAAGAGCAACAAATTCAAAAGCATTTTGCACTCGTGTTCACTTCACAGTGAATGCTGATAAAGGAATATTTGAATTACTGTGCATCGTTATTATATATATGGTATACTGGGTTACGTTTGTGTGTGCCCTATTATAGCATGATTAGATGCCTTTCTACTCTAACATATTAAGACTCTGATAAATGTCTATCAAGAAACAGCAATTACTGCTCCAACAGTAGAATATATCTATTTCTGGACTATAAAAAGTATTTATTTGCTTTATTTATATTCAATGTAAACTTTGTCATCTATCCTAGAATCCCATCTATATTAATTGAGCAGAAAAATACATGTGTATACATGCATGTTTTTTTATGTGATTGTGTGTGTGTGTGTGCGTGTGTGTGTAAGAGAGAGAGAGAGAAGAGAAAAGAGAAATGCACAGTTACACAGAACAGAGACCCAGAGAAGCATGCTTTTACCTTGGCATTTTCAATAACAGTTATAAATCTTGAATTGCCTGTATTAGTAAAATAGATAAAGAACAAGCAATTTTTGTGGATTACATTAAAATTCCCTATTGATTCTGAGTAATATTTCTATTATTTCAAGTGAATAGAAGTTTTGATAAAGGCAAATTAAATAAAACCACTTAGCCTTGCTAAATTACATGGGAGAAAATAAATTGGCATATGAAATTCACCGTACATTTTCTAGAGATTTTTGAACATTAAGTTGTGTATGTAAGCATTGAGAAACTGATAC
Source organism: Ateles fusciceps (assembly GCA_036589455.1). NCBI lineage: Eukaryota > Metazoa > Chordata > Mammalia > Primates > Atelidae > Ateles > Ateles fusciceps. Next base: position 2,966,657 of record JAZHEH010003445.1, read on the forward strand.
TTGGTTTAATCTTATTTTGTGAACAAGCTAGTTGTGCACTGAAATAGAAAAGCCCTGTAGTTTTATCTTAATGAAAGGGTATTTGGCTTGTTAGTGATTTAATCCTATTTGATTTACTATTTAAATACAGTCATGTATTACTTAAGGATGGGGGATGCATTCTAAGAAATGGATCATTAGGTGATTTTGTCATTGTGTGATGATCATAGTGTACTTACACAAACCAACGTGGTAGACCCCACTACACACCTAGACTGTATGGAACAGCCTATTGCTCCTGGATTATGAAGCTATATAACATATTATTCTATTGAATACTATAGGGAATTCTAACACAGTGGTAAGTAGTTGTGCATCTAGACATGTACAAACATATTATAGAAAAGGTACAGTCAAAATATAGTCTTATAATCTTATGGAACCATCAAGTATGCAGACCATCATTGACCAGAACGTTGTTATGCAGCTTATGGCTGCAGTTCATACAGAATATTTAAAATTTTGTTTTATAGATAACTTTTTATAACTGGATAAATGTGGCAGAAGTCACTGGATTAAAATTAAAGAGAGTGGGGGACTTCTGCCAAGGTGGCCAAATAGGAACAGCTCCGGAGCGCAGTTCCTAGTAAAAGCAACACAGAATGCAAGTGATCTCTGCATTTCCAACTGAGATACCAGGTTCATCTCAATGGGACTGGTTAGACAGTGGGGAGTAGCCCAAGGAGGGCAAACCAAGGCAGGTGGGGGTGTTGCCTCACCTGGGAAGTTCAAGAGAATGGAGAACTCCCCCTCCTACCCAAGGGAGGCCACTGGGGACTTTTCCAGGCACTCCAGTACTCTGGCTCAGATACTGCGCTTTTTCCACAGTCTTTATAGCCCAGAGACCAGGAGATTCCCATCAGCGCCAACACCAGTGTTTCAGGTTTCCAGCACAAAACTGGGCGGGTGTTTTAGCTGGTGCCTGGAATGCCTGTGAGACAGATCCACCCATTCCCCTGAAACAAAAGGGGGCTAAAGGCAGGGAACCAAGTGATCTGGCTCGACGAGTCCCACCCCCCACAAAGACCAGCAAACTGAAACCCTCTGGCTTATGACTTTTGCAGCCAGCACAGCAGTTTGAATTCTAGCCAGGGCCTGTTGAGCTTGGAGAGGGGGAGGGGGCATCTGCCATTACCAAGGCAGTTCTAGCCTTGCCAGTATAAACAAAATCCCAAGGTAGTTTACATAGCAGCCAGGCAGAGCCCATGGCAGCTCAGCAAGGGCTCTGCAGGCAGACTGTGACTAGACTCCCCTCCTTGCTGGGCAAGGCATCTCTGAAAAAAGGCAGCAGCCTATCAGGGACTTAAAAATAAAGCTCCATCTTCCCAGGTCAGAGCACCTGGGAAAGGGGGTGATTGTGAGTCCCACCTCAGCAAACTTAAATGTCCTTGCCCAGCAGCTCTGAAGGGAGCAACGGAGCTCCCAGCACAGCACTTGAGCTCTGAAAGAGACTGCCTCATCAAGTGGCTCCCTGACCCCCATATATCCCAAGAGACACATCATACAGGAGAGCTCTGGCTGACATCTGGCAGGTACCCTTCTGGGATGAAACTACCAGAGGAAGGAACAGGCAGCAATCCTTGCTGTTCTGCAGCGCCCATGGGTGATTCCCAGGCAAGTAGAGTCTGGAGTGGACCTCCAGCCGTCCTGTAGCAGAGGGACCTGACTGTTAGAAGGAAAACTAAAAAACAGAAATAAATAGCTTCAACATCAACTGAAAGGACATCCACTCAGAGACCCCATCTGAAAGTCACCAACTTCAAACACCAAAAGTGGATAAATCCACAAAGATGGGAAGAAACCAGTGCAAAAAGGCTGAAATCACCAAAAACCAGAAGGCCTCTTCTCCTCCAGGGGATCACAACACCTCACCAGCAAGGGAACAAAACTGGATGGAGAATGAGTTTGACGAATTAACAGAAGCAGACTTCAGAAGGTGGGTAATAACAGACTTCTCTGAGCTGAAGAAGTATGTTCTAACCCAATGCAAAGAAACTAAGAAGGGAAAAAAGGTTAGATGAAATGCTAACTAGAGTAGCCAGCTTAGAGAAGAACATAAACAACTTGATGGAGCTGAAAAACACAGCACAAGAACTTCACGAAGCATATACAAATTTCAGCCGAACTGATCAAGCAGAAGAAAAGATGTCAGAGATTGAAGATCAACTCAAATAAAATAAAACAAGAAGGCAAGATTAGAGAAAAAAGTGAAAAGAAATAAACAAAACCTCCAAGAAATATATGATTATGTAAAAAGACCCAATCTACCTTTGATCGGTGTACCTGAATGTGACAGGGAGAATGAAACCAAGTTGGAAAACACCCTTTAGGATATTATCCAGGAGAACTTTCCCAACCTAGCAAGGCAGGCCAACATTCAAATACAGGAAATACAGAGAACACCACAAAGATACTCCTCAAGAAGACCAACCCCAAGGCACATAATCATCAGATTCAACCAGGGTTGAAATGAAGGAAAAGATGCTAAGGGCAGCCAGAGAGAGAAAGGTCAGGTTACCCACAAAGGGAAGCCCATCAAACTCACAGCAGATATCTCCGCAGAAACCCTGCAAGCCAGAAGAGAGTTGGGGGGGCAATATTCAACATCCTTAAACAAAAGAACTTTCAACCCAGAATTTCATATCCAGCCAAACTAAGCTTCATAAGAGTAGGAGAAACAAAATCCTTTATGGGCAAGCAATTGCTGAGAGATTTCATCACCACCAGGCCTGCCTTACAAGAGCTCCTGAGGGAAGCACAAAACATGAAAAGGAACAACCAGTACCAGTCACTGCAAAAACATACCAAATGGTAAAGACCATCAACACAATGAAGAAACTACATCAACTAATGTGCAAAACAACCAGCTGATATTAAAATGGTAGGATCAAATTCACACACATAACAATATTAACCTTAAATGTAATTGGGCTAAATGCCCCAATCAAAAGACACAGACTGACAAATTGGGTAAAGCATCAAGACTCATTTGTGTGCTGTGTTCAGGAAACCAATCTCACATGCAGAGACACACATAGGCTCAAAATAAAGGGATGGAGAAAGATTTACCAAGCAAATGGAGAGCAAAAAAAAGCTGAGGTTGCAATCCTAGTCTCTGATGAAACAGACTTTAAACCAACAAAGATGAAAAGAGACAAAGAAGGTCATTACATATTGGTAAAGGGATCAATGCAACAATAAGAGCTAACTCTTCTAAATATATAAACACCCATACAGGAGCACCCAGATACATAAAGCAAGTTCTTAATGACCTACACTTACTCTAAAATCAACCATGTAATTGGAAGTAAATCACTCCTCAACAAATGCAAAAGAATGGAAATCATAACAACCAGTCTCTCAGACCACAGTGCAATCAAATTAGAACTCAGGATTAAGAAACTCACTCAAAACCACACAACCACATGGAAACTGAACCTGCTCCTGAATGACTCCTGGATAAATAATGAATTGAAGGCAGAAATAAAGATGCTTTTCAAAACCAATGAGAACAAAGACACAATGTACCAGAAATTCTGGGATATATTTAAAGCAGTGTCTGGAGGGAAATTTATAGCACTAAATGCCCACATGAGAAGTGAGGAAAGATGTAAAATTAACACCCTATCATAACAATTAAAAGAACTAGAGGAGCAAGATCAAACAAATTCAAAAGCTAGCAGAAGACAAGAAATAACTAAGATCAGAGCAGAACTGAAGGAGATAGAGATACACACACACACACACACACACAAAACCCTTCAGAAAAAATCAGTGAATCCAGGAGCTGGTTTTTGAAAATATCAACAAAATAGAGAGACCACTAGCCAGACTAATAAAAAAGATCAGAGAAAAGATGCAAATAGATGCAATAAAAAATAATAAAGGGGATATCACCACCAATTCCACAGAAATACATGCTACCATCAGAGATTACTACAAACACCTCTATGCACATAAACCAGTAAATCTAGAAGAAATGGAAAAATTCCTGGACACTTATAACGTCCCAAGACTAAACCAGGAAGAAGTTGAATCCCTGAATAGACCAGTAACAAGGTCTATTCAGCAATTAATAGCCTACCAACCAAAAAAACTCCAGGACCAGCTGGGTTCACAGCTGAATTCTATGAGATGTACAAAGAAGAGCTGGTCCCATTTCTTTCAAAACAATTCCAAACAATACAAAAAGATGGAATCCTCCATTACTCTTTTTATGAGACCAACATCATCCTGATACCAAAACCTGGCAGAGACACAACAAAAAAAGAAAATTTCAGGCCGATATCCCTGATGAACATTGATGTGAAAATCTTCAATAAAAGACTGGCAAACCAAATCCAACAGCACATCAAAAAGTTTATCCATCACGATCAAGTAGGCTTCATCCTGGAGATGCAAGGCTGGTTCAACATACGCAAATCTATAAACGTAATCCATCACATAAACAGAACCAAAGGCAAAAACTACATGATTATCTCAATAGATGCAGAGAAGGCCTTTGACAAAATTCAACAGCCTTTTATGCTAAAAACTATCAATAAACTAGGTATCAATGGAACATATCTCAAAATAATAAAAGCTATTTATGACAAACCCACAGCCGTTATCATGCTGAATGGGCAAAAACTGGAAGCATTCCCTTTGAAATCTGGCACTAGACAAGGGTGTCCTCTCTCACCACTCCTATTCAACATAGTATTGGAAGTTCTGGCCAAAGCAGTCAGGCAAGAAAAACAAATAAAGCGTATTCAGTTAGGGAAAGAAAATGTCAAACTGTCTCTATTTGCGGACAGTATGATTGTATATTTAGAAGACCCTATCTTCTCAGCCCAAAGACTCTTTAAGCTGATAAGCAACTTCAGCAAAGTCTGAGGATACAAAATCAATGTGCAAAAATCACAAGCATTCCTATACACCAATATCAGACAAACAGAGAGCCAAATCATGAGCAAACTGCCACTCAAAATTGCTACAAAGAGAATAAAATGTCTAGGAATACAACTAAAAAGGGATGTGAAGGACCTCTTCAAGGGGAACTACAAACCACTGCTCATGGAAATAAGAGAGGACACAAACAGATGGAAAAACATTCCATGCTCATGGTTAGGAAGAATCTATATCGTGAAAATGGCCATACTGCCCAAAGTAATTAAAAGATTCAACACCATCCCCATGAAGCTACCACTGACCTTCTCATAGAACTGGAAAAACCCACCTTAAACTTCATATGGAACCAAAAAAGAGCCCACACAGCCAAGACAATTCTAAGCAAAAAAACAAAGCTGGAGGCATCAGGCAATGTGACTTCAAACTATACTACAAGGCTACAGTAATCAAAACAGCATGATACTGGTACCAAAACAGAGATATAAACCAATGGAACAGAACAGAGGCCTCGGAAGTAAGGCCATCTACAACCATCTGATCTTTGACAAACCTGACAAAAACAAGCAATGGAGAAAGGATTTCCTGTTTAATAAATGGTGTTGGGAAAACTGGCTAGCCATGTGCAGAAATCTAAAACTGGACCACTTCCTTACATCTTATGCAAAAATTAACTCCAGTGCTCGCTTCGGCAGCACATATACTAAAATTGGAATGATACAGAGAAGATTAGCGTGGCCCCTGCGCAAGGATGACATGCAAATTAGTGAAGCATTGCATATTTTTGCACATATACACCATGGAGTACTATGCAGTCATAAAAAATGATCAGTTCATGTCCTTTGTAGGGACATGGATGAATCTGGTAACCATCATTCTCAGCAGCATGACACAAGAAAAGAAAATTAAACACCACATGTTCTCACTCATAGGCGGGTGTTGAACAATGAGAACACATGGACCCAGGGGAGGGGAGCATCACACCCTGGGGTCTGTTAGGGAGGACTAGGGGAGGGACAGCAGGCAGTGGGGGAGGTTGGAGAGGGATAACATGGAGAGAAATGCCAGATATAGGTGACGGGGGGATGGAGGCAGCAAACCACATTGCCATGTTTGTACCTATGGAACAATCCTGCATGTTCTTCACATGAACCCCAGAACCTAAAGTGCAAATATATATATACACACACATTTATATACATATATATACACACATATGTATCTATATGTGTGTGTGTGTATATGTGTGTGTGTGTGTGTGTGTGTGTGTGTATATATGTAAAATTAACTCCAGATGGATTAAAGATTTAAACATAAGACCTAACACCATAAAATTCCTAAAAGAAAACCTAGGCAAAACCATTCAGGACATAGGCATAGGCAAGGACTTCATGACTAAAACACCAAAAGCAATGGCAACAAAAGCCAAAATAGACAAATGGGATCTAATTAAACTTAAGAGTTTCTTTACAACAACAGAAATAAGCATTAGAGTGAACCAGCAACCAACAGAATGGGAAAAAAATTTTGCAACCTACCCATCTGGCAAAGGGCTAGTATCCAGAATCTACAAAGAACTAAAACAAATTTACAAGAAAAAAACAACCCCATCAAAAAGTGGTCAAAGGATAAGAACAGACACTTCTCAAAAGAAGACATTTATGCAGCCAACAAACATGAAAAAATGCTCATCATCATGAATCATTAGAGAAATGCAAATCAAAACCACATTGAGATACCATCTCAATGCCATTTAGAATGACAATAATTAAAAAATCTGGAGACAACAGATATTGGAGAGGATGTGGAGAAAGAGGAACGCTTTTACACTGTTGGTGAAAGTGCAAGTTAGTTCAACCATTGTGGAAGAAAGTGTGGTGATTCATCAAGATCTAGAAATAGAAATACCATTTCACCCAGCAATCCCATTACTGGGTGGTATATACCTGAAGGATTAAAAATTGTTCTGGTATAAAGATACATGCACAGATATGTTCACTGTGGCACTGTTTATGATAGCAAAGACTTGGAACCAACCCAAATGCCCATCAATGATAGACTGGATAAAGAAAATGTGACACATATACACCATGGAATACTATGCAGCCATAAAAAAGGATGAGTTCATGTCCTTTGCACAGACATGGATAAAGGTGGAAACTATCATTCTCAGCAAACTGACACAAGAACAGAAAACCAAACACCACATATTCTCACTCATAAGTGGATATTGAACAATGAGAACACATGGACAAAAGGAGGAGAACATCACACACTGAGGCCTGTTGAGGGGTCGGGGGGCTAGGGGAGGGATAGCAGGTGGTGGGAGTATCGGGGAGGGATAACATTAGGAGAAATACCTAATGTAGGTGATGGGGGGATGGATGCAGCAAACCACTATGGCATGTTTATACCTATGTAACAATCCTGCATGATCAGCACATGTACCTTAAAGTATAATAATTTTTAAAAAGTTATAATAAATATAATAAATTAAAAAATCTTAAAGTATGACAATTTTTTTAAAAAGTTAAAACCAACTTAAAAAAAAAGACATACGGGTGGCCAACAAACATATGAAAAAATACTCAACATCACTAACCATCAGAGAAATGCAAATGAAAACCATCTCATACCAGTCAGAATCATTATTATTAAAATGTCAAAAAAACATGCTGGCAAGGCTGCAGAGAAAAGGACACACTTATGTGCTTTTCATGGGAATGTAAAGTAATTCAGCCACTGCAGAAACAGTCTCAAGATGTCTCAAAGAACTTAAACAGAGAACTATCAATTGATCCAGAAATCCCATCCCTGGGCATATATCCAAAAGAAAAGAAATAATTTTACCAAGAAGACATATACACTCGTTTGTTTATTGCAACATGATTCACAATAGCAAAGACATGGAATCAACCTATGTGCCCATCAATGGTGGATTAAAGAAAGAAAATATGGTATTTATACACAGCTGTGAAAAAGAACAAAATCATGTTTTTGCAGCAATGTGGATGCAGCTGGAGGCCAGTATTCTAACTGAAGTAATGCAGGAACAGAAACCCAAATTTTACATATTCTCACTTATAAATGAGATCTAAACATTGGGTACTCATAAGACATAAAGATGACAACAACAGATACTTGGAAGGAATAGAAGGGGGAGGGAGAGAGGGCGGGAGTGGGGCAAGGATTGAAAAGCGGGTACTATGCTTATACCTAAGGGATGGTACCCCAAACCCCAGCATCACACAATACACCCATGTAACAACCTACACATGTACCCCTTGAATCTAAAATACAAGTTGAAATTACAAAAAATAAAATAACAAATTTTTAAAAATTAAAGGGTGCTAACTGATTTTGGGGAATTTTGATAGATATTTGTGATAGGTAAAGTATACATAGACTACATATATGCATGTATTTTACATCTGTGTATATGTTCTTCTCTTCCATATCTATCAAGAACAGAATAGAGAATGACAGAAAGGGACAAGCAATAGTACAAAAAATTTATATTGTGAAGGTATATTAAGAATAGGACTTGGCCAGGCATGATGGCTCATGCCTGTAATTCCAGCACTTTAGGAGGTCGAGGAGGGTGGATCACTTGAGGTCAGGAGTTTGAGACTAGCCTGGCCAACATGAAATCTTGTCTCTACTAAAAATCAAAAAAATTATCCAGGTGGGGTGGAGGGCACCCGTATTCCCAGCTACTCAGATGCTGAGTCTGGAGAATTGCTTGAACCTGGGATGCAGAGGTTGCAGTGAGTTGAGATTGCGCTGTTGCACTCCAGCCTGATCAACAAGAACGAAACTCTGTCTACAAGAAAAAAAGAATAGGACTCAAAGAGCTCTCAAAGTTTGAACAAAGAGCTTGAGTGTGTTCTAAATATTATGTAGAGAATTTTGAGGAAAAAGACAAACAGTCCCATTGTTGGAATTCAGGACTCAGAAAGCAGAATATATTTTAAAGGTTTGTATTGTTTGACAAGTTTTTCAATGGATATATTAAATCAACAGATAATTATTGATTTATTTAGTTTATGCATTTACTGGGAATTAATCTTCTTATCTGTATTGTTACACTGACAAAAGTCAACTAGCTTATTTTACAGAACATATTATTAGGGTTACTGAAATAAAAATAAAATCCACAGAAAAGTACTATTTCAAAACATTGATTACCTGGGTTGCAAAAAGAAATAAATATTTGTGGATGGCTAGCTGGAAGAAACCTGTATTTGTGGCTTTACCATAGCTATTCTTTAAAGTACTAAAATAAACTTGCTTCTTGATAGAGTTTCCATGCACTGCCTGAGATGAAACTTCTTTATAGTCTACATTTCTCTCCTGTTACAATAGTAGGAGTTTATTTTTGAAGTCATATATCTGTCTGTGTATTCCTTTTCTAATGATAACGTTGGAATAAGGTGATAATGTCAGAACATAATTTGATTCTGTGCTTTTTTAGATCTTACTTTTTTATGTATTAATCTGGATTTTCTATTAAAATACACACACCCCCCCACGAAATAGGTATGTGTGACTTCTGTTTTTACCTCCAACATAGAAGGAGCTTGGAAGCTGCCATTTCCATTCTTACAATAAGAAAAAGCTGAATAAATTGAAAATAGATTACTTTTGGGGGAGTGCATCAGGAAACTAAATGAATAAACAAAACAAAAATACACATTACAGTGTAATGCTGCTCAACTATAAAAAGAAATGAGCTACCTAACAACACAAAGGTATGGTGAATCTTAAATAAATATTAGTGAGTGAAAGAATCCAGCCTGAAAAAAATTACATAATCATTCCTAGTATATGATTTTTAAAAAGAACATTAAAATATCAGAAATTGTTAGGGGGTAGTAAAGTTGAACACATGAAGTATAGGGTATTTGGTAAGCGTAATGCAGCTATTCCGTATGATACTATAATAGTGGATACATGATACGATACATTAGACAAGATGCATAAAATTTTACAGCTCAAAGAACATTTTAATTCATACAAATTTTAAAAGAAGTTTAGATAGAAGGGATTCCAGGATGGCATTTAGAATTAGAGAAAAACAACAAAACTGTGTTATATGAAATGGCCTCACTAAAAGAAGTGAGGAAAAAGGCACTCACTTAAGTGACTCTGGAAACAAGTGGCATATATAATATTAAATACAAGAGAAATTGTACATAAACACTCTACTTGGTAAAGTTATCTCCCCCCAGGGAAAAGATTTAATGATTCTGGTACTAAAATTGAACATTTAAGTTAATGGATGGTGGATGGTGGGAACCAAGTTTTTTACTGTTGGAATGAAAGATTATAGACAAAATTGAGAAGAAGGCTAGAATGATTTGGAAATTGATTAGAAATGGAGATTTTAATATGAACTATGTTTAACTTAATACGAATATATGTAATTACTTGTAGAAATAGATTTACATTGTGTAGAACAAAAATACATTTATATGAGTATAAACATGGGCTAATACATAAGTATCTATGTATGTATGTGCATGTTCATATATATATTTACACACATATGTAGTCTACACACACATGTATGTGTGTGTGGAGATATATATATATATATGTCTCTGTGTGTGTGAACATCTATTCCTTGTTCTGTTAGGTGAGAGGGGCTAGAAGCTATGAGAACATGGTAGTGACAAACCTGATGCCAGGATCTTAATTTACTATACCATTATTCAATAAGGAGATATAGGGCTCTATAGAGAAATGTCTAACTCAGACTAGGGCAAGTAATATACAAAATGAGCCTGGAACATCTTCTCATGCCATAAAACAAAAAGTTCTCAGAAAACAAAATGAAGCAAACATGTACACACAATGATACGGGTATGTCAAAGGGGCACAGGAGCCCAAAGAAAGCTGTCAATGGTGAAAGCTGGATGAATTTTGAGCAGCAAAAGAAATAAAGTATAAAATAAATATCCATGAATCCACACTGATATAAATTATTGAATAAATATATGAAGAAGAGACACATCTTCAGTGCAGAAATACTCCAAACACTTTACATCGATACTCTGCCATCAAGGAGGTGGATTATAACTCCCGATTCCTAACTATATGCATGTATAGTGACTTGCATTCACAGAATATATGGAAATGGGATATATTCTAATATCTATTACACAAGTTACACAAATATAATTAGCAGTGGGACACCTAACAAAGAAACACTACCTCAACTAGGTTGAAGGTGATGAAGGTTAACATAAATAGTGATAAGTTTGGTGTAGCAGGTATTAATATTTTTGATACAATGTGATAAAATAACTTGTCACTTCTGTGGTCTGCCTACTCAAAACATGTAAGCTGAATTTAATCATGAGAAAAACGTTAGACAAGTGCCACTTGAGGGGCATTCTACAAATTATCTGTCCAGAATTTCATAAAACTGTCAAGATCATAAAAAATAAGCAATTCTGAGAAACTGTCATAGCCAAGATAAACTTGAGGAGTCAAGGCAACTAAATGTCATGCAGTATCCTGAATGGGACACTGGGTCAGTAAAATGACATTAGGTAAATCTTAAGGATATCTGATACAGTAGAGTCACTAATTACTGCTAATATTTCAATATTGTTTCATTAGTTGTAACAAGCGTACCATGCTAATGTGAGATATCTATAATGGATGTAAAATATTAATAATTGATAATAGTCATTAAAAATAACTGGATGTGTATTGTATAGAAACTTTCTGTATCATTTTTGCAATTTTCCATCAAACACAGGACTATTTTAAATTAAAAGTTTACTTAAAGCCACAGGTATCATATTATGCTAATCTTCACAAGTCATCTTTGTATTTGACCACCCAATATGTGCCTAGAATTTTCACATATTTATACATTTACATAATTATCTCAAAATATTATAAATAAAGTAATTTTAGCAGACTGTGTACAAATACAGAATGCTGTTGTTTGTGGCAAACCTGGCCTGTGGTCCCATTCATGTTTCATGGCCCTGCATCACCATGACATGCAACTTACCCCTAGCGGTTGAGAGTATATCATCTATACTAAAGTAAAAACTGTTCAGAAACAGTTTTCAGAGTCCTAGATGTTGTTAGTGGTGCTGGTGGTGGTGTATGTATGGAGATGGAGTGGGTATGAAGAGATGTGATTTTGTGAGTGTTTCTTCGGCAAGGAAAAGAAAGAAAAACCAATCAATCAACAGAATTGTTAAGGCTGGGAACCATGGCTCATGCCTATAATCCCAGTAATTTGAGAGGCCAAGGTTGGGGGATTGCTTGAGTCAGGGAGTTAGAGACAACAGCCTGAGCAATATAGCTAGAACCCATCTTCACACAAATAATTAAAAATTAGCCAGGTGTGGTGGTACATACCTGTGGTCCTAGCTACTAGAGAGGCTGAGGCAGGAGAATAGCTAACTTCAGCCTGGGCAACAGAGCAAGACAAAAGGAGGAAGGAAGAGGGAGGGAGCGAGGGAGGGAAGAAGAACTCATCACCAGTACTGTCACTTGATTGATTAATGCACCTCAGCTTCTCTGTTTACTTACTAGAGATTAGTTTGAGGTTTTGTTTGGAAAAGAAGTTTCCCTGCTAAAAATAAGATTTAAAGTCAATTTGGTCAGTTGAAAACTTATGAAAAGTTATTTATTATTTTAATGAAAAGTATTTTATTGAAAGTATTTAATATCAAATACCAGCACTTTGAGGAAAGAGAGGAAAGGATCATAATTAACGGGGTGTATGATAGCTCAAGACAAAAAAAAAAAAAAGCAAGAAGCATGGACACAGGAGATTACTTACAGATGCATTCTTTTATTATTTTTTTTTTATTTTACTTTTGGTGCATACTATATCTGGCATTTCTCCCCATGTTATCCCTCCCCCACCCCTCCCCTCCCTCCCCAACCCCCGTTGTCTCTCCCCTACCCCCTCCAACCGTCCCCTGTGTGTGATGCTCCTCTCCCTGAGTCCACGTGTTCTCGTTGTTCAACACCCACCTATGAGTGAGAACATGCGGTGCTTGGCTTTCTGTTCTTGGGTCAGTTTGCTGAGAATGATGGTTTCCAGATGCATTCTAAATGATCTTTGAATTTCCAGTGACCTACCTAGTATGGACACATAATAAGTTTTTATTTTATTTATGAGCATAAGTCTAAGACAATCTGTACTATGGCAATGGAAAGAAATATGAGATGGAAGTAGAACAATACTTTCTAAATCTGTTGTTTTGTTATCTAAAGATTAAACATTCAATCTGTGATTTTTTTCTGTCAAATTTCCACGCAATTTTTTAAAGATTTTATTTTACTATGATTATTTTTTAAAGACAGAGTCTCACTCTGTCGCCCAGGCTGCAGTGCCGTGGTGCGATCTCGGCTCACTGCAGCCTCCTTCCACCCGCCGGCTACCCTCCTCTCCCACCCCCGAGTTCAAGTGATCATCCTGCCTCAGCCTCCTGAGTACCTGGGATTCCAGGCACCTGGTACCACGCCCCGCTAATTTTTGTATTTTTAGTAGAGATGGGGTTTCGCCATGTTGGCCAGGCTGGTGTCAAACTCCTGGGCTCAAGAGATCCATCCGCCTCAGACTCTCAAAGTGCTGGGATTACAAGCTCGAGCCACCGAGCCTAGTGAAGTTTCTATACAATTATCAAATGTTATCAACTTTTGTGGAGACACTTTCATTGACCAAATGAAAGTTCATGAACCAGTGATGGTCAATGGAATACATTTAGAGTATGACTGACATAATACAATACCTCAGAAATAATAAGTGCTTGATAACAGTTTTCTGTTATTAGCACCTAATGATAGGTCTGAGTCAACCACTGAATCATCTTTGTGAAACCATTATTGAAATGACATAGAAATTTCTTGTAAATAATATTAAAATTATTCTAAAATAATAGAAGCAATACAAAAGTATACCTGTGTAAAAATAAGCATTAAACTTGCCTCATATTTCCCTTTGAAAATAATAAATGCCACAAAATAAAGAATAAGAATGACAATATTAGTAAAAATGCTATAGTCTAATATAATTGTAAGAAGCAATTTTTTTTAAATTTAAACATCTTATATATGCAATCTTTGTAAAATAGTGTATAATTAAATTCTGCTGAACCCAAGTTAAACTGAAGCTTCAAAAATAATGAAAACCCCTAGCTATGCTTTCCAATTTGCAACAAAGTAGGAAAGCAGTGACACATTTGCAAATAGAAATGATGGGTGGTAAGAGTGGATAAAACAGGAAAAAAAATCTAAAAACTCAAATATAAACACACACAAAATGACAACCATAAAATTAAATAAAGCATGAAAAAATAAAACTGTTAATGCATATATTGTAGACCTTCATAAGATGCAGAAATAATAAAAGGGTTATAGAAACAAAATGAAAAAACTGAAATAGATCAGTAATCTTAGTATTAATTGAAATATCAAAAACTAAATTCAAAACGTAGATAATTTGAGTTTTTATAAAGAGTTCAAGTTTCTAGGAAAAGAAAAAAATATATTCAGTTCATTTATGAAAATCTTCAATGTGTAACTCTTAAGATTGAAGAAATTAACAGAAAAACAATAATAAAACAATATTACTTTTGTATAAAAATGCTAAAATTAAAAATTCTAAAAAGACTCTAGTGGAATACATATTAAAATAACCTACTAAATACTTAATATATGGGCAAGAAAGAAAGGAAATATGGCTGAAAAAAATTTTTAAATGTTATAAATATGTTATAAATAAATATTTTAAAAATTTTAAAAATATAAGTGGTCATACTAATGTGACTTAAAATAGTAGTATAAATTCTTTCTCCTTTGTGATAATATCTAAGATTTTAAAAAGCATGTTTTATGTGTTAAATTTTGTTTGTTCACTTTCTTCAGATAATTATTTGTTTATGCAATTGTGATAATTATATACATACAAAAACATATAAAACACATTTTTAAAAATTATTTAACAGCACATGAGTTTAACATGTTATAATTCATAAAATGAGGAGTATATTTACTGCAGCTAGGATTACTCAGCTCAGCAGACCCAGTTTCTCGGGGTGGCTGAGGAAAGAAAATTGGTGAGCCCAGAAGTTTAAGTCCAGCCCAGGCTGGACATAGGGATACCTTCAGCTCTAAAATACAAACTAACAAAAAATTACTCACTTCAGTGAAAAAAAAAAAGTTAATAGATGTTTAAAAATGTATATACATACATATATATTCTGGAATACAAATTTTTTAATACATTAGCTATAAAAAAAGGCTCCATACATATTTATACCTTGGACTCTGGAAATATTTTTCTAGGAATCATTTCTAGGAAAATTATATGAAAAAAGATGTGCTTTAATACAAAATTTTAAAATGATTGACTGGGTACAGTGACTCATGCCTGTAATTCCAGTAGTTTGGGAAGCCAAGGTGGGCAGATCGTTTGAGCTCAGGAGTTCAAGACCAGCCCAGGCAACATGGTAAAACCCCATCTCTGCAAAAAACAAACAGACAAAAAAAATTAGCTGGGTGTGGGAGCACAGGACTGTAATCTCAGTTACCTGGGAGACTGAGGTGGGAGGATCACTTGAGCTTGGGAGATTGGTTGAGGCTGCAGTGAGCCAAGATCACACCACTGCACTCCAGCCTGGGCAACAGAGTGAGACCATCTCAAAAACATAAATAAATAAAAGAAAATATAAAATAAAATAAAATAAATGGATTGTTGAGCATTTCTTATTTACATTTTAATTTTGTTATTACGATGTTTTTTGGTCTGACACATTGCATACATATTGTCAAAATATTAAAAATAGACATTAAAAATAGACAATATGACATTCACAATCTGATCATCCAGGTGTATACAAACACTGTTCACTTTCTCCAGATAATTATTTGTTTATGTAATTGTGATAATTATATACATACAAACACATATGAAAACACATTATAAAAAATTGTTTCTTAACAGCACATGAGTTTAACATGTTATAATTCATAAAATTAAAATTCAAATAAACAGTAATAAACTGAACATTAAATTATAAAATTCATTAAGCTACAGTATTAAATTAATTTTCTAGATAACTGAAATTTGTATGCAGTCTCACATTATTTAAATTATAGCTAAGATATTTTATTATGATAAATATTGGGTTTTTATGGTGTTGTTAGGTCTTATGTTTAAGTCTTTAATCCATCTGGAGTTAATTTTAGTGTAAGGTGTCAGGAAGGGGTCCAGTTTCTGCTTTCTGCACATGGGTAGCCAGTTTTCCCAACACCATTTATTAAACAGGGACTCCTTTCCCCATTGCTTGTTTTTGTCAAGTTTGTCAAAGATTGGATGGTTGTAGATGTGTCGTGTTGCCTCTGAGGCCTCTGTTCTGTTCCATTGGTCTATATCTCTGTTTTTGTAGCAGTACCATGCTGTTTTGATTACTGTAGCCTTGTAGTACAGTTTGAAGTCCGGTAGTTTGATGCCTCCCGCTTTTTTTTTTTTTTTTTTTTTGCTTAGGATTGACTTGGCTCTGTGGGCTCTTTTTTGGTTCCATATGAAGTTTAAGGTGGTTTTTTCCAGTTCTGTGAAGAAGGTCATTGGTAGCTTGATGGGGATAGCATTGAATCTGTAAATTACTTTGGGCAGTATGGCCATTTTCATGATATTGATTCTTCGTAACCTTGAACATGGAATGTTTCTCCATCTGTTTGTGTCCTCTCTTATGTTGTTTAGCAGTGGTTTGTAGTTCTCCTTGAAGAGGTCCTTTACATCCTTTGTTAGTTGGATTCCCAGGTATTTTATTCTCTTTGTAGCAATTGTGAATGGCAGTTCGTTCTTGATGTGGCTCTCTTTAAGTCTGTTATTGGTGTATAGGAATGCTTGTGATTTTTGCACATTGATTTTGTATCCTGAGACTTTGCTGAAGTTGCTTATCAGTTTCAGGAGATTTTGGGCCGAGGCGATGGGGTCTTCTAGATATACAATCATGTCGTCTGCAAACAGAGACAGTTTGACATCCTCCTTTCCTATTTGAATACCCTTTATTTCTTTTTCTTGCCTGACTGCTCTGGCTAGAACTTCCAGTACTGTATTGAATAGGAGTGGTGAGAGAGGGCATCCTTGTCGAGTGCCAGATTTCAATGGGAATGCTTCCAGTTTTTGCCCATTCAGTATGATATTGGCTGTTGGTTTGTTGTAAATAGCTTTTATTATTTTGAGATACATTCCATCAATACCTAGTTTATTGAGGGTTTTTAGCATAAAGGGCTGTTAAATTTTGTCAAAGGCCTTCTCTACATCTATTGAGATAATCATGTGGTTTTTGTCTTTGGTTCTGTTTATGTGGTGAATTACGTTTATAGACTTGCGTATGTTGAACCAGCCTTGTTTCTCTGGGATGAAGCCTACTTGATCATGGTGGATAAGCTTTTTGATGTGCTGTTGCAATCGGTTTGTCAGTATTTTATTGAAGATTTTTGCATCTATGTTCATCATGAATATTGGCCGTAAGTCTTCTTTTGTTGCTGAGTCTCTGCCAGGTTAGAAAACCTAGGCAAAACCATTCAGGACATACGCGTAGGCAAGGACTTCATGACCAAAACACCAAAAGCATTGGCAACAAAAGCCAAAATAGACAAATGGGACCTAATCAAACTCCACAGCTTCTGCACAACAAAAGAAATAGTCATTAGAGTGAATTGGAAACCAACAGAATGGGAAAAAAATTTTTGCAATGTACCCATCTGACAAAGGGCTGATATCCAGAATCTACAAAGAACTAAAACAGATTTACAAGAAAAAACAAACAAGCCCATTCAAAAGTGGGCAAAGGACATGAACAGACACTTTACAAAAGAAGACATACATGAGGCCAACAAACATATGAAAAAATGCTCACCATCACTGGTCATTAGAGAAATGCAAATCAGAACTATGTTGAGATACCACCTCACGCCAGTTAGAATGGCGATCATTAAAAAATCTGGAGACAACAGATGCTGGAGAGGATGTGGAGAAATAGGAACATTTTTACACTGTTGGTGGGAGTGTAAATTAGTTCCACCATTGTGGAAGACGGTGTGGCGATTCCTCAAGGACCTAGAAATAGAATTTCCATTTGACCCAGCAATCTCATTACTGGGTATATAGCCAAAGGATTGTGTCGTTCTACTATAAGGACACGTGCACACGAATGTTCATTGCAGCACTGTTTACAATAGCAAAGACCTGGAACCAACCCAAATGCCCATCGATGATAGACTGGACAGGGAAAATATGGCACATATACACCATGGAATACTATGCAGCCACCAAAAATGATGAGTTCATGTCCTTTGTAGGGACATGGATGAAGCTGGAAACCATCATTCTCAGCAAACTGACACAAGAACAGAAAATCAAACACCTCATGTTCTCACTCATAGGTGGGTGTTGAACAGTGAGAATACAGGGACACAGGGAGAGGAGCATCACACACTGGGATCTGTTGGGGGGGAAATAGAGGAGGGACAACGGGGGGTGGGGAGTTGGGGGAGAGATAGCATGAGAAGAAATGCCAGATAAAGATGATGGGGGAGGAAGGCAGCACATCACACTGCCATGTGTGTACCTATGCAACAGTCTTACATGTTCTTCACATGTACCCCAAAACCTAAAATGCAATAAAATAAATAAATAAGTACTGGAAGAAACATTTTATGATTAAGGGGAAAGATCAGAAACGTGGTTGAAAATATAGTAGAAATTATTCCTTTTATAAATTAATCCAAGAAAGCAGAACTATAAGAAATTATTAGTAAATCAGACTGAAAATCAAATACCGCATGTTCTCACTCATAGGAGGGTGATGAGCATTGAGAACACGTGGACACAGGGAGAGGAGCATCACACACTGAGGTCTGTGGGGGAGGGAACTAGGGGAGGCACAGCGGGGGGGTGGGGGAGTTGGGGAGGGATAACATGGGGAGAAATGCCAGATATGGGTGATGGAGAAGAAGGCAGCAAACCACATTGCCATGTATGTACCTATGCAACAGTCCTGCATGTTCTTCACATGTACTCCAAAACCTAAAACGCAAAAAAAAAAAAAAAAAAAAATACTGGTTGAAACTTAAGCAAATGAACAAGAAAAAAATAAATAAATAAAAAGAAACATGTATCAAAGTTAAAACTTCTAAATAAATCTCAAAATCATTTAAAAAAAAGTTTCTTTTTTTTGACAACTGTCTTATCTATTTCTGTGTAACAAATAACCCCAGAACTTAGACCCTAAAATAACAAACATTTATTATGTTGTAGTTTCTTTGGGTGAGGAATCTGAGTGTGACTTTCCTTGGCCCTCTTGTTTGGGGACTCACAGGCTGCAATCAAGGTGTCAGCTAGGACTGCAGTCAGCTCAAGCTTAATCAGCAAAGATTAGCTTCCAAGCTTACTCATGCATTTGTTGGCAAGATTCCATTATGGGTTGTTGGAACAAAGGCCTCAAATCCTTGCTGGCTGTCCTAGTTCTTTACAGCATGTACCTCTCCATAAGGCAGGAAATACATGGCAGCTTGGTTCAACACAGCAAGCAAGCGAGAACCAGAGAAACAGAAAGTGTAAGAAAATGCTAGCAAGATGAGTGTTTTTGTAACCTAATAAGTCACATACAATCACTTTTGCACTATTCTATTCCTAAGAAGTGGGTCACTAGATGTAGCTCACACTTAAGGGGTGGGGATTATCCATCTTGCCTGAATACCAGGAGAGGAATCACTGAGGACTGTCTTAGAACCCGTGCACCACTGTGACACATTTAGTGAGAGTATGATGTGTGATAATGCCACTCAAATTCTGAACAGTTTTTGGTTGGACAGTCTCATGAGTGACAGAGATGGTAAATTGATAAAACTTTCAGGATACCCATCTGAAAATAAATATTAAACACCATGTTTTATTTTAATCTGACCAAAACTATCTATTATTAGGTCTTTAAAGAAATGCAAATTCATGTGCACAAATATATACTTACAGTAATGGCCATCATAATGTGGTTAAGATTAACAAGAGGAATCATTTTGAATTTTTATAATAATGGATTGGTTAAATGGCTGCATACTTAGCTTTGCTATTTTAAGTGATGTTTAGAATAATTTCTATTGATATAAGATAGATGAAAACAAATGACAGAGTAATGAAATAATATATGAACCTCTTTTCATTACTATCTGTATAGCCTATCCATCTATCTATGTATGTATGTATATATATAAAATGTTTATCTACAGGTTCTGGGATGGCAGTTGCTTTTTTTTAACTTTAGTTTTTACTTAATTAAAATTAATACAATAAAAATATAATGAGAAACAGGTAACATCTATTTTATTTTAAAGGAGTTGTAGAATTGAAACATAAAAAGTAGAAGCAAATACATTTGCTTTTCAAAACACCTGCAAAAGAGAGAATAATTAAAGGAAGGAAAGAATGAAAGAATAAAGGCAAGAAAAAGGAAAAAAGAAAGGAAGATAGAAAAGAGGAAGAAAGGATGACAGAATAGGAGGAGGAAGCATGGAGAAAGAAGAGAAAAGAGAAAGATTATATTACCATATTTAACTCTCTATTCTACTTTACCCTGGTGAATTTAATTTTGTGTGCAAGGCAGTAGCTTTGTTCACAAGTTACTGTGTGCTCATTTTCTATCACTGCATAAACACTCACATATGTTGAATGATAGATTGAATATTTTATTACTTTCTTTTTAGACAAAAACTTTGGAAGACGTAAGCAGAAATCTATTTTACATTTTAACAGAATAAAAATATCTTTATTTCTGCAAGTATTTGTGTGTATGTTGGAGGGATGTATTCTCTAATAAATGATGTATTATATTCATTCTCTGAAGTGATGCAAATAAATAAAAATTCTGCTAACTACTGACTTAGTGGACAATATAACAATTTTGTACACTCAATGGAAGTCTTTGTTTCTTATGAAAATATTTTGTTGCTTTATTATGTGCAGTTCTTAAAGACAAAATCATGCGTGTGTCATTTAATCAGTATCACCATATAAGCAAAGTCGAGAAATATTGGATTGGAGACTGGAGGTCTCTGTTCCTCTTCTGGATGTAAGGCTGTCTAAGGACATAGCTTTAACATTTGAGTATCAGTTGGGAATGGAGTGAATCATAACTACCTCTCAGAGTTACTGTTGTTAAAATTTAGTGAAACCGTATATAGAAAAAAAAAACTAAATTGTAAGCAAATAAGATTGTTACTAGGTAATTCCATCATTTATGTACAATCAGTAAGTACTCTACTAGAATTATAGAAATGCTCAGTAAACTTATCAGCATAGCTATTTTAAAAACATGTCAAATTTAATTAAGACTTTAACATTTTACAGATGTTTGAACCAGTTATTGAACATAAATAAAAGAGTACATAATTTTAATTAACTAAATTGACTACTAAATGGGCAGGAATGTGTGAACACATCTGTGAACAGAAACTTCTTTATAAAAGAATCCATTGCAACCACAAAGCCAAATAATATTTGTATGAGCATATTGTAAAATCAATGAAAATATGTTATCATTTAAAAATGTTGCCATGACATTAGTCTGTAAAGTCACATACTGACTCAATAGAATTCATTGAATTTCTTAGCAGGTAATTGTTATGCAAAAAAATTGAACTGCATTTAAAATTAATTGAGTTCGGCTATTTTCTCAGCAAAAAAATCCTCATATAATTTCTATCTACTTCCGTTTTTTATTTGTAAAATAAAAGAATGCGACAACATGATTGATGAAATTTAATTTGACTTTACATTTTAAAAAATCTATATATTTGGATCAAAGATGAATTACAGATCTCTCAGAAATTATGCTATAAGGTAAAATTCCATAAAAATTGTTCTCTCAATAGAACTAATATAAAGATATTATGATATAGCATTTTCAAACATTTATGAAATATATTTTAAGCCAAAAATATATTAAATAAAATATTGCAATTCAGTCATTTTAGTTTTTTTATTTCATCAAATTTTAATACTTCACATATTAAAAAGAAGCAACATATTCTTAAGTATGGAATCATATGGGTAATTTATAATTTATTTTACTTAATATTAAATATTAAATCTTGACATCATGATTGATATAATTTCTATGCCCAATTCAAAATCTTAATGTAAGTTTGAGACTATGCTTATTATGATGCCAAAAATAAGTATATTCAAGTTTAACATTTAATCTTAGAGCTATGAGAGATATTTATATGAGGAACAAGTACTTTTTTCTTGCTAATGCAATATTCTCTTTTAGAATACAGTTGGCCTTTTGTGTTTGTGGATTCCCCGTGTGTGGATTTAACCAACCACTAATCAACACTGGAGACTCCAAAAATTGGTGCAGAAGAAGGGGGACAAGGACTGAAAAACTACCTGCTGGGTATGATGTTTATTATTTGGCTGATGGGTTCAATAGAAGTCCAGACCCCAGCACTACACAAAATATTCATGCAACAAATCCATATATATATTCCCCTGAATCTAAAAATGCATGTATATGTTCAAAAAATTGTGTCTGTACTGAATATGTACAGATTTTTTTCTTAACAACTGCAGACTTAGTATTTACTTTGTATTAGGTATTATAAGTAATCTAAAAATGATTTAATGTATGCAGAAGGATATGCATAGGTTATTTGCAAATATGATGCCATTTTATATTAGGAACTAGAGTATCTACAGATTTGGGTATGTGCAGAATGTCCTGGAAACAATTCCTCATAGGTACCAAAGGAGGATTGCAGTTCTAAGAATTTAATCAGAGCTGGATTCTCTCCTCCTTATAAATATAGTTATAATTTTTTTATTTTTATTTTTTAGACAGAGTCTTGCCCTGTCCCCCAGGCTGGAGTACAGTGGCATGATCTCGGCTCACTGCAACCTCCACCTCCTGTGTTCAAGCAATTCCTTGCCTCAGCCTCCTGAGTACTGAGATTACAGGCATACGTCACCATACCCAGCTAATTTTTGTATTTTTAGTAGAGATGGGGTTTCACCATCTTGACCAGGCTGATCTTGAACTCCTAACCTCGTGATCCACCCACCTCAGCCTCCCAAAGTGCTGGGATTATAGGCGCGAGCCACTGTGCCTGGCCATACTTATAATTTTTATTCTTTGGATTAGAACAGCAGTGAGCATCCTTGGTTTCATATGGAAAAAAATTAGACTCTAGAATGCTTAGTTGATTGAATAAATAAACATATGAATAAAGTCTCTGTAACTCAGTCATTTGAATCTTCATTATTATCATACTTGCTGTCAGTTTGTGTACAGATATAAAGTCATTTTACATCAGAACAGACATCTCTTATAGTCATCTCTCTAATGCTCAGTATTTTTGAATCTCTTCCACTCTATTAATCTATCCCTTTGTTTGTAAGTTTAGTCCATGTATATCTATTATTTGTATGTATAAATTGAAAGTATAATAAATTTTGTTTGCTTAACAGGATACCCACAACTCCATTAACCTCAAAACCCTGCTTTGCAGAACCCTATCATCACATTTTATTTTTTCTAAAATTCAAAAATAAATAGGCTGGGCACATTGGCTCATGCCTATAATCCTAGCACTTTGAGAGACTGAGGTGGCCAGATGACTTGAGGTCAGGAGTGGAGACCAGCCTCCCCAACAAGATTAAAATCTGTCTCTACCAAAAATACAAAAATTAGCTGGATGTGATGTCATACACCTGTAGCCTCAGCTATTAAAGAGACTGAGGCAGGAGAATCCCTTGAACCCAGGAGGCAGAGGTTGTGGTGAGCTGAGATTACACCACTGCACTCCAGCCTGGGCAACAGAGCGAAACTCCATCTCAGAATAAATGAATAAATAATAAAAATTAATTACTTAATAAATAATGTTTGGGGAAATTTTTGCTATAATTTTGGAAAAATTACACATATACTAGTACTTTATTCAGCAAAAAAAAACAACCCTGTTTTTGTAAAGATTGCATGCTTTTAAAATTTGTATTTCAAAACTTTCACAAAATATGAACTAAATGTACAGTTCTGATATTCAGTGGCTCTCTTTTCAAGGGCTTGGCTAACCCCTTGCTCTAAAACATCTGTATTTATTTTCAGTCTTTTTATTGTCTCTCCTTTTCTTTATGTCTCAACTATTATTTCAATTTTTTTGTCTCTTTCTATTTATTTTCATGTTTTTACTTTTCTTTTGGATGACTTGAGTGTATCATTATAATCGAATGCTTATTGCTTATTGCCAGGGGAATGCTAATAGCTTTGTGTTACCTCTCTTCAAAAATAGTGGGCTTTAGGATATGTTTTGTCTTAGTCTGTAATAAAAATTGTACCATATAAAAGCTGTATCTCAATTGTGAACCTCAAATCATTTATGTTATCAGCTCATGCTGAGTTCTTATATTGTGGCAACTCCATATATCTTCACAAATGTGAGGTTATTTTCCTTGTTCCTTTTTATGGCAATGTGAATTTTCTTAAATTTAGAGCTATAATGAAGCTGGTTGAAGCCCTTAATGTCTTTTTATTTTCACCTCTAGGATCAAGATCACCTATATTAAAGATTGATGTAGTCTTTATGAAAAAGTACCTCATTAGTTGGCTGCAAGAAAGTCATCCAGCCTACAAAAGGAAAAAGGTATGTTCTAGCTTTAATATGTGTTTAAGAAAAATTTCCCCATAGCTAATTCTGAAACATATATCACTAAAAGCCCTTCACTCTTGAGATGCAATTATGTTGAAGTGCTCTAAGTGGTGAGCTATATGATAATGGCATTTGAAGGAAATTTTTGTCTAGCATGTAGAAGAGTAAATCAAAGCCAGTTGAGAAGGGACTATGTTTAAGGAAAATATTTCCTTATCACGAGAAATAAACACTGCCAAGTACTCTCTATTTTTATGACAACCTAAGACATTAATGCTTGTGAAAGCACTTTACAAATTTTTGAACCTATGCAAATTGTTCCCTTTTTATCTAAAACATAGTGTAGAAATGGTTTGCATAGACTTGGAGGTCCTATTATCAAATTAATAACAGCTACCAGGAAGAGCAGTTAAATGAGAGTGGTTGGGGGAAATTACCTTTTCTTAAAGAATATCTGAGAACAAACAAGAGTAGACACAACTATGAATGAGTCTTGAAGCAGCTAATTGTATTTAAATTTCATTCTAAGAGGCACTGCTACCCTTTGTCCTTGATAGAACTTTTGTGTCATGCTGCTTCTAAGTATAATTAAAGCAATTAATGTGCCATATTCTTAATAAATCACTGTCTTTCTATAGTATACTTACAAGCTAGTGGGATATGTCTTATGCCACAGGTATTTGAAATGCGTTTTATGCGTATAGAAAATCTAATTAGATACAACTCCTCCTACTGGACTGTTGTGAGCCCAATACATAGGCATGGGCTTAGAAATAATGATTTGCTTTCCAAAGAAAAGTGGAAAGTGGAGACATTTTATATCCCTGCATTTTTTACTCACACCTTTCACTTTTGAGTAATATTTTATCTATATTAGAAGTTCTTGAACAAACAAATGCACCCTATTTCATATTTTAGAATCATTTGTGGTTCTGAGAGATTATTTTTAGTTACTGCTATTTTTGGGTATTAATCCACAGTAGCACATTAAAGCAAGTTGCACAAAGAAATGACACCATGCTGATACACCAACAACAGCTATGTTCAATGGGCAGACAATTTTGAGGCTTAGGAGAAAGGCAAGTGAATGAAAGGCACAGAAAGCTGGCACACAGAGCTGCACAATAGAATGCATGTGTATCGCAGTGTTGCTGGATATAATATCCCAGAAGTAGCCTAAAATCTGGAACTTTACGTGAAATACTGTTTTTTTTAAAAAAGAGTGTCTGGCCCAAGCAAAGCATGTCTGCAATTCATTTGTGGTTTGTCAGATCTAATTTTTTTCAGACCAAATGTATTCTATCAGAACTTTATTAGATTGCATGCAGTGAACAAAGTTAGTAGTTATTAATTAACAATCTTTTTTTTTTCATATAAAGAGAATCTTCATTAGGTAGATGATGATATTAAGTTCCATATAATTTGTTTCCTTCCATCTGTTTTACTCTGACATTCCTAGACAGTGGCTCCCACCTTATGGGCCAAAATAAGTACTGTGAAAGAAAATTGAATCTATGGACCCGAACTCACTATACCAAAGGGAAAGTTAAGCTTGGGAACTGAGTCACACAATACTACTTTCCTTTTGTTCCCAAACAGCTGTCATTTAACAACCTTTGTGTTGTTAGCCTCATGTGTGTCATACCCTCATCCATAAGCCAGGTTCCCACAATCATAGAAGGTCACATATCTCCCTTGATGGCCTCTGTCACAGATTGCTCACAGTGAAATTCACTGTGAGCCCCTAAATCGTTCAGGATACATATCCTACCCATAAACTAGCCTGAAACTGAGTTCTGTTGAATCTCACCCTGATGATGTCAGTTACTAGCTTATCATCATAGGTACAGGACAAGGACAAGACCAGAAATCATCCTTCCACCTACATTGAGAGGAATGCATGATTGACTTTCCTCTACTTTCTCTTTTCACACGTTTATCTTATGTAAAATGTAGATGTACTGAGTACAGACAAATGCATAATTGACTTTTTCCTCTGTTCCCCTCTTTTCACATGTAAAATGTGGATTTAAGGAGCTCTAATCAGAGCCTCGCAATAATGTAACCATTTGCCTCACTGCCTACCTTTCCTTCTTTTTTTGTCCTCCTGCTTACTCTTTCCTCTTTAAATATGGAAGTTCCCCAACTCTTCGAAAAAAGCACAGGTCACAAAGACTCCTGTGACTTGTGTTTTCCAGGGTGCGTCTTCAATCTTTGACTAAACAAACCTCTTACATTCAAGGCATCTGGCTTGGTCACTTTTTGGTTAACAATCCTAATGCTTCATCCATTGCATTCTTGTTCCAGACTATCCTCTTAGGTTTGAATCAGCCTAGTTGTGCTAACTCTTCACATTGACTCAGATGTTGTATTAGTCCATTGTATTAGCTGCTAATAAATAATACAATTAGTCCATTGTATTAGCTGCTAATAAAGAATACCCAAGACTTGGATAATTTATAATGAAAAAGAAGTTTAATTGGCTCACAGTTCTACATGGCTGGGGAGGCCTCAAAATAATGGCAGAAGGTGAAAGAGGATCAAAGGCATGTCTTACATGGTCTTAGGCCAGAGTGTGTGAGCAGGGGAACTGCCCTTTTATAAAACTACTAGGTCTCGTGAGACTCATTCACTATTATGAGAACAGCACAGGGGAAATTTGCACCCATGATTCAATTTCCTCCCACCAGGTCCTTCCCATGACAAGTGAGGATTATAACAATTTAAGGTGAGATTTGGGTGGGGACACAGAGCCAAACCATATCAGTTGCCAATGAAATGCATTCGAATTTATGGTTTATTAAAAGGCTTTTACACACCAGCAATCATGCACACACATTCACCACACACACATTCAGTAATAAGAGAGGAGGTAACAAACCACAGCAAGTAGCATGGGAGACCAACACACTGAGTGATAAGCGGGGCAGCTCTGGATTTCCCATGACATGCTGACAGGGCTTGGGGAAGGGGTTGACTGCTCTTTTGAAGAAGAGTTTTCTGTGGCATCTGTGGAGAGGAGGCCTCAGAGTTTTTATGAGCAGAGCTTTTGCAGGCATCTTGGCCATGATCGATTTCCTTGATGTGTTATGGCCCTCTGTAGGAGTGTCCATGGTCATTATCTAAGCTACCTTTTAGCTTCACTTTCTTACTTGATCTTAGGGATGCCTGGGCACAGCAGGCATTGTCATCACCTCAGTTAGTTATTCATATGTTTTTCACTTTGAGTGGTTGGCAATTCCATTGTGGGCTGAGTCACTTGTCTTAAGTGACTCCATTTTGATACATTTAGGATCACAAAACTTTAATATATAGCACAGATGAAAAGTCAGAGGAAGGTGAGATTTTAACACTTCTCTGTTGAGACAATTGATAGATACCACATGACATGTCTGCTTTTGTCTAACAGGGTAGAACTTGCCACATGGCCATTTGATAGGCAAGATGGAAGTGGGAGTGTTATCTTATTTTAGGTGACTATCAGCCCAGATAAAAGTAAAGCATTTTATCTTAAAAGAAGAAGAGGAACTATATAATGTCATAAACAACTATGAAGACTCAGTAGCAGAATCTTTTTAAAGACTAAAGACTGGAAGTTGCAGAGCCTGATTGGCTTGAATAAAATTTTCTTTCTTCAATTTATTAACCATATGACTTTAGGCAAGTGGTATTAGTATATAAGCATTAGCTGCCTCATCTGTAAAAAACTGATAATAAGGTATTTACTCATGTTTATTATAAGATGGGAAAAAATTCTTAGAATGATGCCCATCACATAGTAAGTGTTAGAAGATATTAGCTATTATTTTGACACAAAATAGTGAAAGAGAAGCTCTTTCAGACAGCAGGAAAAAACATCTGATAGGAATCTAACTAAGAATGGCCTTAATCCATAGATTTGGAGAGAGATAGTCTTAAATAGGCCATCCATAATTTATGATGCACCAACTTTCCTAAGAATTTAGGACTGCTTAAAAGAGCAAACATGTTTAATACCTTAAAGGAACTTAAAGTGGAACAAATTCAAGGTAAGAAGAAAATAATACTCCAAAAAACTCTATGTGGATAGAGTTTATAAATTTGCCTGTTCTATAAATTATGACACTAAGACAGAGTGTGCCTAAATAATCTTCCCAAGATCACTTGGCTAGAAAGTGTTGAAGTGAGGGTACCAAGTCAGGCAATCTGAATTTCTAAAAGCATAATGTTAGCTACAAAACCAACTCAAAGGGAAGAATATCATTCAATAGACATGGGAGTCCAATCAGAGATCAGGCAGCTTTCTCTATCATTGACTTTCACAAGGATATTTAGAAGAAAGATCAGGTGTGTTAAGTATGAGAATTATCTGCAGGCCTACTGGTGCTAGGGTGACGGAAATACAGAATATTGCTCTTTTTTTATGGCTTTGGTTTTCTTCAAAAAACATACCTTACTTTGAAGGCTTAGTTTTATTTTATTTTTTTGAGGGAAGAAAGCACTAGCAAAATCACTACGAATGCTTAAAACTTTTAGACTTCCAAGTCAATTATTTTTGCAAAAAAGTATTTAAAGAGAATCCTTTTTTTTTTTTTTTTTTTTTTTTTTTTTTTGGTCTGAGACGGAGTCTTGATCAGTTGCCCAGGCTGGAGTACAATGGCGTGATCTTAGCTCACTGCAACCTCCGCCTCCTGCCTCCCGGGTTCAAGTGATTCTTCTGCCTCAGCCTCCTGAGTAGCTGGGATTACAGGCACTCGCCACCACAGCTGGCTAATGTTTGTATTTTTAATAGAGATAGGGTTTACCATGTTGGTCAGGCTGCTCTCGAACTCCTGAACTTGTGATCCACCCACCTCAGCCTCCCAATGTGCTGGGATTACAGATGTGGGCCACCGCGCCCGGCCGAGAATCCAATTCTTATATGTCAAATGAAAAGACAATTCAAGCTTAAATGAACATAATCTGGGAATGACCCTTACGTGATTGTGAATATTATTCAAATATCACTGCTTCAAAGATATCATGTTCTGACATGAATAGCATATTTCTTTGTCTTACACATAAACAACTTTATTTGTAACATTTAGAAGGTTGTTTCTTCTTTTGTTTTCTATTGTGTCAAACCCTAAAGCTGTGTGCATATCTACTAAAGATGTAGACAAGATTGAAACTAATTTAGCTTTATCTCCATAGGCATTTGAAAGAGAGACTCCATCAGTCAAAACATTACATTCTTTCCACTTTGTTCAAGCTATGATGTTTATAATAAACCTATCCTCCAGCTATTTTCCATGTTCTTACTGTACCCACTGTTACTGATTATATATAATGGCATGCTGATGCCTATATTTAACCCTCCCACAGTTCATTGTTAAAATTAGTCATTATGGAACAGATCACATCTTATCTTTGTATGTTTAAAGCTTGCTGAACAAAGACAGCAGGCTAGTCCTAAATGTTATGTGACAAGAAAATCATGGCTTAAAGCAATAAAATTCCATTATGTTTAATCTAAGAAGAAAAATAAGGATGCCTGAGCAAGGTGTAACATGCCTTTTTGTAAAATTGTCAAAATCCTTGTCATTTTTTTTTTCTTAGAATTACAAAAGAATTGTCGTGGCTTAGTTCTTTTAACAGAGGCTTTGATTGCAAGCTTTGATTTGCAAGCAATTGCTCTTTAAATAGGGAAGAGAAGAAATAGCATTGGAAAATTATGAAAGAAGAGTATGAAATAGAAAAGGAAAACTGATACTAATTTGTAAAAGATTCCACCATTTTGTTTTCTTTTTAGTGAGTAGCAAAGATGTGATGGAAGTATCATGATAGAAGAGAGCACATAATTTTAAGTAAATAAATGTATTCCCTCCACATAAATAAAAATAGGTGTGGTCATTACTTGGATCTATAAATGTGGTAAGGCTATAGTACCTATTTATTCATTCAAACACTAATCTAGGTCTTGGGTTGAGTATTTTGTAAATATGGTTAACTTCCACAATCAGTTGACTTAAAGAAAGGAGATTGTCTGGATAATATGTGTGGGTCTCATCCAATTAGTTAAAGGCCTGGAGAATAAAACTTAGGTTCCCTGGGAAAGAAGAATTTCTGCAATATCAGCTGACTTAAGAGTGTCCAGACTGCTGTAGTAATCTACAGATTTTGGACTTGCCCCCGTTCATGAGATAAACAAAATCTCTCTCTCTCTCTTTCTCTCTCTCTCTCTCTATATATATACACATACACATATACATATACATATATATACACATACACACACACGCATATATATGCATATATGACATATACACACACACCCATACATATCCATGTATATAAATACATATGTGTATTTTATATATATATATAGAGAGAGAGAGATATTCTTATGCCAGCCCACACAAGATATTTTGTGTATATACAAATATACACATATGTGTATATACTATTATACTGATATAATAGTTTAGCTTGCTATGTAAATCGTATACGAAAATACATATGTGTGTGTGTGTATATGTACCCATATGTATTTTTGTATATGATTTACATAGCAAGCTAAACTATTATATCAGTCAGAGATCTCCAGAGAAAGCTAACCAGTAAAAAAAACATATATATATATTGTATATATAAAACATATGTATGTTTTTTCTACTAGTATAGACATATGTATATATGTGTATGTATATATATATACGTCTATATATGTATGTGTGTATATGTCTATAAACATATGTATTTATATACACACATGTATGGGGGTGTGTGTGTATGTTATGTATGTGTATGAGTAAATATATGTGTATATATATATTTATATATATATATTCCTTTTAAATATATATGTATGTATATTAGATTATGAAATGGCTACTTCATCCACTCTACCTTACAGTGAAAAGTGCCAGGCCTATAATAGGAACCCAGTAATGATTACTTTTCTTCCTTATATAATTTCACATATCATAGGGTTCACAATCTCAGTTTGCATGTGAATACATTTTACACCATTATAAGATAT
Source organism: Ateles fusciceps (assembly GCA_036589455.1). Classification (NCBI taxonomy): domain Eukaryota; kingdom Metazoa; phylum Chordata; class Mammalia; order Primates; family Atelidae; genus Ateles; species Ateles fusciceps. The sequence continues at coordinate 2,998,275 of JAZHEH010003445.1, forward strand.
AAGCAATATGTACTACTAAAACAAATCAGTTTTTAAAATGAATACATTACGTTTGAAATCTTAAAGTTCTTTTATGATGTTGATAGGTCCTACAATTTACTTAAGTAAAAATGTTATAAATACTAAGTGTAAAATTATGACAATTAAAATTTCAACCTAATTTTGGTATACACTTAACAGTAAAATTGAAGAAAATAGAATGACTAGATTTGTTCACTGTTTGGGATTGGGGAGGCAAGTGGGCTTTGACTGACAAATCAGCATAATGCTGTTGCTATATCCATTTCTATCCAAATAAATAAGTTAAAATGTTTCTATTAAAGAAATATGTCACGGGGTATAGTGGCTAACACTTGAAATCCCAGCACTTTGGGAGGCCAAAGCAGGCAGATCACCTGAGGTCAGGAGTTTGAGACTAGCCTGACCAACATGGAGAAACCCTGTCTCTCCTTAAAAATATAAAATTAGTCAGGCTCGGGAGGCTGAGGCAGGAGAATCACTTCAGTCGGGGAGGTGGAGGTTGCAGTGAGCTGAGATCACATCATTGTACTCCAGCCTGGGCAACAAGAGCAAAACTTCATCTCAAAAAAAAAAAAAAAGAAAGAAAAGAAATATATCTCATTTTACTGGTCTCAGTAACTTCATTCTTAGTCTAGTACAGTAGTCAAGAGGGCAGACTCTGGAAGTTTGTGTTTGAGAAAATCTTGCAGGACTTTGTGCAAATTGACTTGAATGTAGCATTACTCCCACCCACAGCATCTCTCCATATTAGGATCCTCATGTGAAAAATGAGGATAATAACATCCTTCCTCGTTAAGTTGTTGAGTGTATTTAATAGCTTACTACACGAAGATTCTAAGAATAGTGTCTAGCACATAATATCTTTCAAAATATATTAGCATATTTTTGCTAAAATGATATAATGGAACATAATTACATGGGGCTTACTCTTATAAAACATAAATATTTAAATAAGACATAATAAAGAAGGCAGTTTAATTTTTTCCTATCTCATGTATACACTTAGTTGTTTTATGGTTTGATATCACGGGTCATGAATCTGTTATTTTCAGCATTCCTAATAGTTTATGGAAAGATGTAAATATATTTAATTCCAAAAGCTGGTAAAGATAAGATTCTGAAAATCTGACTACAAATGGCAAAGGGAACATAACACTGGCAGTTTCTCTGCTGAAAATCTCCTCAGTGTCTCCTACAGGCTTTGCTTTGCCACTTTTTCTCTTATCAAAGTAGTAGCATCTAAGTTTCCTCCAGTAAGTGGGTTTCGTTTTTATCCTACTTGTGTCAGGAAGAAAAATGGTCCCTCCTTCAGATAACCACATCGATTTCATAAAACCTAGGAATGTATCATAAGGTGAAAGGTTAGATTAATGGTCTAGGGAGAGAGCTACTTTGGGAGACAAAGGTGGGCAGTTCACTTCAGTCCAGGAGTATGAGATCAGCCTGAGCAATATGGTGAAACCCCATCTCTACAAAAAATGCAAAAATTAGCTAGGCATGGTGGCTGGCACCTGTAGACCCAGCTACTCAGGAGGTTGAGGTGGGAGGATCAGTTCAGCCTGTGAGGTTGCAATGAGCTGAGATTGTGCCACTGCACTCCAGCCTGGGTGACAGAGTGAGACCCTGTCTCAAAAATAAAGAAATAGGCCGGATGCGGTGGCTCACACCTATAATCCCAGCACTTCGGGAGGCCAATTAGAGCAGATCACTTGAGGTAAAGAGTTTGAGACCAGCCTGGCCAACATGGTGAAAGCCTGTCTCTACTAAAAATACAGAAATTTGCCAACTGTGGTGGTGGGTTCCCATAATCCCAGCTACTCAGAAGGCTGAGGCAGGAGAATTGCTGGAACTCAGGAGGTGGAAGTTACAGTGAGCTAAGATCACGCCACTGTACTCCACCCAGGGGGACAGAGCAAGACTGTATCTCAAAAAAGATAATTTAAAAAAATAATAAACTAAACAGAAAGAGCCACATCCTGGATTATCCTAGATTATCGAGGTAGATCCTGAATGACATCACAAATGTGCCTATAAGAGAAAGGCGAAGGGTGATTTCATGCAGATACACACAGAGAAGGCAATGTGAAGATGGTCTCAGAGATTGGAATGATGAGGCTACAAGCCAGAGAATGCCAGGGCCACACAACTAGAATCTAAAACAAGCAAAGCAAATAAATATAAACAAACCAACAAACAAAAACAGATTCTTCCCTGAATCCCCCAGAGGGGACTTGGCATGCTGGATTTCATGGCCTCCAGAACTGTAAGACAATAAATTTCTGTTGTTTTAAGTGACCAAATTTGCGGTAATTTGTTAGAGCACCCTTAGGAAACTAGTACAATACCTTATGACTTTAGCAGTTAAGAATGTTTAACAAGAAAGAAAAACAGCTCCATTCTGTTAGGCTCTTGATATGGTTTGGCTGTGTATCTCCATCCAAATCTTATGTCAAATTTTAATCCCCAGTGTTGGAAAAGGGACCTGGTGGGGAGGTGATTAGATCATGGGGCTAATTTCCACCTTGCTGTTCTTTTGTGAGTTCTCACAAGATCTGGTTGTTTGAAAGTGTGCATGCAGTGGCTGGGTGCAGTGGTGCATGCCTGTAATTCCAGCACTTTGGGAGGCTGAAGTGGGTGGATTGCTTGAGCCAGGAATTCGCAACCACCCTGGACAACATGGCAAAACCTCATCTCTATAAATACAAAAAACTTGCCAGGTTCAGTGGCATGCATCTGTGATCCAAGCTAGTTTGGAAGCCGAGGTGGGAGGATTGATCACTTGAGCACAAAAGTTTGAGGCTTCAGTGGGCTGATTGCACCACTGCAGTCCAGCCTTGTTGACAGAGTGAGACCCGTCTAAATAAATAAATAAATACAAGTGTATAGCACCTTCCCCTTCTCCCTGTTTCTGTCCTGCTGGCCATGTGAAGATGTGCCTGCTTCCTACTCACCTTCCATTATGATTGTAAGTTTCCTGAGGCCTTCCCAGAAGCAGAAGCCCATACAACCTGCAGAACCAGGAGCCAATACAACTCTTTAATTTATAAATTACCCACTATCAAGTATGTCTTTATAGAAGTGTGAAGCATGAGAATAGACTAACAAAGCTCTATAATTGGGATAAATATCTTGATCAAGCGTGGGTATCAAGATTATAATCTAACTTAAAGTATTCCATCTATCTTCAAACATCATGGTAATTAATGAAATATTCTGAACACTATGATGATTTATTCATAACTTAATAATTCAGAGGTGCTGGGCACTTTGCACTTCTCCCATAAAAAGAAGAAGTAAACATGTGAAGGTACAATACTTGCTCTTGGTACAGAAGCCTGCTTCTACAGAATTCTTTCAGCCCATAAACAGTGGTCAAGATAAAGCATACACACTCAGGCTAAAGATATTTATCTGCCAATGAATTAAAATAAATGAGTCTGAGTATTGCTCTGAGTATAAAGCAGCACCAACCCTAAGCCTTTACCACCACAGGGATAAGAGAGGGCCAGTGCACTGAGGCAAGATTTTACTAAATCTTTTGCCTCCATCATCAAATGAGAAGGAGGAGTCCCTGAAAACAATCTTCCCTGCCCTCAAAACATAAACCTTGCCACTACTGTCAGTCTTGAAGTCACTAGGATTCATGTGTCTTTTATCCCAGATCATAACAAGCCCTGGCACCTCCTGTATTGCAATTTCCATAATGCTCTGTGAAGCCTCTGTTCTCTTTCCTTTTCCCACCCCTCCCCAGCTCTTGAAATGCTACCTCACTAAACATGTCATGTGTTTATTATGATCTTTATTTCATATTCTTCACCCTAGAATATACACTCTACAAAACAATAATCTTCAATCATTTTGTTTACTAATGTATTCTCCAAGTCCCTAGAACTATGCCTGTCTCCTAGTCAAGGCACAATAAATATTTGTAAGATGAATAAATGAGTGAATGGATGACTCAGCTTTCTGGCCACTTTCATTTTTCTTCTCATGAGAAAATAATGCTAAATTTTAAATATAATGACATGTACATATATTTAGAAGTTCCCCCTCTAGGTAACTGTGAGACCTAAAAATAATAATAGCTTCAATTTCTTTGTTTTCAAAGCACTATAATAATTAGCTTATTATAGATTTTAATTCAGATTACTTTAAATTCTAAAATAAATTATATTAATATAGGATATGTTTTATCTTTATTGGGGATTGGAGAACAATAGCAAAGAAAAAAGGAAAAAATATTTAATAAACAATAGTCATGCCAATTAAGAAAAAAACAACTACCAAGTTTCAGTATATCTCTTTTAGTACTTCAGTATTATGTGAGAAATAAAGATCTTGTTCTAATTTTTCAGATCATTTTAGTTTTCTGACACACACATACACACACACACACACACACACACACACACACACACAGAGAGAGAGAGAGAGTTCTAAAAACTTAATTCCATTAGTATTTGTCCATACTTTGCTATTCAGCTATCATTTTCTATGTGTGCAGAACAGATTGTAGTTGTTAAGAAATTCTCAAGAACAGGAAGCAGCGTTATTTTAAAGTCAGCTCTTTATAGCCTTTTGTAAAGGAACAATGGGAACACATGGACACAGGGAGGGGGAGTATCACACACTGGGGTCTGTCGGGGGGGAAAAGGGGAGGGATAGTGGGGGGTGGGGAGTTGGGGGAGGGGATAGCATGGGGAGAAATGCCAGATATAGGTGATGGGGAGGAAGGCAGCAAATCACACTGCCATGTGTGTACCTATGCAACAATCTTCCATGTTCTTCACATGTACCCCCAAACCTAAAATGCAATAAAAAAAAAAAGAAAAAAAAAAAGGAACAGCCTAGTATTCCTTTTTGACAGTTCTATTGGAATACAACAGTTTGGTTCTTCATAGCAAGAGGTCACCTTCTCCATGAACAACACCAAATAAGTTCCTAGATGAAGGGTTTTCATTTGAAAATGTCAGTATTTTGTTGTCTTCTCTTTCCAAGTTTGAGATTTTATCTCCACATCTGTGTGGTTCTTCCCAGCCACTTGAAACTTGAATGAATCATGATAAAAACAGAGACAGAACAACCTGGCCAGTTGATGTTCAGCAAATAACTTTCTGAGCAAATAACCCTGGTCACCACCCCCACTGGTAGAGGAGCAATAGTACAGAGTGCCTGGGTTATTTTACAGTTCCTCCTCCACATTTCTGATGCTGCTGTCTCCGTTAATTCTCCTGCCGTATTTGGTAATCACTTCATTAGAATTTTTCAAAGACATTATCATTATTCTTCCTCATGGATGACAGATAGTTTTTCAGGGACATTTTATTGGTACAATAGGAAAGAAACAAATTTCTTCAGATAAAAAAGCAAAAAAAAAAAAAAAACTCATGGATCTTGTAATGTCCCCCTCTCTATTTTTTTTTTTTTTTGATGGGCAAAAAGAAAGAAAATACGTCTCTGTCAAGCAGATTTCCCATCCTAATTAAACTTTTAAACTGCCCTCTCACAGTGAATAGGTGCTGACACTTGAGACAATAAGCAGTATTCAAAATCCTCCCTGATTCAGTGACTTACTGGGTGACTTCCGGTGGACTCACAGTAGGCTTTTCGGTATTACATACAGGTTACCATCAGTTTATGTTGTTTGTACTGACGATCTCCAATTCTGATCTGATAATTCTTTTAGCAAAATACAATATATTTTATTTTCAGCCGTTGTCTATAGTTTCGTCTCTAAGGAGTCCCAAGAATTCTAAAAGAAAAGAGATGTTTATACACTCATGCCTCACTGCTATTTCCCCCTCTTCTTTGTATCCCCAAGTCCCTAAATTACTATTGAAAATCTACTAAACCTTTACTTATATCTTGTTTTTTTGAATGCATCTTTGTATACACATTTTAATTTTAACTTATTTGTGTTTTTTATATTTAAAGAGGGTTCCTTACATATAGTTTCATATTGTTCTCTTATCCAATCTGATAATCTCTGCCTTATAATTGGGATATTTAGAAAATATTGTTCAATAGAACTTTCTGTGTTGATGGAAATGTTCTAATCTGCACTGTGTTACTACATGATAGCCACTGGCCACAGGTCACTATTGAAAACTTCAAATGTGGTGAATGTGGCTGAGGACTTGAACGTTTAGTTATTTAAAAATTTCAATTATTTTAAATTGAAATAGCCACATAAGGCTAGCTGGTACCATGTTGGACAAAACAGGAGGCCTTTTAGGTTCTATGCAATTATGAATGTGTTTTCATTTTAATCTACCATTTCACTATTTGTTTTCTATTTGCCTCTACTGTACCTTGTTACATTTTTATTTTAAATTTTAAAAAGCACGCTATTATATATATATATACTTTTTGTGAGAGAATCTCTCTATTACCCAGGTTGTACTGCGGTGGCACAATCATAGCTCACTGCAATCTCCACCTTCCAGGTTCAAGCAATTCTTGTGCCTCAGCCTCCCAACTAAGCTGAGATTACAGGTGTACACCACCATACCTCACTAACTTTTGTATTTTTAGTAGAGACAAGTTTTGCCATGTTGGCCAGGCTGGTTTTGAACTCCTGGCCTCAAGTAATCCACCTGCTTTGGCCTCCCATAGTGCTGGAATTATGGGCATGAGCCAACATGTCCGGCCCCATTATAAATTTTTAATTCCACTGGTGCTACAAAAATCACAAAATCTAGGAAAATAAGCTTTAAATAATCTGCCTAACACAATTCTACAATACTTTTTCAAATTTTTTATTCCTGAATACTCTTTAATCTTATTTTCAGTTGATGTTTACTTTTAATATCATGATCTGTAGAAGAAAAGTAACTATTTCCTTTAGCATGGTTGATTGAAATTTGTTTTTATTATGTATAGTTGGGATAGGCAAAATGTGTGATTTACTGCTATTCTTCCAGTTTTTAGGAATGGAGCAGGATACAAAACTCTGATCATTGTAATGAGATTCCATCAATAAAGGGAAAGAAGATAAATATGTACACACACACACACACACACACACACACACGGTGTTATAATGGCATATACTACATTATTAGTGAACATTGACCTGACAGAATAGAATGGGTTTTTTTGTTTTTAAGATACTAGGCCTTGTTCTGCTGCCCAGGCAGGGGTGCAGTAGTGGCATCATCTTGTCTTACTGCAGCCTTAATCTCCTGGGCTGAATCCTCTTGCCTCAGCTGGGACTACAGGCTTATGCCACCATGCCTGACTAATTTAAAAACATGTAGATATGGAGTCTTGCTATATTGTCCAGGCTAAGAATGGAGCTAGCTTTTTTTAATCACTAGCCTTTAACAAGGTTCCAAATTCTTGCAGTTTTATGGTTAGAAGTATTCTCCACAGATTAGTGCTGTTTTCATACATTTTAAACATTGTTTCCCTTTATTACTGATATATTTCCACTTGCAACAACAGTGCAAAAGAACCCATTTATGTTACCTTCCAACCTGTAGCCCCTTACTTACACAATGCAATGCTAAGTGAGTTGGTGCAATGTGTGGTATTAATAGTAATATCTTGGTTTTCAAAAATGCAGTAGGATCGCATATGGGATGAGAAGATACTGTCAATGAAGTTAGAGTGAAAGGACACTGCAGTTTTACCCAATATTGTATAATTTCTGTATTTTTATTACAGATTTTTATAAAACCATATGATCACTTTAACACATTACCAGGGTCCCTCTCATAGGACTGAAGGTACATGTACAAGTGAGGGGCTCAGAATTTTAAAATTCATTAACTTCTGCTTTTAAGAATGGGTCAGAGTTTTTTCTTATGATTGACTTAGTTTGAATTTTTAGAAGCATGACCAGAAAGGAGTATTCTTGTGCAAGATATTTTTAAGTGCTTTTTTGGGTACAAGGAGTAGAAGAAGTAGGATAGAGAATATGCACATAACTAAGCAAAAATGTTGTCTTACTTGCCTGGATCCACCCATGGGAAGCTCTAGTGCATGAAGTAGAATTTGTCCATTTTTCTATCCTTTATTCATTCAGTGACAGTCATCTGACCTAGTGACAGCCAGTTGTTGGCTGCATGCTCTGAGAAAGGTGGATAACTGATGGGTGAGGCAGATTCTCTTTCTGGTTCTCCTTTTCATTTAACTCTTTGTAAAAAAAAGTCGCTATGAGCAACCAGCAATTAAGGAGTAGAGAGTTATTTGCTCACTTCTTTTGAGCACAGTATTATGAGTTTATAATTTGGAATATTTCTGATTTCTACAATAGAGAGTTGCCCATTCTTCTCTATTTATTTATTTAAAATATGTATTCACAGTGGTATTAACTCATAAATATTTATTTATATGACTTGGTGTATAATTGAATATTATTTATTTTCATGCTTGAATCATTACAATTTTGGACACTGGGGCTCTGTCAGTTAGTATCTATGTCCTGTTGATATGACTTGATCCATTTTATTTTTAGTAAGTCTTACTTTTTGCCACTATAAAATGCTCATCTTGTACAGGCTTGCCCCATCCTAGATTAAGCCATTTCTCCAAGAATCCCTGGTTCCAAAGCTATAGCTATAGCTTTGAAATGGGAGAAACTTTTAATGATCTGTGTGGTAAAGGGTTAGAATTGGAAACAATTAAACCCATTCTGAGCTTAATATAGATACAGATAAATACATACAGAAATATTTATACATGCTTGTATATAGAAGGGTTATACACATATATATTCTAGCTCTGTCAGCTGAGAGGGCACTTAGCAGCAATTAAGCATACCTATTGCCCAATTATTGCAATATACCATACTAGTATTACATATAATACATAGTCATTATATATTATACCATAATATATATAACACAATAAATGGTGTTATTGGGAAATATATACATATATACACACATAATTAATTGTCAATAATATGATGTTGACTTCTCCATTGCCTTAAAGGACCTCTTCCCTGTCATAAAAATGCCTGATCAGTTTTCAGAGATACACTATCTCCAACTATCAGTTTAAAATATTTTTTTCCTGAATATTACACACACTCAGAGACTCCAGAGATAAATGATGGAGATTTCTACCTACCAACATCCATCACCATTATGTTTCGACTGTTATTACAGCTAGGATCAAGTGTGCCAATGGTTTATATTCCATGGCATTTAGCATATCTTGACTCAATTCTATTTTTCAAGTGTAGGCAGACACTGTATCAAAAGAATAGGATAATTTTTTAACAATAAAATAAAATTTTTTAAAAACAATTTTCTGGTAGGAAAAAAGAAACTATTCTCCAGCTCCTCAATTGCACTATGTTACCTTTGTTTCTACTTGTGTCTGGTACACTAGTATGGAACAGCATACATTTATTAATCATTTAATAAATATATATGTATGCCCTTACTGTCAGCATGAACCAGTGCTATTTTTTTCATGCCAAAAAGACAACAGAATAATAATTCTTACTTTAGATATAGAGGATATAACCAAACAAGAATCTAAACAAAATATTTATCGAGAATTTCATGTAAATGTTAGTGATATATTCAAACTCATCGGTTATTGCAGGCATTGTGACAATTGGAGTTAATTTGACTTCTGGCCACATTTCCCTCCAGCTCTTGCCATGGGAACCTTTGGGAATTGTCTCCTCAGCTGTTCCTCACTCATCCTTTAGTAACAAAACACTCTGTAGACATTCTTTTTTGTTGTTTGTTTGAGATGGAGTTTCACACTTGTTGCCCAGGCTGAAGTGCAATGGCGCGATCTTGGCTCACCGCAACCTCTGCCTCCCGGGTACAAGTGATTCTCCTGCCTCAGCCTTCCAAGTAGCTGGGATTACAGGTATGCACCACCACACCCGGCTAATTTTGTGTTTTTAGTAGAGACAGGTTTTCTCCATGTTGGTCAGGCTGGTCTTGAACTCCTGACCTCAGGTGATCCACCCATCTCAACCTCCCAAAGTGCTGGGATTACAGGCCTGGCCTGTAGACATTTTTTCTACCCATTCCCATGACTCCTCTATGTATCTAACTTCTTTAAAATTTTCCCTCAATTCAGAGCCACACCTCGGATTCTGATGTTAAATTTTGCGATACTTTGCTGTGTGTGTATTCCATAGCATTAGGTGGAATTGTGAAAGTAAGAAAAACAAAATGAAGCAAAACAAAACAAATATTTATCAGTTTCAGCTTGTGGTGATCTATCTAAAATTCAAGTAGGTCTTTCATATGGTCAAAGTTAGCCTCTGCTAACAAAGCTAATACGTACAGTTCTAATACTATTAGCAGGGTTTCACATTTCATTGGCCAGTAGAAAGTTATGGAAAATTGTTTTCCCTATACATAAAAAAATGCCTGAGATTACACAGGAGCCAATTACATTACAATGTAGTGATCAAATCTCAATGAAACAAATTTACGATATAGCAATATATATGCTTGTTTATTAACATACATACATATGACTAAGATCAACTGGCACTTCTAATAAATACTGTAATTTGAAAGCTATAGAAATAGTAGAAGAGTATAAACAATAGTTAGATAAATATGTAACAACTGCAATGTAATATAAAAATATAATTTATATGGCTGACAGATTTACAAATACAATTAAAACTATTGTGGTTTGTTTCCTAATACATAATGAATGAAATGCTAGATTCCAGTTTGAAGTCAGTGAAAAGAAGATATTTAACTTTTTTTACATCCAGTATATTGATACTCTTAATTTTATCTAGGGATTCCATCAGAGTTCATGGATTCTAATTTAAAAATCCATGTCTGTAATTATTTATGCAGTACTCTTCAATTGTATTTCATATCAAGATCTGTTTTGTCAACCAATCAAGATTTGGTTGATGTCAGAACTCATGACAAATAGAGAGAAAATAACTTTGTCTAGCTCAAAGTGGACTTGAATACACTTATTTTCTCTAGTCTTTCTGTCACTGCTCTTATTTTATGGTTTGACTGTATCATAAGCATCCTAACATCTCATTACTTTGATTCATAGCCCTCTCTAACCCATTTTCCATTCTGAAGCCAGAATGATCTTCTAAGACACTAATTTGATCATGTGAATTAGGTAATATCCTTTCTTTACCTTACTCCCCAGCTCCTCAATTGCACTGTGTTTACGTTTGTTTACACTCATGGCTGGTACATGAGGATGGATGGAACAGCATACATTTACTAATCTCCTAATAAATATGTATTTATGTCCTTGCTATCAGCATGAACCATTACTAGGAAATTTGTGTGTGTGTGTGTGTGTGTGTGTGTGTGTGTGTGTGTGTGTGTGTGTGAGAAAAAACTGGGGTGCAGTGAATGCCATCATCCCTATCCCTGCATCATTTTCTGCCTTTCTGCAGATGGTTTCCTTTTCCTTTATGCTTGGGTATTTGGGAATGTGTTAATTTTGCTCACTCTGAACATTTTCAGGTCATAATATTAGCATTTTTAATATTACTGCTGGAAGGCATAAAAGTGTGTCCCTGCAATGATAGAATACATTGAGAAGTAATTTACATCCTAAGTAATTGTGGCTGAATGAAAATGGAGATTGAAAAAAAGGTATATCAGGTTTTTTTCTTTAATTGGATAAATTTACAGTGATTTATTTTGTGCTTTTTTTTTTTTTTTTGAGAAAAAGAATGTTTTCCTTGCCAAGCAAATTTGACAGTGTTAAAGATCCAATTTATTGAAAGAAGTTCTTGTAATAGCTGCATAGAGAGTGTTGGTCTCCACCCATTTCAGCACTTTTCTGTGACCAGTTCTCTTTTGGGGCCTATCACTTCTCTACATTCACATAAACAACACTGTTTGGTGCATAGGGTGCATATAAATGTTACATATTAAACTAAGGCTGATTAATAGAAGTACTGGACACATCAACTGTATATCCTATTTTAAGCAGTGTCAAAACTTTTTCTAACTTATACTAAATAATTTTAATGTCAAAGTTAATTATCACATAGAAGCAACTTCCTGCTCTAGGTTAGCAGTTAAAAATAGTGCTTTATTTATTTATTTATTTTTGCGAAGAGATTGAAGGAATTGCTAATACTAATATTTGAGTATTTTTTTACTTTAATATCTAGGGTAAGTAATCTATTTTAAACAACTGTTACAAAATCTATCAATAGTTCATATTTTCATTAAAATATTTTTCACTGTATTTGTGTATGGTATCATTTTTAAATGTTGCTGATACTAATAACTAACTAGGATTGTATTAAACTTACTGTGACATAACTGTTCAGAACATCCAGTTTAAGCAAAGAGTTTTGCAAGAAACACTGAATATTAAAACAGAAGAACATAGAGAGTACATTTGCATACATGTTAAGAATGAATTATGAAGAACTAAGTATGTTTTGACTTTTCATTCTAAGCAGATGAGACAGACCATATTATGCTGTGCTAGCTTTCCATTCCCCCCTCCTTACTGCTGAGGATGTATTGGTGGAACATGTTTGAGGAGCTGTATAGAGGACTGGTCAATTTAAGAAAGCATATTGCAAGCAGTATAGCAAGCAAAATGGACCACTTTGTGATTACAGGCCTAGGCAGAGTGGTTGGTTTATATACAAGTATTGAGTTTAAATGTTTCAGACTATGGCCCCAGGGAAGTGTTGTTTGTCAGCAGATTGTTTGCAACATGAATCTAACCAGGTACTTTTATTTTAAAAAAAATTTAAGAAAACTTTGGGCTAGATATGAAAAGTAAATTATACACATACACTGTGATTATACATGAAGAATTTCATTTAATCTAATAATATTAGAAATACCTAATGTAGATGACAGGGTGATGGATGCAGCAAACCACCATGGCACGTGTATACCTATGTAACAAACCTGCACGTTCTGCACATGTATCCCAAAACTTAAAGTATAATAAAAAAAAACTAATAATATTGTTCATAGTGCCAATGCTGACAAGTATTAAGTTGATGAAAAAGTAATTGCGGTTTTTGCCATTACTTCCAATGGCAAAAACCGCAATTACTTTTTCATCAACCTAGTACTATATGAATACTATATAAATAAATCTAGAATATAGCTACCTTCCTAATTAAGAAGTAACACTTTTTTAAAAAATATCTTATTTCCTAATTAACTTTAATATTCATACTGTACTTTTATTTTTCTGTAATATATATTCTATACAAAAATTCCACATAGTTCTATCTACAGTGCATAAGGAAATAAATACATTATTTCAAAAATCATTCGTTTGCATAGAAAATACTAACATTAAAGATGTAACAAGAAAATACTACCCTAAATGTATGAAAAAGGAAAACTTATGAATAATGCATTTCTCTTAATATAGAGTTTGCAGAAATACATACTAACTCCAGTTTACAAATGTCTATTACCTATTGCTTCTGAATCATTATTCATAATATTTTTATATTTTTCCTGTTTTAAAAATAATTTTACAGGGCCCCTGCCTTTTTTTTTAAGGCTATTCCATCTTTGGGAAGTTCTTTTGCCAAAGTCTCCTGTGGAAAATAATGTTATGAAGAATTTGTGGAGAAGATACAGAATGTATAGATCTCTGTAATACACCAATGATTTTGCTATATCCTTCTCCTCTGTGGAATGCAGATTAAGTAGGAAAGAATCTACTCTTCTCATGTGTTTTGATGTAAACACTCCCATTTAATTGCATCTAATTGGACATTTCAGTCAAATTACAATTTCAATTTCCTGTATCATCTTCAACATCTATGATATGACATGCAGAAGTAAAAAATTATCAGATTTAGTGCTATTTTATTGTTAGAAATAGCTTTCAGAAGTACATCAGTCAAGTGTTTCTGCATGAAGATGTGTGTGTCTCCACTTCAAAGGCTTAAAAGGTTGTTATTTCCACTTAAGTAGAAAAATGTGAAAAGATACGATGTTATAATTAGCTATTAAATTAAACTGCTATAATTACATAAAATTAATTATGTGATTCTAAAATAGCAAGTGAGGAAATTAGCCATAAAAGGTCAATTTTATGTAACAAAATATAAAAGTAGACTTCTACATTTACTTAAATTTTAGAGCATTAGTATGGGTATCACCTAAGAAAAATTATTTTTTAGAGCCCCACAATTTTTTTAAAGTCTTACAGATATTCAATATATTAAAACAAATGAACAAAGCAAATTGTTTTAAGGTGTAAAATATCCTGTATTTTATATAAACAAGCATTTTTGAAATATTTCATTAAGTGTAAAGGCACCAAATAGTCCTGTTTATATTGATAGATTTCTTCAACAACTATTTAGCATTTAACAGACATTTATTTATTTTTATATTCATTTATTTTTTGAGGCAGGATCTCACTCTGCTGCCCAGATTGGAGTGCAGTGGCATGATCATGGATCACTGCAGCTTCAAACTTCTGGGCTCAAGTTATCCTGACTTCAGCCTGCTGAGTAGCTGGGACTACAGGCACATGCTGCCACCGTGCCTGGATAAGTTTCTTTTCTTTTAGATACTTCTTTCTTCTTCTTCTCCTTCTCCTTCTCCTTCCTCTTCTTCAGTAGAGATGGAGTCTAGATGAGTGGAGCAAGTGGTCCTCCCACCTCAGCCTCACAAAGTGCTGTGATTACAAGTGTAAGCCACTGTGCCCAGCCTTTAAGAAACATTTATAAAACACCTCATTATCTTCTAGTAATGTATCAAGGAGATGTAATATTAAAAAGACCAGACATGTTTCCTGAACTCATGGAAATAAAGGCATGAGCAAAATAAATAACATAAATGAAAATAGTACAATGTTATAATGGATTTTTTTTTAGAATTCTCTCTTTGAATATGACAGAGGGAATGTTTCTAGGGTGGTCTGGGAATGCCTCTCTGAAAAATTGAGACACAAGTTGAAAAATGGGGATTACCAAACATCCAGCCATGAAATGTGTGAAGAGAAGAACAGAGTCCTGCAAAGGGTTGGTTTGGAATTGTTAAATTTGAAAACTGTATTAGAAGTCCAAAGCACAGGCTTGAACTGTCAGGTGAGACCTTTGAGCATGTTGATTGTATTCAAAATGTGAAAATGTATTAGAATAATTATGGCAAGAATAATTAGAGAAATTGTGGCATATATACACATATGTACATATATATGCACATATATATTTATGTTTGTAATACACACACATATGTACATACACATGTATTTGTTGTGTGTATATACATATAATGTGTGTAATATACACACATATGTACATACATGCATGTGTTGTATGTATATATATACATGTGTGTATTGTATGTACACACACAACAGGTATATATACATGTGTGTATTATATATACACACACATTTACATATATGTTATGTGTATATATACATGTGTGTATATATATAGTATGTATGCATAATGCACTGTTTATATTTTGTGTATATATATGTTATGTGTGTATATATAATGCACAATATTACATATAATATATATTGTGTATATATATAATACACACATGTATATATACACACAATATATATACTATATATACTGTGTATATATATTACACAACACATGTGTATATGTACATATATGTGTGTATATATATATATACACATGTATATACATTTGTGTAATATACAAATGTGCATGCACACGTGTATGTGCGTATATATTACACATATGTACATACATGTATGTATATGTTTGTACATTTTATTTTTATATGTGTGTGTATTACACACATATGTGAAAATAAAACAAACAACAACTTTTGCCCAAAAAGACATGAGGGAAAAGAAACCAAAATGCAGACACTTGTATAAATAAAATTAAGAAGTAGAGAGACAATGCAGGGGAAAAAAAAAAAACAAAAATAAGATCATAATTGAGTAGTAGAGAACATAATTCAATTTGGAGTCTTCTAAGGGCTCAAAAGATGTATTTTAGTTTGTTTACTTTTTCAGCAATACAAGTTCACAACACTTTTCTGAAATCCTTGGGCCAGATATAATTCAAAAACTTCAGTTGGTCAGGTGTCAGGTTGGTAATATGCTTTATAAACTGTGTACCACGAAACACCTTTAATGAGTCTAAAGTAACACTCTAATAAAACATATTAATATTTCAGCAACAAAATGTAAATATATTCATGCCAAGTAAGATAAAGACTGTAAGTGACTTTGCATTAATTCAGATCAGGTTTGAAAGCTTTTTTTTCCTTTTTAGATCTTCTCAGGTTTTCTGATTTGGAAGTTGAGGAAGACTTGTTATATTCCTACACTAGAAGATCTATTTGTGCTGGTTAATAGGAGCCAGAATAGAAAAGGGACTGATGATGCAGAAGACACATAGATATCTGATAAAGTGAAATTTCTTACAGTAGCAAAAAGATGGGTTTCAGTATGTTTCTGTACATTAGGGAACTCATGTTCCTCTGGGTAGTTAAAAGATTGTCACGGATAATTATAGCATTGACAGGTTTTCCATGGGAGGAATCAATTTCCAGCAACTCAATTTTCATGTGAACTTTTCTAAAACTATGTCTCTGAAAAATTTATGTATGCTCTGGATACACTTTTTGTTCCCCAAATAATGTCATCATTCAGAATCCTAATATAGTATATTATCCTGTGATGGATTACTTCTGGAGTACCAAATAGTAAGGCTATCTAATGAGAATTCAATATTTCAGTCTAGAGTTTCTTACTTTTCATGTTCCATCTACTTTTTACCTATCTATCTGTCTATCTATCTATCTATCTGTTGGTCTGTCTATCTGTCTGTCTGTCTGTCGGTCTGTCTAATCTATCTCTAGTAATGTGAAGCCTGATATTAGTAAAGTGGCATATTCATCCATGTTGAGATGTTGTGAGTTAAGATGTATATAGGAATAAAGTGCAGAACACTTTCCTTAAATGAATCTTATATTCTCCAACTGATTCCTTTACAATGATTTCAATTTAAGAAGAAAAATGTCAGATACTGTGATAGGAATAATGTTTGAGAAATATTTCCTTGAGAGTTTGAGTAATGCAAAAATGTATCTGTAAGGGATAATGAATGTTAAAAGTGGTTTTATCCCTGTACTTGAGCAAAACTTATTTTTTTAAATATATTCTCAATTCACAGCCCTACAATGTGTTATTAACTTGAAAGAAAAACTACCCCAAATATCTAAAAGTGATGCTGATTTTTTGGAAATAACTAAAGGTTTTCAAGACTACCAAAATTTCAAGCTACGTGGGACAATTACCAATGTATGGTGTGTGAGGGAGGACTGTAAAAAGTTTAGATGTCACTGAATGTTTTTCACTAAGGGATTTAAAGCATTTTATACCGAACAAATCAATAAAATGTCTATTTTATTTTCCATGAATATTTTTCTTAGAAAAATATTTATTAAATTCTACCTCATTAATAAACAAATGTCAAAAGCATTTATAGATTAGCAGTAGATTGATTTGTTTCCTAACTAAATATGTCTTTCTCATTATAATACATCTATAGGAAAAGTTTATTGTAAGTCTAATTTTATCTATAGAAAAATATGATTTTTTGCCTACTATGTAATTACTTTCAGAATTAGAAACAAATTAAATATATGCTCATGTACTGATGTGTACACAAATATACACATCTAGAAAAAAATCAGTGACTTTAATCCTATTCTCTCTCTTCTCATTTTAGGCACATATCATGCAGAATTATTTGTTTTAATAATGACAAATGTAAAATATTTCTCAGGTTTATGTAAAACATTACTAGAATGATTTATTTATATGATATCTAAGTAGTTTTAATCTTGCTAGATTTTAATTATTCATCATATAGTTTTTTTTCTAGAATTTATTTCTTGTTATTAATAAGCTCCTTTTAAAATATGCCTTAGTACATTAAAATTTAAAATAAATTTAATTGGGCTGGGCATGAAGGCTAATGCCTGTAATCCCAGGATTTTGGGAAGCCATGGCAGGTGGATAATTTGAGCCCAGGAATTCCATACCAACCTAAGAAACATGGTAAAACTCCATCTCTCCAAAAGAAAAAAAAAATATCTGAGTGTGGTGGTGCATGTGTGCCTGTATTCAGAGCTAATCAAGAGGCTGAGGTGGGTGTATCACTTGAGACCAGGAGGTGGAGGCTGCAGTGAGCTGTGATTGTACCACTGCACTATTGCCTGGGCAAAACAGAAAGATCATATAAATAAATAAATTAATTAAGTCATTTTGTGTATATATATGTGTGTGTATATATATAAGTCATTGTGTGTGTGTGTGTGTGTGTGTGTGTGTGTGTGTGTGTATATATATGCAAATACGTTTTGTCTATAGTGGGGGACTGGTCTTAGAACTGATAGCAGTAGGAGGCAGACAAACCTTAGGCAGATAGGGGTGGGCCCCCTGTGAAACCCCACCTTCAAACCAAAGACAGTTTAAAGACTGAAAGCCAAGCTACAAGTCTCAGATAAATCCACAAACCAGATTGAGAACCTCTCTTCCCATTTGGTGCATTTTCCTCTGATTGATCTCTACCTTTCACCTATTTTACATATACCTACCCTTCTTTAATTGTTTTTTTACACTGTCATGCCCACCTTTGAGTGGTGCCTTTGTTTTAGCCTTTTTTGCTTACTCACAAACCAATAAATTAGCATCCCTTCCTCCATTCTGAGCCTATAAAAGCCCTGGACTTATCCACACTTAGGGACTGTCTGCCTTCAGGCAATGGGGGTAGCTACCCAATTTCAGGTAGAGTAGGGGGTTGCCCTCTCTATGTCTCCTCCTCACTGAGAGTTGTTGCTCAATAAAACTTTGCACCCTGCTCACCCTTCAGCTATCAGCATAACCTCATTCTTCTTGGATGAGGGACAAGAACTCAGGACCCATTTAATGCAGGTATGAAAAGGCGGTAACACTGTAGCCCTTGGCCCTCCACTGATGCTGGGAAGCTGCTCCATGCAATGGGATGGTCCACAGGGGCCAGGCCAGCCTCAGACCTGCTGGCCAAATTGGGGGTCACAGGACTGAAAGCTATTAACACACCCCTATTGGCCAGGTTGCAAATGGTGGACTGAAAGGGCTGTTAACATGCTGTAACACTTCCTTTGGGGCTTTGGAGTGTTGGCATTCCTGTTCAGCCACCACGTGATCCCCTCATCCAGATGCTGGCACACAGGGCAAAGGCAGGTTGGGGCATGCCTGGCCCAGCTGCTGGCTGAGTACAAATTCTGTGGTAAGCATGGGATCTGGGCCAGAGTGCATGCTGTTGGCCAAGTGGGCGGGGTGCCTCCTGTGGTGAGCCCAGGGCTGAGTGAGGCCCAGGCAGGAACATTGCCGGCAACTGAAGTCTCTGGCTGGCGAAGGGGCACCAAAAAGATCCTGTGTCAGAAATAAAAGATCATTCTTCCCTGTATCTGTGGAGAGGAAATTTAGATGTAATTTCAGGTGAGACTGATGATTTAATTTGGATAAAATGAGAGGATTCCTCTTCTGATGGCAATATTTTCTCAAATAAGTATTATATATCATATGCAAATTCACTCCAGATGCCCCATGAACATTTTATATAAAGCAGGGAAAAAGTGTAGAATAGGTTTTAAATTCATAGAGGAACATTATTGTCTCGACATTTGTCTTTGTGTCTTATCTTCCCAAATTCTAATCTCATCGTAGAAAGAATAGTAAATAAAAGCTGATGGTAATACAGAAGTGATGATAGTCATAAAGTGACCTGAATCAATGTATCCAAAATAGGAAGACTCAGTATCTGCATCATTTTTACAAACCATTTATTACAATTCTACCTCAGTTTTCTCACTTGTCACACAAAAGTATGTTCTCAAAAACTGTGATTCAAAATATGTGTTTATAGTTGTAATAATTGGTTTAATTCTAGAGATTTTGAAATATGTATAGGCTAGAAAATAGGAAGGCTATTCATAACTGAGAAAGAAATGTACCATAAGATTAAGATCTGAAAAAGGAATAGACACACAAATGCATACAACACATATACACGTGTATATAACAACATGTGAGACTATTTTTCAGAGGAAGTGTTAGGCAACAGGATAGAGAAACTGGAGTCATCAGAAAACAAATATATGATATTTGTAGCAAACTTAAAAGTAACATTGCATTGTTTAGAGATAAATGCATTTATAACAAGCCTACAAAACATACCAAAGTTAAACAAGAACACCAAATTGAGAATAATAGTTACTTCTTAGAGAGAAGGAAAGATGAGATACAGATGAGTAACTCAGGGGCAGCTTGAGTGATAAGGGGATGTATTATATTTTAAGGTAGATAGTGGGAAAATAAATATATGTTTTATTATTAAATATATATTAATGTGTTATCTGTATTAATATGTCTATGTCATATATAGGTGATGGGGAAGAAGGCAGCAAATCACACTGCCATGTGTGTACCTATGCAACAATCTTGCATGTTCTGCACATGTACCCCCAAATCTAAAATGCAATAAAAAAATATATATATATATATATAAAATGTCTATGTCACGTATTTCATTTTTTTAAAAAACTGAAAACAGAAATTAAGCTTTGGATGTTATCTGCAACTTTAAGGAGTCTGAGCTAGACAATTACTAAATGTTACATTTTGATACAGGCCTTTATCCAATGATAACCAAGGTCTTCAAGTTGCTAAGAGGTCAAGGGATCTCTTCAGTCTTGGGGCATTCTCTTCTTTCTTGGTATTTTAGCTGTTTCATCATTGTCTCATTTTTTATTAGGCAGCTTTGTAATCACAATATATTTTTAATAAATATTTTATTTCTATTATTTTCATTGGAGTGAATAGCATCTTCTGATAATTTTAAATATATTTCTAGAGACTAGTGACAGAAAAAAAAAATTGATACAGTACTGCTTATTCCAGTTACCACCAATTTAACATTCACTATAAGATTTGTTGATTAATATTACTGATTTTCTCAAGATGAATCCATTTTGATTTTTAGTGACCATATTTGGAAGAGTTTAGACACTTAACATTGCTAGTAAACTTAGTTATAAATTGAAAACAATAAGTAATTTCTCTAGTGAACACAATAATGAAGATTTTTTAAAATCAATTTTCCCATATATTACTAAAGTTCATCCTTTGTGCTTCACTAAAACTTTGCAGTTTATGAACTCTCATGCAGATTGAGCTAAAATTTCTCCAACGGCACTGTTTACACTATATAATCTAAACAAATCTACTGATAAAAAGCAATGACTTACTTAATTGTCCAAAGCCAGGCAACTGGTTTGAACACATCTCTTTTTGAGCAGATTTGCTGTGATGGTCTTCTACACACATGGTCTGTTTACTAAGTGTCAGGAATGAGATGCACATGTGTAAAGATTTACTTATAGTGGGTAAAATTTTGGTTACTGATCCAAGCGATTTAACGCACCTTTTCCCCATTAAATAATTACCAGAAAATCAGATGGGCCTTATAGAGAATACAGGCTGTGATACAATGTTTTGTTTTCATGAAAATAATAAACCTAGTTTTGGTATTATAGGCACTGCTGTATTTTGGAATGAAAAGAGCTTATTTATTAATAAAAGTGAAGAGTATATGCTCTCAGCTGTTTTTCCAGAATCACTTTCTTTTTCTTCTCTTTTGGCTTTCTTTTTTGTGCTGTATTTCCTAAATGTAAATATCATAATGGGTTCTGCTGTATATGTTTAAATAACAAAGAAAATTATTTTCCATCTAAATGAAGCAGGCTCTTTGGGACTGTAATTCTTCCCATGTTCCTCTTTGTACATTAAGTTGACTCTTCAAGTAAAATATACCACATGTACCAAAGCTCTGATGTCTACTGCTACATGTGTTTCTTCAAAGGCAGCACCTCACATGTTGATCTCTTTGCCATTCTGATGCTGTCCCAGGATCCTCTCTATTGGTCTTTTTGAATATCCTTTGAAGTGCCACATGTAACTGAAGAAAGTCCTGGGATGCATCAGCACATTACGAATTCCAGCTGCAAGCAAGCTTCCTGCTGGAGCTTAGGAATTGGAAAGAGCTCACAATATGCCCTCTGTCTTGTTAAAATAAGGGCAAAAAGAAAGTTGTTAAAGGAAAACATGTAAGGGAGATGACTCTCGAAATAGCCTCTATGCAACTAATCTATGGGATCTGTTACAATCAGTTGAATTTAGTATTAGCTACTCTATTCTTACAGCAAATATCAAACAAAATAATGACTCTAAATCACTGTTTTTAAAATGTGCATCAAGTTGTTTGCTCTTCTTCTTCTTTACAAAACTCACCATCACCTTTATTCCACTTTGGGGTATAGGATAAATATATATTTTTAGAAAATATTCTTGAAAATAACAAAATACAGCAAAACTCTGTAGGTTGCATATTAAAAAAGAAAATAGCCAAACATTAGCACCTTAGTACCTGCTGATGTTTGTGAAGTCAGTATACAGGCTGGTCTTGAGTGTGATAAAAGAAATCATTTTCAAAATCAAGCTCACAAAATTATCAACATACTGTTTTCTTGTTCTATTTGGTCAAAGCCCAGATAATTCTGTTGTATTATATATTGTTTGATTTGGAGTGTCTGCTTCTCTTCTTACTGTTTTTATTCTAGTCATACAAAAGTGCTACCACAAAGTGTATTTTCTTTTAATACAGTAAGTATGTAAATTGATCATGTGAATTCATGTTCAGGTTCCTCCTACCACTCTTAAAAGCATTTTATTTTGGGAAAGGTGAATACAGATTTATTGTCTTCTCTATGAATTCAGTGTTTTTTCAGTATCTAACCTTATTTTACATTACTCTTCTACCTTGTCAAGCTAATTTTCCTTCAAAATAAATTTGCTCACTTTTTATTTATTAGTTTTTCTTTGTCATCCTAAACGTTCAAAGAAATCTGGACCACTTCAAATCTCCATCTTAGAACTGTTCATCATAGCTCATTGTTGCAGGAACTAGAAACATCGTGAGTCATGCTCGGGTTTTGATTACAAAGTTTTGGACCTCTTTAATCTTAGTACATAGCCATCATAATGACATATACCTTCTCTATCAGCCTGAGGATTTCTATTTTTTAACTGCTGTATTAGAGGTTCCATTTGGGAGTCTTCTGAACTCTGTTTCATGCCTGTCTTGGAAAATAAATGTTCCAGGAGCTTGTTCTGAAAGGATCTATTTGAATTAATCTGTGTGTGATCATGTATTTATTGAATTAATCTGTTTGAATTAATCTGCCTGTGATCAAGCCTTTATTCTACACTCTCAGCTGATTGATTGATAGTAAAGATGAGTTTAAAATCATAAATTGTAAAGAATTTCACTTCAGGAATTTTTATTTGTTTAAATGATACATAATATAAAATTATCATCTTGACTTTTTGAAGTGCACAGTTCAGTAGCGTTAAGTATATGCAAATTATTGTGAAATCGATGTCTGTAATTATTTTATCTTGCAAACCTGACTCTTTATACCCATTAAGAATAAACAACTCACCTTTCCCCTCTTCCCCCAGTCACTGGTAACCACCATTCTACTTTCTGTCTCTGTATATTTGACTACTTTAGATATATGTGGAATGATACAGTATTTGTCTTTTTGCGATTGACTTAATTCACTTAGTATAACATTTTTAATGTCCATCCATGTTGTAGCATGTGACAAGATTTCCTTTCTTTTTAAGGCTTGTTAATATTCTATTATATGCATATACCACATTTTGTTTATCCAACCATCTGTTAATCAACATTTGAGTTGCTTCTATCACTTGGCTATTGTTACAAGTGTTATCTTTAACATGCGTGTACAAATACACTTTGAGACTATGTTTTCAAAAAATTTTTGGATATATACCCAGAAGTAAGATTCCTGTTTCATATAGTAGTTCTATTTTAAATATTTTGAGAAAACTCAATGTTGTTTGTCATAGCAGTTGCACCATTGGGCAGTCCCACCAAGAGTACATGGTGGGATGTACTCTTCACATTCTTGCCAAATTTTTTCTGGATTTTTCTGTTTGTTTGTTTGATTTGGTTTTTGTTTTTCATTTTGATAGTAGCCATCCTAATGGATATGAGGTACTATCTCATTGTGATTTTGGTTTGCATTTTTCTGATGATTAATGATGTTGAACATTTTCTCATATACTTGGTCATTTGCATGTCATCTTTGGAGAAATGCCTATTCAAGTTTTTGAACCACCATTTTTAATTGGGTTATTTGACATTTTTATTGTTGAGATGTTGTTTCTAACAAATTCTGAATATTAGTCCCTGAGCAGATATATGATTCATAAATATTTTCTCTCATTCCAGAGATTATCTTTCATTCTGTTAATTCTGCATTTTGATACACAAAAGTCTTCAAGTTTAATGGAGGTCTATTTGTCTATTTTTGTTTTTATTGCCAGAGCTTTTGCTGTTATATCTGAGAAATCACTGCCAAGTCTAGTGTTATGAAGCATTTCCCCTAGAAGTTTTATAGTTTTATTTTGGATATTTAGGGCTTTAATTTATTTTGAATTAAATTTTGTATATCATGTGAGGGAAGAGTCAAACTTCATTCTTTTACATGTGGTATAGAGTTTTTCCAATACAAATTCTTCAAGAGATTTTCCTTTCCCTATTGAATAGTCTTGGTATCTTTGTCAAATCATTTTACCACATACAAGTGGCTTTATTTCTGGGCTTTCTATTTTATTCTATTGGTCTATTTGTCTTTATGCCAGTACAATACCTTTTTGATGACTGCAGATTTGTAATGTTTTGAAATCAGGAAATATGAGTATTCCAGCTTAGTTATTTCTTTTTATTGTTTTAGCTAATTTGTGTCCCACAAAATTCCAAATAAAATTTTGGTTAACTTTTTCCATTTTTGCAAAAAATATTGTTGAGAAATTGATAGAAGTTGTATTGATTCTGTAGATTGTTTTGGATACTATGGACATCTTAACTAGCATTAAGCCTTCTAAGCCATGAACCTGGTATATCTCTTTATATATTTGTGGTTTCTGTAATTTCTTTTAACAATATTTTATAGATTTCATTACACAAGTCTTTTACCTTCTTGGTTAGGTTTACAAATGAAATACTTTTATTAATTTCCTTTACTGATTGATGACTATTCATGTACAGAAATGCAACTGATTTCCTCATGTTGATTTTGCACCTGGCAATGTTGCTAAATTTGTTTATTAGTTCTAACAGGTTTTGTTGTTGTTACTGTTGCTATTGTTGGGGAGGAGTGAGTCTTTCTAATTTTCTAGTTGTAAGCTTGTGCTATCTATGAACAAAAATAATTTTACTTCTTCCTTTCTAGTTTAGATGCCTTTTATTTCTTTGTCTTATCTAATTTTATGGCTAGAATTTCCCATAGTATGTTGAGTATAAATGGCAGAGTGGGAATTCTTGCCTTGTGCTTAATCTTAGAGGAAAATCCTTCAGTCTTTCCCATTGAGTATGACAGTTGTGGGCTTTTCATAAATGGACTTCATCCTGTTGAAATAGATTCCATCTATTCCTAGTTGGTTTTTATCATGAAAGGGTGCTGAATTTTGTCAAATGCTTTTTCTGCATTAATTGAGATTATGATGTGGATTCTTTTTCTTCATTATGTTTATGTGTATTACAGTGATTGATTTTTGCATCTTGAAACATCTGTGCATTCCAGGAATAAATCCCACTTGGTCAAGGTGTATAATCCATGTAATATGCTGCTAAATTTGGCTTGCTAACACTTTATTGAGGATTTTCGTCCATATTTCTAAGGGATATTGGTCTCTAGGTTTCTTTGCTTGTAACATCTTGGGCTTTGGTATCAAGATAATTCTGACCTTACATAATGAGCTTGATGGTGTTTCTGTTTAAACTTTTTTGAAGACTTTGAAGAGAATTCATGTTAATTCTTCCTTAAATGTTTGATAAAATTTGGTCACTGATTCAATCTCCTTACACATTATTGGTCTGTCCAGATTTTTTATTTCTTCTTGATTCAGTCATGGTAGGTTGACTGTTTCTAGGAATATACTCATTTCTTTTAGGCTCTTCAATTTATTGGCATGCAATTGTTTGTAACATTCTCCGATTATCCTTTTTATTTTGGTGGCATCTGCCCTATTGTCTCCTCTTTCATTTCTGAGCTTCTTTTTATTTGAGAAACTTAGCTTCACAGAATTTTTGTTTTTCTACTCAATTTTGTCCATCTCTGATCTTTATTGTTCCTTTCCTTCTGCTTTTTGGAAGTTTTGGGTTTAGTTTATTCCTCTTTTTCTAGTTTCTTAAGAAATAAATTTAGGTTATTGATATTAGCTCTTTCCCTTTTTGTATACATTTACAATCATAAGCTTTCCTCTTAGTACTGTTTTTACTTCATTCCATAATTTGGTATGTTGCATTTTCATTCTCATTTGGCTAATTCATCAAGAAGATATAACAACTGAAATATTTCACAAATTTCCTTGAGTCTTTTTCCTTGACTTTTTGGTCATTGATGAGTATGTTGTTTAATTTCTACATATTTGTGGATTTTCCAATTTTATTTATGATATTGATTTTTAGTTTTATTTTATAATTATTTTCAAAAGTATTTTATATGATATCAATTTCTTTTGAATTTGTGAAGGCTTGCATTGTGGCCTAACATGTGATCTCTCCTAAAGGTCGTTCCACAGGCACTTGAGAAGAATGTCTGTTTTGGTGGTGTTTGCAGGAGTGTATTGTGTATCTGTGTTATGTCCAATTTGACTGTAGTATTGTTCAATTCCCCTATTTTTTTCATTATCTTCTGCTTTATTTATCTGCTACTGAAATTGTAATATTAAAATCTCCTACTATTAGTATGTTGCTGTTGCTCTCCAACTTCAGTTTTGTCAAAATAGTTTTATATATTTAGGTTTAGTATATAAATATTCATAACTGTTACATCTTACTGGTGAATTGACCCTTTTATCATTATATATCATTTTGTCTGTTATAAAAATGTTTAAGTGTATTTTTGTCTGATGTAGCTGTTCCTGGTGTATTTTGGTTATCATATAAATAGATTGATTTTTCCCATTTTTTTGCTTGCAACCTATGTGTGTCCATAGATCTAAAATGAGTCTCTTGTAGACAACTTACACTTGAATACTGTTTCTGTTTTCATTTTATAAAATCCATTCAGACAATCCACAATTTTTGTTTGGGGAGTCTAATCCAATTAAATTTAAATTAATTACTCTTAAAGAAAGACTTACTCTTGCCACTTTGTTAATTGTTTTCTGTAGATCTTATAAGCTTTTTTACCTCCTTTTCTCTCTTACTGGCATCTTTTATGATTTCACTGGTTTTATTGTAGTGCTGTACGTTGATATCCTTTTCATGTCATCTTATGTATATTCAAAGATATTTTCTTTTTGGTTATAATAGCAATTACATACAATATCTTAAAGTTATACCAATGTGTTTTAAACTGAGAACAAATTAACTTCAATCACATACAAAAACTCTTCTTTCTTATAGCTGGACACCCACATGCTGTGTTATTCATGTCAAAATTACATCTTTATATATTATATACCCATTTTCATAAATTTCTCATTTTAAATGGTTTGCTATTTATATTATACAAACCAAAATTACTATAGTACAGATTACTGTATTTCTTTGTTTGTTTACTTTTCCCAGAGAATCTTACATTTCATATGACTTTGTGTCACTGTCCACTGGACTTTCATTGCAACTTGAAAGACTCCCTTTAACATTTCTTCTAGAAAAGGTAACATGGTAACAAACACTTTTGGCTTGATTATGTAGAAAAGTCTACGTTTTTATTTATTTATTTATTTATTTTAAGGAGAGTTTTGTCAGATACAATATTCTGTTTTGACAGGTTTATATTTTTTCTAACAGCTTTTTGAATATATTATTCCACTCCCTTCTGGCCTGTAATGTTTTTGCTGATAAGTTTACTGATAATCTTATGGAAGTTCCCTTTTATGTGATGAATCATAACTTAGAAAGTAACTTTCCAGGATGCTGTAGTGGGATATAATCATCCAGTAACATAAACTGAAAAGGGAACACATGAATCTAAGTGCTTTTTAATAAAAAATCACTCAAGTCTCCTTACTTAAGACAGTTCCCCTCAGACCAGTGGCAGAGATAACTCTCTGTGTTGTTTCTGGAGCCTTCTGAGGATTCTTTATTGTAAATTGGGCTTGCAGCTTTAGCCACTACTATTATAATACTCTCTTAATCATCTACTAACCAACTTTCAAATTTTGTTGCTATTATCATATCTCTTGTTCTTTATTTTTCTTCCAGGCTATTATTTTAAATATATTTTCTATTATTTTATTTTGGGTTTACAAAGGAGATATTATAAGCATCTATAGAATTAATTATCTTAAGTGTTAATATTTCCCTGTAGACTCAAGTAAGGACTTTTTTATACAACTTGATGTTATTTTCTATGGTGCCAACAAAATATATTATATATTTCATTTCCAGGGTCTCTATTATCAGTTTGTTACCAAAGAGAAGCCATCTAATTAAAACATTCTGATTACCACTCTAGTTCTTCTTTCTGTTAAGTGTTCTAGGACCACTGTTTTAGTTTAGTTTTTTTTTTTTTTTTTTGGTTGTTTGTTTTTTCTGCTCTAAGGAACTGCATGAGACTGGATAATTTAAAAGGAAGGAGGTTTTGGCTCCTTGTTACTTATGCAAATTTCTGTAGCCTGCTTGAATTTCTCCTCAGAAAATGGATTTTTCTTTGCTATTTCATTGCAGACTGAAAATTTTCCAAACATTTATGTTCTGCTTCCTTTTTGAGCATAAGTTCCAATTCCAAACCATCTCTTTGTGAATGCATAAAACTGAATGCTTTTAAGAGCCCCCAAGTTACATCTTGGATGCTTTGCTACTTCGAAATTTCTTCCACCAGACACCCTAAATCATCTCTCTCAAGTTCAAAATTCCACAGATCTCCAGGGCAGGGGCAAAATGCCACAGTCTGTTTGCTAACGCATAGCAAGAGTAACCTTTGCTCAAGTTCCCAACAAGTTCATCATCTTCATTTGAGATCACCTCAGTCTGGATTCATTGTCCATATCACTATCAGCATTTTAGTCAAAGCCATTAAACAGTCTCCAGGAAGTTCCAGACTTTTTCACTGTCTTCTTCTGAGCCTCCAAACTGTTCCCAGCCTCTGCCTGTTCCAGTTCCAAAGTCGCTTTGACCTTTCTAGATATCTTTATAGCAGCACCTTACTCTTTGTACCAATTTACTGTATTATTTGTTTTCATACTGCTATAAACAACTGCCTGAGACTGGATAATGTATAAGGGAAAGAAGTTTAACTGACTCACAGTTCAGCATGGCTGGGGAGGCCTCAGGAAACTGACAATCATGGCAGAAGATGAAGGGGAAGCAAGGTACCTTCTTCACAAGGTGGCAGGAAGAAGTGCCAGATGAAAAAGGAAGAGCCCCTTATAAGACCATCAGATCTCTTGAGAACTCACTCAGTATTATGAAAACAACATGGGGGAAACTGCTGCCATGATTCAGTTACCTCCACCTGGTTTCTCCCTTAACAAATGGGGATTATGGGGATTATGGCATTATAATTCAAGAGGAGATTTGGGTAGGGAAACAAAGTCTAACCATATAGGCTACTTTGCCACTCATAATTAAGTGTTGTCATTTGACCTCTGTCACAATGTGTTTCCATTATTCTTTCTGAAATTTTTAGAACTATTTTAATGGCAGAATTCTCCACTTTCATCCGTGACTTAAAGAAGAAATTACTGGAGAACTCTTCATAGACACTACTTTTCTTCACAACAATGCATTTGTCATTACATAGTGAAAGGGGATGTCATCTGACACCTTCACAGATATTTTGAGGTAAGTTGTTGATTTGTGTATGGTAAAAGTCCTTCACTACTTCTATCTTCTTAAGTCTTAGATTCCTCTTAATTTTCAACAAATAATATATGACATCTCAACTTCATTTAGCATAGATATGAAATACACACTGTAATCATTCACTTTAGCAAACAATGTGAAACATTCCCACTCTTGAATCGACATGTTTAAAGAGTAATTTTAAGTACTTCCATATAAAAATAGTTTTATCTAAGTTTGACTTATTTCCTCCTTAGCCTGAGCCTCTGTCTCCTACTTTGGTGCCAGACCTTGTTCTGTTCCCCCCGGGACATACTCTTATCTAACTCTCATCATAGGTCAGGACATTTGTCTCAGTGCAACCATGGCAGAGGGTGTAGAATTCCTACAGCAAGGTAATACTCTTGGATTTAGATAAAGATATGTGTTGTTTCAAATAAAATTATAACAGGTATATTAGACAAGGGAAACATCAGTTTCTGTTGTCAACAAAAGGTTTAGAAGGATTTTTTAATTTGCTTTATTCATAGTGTTCCCAATTGTCACTGAAAACCCTATTCCAATTCTCCATGTTCAGTCTTGTTCCAGTTAATACCTTTATGGTCACGTAGCATTTATTGTGAAGCTGCAAAATTAATTTAGGCTTTAAACAGCTATTTGAAAAGGCAGATTCTGTATCTGATTTTTTTGCCACATGAGACTTATGGTTAAATGATTGAAAGAAATTACAGAAACTTCCTGAACGAGTGAAAATTTTTAACCTGAAAATTTAAATGATTAGTTTGTAATTTTCTTCCCTTAAATGGTGTGTGTTACAGATCACCAATTCACTCCACAGACCCCCATATTTTTTATTTTATTAAAGAAATAGCTTATTGCAGAGACCACACACTTTGCTGAAGTATTGCCTTTTTTATATCCTTTATTTAAGGTAACCACAGTGATAATGTAAGTACCTATGTGCCTAACACATCAATACTTGGTAATGACTACCAGTAGCCATATACCAGTGTTATCAAAAGTCTTGCTGTTTTCAAAATCATTCATCTCTGAAACGAAATCCCAGATTTTCGTTTCTTATGTATCTGTAGCTTGCAACAGCACTGTACAATTACTCTGACAGGCTACTGAAAAGACAATTCACTCTAGCTAATTTTAAGGAGACATAATTGTTATTATAAAATAAGTTATTAATCTAATATTAGGAGATCTGGGGGGCAATGATACGTACTAAATTAAATATTCAGGAAATTCTTCCATTGCCCCATTGCCACACTACAGAATGAAGCTATCAAACAGAGGAGCCTACTTTGTGTAAGAAGTTGTAGTATATAAAAGCTGCCTATTGAGATAAGAAGATGTCATCACTGCTTCTGGTCCCAGAGTCACATCCACCGTGACCTGATTCATATCAGCAAAATTGATGCATTTTGCCTTCCTCACTGTCTCCATGACTCAATTATAAATTCAAGTCATGTACCAGTGAAACTGCTTAGCAGAATATAAATCATGTCCAGAATCCTAGCATACTGGAAGAGAGTGAGTAGGAAACTTGAGCAAACCAATCTAAATTATCTGCTTCACCTGATCATTTCAGAAAAAAAAAGAAAGAAAGAAAAAAGCATATTGAGTCAGTTTATAGGTAATTCAGCTGGATATGTCAGCACTGTGGAAAAGTGAGCTTCTCTGTTATTACAGCCTTATTTAGCACTGGCACTAAAGAATGTGAGAGCAGGGACATTCTCACAGTAAGTAAAACTAGAAATTCTCTACATTATTTGCTTTATGGCTAAAAGAATAATTGCTCTGAGGTCAATATCTTCCAGTTCCTATAATGTATCGGATGGTCAGGACTTATGTCAGAAATTTGGAATGGCAAAGCTGGAAAACTGGAATTAGAAGGCTGAGCTGTACATAATGGGCCACAAATCTGCATATGTACATAATTTACATTAATGCTTTTCAAATGGGGTTAGAATACTATGTGAAAGATACGTGACTGTTTTATTACTGCTACTGTAGTTTCAATCATATATCTTAATATTCTCCCAGGAGTGACTGACTGCTTCCAAAGTTAAGAAATCATTTTTTAAATGCTTATGCTTCTTGCCAGAAACCATATTTACCTTAATATAGTGTTTAAGATGTCAGAACACTGGGAGGGGAGAGGAGTGGTGCATGGCATTTACTAATAAAATAACTTACATGATAGGGTGAATTTTGGCTATAGGCCAGACATTATCCTAAGTGCTTCACATATTTTAACTTATCTAATATACATAGCATTCTGTTAATACTCTGTTCTGCCCTGCTTGAAAGGCAGGATGGATACTCCTACATCAAAAATTCAGTTTAGATGTTGAGACTGATGTTGCTACATGCTCACACCAGGAGGATAGGAAAATGTTTTCTGTGTATATAACTGATGTCTAAAGGAACAGGAAAGTATCTCAAAATGTCTTGACAGAGCAAAGAAAGAAGAATGGCTTAAGAGTTTTGTTATGAAGAGGGGTATGACTCGGGTTAAGACTTCCTCTGCATGGGCAGGGGCTAAGATGATGTGATTCTTTTATCAGCAGCAAAGGACAGAGAAGCTACGCTTTCTCATCATGTGTGGGGGAGCAAGGGAAAGAAGGAAGTACAAAATCAAAAACTGATAGCAGTCAACTATGAAAACATGGTTACAGATTCTTTATTATGCTTCAACCTTGCTTTTTGACTGCTGACGGTAACATGCTATATTGCAGTTAGCTGAATTTGGATATGTTTAAATCTGCCATTATGATGCTCTACAATGCCTGCATCCTGAGGCAGGTAAGGAAGGTGAAAGTTCCCGTTGAATATCTTATTAAGATCTCTGCATTGTGTATTTTGATAAGTGAAATGAGTGCCTTGGTCACATGAATAATATTTAGAACTCTGAAATAGATAAATGTGTTTGGGTGAGATCTTTTATCTTGGCTTTGGTATATTTAGCGTAATGTTGTGTTGTTTGTTAAATTGATTTACATTTTGGGTTTCTATAAAGCAGGAGATTGCCAGAATTCATCACCTTAATGGAGGTAACTTTCATGCAGTGGCCCAAGAATCTGTAAAAGTGTTCAGGTGGGGCTGATTAGCCAGGCCATCTAGCACTGATAGCTGCCTAAGGTTTGGCCAATTGTGTCATTTGGGTCTGGTCTCTTATCAGAAAAGTCTCATTTAAGGGATGAAAGCAGAAGGGATGAAAAGCAGCAACTCTTCACTGAGTTTTATCACATTCATGGGTTCAATACTGTCCAAAAAATATAAGAACTCAAACAAGTAATCTCAAGAGACTCCCCAGGTGGCCATGAGGTTGGGTAAAAGCTTACTGTTCAACACCATGGAATCTGACAAAATAGTAAACTGAGCGGAGGCCAACCACTCCCCGTAAAAGGTATATACTGGTTGGGCGCGGTGGGTTATGCCTGTAATCCCAGCACTTTGGGAGGCTGAGGCAGGTGGATCACCTGAGGTCAGGAGTTCGAGGCCAGCCTGGCCAACATGGAGAAACCCCGTCTCTACTAAAAGTACAAAAATTAGCCTGGCATGGTGGCCGGCCCCTGTAATCCCAGCTACTCAGAAGGCTGAGGCAGGAGAATAGCGTGAACCCAGGAGGCAGAGGTTGCAGTGAGCCAAGATTGCACCACTGCACCCCAGCCTGGGCCACAAGAGCAAGACTCTGGACTCCATCGCAAAACGGAAAAAAAAACCATTATCAGTTTGAATATCTTAAAGGAGAATTTCCAGAGGCACTCAGAATTGAAAGACTTGAAAAAAAAAGTTGGGGGGATATACCAGAAGGTACAGGTTTGTTCCATCTGGTATCAAGGAGGCCTTGGTAGCCATGTAGAATTTATGAGTCATTGCTTCCATGACCCGAGGCATACAGAACAGCAGGGTAGGGAGACTCACAAGTTCAGGGACTGTGAGCGCTTCTTTCTCCAGGAGAGCATAGTGTGCAACCAGCAACTGCCTCTCTGAGAGCATATATTGTGGGTAAAGGAAGATAGTGTTGGGTGTGGCAGGGGGAGGATTCCTACACATGGGAGGGTTAAGGGAGACAACTGGAAGATATTTTTAAAAAGCAAAGGGAAGGGAAAAGGATTACAGCAAAACAAACAATACTGTGATAGAAGGAACAATGGTATAAGAAGGATAGAATGATGTACCAAAAAATTTTTTTAAAGAGGGTCATTTAGTACAGGGATGTTCTGAAAGATAATGTTCAACATCAGTAGGAATAATTTTATTAGAAGTGGTAGATGTGGAAATAGATTTTTATTTGAGTTATAAATGTTGAAAAAGCAATTTAAGAATAAAAAGATAAAAATCACATTATATTTCAGAAGGACATGGGTTTGAATAAAGATTCCTTCTATTTTTCTTTTGAAGGGTATAAATATTTTAAAATAAACTTTATGGCATATATTTAATGTATACAACTTGATGTCATAAGATACTCACATTTTTTGAAACGGCCGTGCACTTCCGGGCTGCCAGCGTGGAGGGTGGCGGCGACGAAGCGCAGACAGCGTCATGGCCGAGCAGGTGGCCCTGAGCTGGACCCAGGTGTGCGGGATCCTGCGGGAAGAGCTGTTCCGGGATGATGCCTTCCATCAGTCGGATACACACAGTCATCATGATGGGTGCATCGGGTGAGCTGGCCAAGAGGAAGATCTACCCCACCATCTGGTGGCTGTTCCGGGATGGCCTTCTGCCAGAAAACACCTTCATCGTGGGCTATGCCCGCTCCCGCCTCAAGGTGGCTGACATCCGCAAGCAAAGTGAGCCCTTCTCAAGGCCACCGCAGAGGAGCTCAAGCTGGAGGACTTCTTTGCCCGCAGCTCCTATATGTCTGGCCAGTATGATGACGCAGCCTCCTACCAGCACCTCAGGAGCCACATGAATGCCCTCCACCGGGGGTCACAGGCCAACTGCCTCTTCTACCTGGCCTTGCCTTCCACGGTCTGTGAGGCCGTCACCAAGAACATCCAGGAGTCCTGCATGAGCCAGACAGGCTGGAACCTCATCATCGTGGAGAAGCCCTCCAGGAGGGCCCTGTGGAGCTCCAAGCGGCTGTCCAAGCACCTCTGCTCCCTGTTCTGTGAGGACCAGATCTACCGCATCCACCACTACCTGGGCAAGGAGATGGTGTAGAACCTCATGGTGCTGAGATTTGCCAACAGGATCTTCGACTCCATCTGGAACCGGGACCACATCGCCTGCGTGATGCTCACCTTCAAGGAGCCCTATGGCACCGAGGGTCATGGGGGCTATTTTGATGAATTTGGGATCATCCGGGACGTGATGCAGAGCCACCTCCTGCAGATGCTGTGTCTGGTGGCCATGGAGAAGCCCGTCTCCACCAACTCGGATGACGTCCGTGATGAGAAGGTCAAGGTGTTGAAATGCATGTCAGGGGTGCAGGCCAACAAAGTGGTCCTGGGCCAGTATGTGGGGAACCCCGAGGGAGAGGGCGAGGCCACCAAAGGATACTAGGATGACCCCATGGTGCCTCACGGGTCCACCACCGCCACCTTTGCCGCCGTCGTCCTCTACGTGGTGAACGAGAGGTGGGATGGGGTGCCCTTCATCCTGCGCTGCGGCAAGGCCCTGAACGAGCGCAAGGCCGAGGCGAGGCTGCAGTTCCGCGATGTGGCCGGTGATGTGCAGGCACAAGGAGCTGGTGATCCGCATGCAGCCCCACGAGGCCGTGTACGTCAAGATGATGACCAAGAAGCCGGGCATGTTCTTCAGCCCTGACGAGTTAGAGCTGGACCTGACCTACAGGCAACAGATACAAGAACGTGAAGCTCACTGGCTCCTACGAGCGCCCCCTCCTGGACGTCTTCTGCGGGAGCCAAGATTTACTTCCTGCGCAGCGACGAGCTCCGGGAGGCCTGGCAGATCTTCACCCCGCTGCTGCACCAGATCGAGCTGCAGAAACCCCAGCCCATCCCCCTGTATGTATGGCAGCCGAGGTCCCCGAGAGGCAGACGAGCTGATGAAGAGAGTGGATTTCTACTTGTAGGGTGAACCTCCACAAGCTCTGAGTCCTGGGCGCCCCCCCTCCAGCCCCGCCATAAGCCATCCTCCTTCCTGACTGCCCGACCCCCACTGGGGGAGGACTCTGGGACCACTGGCCTCAGCTGCATTCAATTCTGGCCCCGGGCTCGGGTCACCCTGGCCCGCCCCTCATTGCTGCCACTACCTGACACCCCTACATTCCTCAACTGCCAAGCACTCAAGACTCATGCAGTCACCATCCTGGGCCCCACAGACCCTGCCTGAGCCAGCCTCCTCCCTCACTCCAGCCCAACTGAAGGAAGAAGGAGGGTGCCCATTCCTCTGTCCAGTAATGGATGCCCTTCCTCTCATCCCTCAGGAGAGTGGGGCTTGGGCAGGAGGGAGGGATGGGGGGAGGAAACGGGTGAGCACCCACGTGAGAGAACCTGCTTGTGGCCTTGCCTGCCAGCTTCAGTGCCACTTGACATTCCTCGTCATCAGCAACATCTCAAGCCCCCTGGATGTCCCCTGTCCCACCAACTCTGCACTCCAAGGCCACCCCATACTACTCGTAGGCAACCTCCCTATTACAAGAAAAGCAGAAGCAGCAGCTGGGACCCCTCCTGGCCTCAATCCCCTGCCATTAAATTCGCAAACAGCCAAGTAATAATAATAATAATAAATAAATAAACTCACATTTTTTATTACTTACAAAAATCTTTTAAAAATAATTTTTGCCTTAGATATATAGAAAATACAAATTGGAAATTATTATGAATTCTCTTCTCAAACTTAAATACTGCTCACAATTTGTATTATCTCTTTCCTGAAATACTTTCTCATTCATGAAATCCTGCTACATATACCCCTCTGAAAAGAAAGACTTCTGACAAGCTATCAGGGCCAAGAGATACTATTACATTATGATTTTAACAGGAGTCGTAATGTATAAATAACATTTATTTAATTACTTTTATTTGCAAAATATATTTTTTATTTTGTTATATTTACAAAATAGATTTCTTCTTCCTGTTTTTGTGATAATAATTATTTATAGATCAAACATATTAGCCTACTTTCCCCATTATTCACAAAAAAAAAAAAATAACAAAGAATGCATATACACACACACATGTGAGGTAACAGTTTTTTTTTTTTTTACTACGAGGAGTTTCTGAATGCTTATAAACTGAAAATAAAGATTCAGAAATGAAAATTACTCTTGGTAGAAGCAATAAAATAGATGAGTTAGGTCTCTGAGGGAGAAGGCGAAATTTTGATTCATGAAATAAAGGAAAAGAGTAGGCTTACATAGAAACAGGATATTATTTTACTGAAAGATGAGAAGAAGAATGTAAGTTGTTACATGTGCATACAATAACTTGAGAGTATTCTTGAAAACAATATTCTCTGGAAATAGCGGGTACAGAGTTAGGATAGATATCTGAGGAAAACTGAAATTTTATTGTTGGTAGATGGAAAAAAGGTAGGAAGAAACGAGAACTGGCAATTAAAATGAAAAGCAATGGGATAATGCGCTTGAAGCCTCACAAACCCACATAATGAAATGTTGCTTTTGATTTTCCAAAGTGTTTTGAGGACCTAGATTTAGGAACATTGATACAGTTTAAAGGTGAAGGAGCGCAACATAATTTTTCTCTTTGGAGTATAGTCTGGAGAGCACTTAATGTGATATAGATGTAGTCAAGACCAGAAAAAGGAGAAAATGAAAAAAAGAAGATTATAGGATTGGGAGAATGAAGGAAGGACAGAATTTAAAAATGGGATGCTTTCATCCATAAATAGAGAAAAATAAATGGGATGCTTTCATCCATAAATAGAGAAAAATATGTATGCAGAAGAAAGGAGTTTTATGGCCTTACAGATGTTGGGTAAATTAATATGTCATGGAGCTTATAAGAATATAAAGGAAATAATCACAGATCAAAATATTTCGTTTCACTGTTGAGCAACACTCTGTTTCAGCAACCTTAAAAACTATAAATTTTTAAAAATCAGATGTGTAAAGACATGTAAGAGTCAAGGAAACAACAGAGACAAGATGAACAAGAATTCGAGAGAAGGAAGAGTTCTTTGTAGGTGAGCTGGCAATCACCAGGCATTGTGTCCTGGGAGTACTGCAGAATCTAGGTGTGAGGGGGATCTGGTGCACCCAGGCAGACTCCTCCTGAAAGGGAGAGAAACCAGCAGAGCTTGTGGTAATCACTCAGAGCTAACTGTCATTTGAAAATGGAAACCATGAGGCCAAACTCATAATCATATTTTCCTTGGCCTAAAACACAGGCCTTATTTTAGGCTGCGGGTGAAGAGTTTGGTTGGAAGCTAAAAGATGGAGTGAAGTTTTCTGCAGTCTCATAGTGCTTGGCAAGTAAAGGCCCCATGGAGGGAAGGATTCTGCCACAAGCACGTGGCCAGTTCCTGTCCAGGCATTTGCCAGAGTTTGAAGCTGCCTGAAACAGGAAATTAAGAGTTGAACTCAAAACTTCCAAAGGGAACAACTAAATCTCTTTCATCCTTCCATGGATGAAGAGCCACAGCACCACTCACTGCCGAATCCAATGTCCAGGACACCTTTACTTCAGGGACAGAAGCTAATCCCCCTCTGACCAAGGTTAGTGTTAAAGTAATCAGCAAAACAAATGATGTTTAGTACAATTACTCTTACCGTAAAATGCAAGTATTAAAACCAACCTCACTAACTTTTGTAAAAATTAAAAGAAAAATACTGTGTGTGTGTATATATATGTATACATATACATGTATCTGTAAGAATATATGTTTAAATAGATAGATTGATAGTTCTTATCATGAGAGCTCTGCCCTCCTAACCTAGATACCTCTAAAGGCACAAACTCCTAACATCATCATATCGGAAATTAGGTTTCAACATACAAATTTGGGGTAAGCACAAACATTCAGATGATGACACGGACTGACCTAATACAGACACAGCAAGATTTCCAAAGATGAGAATTGAAGAACGTGTGCAATGTATAATTCATACTTCATTCTAAAGAAAGACTCTTTCAATGAATTATATCCAAATAAATATCTTCAAATT
The DNA here is from genome assembly GCA_036589455.1 of Ateles fusciceps. Taxonomy (NCBI): domain Eukaryota; kingdom Metazoa; phylum Chordata; class Mammalia; order Primates; family Atelidae; genus Ateles; species Ateles fusciceps. The sequence goes on from JAZHEH010003445.1 coordinate 3,037,265, forward strand.
CCTTAGGAATTAATACGACTCTTGGTGCAGTGGCTCATGCCTGTAATCCCAGCACTTTGGGAGGCCAAGGCAGGTGGATCCCTTGAGATCAGGAGTTCCAGACCAGCCTGTCCAACATGGCGAAGCCCTGTCTCTACTAAAAGTACAAAAATTAGCTGGGTGGGGCTGAAGTGTGCCTGTAATCCCAACTACTCAGGAGGCAGAGGCAGGAGAATCATAAGATACTCACATTTTTTGAAACGGCCGTGCACTTCCGGGCTGCCAGCATGGAGGGTGGTGGCGACGAAGAGCAGACAGCGTCGTGGCCGAGCGGATGGCCCTGAGCCGGACCCAGGTGTGCGGGATCCTGCAGGAAGAGCTGTTCCAGGGTGATGCCTTGCATCAGTCGGATACACACATAGTTCTGGTTCTCAGAAGGAGAATGCTTCTAACTTTTGCCCATTCAGTACTACATTGGCTGTGGGTTTGTCATAGATGGCTTTTATTATTTTCAACCATGTCCCTTTAATGCCTAGTTTGTTGAGGGTTTTTATCATGATGGGATGTTGGATTTTATCAAAAGATTTTTCCACCTCAAGGGTATCAAAATGATGATACCTGATCGGTAAGGCTAGAGCAGCATGGAGAATTGGTTCCAGACAACGCTTTGAGATTCAAATACTATATAATAGAAATGAAGTGTCTTCGTATTACCATCCTAGTACAGCTTATAGCTACAGAAAATAATCTTCACACCTACTTTCAAATGAAAATCTGAGTTAGATAAAAATAATTTGCATGAGTAATTTTTAAAAATGCTGGAATGCATATGTAATATATATAACATTATTGCTTGTTTTATGTTTTTATTGACAATATAAATTAGTAGTAGTACCATAGCCATTTCGTTTTTGCTGTTGTATACAGAAATGTTGTTATAAAATACATTACAAACAGACTTGCATGAATGGCATTCAACATATCTTATACCTGCCTATCTATTAACTCTGTGAAATCAGCACCTTACATTCTTAATTTTATGACTATAATCTAACTCCAAAAGGAACATAAATTTTCTCATGTATTTAAATATATCATGCTTAAAATCAAATCTAGAATACTGAAACAGAGAAATAAGTAGGGTGATTTATGAAAGCACAGAGACCAAAATTATACTCCCCCACACATATCATAATCCAAAAATTAAAACTACTTATAATTAACAATAATGCAATAACAATTAAAAAGCAAAGCATTTTTATTTGGATTTTATTTGGACACTTAAAACAAATCTAGACTGAGGATGAGAAACTATGTGGTAAGTATGATTCCTAGTTTACCTTGATCATGAAACATTTGACATAAAACAAATAACTATTGTTGAAACTCATGAGTTGCTTTTTATGGATGATCAAAATTAGTAGTTTCTTGAGATGGAATCTATTATTGGTGAAGATGAGCTAAACATTGTTGAAATGTCAACAAAATATTTAGAATATTGCATAAACCTACTGGATAAAGCAGTGGCAGGGTTTGAGAGGATTTTTTCCAATTTTGAAAGAAGCTCTACTGTGGGTAAAATGCTATCAAACAGCATTGCATAGCATGCTACAGAGAAATCGTTCACGAAAGAAAGTATGAATTAGTGCTGCAAACTTCAATGTTGTCTTATTTTAAGAAATTGCCACAGCCACCTCAGTCTTCAGCAACCACCACCCTGATCAATCAGCAGCCGTCAACAATGAGGCAAGAACCTCTACCAGCAATATGATTCCCACTCAATGGAGTTTCACATAGTTGTTAGCATTCTTTAGCAGTAAGCAGTAATTTATTTCTAAATTATAATACATATATTGATTTTTAGACATAATGCTATTGCACACTTTTTTTTGACAAAGCTTCACTCTGTCACCCAGGCTGGAGTGCAATGGCGTGATCTCAGCTCACTGCAACTTCCACCTCCTAGGTTCAAGTGATTCTGGTGCCTCAGCCTCCTGAGTAGGTAGGATTACAGGTGCTCAATATCATGCCTGGCTAGTTTTTGTATTTTTATCAGAGATGGATTTTCACTATATTGCCAGGCTGGTCTCAAACTCCTCACCTCAGGTGATCCACCTCCCTCAGCCTTCCAAAGTTCTGGGATTACAGGCATGAGCCATCACACTCAGCTGCTATTGTACTTTTAAAAAATTACAGTATAGTGTAATCATAACTTTTATATGTACTGGAAATAAAAAATATGTTGACACACTTTACTGTGTTATTTACATTATTGCAATGGTGGACCTAACCAGCAATATCTCTGAGGTTTTCCTGGACTTAGTTGAACATATGGCAATCACCTTTTCCTTCAGAGTTAGTTTGTTTTTTGCAGGGTCAAGATGGGCTAATTAATTGGAAACATCAGTTACTAGTACCTTTGCATCCTTTAGCATTTAAGGATGGATTGTTTCCTGGAAATTTTTATGGGAGTATATTGATTTTGATTTAATAGCCGTTTCAGAGGCTTCCATCTGGCAGTTCTGTTTATATTAGCTCTTAATCTATTGTACAAAGATCCAAAATGGTGGAATTGTATGTTTTAACAAGTATGTTTATTCTAATAGTGCCTTTTGGGACTGGGTAAATAAATGACTACCCTGTATTGCTATAGATATACCCAGTTTACCCATTGTGATCTAGGCCAAGGGTAATACTTCATTTATTATCTGATTGTCATATACCATAACATATCTTCCTAGGTCAGGAACCAATACTGAAATATTTCACATATGAAATGTATCTAATTACACTGTATATTCTGAGACTGGATAATTAACCACAGGAGATACTTGTAGTGCCAATGGAACCACTATGAGTCAGACTCAAGCCAGAATGAGATTCAACTATCACCTAAGTTGCACAAGTTTTCTCTCTGATTCATGGCCTGTGATCACTGAATATCAGCGTCAATTTAGAGCCAGCATCTAATAACCCCTGTATTAGCCCATTTCACATTGCTATAAAGAACTATCTGAGACTTGGTAATTTATGAAGTAAACAGGTTTAATTGACTCACAGTTCTGCAGACTGTACGGGAAGCGTGACTGAGAGACCTCAGGAAACTTACAATCATAGCAAAAGTGCAAAGGAGAAGCAGGCTCAGTCTTCACATGGTGGCAAGAGAGAGAGAGAGTGAAGGGGGAAATGCAAAACACTTTTAAACAACCAGATCTTGTGAGAACTCACTTATTATCATGAGAATAGCATGGGGTAAATCCGTCCCAATGATGCAATCTCCTCCTACCAGGGCCCTCCCCCTAACACTGGGGATTGCAATTGAACATGAGATGTTGGGTGGATACGCAGAGTCAAACCATATCAACCCCTAACAGTTTTGAGCATTTCCGGTCTCTAAAGTATAGTGATAAGATAAATTTATGATGTGCCTGAGGTGTGTTATAGAGTACTTCCAGAGTTTCTGGATTTCCGCTTATCAAAGGTCTGTTGGTCTGTGATCTGATTAAGTGAACGGGTAAGAAGCCATGAATCTCCACTCTATTGGTTCAACTTCTTTGTGTTCCTATTAAACTTATAAAAATCATCATTTTTACTATTTGCAAAATGTTATGGGAGGCCGTAATTTAAGGTTTTTCTATATTTTACATATTTCTTGACTCTATAACCAATTAGCCATATACTCAGACACCTGATGGCTTGCATTTAGCTTTGCCTTTGATGGTTAATAGTACCATTTGCTACTCTGGTAGAATCCCATAATTCCCGTGGATAGCAGGAAACATTGCAACATTGTCCAACATCCTCTATGGCCTACAAAAGTCAGTAAGCTCAGAGGTGACTGTACGTCTTTTCAAGGATGCCTAAATACCTTTGGAAATATTTACTTCACTCCAAATTACTCCTTTTCAGTTTTTCATCTGCTTCCTTCTGAGAAATTTACCTTTGCCTGTATAAATAGGTGAGGGTAAACAACTTTTTAAAAATTTATTTTTACAGGCTATCTTCTTCCATACTATGTTTTATATTTCTGTGACTGGGATATTTTGAGATTTAAATCTCACTCTAGGCTGGAGGCAATTAGGGCTTGCGGGTTGGCATCCTGAAGAGTTTTGGTTTGTGTGGCAACTGCACCTGGCGAGGTCCTTGGAAGTTGTTACACAGGGATGGCTAGTTTCCTCCAATAGTGAGGCAAAGACTCTTTGGCTGATGAAGAGTTTCAAGTGTCCGGAGGGCTTAAGGTTTTTAATCTCATCTGATTCTTTACAAATATCCCCCTTCCATGTATCAAGGCCCCATTTCTTGCTTGATTGCCAGTGACTGTATAATAACTAACTTAAGAGGTCCGATAGGACTGAGATTATTATTAGCGCCACAACTCTGAAACACTCAAAAGGTCCTGGGATTGCTATACATCTCTCCATGTATGCTTTGAATACAAGAAATAAAGAGTCTCTTTAAAGCTACCATCAAGGTTTTTAAATAATTTTTGTTAATGCTATCGTTGCCTTCACTTAGCACTTCAGGTCTCAGATTCAGAAAGATGCCTCATAATTAATGTTCAGGTTCACTATGCAAAGATAAAATTGGGAAATGGAGATCCATCCTCAGAGAAATTGAATGGCTTAGATTTTAAAATGTTGTCTGTGTCTTTCTTTGTCACTAAGCATATAGTCGACCAAAGCACATGTTGGCATTTGAAAAGAGTGGTGTGTGTGGCAGGAGTTTTCTCAGTCTCTTTTCATGAGGTAGACTTTTTGTGAGTCTCCATCAGATCCAGGCTTCATGCAGTGAGCCTAACTTCAATCATGCTTCTGGCCATGGGAAGCAAACCAGCGCAACCACTGCACAATTATAGTTCAGAGATCTGTGACCATAAAACCTCATCTCCAACTCTTGTAGGAATTTTTCTGTCATACACAGTTATATTTTTCTTTCTGTAGCTCATTTGTCTTAGGGATTTTTCTCCATTGCATTTGTGAAGTAAACGTCATATGTTGAGACATAGGGGATTATTGTCAGAGCAGGAATTTACTTATCATTTTGATTGGACGTTATGTACATACATTTTATTGAGGGGTGGAAATCCATCCTTTTTTTTTGTTCAGAATATTGAAGTAAAATTCAGCTTCGTCAATATGTCCCCATCACAATGTGACATTTGTTAACTGCATTCCCCATTTATAGTTACTATTAAGATTAAATAAACTACCCAGGTGTGTTAGTTTTCTATTGCTGCTGTAACAAATTACTATAAGCATAGTGGCTTAAAATAACACAGATTTGTTATTTTTCAGTTTTCTATGTCAGAATTCAGAACTAGGGCTTACTGCCTAAAATGACGGTACCTGTATGGGTGCATTACTTTCTAAAGGCTTTAGCGTAGAATTCATTTACTTGCATTTTCAGCTTCTACAGACCACCCCTAGTCCTTGTCTTGTGGCTCCATTCCTTTATCTTCAACATGAGCAAGATCAAGTCATCATTTTCTCTGAGCCTCCTTCTCTACCATTTCTTTGATTCTAACAGTTCTACCCCTTCTTCCCTATATAAGGATCCTACAATTACATTGGTTCCACTGGGGTTAACCAAGGATAATCTTCTGATTTGAGAGTAATCAAATTAGCAAACTTAATTCTATCAGCAACCTTAATCTCCCATTGCCCTGTAACAGAACATAGTCACAAATTCTGGGGTTTAGGGCATGAATATTTTTGGGAGGCCATTATTTTTCCTGTCATACTATCTTTGGGCTAGGACTCATTAGTTTGAAACGTATAAATAGGAAAATCTAGGGGTCATCAATATTAAATCCACATTCAATGTATCTTCATTTTTAATGGAAAATTCTTACACAGATGTATTCAACAAAATACGAATTTAAGCAAAGTAATCATAGCCTCATTGTTCGATAATCATTTGTATATATTTTCCACTTTTATAGAAGACAGCCTTCGTAGTGGGAGAGCAGGACATACCAGAAAAACAATGGTTTCTTTTTTGGGGATAGACTTTTCACCTGACATGTCTCAGAAAACTATTATTTTTAAATCTAAATTACAGAGGACCACAATAACCTTACCCATTGTCGTTAGTTGACTCACAAAACTGCTGCATGTTTTTCCATTGAGAAATTAGTCTCTTTCCTAGAATTGCACCAAATGTAATGTAGAGACAAAGCAAAGAATAAGGATGTATTCATTCATTCATGCATGCATTCAATTGTTTTTAGCATGGATTGCATGCCTAAGAAACTTATTTACTATGGATGTTGTTATGGAGCACAAAGACTTTTCTCTCACTGTAATTTCTTTCATTTTGTTTTAATCTAGTTATTAGTAATCGAACACACTTGTTGAAATCCATAAACTGTGCTTGCATTTTATTTTTATTTGTTTTAGTGGTGGTATGGATTTTGGTTTGCTCAACTTTGCCTATATCCAACACAGTTGATACTGTTATGTTGATCTTCTGTGTTAACCATTAACATGTTTAATTATTGTTGCTTCAGTGCCTTGTGGAAAAAAATTCTGTTGTATATTTAAATTTTTTATGTTATTATATGATTTTTTATTCTACTTAGTTGAGTGAGACTTCTAACTTTCTAGAGTAACAAATGTAAAATAACAGTAAAGAAAACTTTGCGTCTGTTTATAAATATATATAATGATTACAGTGGGATACACTGTACTGTCAGTTGAGATATTTTAATTGATTTCTCATTCTGTAAGCCACGACAAACATCCCTCAGCACTATGACAAAGTAGTAGAAGTTATAAAGGTCATGTATATACCTTATTCTCCTGCAGGGGGGTGAATTAAATAGCACCTGAGCTTGTGTGTAGCACTAGGGCAAACTTAAACTAAGGCCTACCAAAAAAGGCCACAGAATATAGAATTTTGATTTTTAAGATGAAAAAATATTAGTTTAGTAGCATTCAGTGGAAATCACAAATCCTTATGATATAATGTTTTATATAAAAATATTATTATCTTGCTTTCTGTCAATTTTACACATATGTATACATCTTTGCAGAATGTTTCTCAAAAATTATTTTCTTTGTTTTATGATAAATGATGGTTACTTTAACCATAATGTTTTATTTCCCACATACCAAAAAGGCTATGTAACAATAATAACATAGATTTCCAAAGAGTTGTGTATTTATATAGATTTTCAAAATATATTATTCTATAAGATTCCATTTCCTTGTGCTATAGATTATTTCAGATTGCATTTTGATTTCTTCTAATTGCCTTTTTCTCCACGTGTGTAATTTTAAAAAACTGTTTCGAATACTCCAAATTCTGATTATTTTGGTGGAATCTGGAAAAGCTAAGCACCTTCACTTTCAATAAAGGAACGTTGATCAGCAACAAGTAGTGCAGAGGGGAGCTCCTCACAACTCGACCAGTGACCCCAATTTGAGAACTGAAGGAGAAATCAACATCTGTGCAGATCAGGTGCTGCTAAGAGAATGCTGGTACTGGAGCTGAAAAGGTGACCTTGTTATCTTTGAGAAAATTAATATCAGCCTACGTATGGTTTATCAAGATAATTTTTCTGGATTAATTATTTTCTTGCTTTTAGTCAAATAAAATTCTTTATGAAATTTCTTTCATTCATGAACGTTTTTACCAGAGATAACTGAAATTAATTATGACCTACTCAGCTTCTAAAGGTTGCTTATCCTCACTAATTATCTCAAATATAACTAGCTTAAAATGGTTCCATGCTAAAACTCAATGTTTCAATAGAAGCTAGTTATTAAAACATCTTTTTGTCTTTATTTTCTCAGAAAATTGTGATAAAATTAACTTATCTTCAAAGTGGAAACATTTTTGTATTGCAACTAAATATGAAAAAAGACTGATTTCAAATACTACCAAATAAAAATGATTAGACAAGATTCTCTATGCCAAATAGATGCTCAGTAATTTATTTGTTAGCACAAATAAACAATACTTACTCTTTCATCGAGGCTTGATTTCAGATAGTTTTTCTTTTCTCAAGATATAAACAATTTAAAAAATAAAATAGGTGATTAGCTGTTGGCTTATTTGCAATGAAAAATAAAGTAAAACCATTTCATTACTATCTTTTGTGTGAAATAAACCATACTAAACCTGATAATTTTATAGATAAACCAGGTATTCATAAAATATGTATTCCTAAAAACACACATAATTTTGCTCCAAATATTGCTAAACTTACTGCATTTACATTTTTATAAGAGTTTTTTAAAGTTTTCTTATGATTCTATACTATCTTGGATATTTTACATCTCTATTTTAAACCAATTTACAATGTATGAACACGAAGCAATCAATATTGTTTTGGAGAGGTTGTTAAAGAGGTTTGACTTGTATTCAGGTAGGACATCTGGGCTTTGGAAGGATACCAAGAAGATCTACACCTTAGCTTCAAAGTAATTACTCATTTTAACTGACCTGTTGTTAGGCATCCATTGGATAAGACAACATTTTGCTGATTTACTGATTTATAATATATTTTCTAATTTCAATTTTGTAAGAAACAGTTTTCACTATGAAGGAAAATAAAAGCGTCTTTTGCACAACACAGGCTCCCTGAATCAGTATATATACTACGTGTTTGACCTTTGTACCTGTTTACTTCAGATCTTGCAATGCTTTTTAACTCTTGACAAACAGCTATATTCCTTGCATGCTTTAAGAAAGCCAAATTTGCAAGCACTATAAGATATATTATGACAATGGATATAACAACAAAAAAAGCCACATCTTCATTCTTCCTCATACCAATTTCAGGTCTATCATTTAGGATACATTTAGAAAATCTAGTACTAGTTTTGCTGCCATGATTGATGTCTTCATAGGTAGTTTTCTGCATGTAATCTGAAAATATTTCTTGCACAACATGAGGATCAAGTGTAAGAGAATGTTAGAGCGAATCAAATTGAGCAATACATTTTGACTGACAAATAAAACACCTTTTGAATACCTTGGCATTTGTGATCACATGCAGGGTTTTTTTCAGCTGTCCAGAAAGCCATTGCTGTACATTTTTTTAACTACCATGCTGGTATTATTTAAAATAATCACAACAGAATTAGCACTCAATTAAATATTATGCTCCTGCACAAAGATTTTACTGTTTTATAGTTTAATTTTACAGACAATTAATAACAACTATTAGGTCTACAGAGAAGACATCCTCTGGGGACTGTTTCTTCCTGGGATGAGTAGAATGGAAACCTGTGCATAACTCCATTTGTGGAGAAGAGCAAAGGATGAACTCATGCACCCAGTTTGTACAAAAGTAAATGGGAAGCATACCTATTGCAAAGTGGCTTCTCTCAGGTGATCTTAGCATTTAAAATCAAGAACAAAGTCTCTGAAAGTCAGAAAACTTGGAGTCTTCGATTATCATTTTCTCTTGACTAGGCTGCAAAATTAACTTCTTAAATAATAGATTTCAATTTTAGCCTCTCTCATTTTACATTTTCAAACATACATTTACCAAATTCTTACCTGGCATTGGTTATGATCTTGGCAGTGCTGTACATCCTTTAGGATTATAAAGTCAATTATACCCATAGAAACTCTAAGAAATAGATAATATGTTATTTTCATTTTAGAGAAAAAGAAAACCTGTCAGGAGGAAGTTATGAAGGTCACACAGCTAGTAAATAGCAGAGCTGGGATTTCAGAATCTATTATTTTTACCCCTCTATGTGCTGCCTCTGTGATTAAATCACATTTCTCTTAGGATTAATACAAAAATATCTGACATGGTGGGTTCTATGACCCAGAGTGATCTTGTCTTTTCCAAAAACTTCATATTCATCTCACACTGCATCCTCCATTAATTTCTAAATGCTGGTGGGTTTCTCAGTTTCACAAATCTCTCATGTTCCCTCCCTCCTTGTACAAGAGTCCATGCTGCTGCTTCTTTCCATTGAATTCTTCTCAAGCCTCTTTAAAATTAATTCTACTTATCTGTTTTTCAAATCTAGAATAAAAAGTTATTTCTACAAAATAGCCATTAAAGCTCTACCCTAATTCCTTTCCTAATTAAGATTTATTTCTTTGCATTTCTATGAATGGTTTCTGTAATAGTTAAAAATCTCATTTGGCAATTATGCCTTTATTATGATTTGTACATAATTAAATTCAAGTATCTCCCAACAGAATACAATCTTTATGAAGGCAACAATTACTTGCCTTGTCTGCTAATATATTCCAATGGACTATCCATATTAAAAGGAATTGATTGGTATTTAGTATGTCAAAGCACTGAATATTTTTCCACCAGATATTATAGTTTATTGGATAGAAAATATTTGAGTACAAATACTTATTTACAACAATTTATTCAATAAAAAAGTGCACTAACTTTATTTAAACTTGTGTGACATTCTGTGTTAAAACCATTTATCAAAATTTAAGTCCTTTATTACCATTTATACAATCCTTTGATATAAATATAGAAATCTTATTAAAAAATTTTTTCTGGAAAACACTAGAGGACTTATATTATCAGTTAAAGTTATACCTGCAGTTAAAGAAAATAAAACACATCTCCATAAGAAATTTTTCAATGAATTGAAAGCATTTCTATTTCTGAATGTTTGATATATATGTTCAGAAAGTTTTTCAGTGAAGTATACTGCCCCATTAGAAATAAAAATATAAATAAATAAGCATGCAAAATGGTACCTACATATATTTAAGATACGAGTTTTGACTTGTTAATTTTGACATTTTTAGTTAATCTCATATCTTCCAAATTGCAAAATCTGAAAGTTGTACATACCAATTTATTCTTTCACAATTTCATAGTGTGAATTTATATTGGGCAAATTCATAGCTAGAATACGGATGATTTACTGCAGGTATTTGTGTTTGTTTTGCAGCTAGGTTTGGGTATATTCAGGCAAAGAATGTAGGTGGGGCCGGGCGCAGTGGCTCACGCCTATAATCCCAGCACTTTTGAGAGGCTGAGGTGGGTGGATCATAAGGTCAGGAGATCATAGCCAACATGGTGAAACCCCCTCTCTGTTAAAAATATAAAATATAAAATTTAGGTGGGTGTGGTGGCATGCCTTGTAGTCCCAGATACTCAGGAGGCTGAGGCAGGAGAATCACTTGAACCCAGGAAGCAGAGGTTGCAGTGAGCCCAGATCATGCCACTGAACTCCAGCCTGGAGACAGAGTGAGACTCCGTCTCAAAAAAAAAAAAAAAAAAAAAGAATATAGGTGGACATAATGGGTGCAATTTCCTTGTTGTTCCTTAGAAGAGATGGGTCTATGGCTTTTATTTTCTCTTTTCACTTCTCAGTGTCTGCTATCAACACCTGGTCTTGAGTTGTCTTTCACTGTGTGAATAAACATCTTTCCATAGAAATTCTGAGGACATAATACACAAGAGGCTGGAATCCACATAACTTTTTGAAACAGCATGCCTGACAAGCTCAAACTTTTACATGAAAGAGAAATTACTTTTCTTTTTAAAAATTTGCTTTTAAATTTTTTAAATTTTATGGGTGTATAATAGTTGTATATATGTATAAAGTACATGTGATGCTTTCATATAAACATAACATGTAATAATCAAATCTACCCACCATTTTTTAAGCCACTCTTATTTTATGTCTCTATTGTACTTACGTGATGTCATAGCCTAACTAAACTGTTCCCCCATTGGGAATAGTTGGCAAGTTTACAGGAAGAGTTTTGCAAGTGAGCAATAAAAATGCATATACACATTTCATATATATGTCATGTAATATACATCAAATATTTTGCTTGAAGTAATTAAGATGATTCCAAGCTTAGATTTAATGAAATCTTTATTTTATCATCACTGATAAACCTAATAATTTATCACTAGATTACTAAATTTGTTCTTTTACTTGTATAAATTTTTATCAGGATTTTCTTTAATGTGTCTCATTAAATATTTTATACTTATAGAGTCTTGGGAGTTTCCTAATCTATCAGTTTGATTCAATATGTCAATAAAATTCCAACTCTGGCCAATAAATTTCATCTGTCCTCCAATGTTTTTAATTACATTTGGAATATATACTGTGAAATGCCTTTGTTTTGACAGTGGATAAAAGTCTTGCAAGTGTTTCCACAGAAAGAGAAGGAGTCTGATCTGTGTGAACTTAATCCACCTTCCCTCAAAGCATGGTCCAATACCTCATTTAGCATTGAATATCTGAGTCTTTTCCTTTATAAAACAATATAATGCAAGGATTTCTTGGCATAACTTCCTAACAGGGAGATGATGTTTCTCAAGACATTTTTGAAACTGTAAAATGAAATAATATTTTGATTTTTTTGTGGATGTAAGAGATATGCAATTCTCTAAAATTTACTAATTAGAATAAAAGGATTTATTTTCAATGTTGAATTGTAAAACAATTTATGGCAAATAAGATATGAAACATTGAAAGATAATTGTTAAAAACTGCAATTCTGGCCAGGAATGGTGGCTCACCCCTGTAATCCCAGCACTTTGGGAGGCTGAGGCAAGGGGATCACCTGAGGTCAGAAGCTGGAGACCAGCCTGGCCAACATGGTGAAAGCCTGTCTCTACTAAAAATACAAAAATTAGCCGGGCATGGTGGCGCTTGCCTGTAATCTCAGCTACCTGGGAATCTGAGGCAGGAGAATCACTTGAATCCGGAACGTGCAGGTTGCAGTGAGCTGAGATCAAGCCATTGCATTCCAGTCCAGGTAGCAGAGCGAGACTCTTCTCAAAAAAGAAAAAAAGAAACCTGCAGTTTCTATAAAATATAATATTTCATTAAACTTATTAAGTTATAGTAAAAAAATAAATATGTTTTAAAAATTGACTTAAAGTTACATGGAAAAGCATCAAATGCCCACCTGGGCTTCAGAGCAAGATCCTGTCTCAAAAAAAAAAAAAAAGAAAGAAAGAAAAAGAGTCACCACTGATGACAAGTTTTGAGGATAGTGGAGGCTCAGAAAAATTATTGCAGGTTGTGAAAGAAAAATATCTTGGGTCCCCAAGGTCACTAAGGAAAACTCAAGCTGGAAATTACTTAGGGCAGACCTGCTTCCCATTCTATTCAAAGTCACTCTGCTCACTGAGATAAATGCATATCTGATTTGCCTCCTTTGGAAAGGCTAATTGGAAACTCCAAAGAATGTAACCATTTGTGTATCACCTATCTGTGACCTGGAAGCTCCCTCCCTACTTTGAATCTTCATCCTGCCTTTGCGTCAAGTTGTCCCGCCTTTCCAGAATGGACCAATGTATTTCTTAAATATATTAATTAATGTCTCATGTCTCCCTAAATTTATAAAACCAAGCTGTGCCCTGAACACCTTGGGCACATGCCATGAGGACATCCTGAGGCTGAGTCATGGGCGCGTCCTCCGCCTAGGCAAAATAAACTTTCTAAATTAACTGAGACCTTCTCAAATTTTGGGGGTTCACAAGGTGTGTCAACAAAGTTATCAACAAAAGAATGTGGTAGGATTGCTGTGATCTTCAAAGTATGCGTATAAAGATAAATCTAAGACTATTAAGGTAGTAGATTGGTTGTGATATATTCAAGTAAATCCATTCCAAGATCTCACTTTTCTATATGTACTCTTTCCTAAAGGAGAAATGCCTGAAGAGAGTTTTTCAGTTCTGCTTTTCCACCTCAATCACAATTGTCTATTTTTCTTTACAAATGCGCAAAACATTTCCATTTTTAACTTAACATAATGCATTTCTGGATCCTTCTAGGACAACAAAGAGTCGATTTGATTCTAAAAGAAATACCCAGTAGAGGCTAAGCAAGAAATATTAAAGGGGACAGTAATTGATTACATTAAAAAAAAAAAATCAAGGCAAGTCTTCATGCTTTAGGTAGTAGATAGTTAGATCAGATTTCAAAAGTAATACGATTGTCACGCAGGCACATATTAATGTTTCTATTCAAATTGAAAAATGATATAAGGTATTTTCTGACAGAAAGTAGGTCTGATGTAGCTGATTGGTTTGATTATGGAGGCTGGCCTTGCCAGTTCATTTACATGGTAGACATTTTACACACATTAAATAAGATAAATATGCTGCTCTGAAGTTTTAATATTAAAGCATTTATACAATATACAATATGGCAAAAATTATATCTTTGGAATTTAATAAATGTATGAAAATTTCAGTTGTCAACTTAAAGGTGCATTTGGGAGTTTAGTTATTCATAAGACTAGGAAAGTAGGAAAAAATGAAGAAAATTGGTTTTTATGGATTCCTCTTTTGCCATTTTTGTGAGTGATGATGAATTAATAGTAGTACCTGTTTGTCACACATTATGATTTATTCCCACAAACTCTCCTGCTTGAGTGCAAGCAGAGCAAAACAGAAGAGTATGTTCATCTAGGGGGTGTGTGTGTGTGTGTGTGTGTGTGTGTGTGTGTGTGTTTATCACAGAGGACAATGAAATGAGGAGCAAGGCTATTGGGTTATTGGGATATTAAGGAGGTTAGGGTATTGAATTAGAATTTGAAATCAAGTGGATAGATTTCTGAAATTATTACATAATGTTTCTGCTGAGGAAAGAGGAAGGTGATTGAAGAGCTCATTTTAACCGTTAAAATGACTATTTATATTGGGGCTTTCTAGGAAAAGATAAAAGTTGCTGAGAACATGGTTAATCCATATAGTGATGTGTTAATTTAATCTAATCATTGTGGAATCCGTGATCTGCAGTCATCATTAAGATACAGTAATCCTCTTTAATTGTGTCTCAGTTTTTGGACTGGGGGAAATTTTAACCAGCTTATGTTCTTTCAGGGTAAGAGCTTAACTTCCTGGGTTGACTGTTGTCCTAGGTAACCCACTTTATTTTGACAAAATTATTGGATTTTCTTTTAAACATAATTTTTTTTGGAAGCAAAACATTAAGAAAACAAATGGAATCAGTCTTAAACCTCAATGCTTCTTTAGAACACAACAAAAATAATTCACTTGCTGAATAAGAATAGAATTATGTGGAAATTTGAGGTGTTTGAAGGTCCTGACTGAAAGATTGTGAATATAGAATGGAACCTCAATAAAACACTGGAGCCCTGTTGATTTCTTCAAAAACACCAAATGAGTATAGTGATTGTGATCTAAAGAGACACTAAAGAAAGGTGTGTGCTGTAAAATATGTAAGCCTAGGTTGAGTTTAAAACTATTTTAAAAAGGCAAAAGATTTATACAACAAAGACATGGAATCAACTAAGTGACCATCAACAGTGGATTGATTAAGGAAACTGTGGTACATATGCACCATAGAATATTATACAACCATATAAAAGAACAAAATCATGTTCTTTGCAGCCCCATGGATGTAGCTGAAAGCCACGATCCTAAGCAAATTAATGCAAGAACAGAAAAAAAAATACTGTATGTTCTTATTGGTAAGTGGGGGCAAAACACTGGGTACATGTGGACATAACGATGGAAACAATAGACACTGGGGAGTATTAGAGTAGAGAAAGAAGAAGGGGGCAAAGGCTGAAAACTTCATTTTGGTGACTATGCTCACTACCTGGGTGATGGAATTATTTCTACGACAAACCTCAACATCACAAATAATATACCCATGTAACAAACCTGCATATGTATCACATAATTGAAATATTTTTTAAAAAAACTGTAAAAAATGTTTCCAAAATGAATTTAGGTAATCCCTATAAAGGACTCAGAATTTTATAATAAAATACATATAATCTAATGTTAAAATAGGCAAAGGATTTGAATAGACATTTCTCCAAAGAAGTTATATACAAATGGTAAATAAATACGTGAAGAAATGTTTACCATTAATCATTAGGGAATGAAAGGGAACCACGATGACAAAACACTTTAAACTTACTAGGATGGATATAAAAGAGCATAGCAAGTGTTATTTTAGGTGTGAGGCAATCAGAACAGTAATGCACTGCTGTTGGAAATGCAAAAGGCTTCACCCACTTTGGAAAACATTTTTTCAGTTCTTCAAAGGGACAAAGAAGAAGTTACCATAGTATGCAGCTAATCCACTTCTAGGTAGATAACCAAAAGAAACAGAAACTTATGTCCTCACAAACACTTATACACAGATATTTATAGCAATTTTATATTGGTAGCCTAAAAGTGGTGACATCACAAATGTCCATGAACTGATGAATGGATAAACCAAATATGCTTACCCTTACAATGAAATATCATTCCACAGGAAGAAATTAATGACGTACTGATACATGCTACAACAGAGAAGAAACTTGGAAACATTTTTTTCTTTGGAAAAGAATATAGTCATAAAAGACCTTGTGTTGTACATTTCAATTTTTATAAAATGTCCAGAATAGGAAAATCTATTGAAATAGAAAGAAGAATAGGTGTTACCAAGGACTGAAGGAGTCAGTGAATTGGGGCAAGCAGATGTTGAGCCCCAGCTAGTAGGTATGGAATCTCTGTTTAGGAAGATATAAATTATCTAACCTATTTTGTGGTGATGATTTCACAGTTTGGTAAATGTCATGAAGCCACATTAAATTGTAACCTTTTATTTGATATACTGCCAAACATTATCTGGAAAAAACATTTGCATTTAGTGTTTAAAATACTGCTCTCTTTTTATTCCAAGGCTCCTCTTAAGCAATAAAGTTTTTGTATCAAGTTTTCAAAGTTGGCCACAAAATTTTAAATTATCAACAGTGAAATTATAGCATTTAAAATAGTCTGCAAATATGACTTATTGCATAAATACATTTATGAACTAGTAGTACGTCCTAGAAGGAACACTGGCTAAAATTGGGACTAAAACACGTCCATTGAAATGGTTCTTAAAATAGTTGCTATGACTTTATGTTTTGAGACCCTCAGGCTAATGTCTGGACCATTGCCAACTAATTTCTTCACCCAACTCATTTGCACTTTCTGTTAGAAAGTATTGTTAAGGGATCTCTCAGATTCAGATGTTCACGGACAAAACAAGAAAACACTGTGGAAATTCCTTAGAAAGTTTTGATAAGTGACTTGAGGTAAAGTTGAACTAAAGAATGCTAGTATAAGGAACACTGAATTTTTTATTCACCAGGTTTGGCTTGAATAATGGGCTTATTGGGATCTCCGTCTAACTTCTTTCTTGAGCACTTTCCTATTAATAGACACATAACAAAAAAGGGTAGAGGGAGAGAGAGAGACAAATAGTAGTGTTCTTAGCACAAAAAAAAGAATGGAAGTTTTCACATCTGTTCAGATGATCAAAGGGTCTCTAGGAAATGTGTCTTTTTTTTTTTAACACACGTATAGGAAATTAAATTGGTATTTGAGGAGCTTTGCTACAAAGAAATTAACATTCAGACCCAATTTAATTAATTACCAGTAATTATCAGGTTCTGAGAGACAGTCAAGCTACATGCCCAAGGACTAGCAGAAGCAAGTGCTATTTCTGAGTGGAAAGCATTGAGACATAGAGATGAATACAGCTTAATTTTGCTCTCCTTGGACCTCCAAAATAGTCAAATACTGGCTTTCCAATAGTAATACTTAAACCACTTCATAAGATTTTTATTTGTTTGTTTATTTTGAGACCAAGTCTTACTCTGTAGCCCAGGCTGGGGTGCAGTGGCGTGATCTCAGCTCACTGCAACCTCCACCTCCCGGGTTCAAGCAATTCTCTGCCTCAGCCTCCTGAGTAACTGGGATAGCAGGTGCCCACCACCATGCCCGGCTAATTTTTGTAGTTTTAGGAGAGATGGAGTTTCACCATCTTGGTTGGGCTGGTCTTGAACTCCTGATCTCATGATCCACCCCGCTCGGCCTCCCCAAAGTGCTGGGGTTACAGGCGTGAGCCACCCAGCCCAGCAGGTTTTTGTAAAAAAATTATTTTGTTTAGTTTTTGTTTTGTTTTTTGAGACTGAGTCTTTCTCTGTCACCCAGGCTAGAGTGCAGTGGCGCAATCTTCGCTCACTGCAGCCTCCGTCTCTAGGGTTCAAGCGATTCTCCTGCTTCAGCCTCCTGAATAGCTGGAACTGCAGGCTCATGCCACTACCTGCCAATTTTTGTGTTTTTAGTAGAGACGGGATTTCACCATGTTGGCCAGAGTGGTCTTGAGCTCCTGACCTCAGGTGATCCGCCTGTCTCAGCCTCCCAAAGTGCTTGGATTACAGGGGTAAGCCACCGTGCCCGGACTTCTATAAGGTTTCTAATGGTATTGGAGGATTAATTATTTGATATCATCCATAGAAAGTTGAACATTTTGACTTATTTAAAATGGGATTGTGAAACTGGAACAGAAAACCAAATACCGCATGTTCTCACTCATAAGTGGGAATTGAACAAGAACACATGGACACAGAGAGGGGAAAAGAGGGGGAGCATCACACACTGGGGCCTGTCAGGGGATGGGGCGCAAAGGGAGGGAGAGCATTAGGACAAATACCTAATGCACATGGGGCTTAAAACCTAGATGATGGATTGATAGCTGCACCAAACCATCATGGCACATGTACACCTCTGTAACAAACCTGCACGTTCAGCACATGTATCCCAGAACTTAAAGTAAAATAAAAATAAAAAATAAAAGAAAAAGCATAAAATGGGATTTGAGAAAGTTCCTGAAATGAGCAATTAAATGAGCAACTTTTATTCATCTTTGCAAAAATATACTGAAAAAGTTAGGTCAAAGTCATAAATCACATCAATGAAGACAATGGAATGCTATTTGTAAAGACAGCTAGAGAGTATAATTATGTGAATGTAGTTGCCAGCTGGGTGGAGTACATACTTTTTGTTCAGTGATAAAAAGAGAAAAAAAAGTTGGGAAATGGAACCCACCAAAGAGAAACAGAATATAATAAATATATGGACACCTCTTAAAAGGCAATATATAAACAAAATCTCTTGAATGCATCTATGAAACATCCACTAAGCCACTGGATCCTTGAGACCAGAGGTTCTTTATTGTTAATTGTTACAACTAACTGTATTTAGCACATATATGCACACACTTAGATTATAAACACATTTTAGCAAATAAAACTTAGTATACCTTATGGGGATGTGATTTGGACTTGGTGATAAGAATAGAATGCAGAAGCAGAGGTTCATGAAAGATTGTCCACACAAAGTGTTATGATGCAAGTGCCATAAAATCTTACTGATTGATTGGATGGCAGAAACTGCAAGCTGAACTTCAGATGCCCACTCAGAAAATGTCTAAAGGACATTATGGACTCTCCTAAGATTTTCTATTTATAGAATAAGAATAATAAACCCTGTATCTTATGGTGTTAGGATTTCACTATTGTTTTAAAATGTGTCAACAGCATCATATTACAGGTTATATGCAAATGATTATGCTATCCATAAGATTGGGTGTATTGCAAAGCTAAGTGGAACTATAATTGGTATGAAAAATTACATCAACCCAGGTCTGAAAGTAATTCACACTTTTAACCTTGGAATACCACAACCAGTAACTGTCCAAACCTCTCTCATGGTGGAGTTTTCCTCTCTTTCCTTTTCACTTTTCCTTTTCATGCATGTGTAAGAAAACTAATTCATTTCACATCAGCGAGTGGCATCAAAAACATGGAAAAAGGAGCAGTGAAGGGATGTGATACAAACAAAGCATTCAAAGCAGAGCTGCAAATATGACAGCTATGACAGCATAGCACTGACACATCAGTGAGAGGTCAAGAACTGTCTTCAAGGCAGAAGTCAGAAAAACAACCACTAAAAAGGAGATCCATTTCCATATAAATGGCGGTGCAGTGGAGTGGGGTGGGGTGGGTAGGACAATAGTGTAATAGTAAATCTGGGGAATAGGCATTTGAAGCTAATGAATTGTCATAGTCACATTAAAACTGCAGAGATAAGCATTGTATAATACAAGTGACTCTAAAACACATAGTGAGATTGTATACGAAGCAAAAAATTGTATTTAAATTATCTCCTTATTCTTTCGCAAAGTAGTTCCATTATCTCTAATACAGCAAACTCTAAAATGCATTTTCTGCCTCATTGCAATTCACGGCAAATGGCCCAGATCAACATTCTGAAATTGTAAGTAGATTCTTTAGCCTTCTAATAGGACTTAGCTGTATGACTTCAGTATCCAGATTTCTGCCTCAGTGAGCAATAGCTCAGAGTTAAAATATTAGGCTAAATATTAACACATAGTTTCTCCAAGGACATATATAACAACACATGGTGCTTTAGGAAAGAAGAAAAAGCACAAGAAAGATTGTCTGCTGGGTCATCAGTTTCACTATTTTGACCTCTCTAATTCAAAGCGTTTATTCAAATGATTTAGCTCATATTTTATCACAGATAAATAATAATCTGGTAGATTATTCTGATGTTCATAGGATAATATGAAAAAATATAGTCCTTTCTTTCTCCATTTCTTCCAGCTGTGCTGTAAGTACCTGCAGCTTTCAAATGAAATCAGACATACATTGGAAGGGCCAGGAAGTTAAGTCACAGTCTCTAAGCTTGGCTCTGCCAGCTCTGCAGAAGTGCACAGAATATAACCATGAAGAAGCCTGGGGCTTTGGCATTACTGGGACTGGGATTAACATTTAGGAAAGTAACTTAACCTTTTGGAGGCTCACTAATATCATCTATTGAATGAGATCAATACACCCGTTTGATTTTTTTCTGTAGAATTTAATTCTAGATAATTTGAGGAGTCTAATAAAGTGTTTGGGACAGAAGAGGCTGGTATTATTCATTGTCATTGTTACTGTACAGGTCAGAGAATAAGGAAGTAATAGTAATGTAAATCTCAGTTAAGAAATTAGTAAAAATTCGATTCATAACTTCTTGACATGAATTATCCAAGAGAGTAGCCCAAATGAAATAAAAAAATTCTAAGAAAATTATTTAAAAAGTGAGGCTAAAGGCAGACATTAAAATAAAGCAAAGAAATACAAATAGATAAATGAGAAAAATAGTTATAGGGAAGGAAAGAGCCTTAATAGATTAAAAATAATGTTTAAGAAGGTATAGGATATCAGCACTTAATACATCTAGAAATATTCTTTTATTTTTGCAATTTATAAACACGATTTTTATCCTAAAACCTGAGTATTATAACTAATTTAACAACTATACAGGTATAAACCTTATCCATTCTTTCTGCCTCCTCCAGGAAGGTCTTTCAAATTTCCTGAAAATGAATTTATAATGACATTTACCTATTCCTGGCTTAGGACACCTCTCTCTACCTTGGATAGGAATAGGGTGCACATTGCTCTTTCTTACTGGTCTGCAAATCCTGCATGGGGGGAACGACTCAAACCAGATTCAACTCAGTCCTCTGTGTGGCCTCTCATGAAGACACATGTGGCTTCACACCAGGCAAAAACTGGACCTGTTCATGAATCCTTTTGGGCTTTTTCTATGGCCTGTGTCCCATTCCACACTCAGTCCTTTCTTATGAGCTTCCCTTTGATATTTTTATCATTTTCTTTTGCTTTTGTATCTTGGTAATAGCCATCCTGAGGGAAATGCTAGAAGTACCCCCACTCCAAAATGGCCCCAGGCTACTTATGTAAATTGGCCAGTCTCATCCAGATCTTTAATTCATCCTTACTTCATGATATGACTGCATTATAGGACCCAGTTTTAACTGCAACATTTTCCATATGTGTATAATAAATAAATTTAATAAAAGTAAGTTTTCCTGAAGGAGTTAATAGGTATATTTTGAAAATAGCAACTTGCTTTTCCTGAACAGTATATTCTACATGCTGTTTCATTTGCGACGTCAGCTATTCTATTATCTGAACAATCTATGCAAGATCCACAAACAAGTTATTTGAAATACAGTCCATATGGTGTTTTGGAACCTTGAACTATTACAGAAAATAATCATACAGGCCATGGTTCAACCTGATAGTAATGGAAATACTTAAGAAGAAACAATTATTTTAAAGATCATGTGAAATAAGTGTGTTGAATAATAAACTATTCTCATTTCACAATCTTAATTTATAGTATAATTACTTTATATTTACATGTTAATTTTTAAAGCTTTGTTAATAGAATTTCAGTGTATTAATACATCATTTATTCATATGATAGGCTGTGATGTTTAGATTATTTTAGAGCAAATATTAAGATTAGGAAAACAAACGTCCTTTCTTATTATGTGTTTTGTTTTACATATGTATTTGACTATTCAAACCTATACAACCTACTCACTCAAAATATAACAATATTGATTATTAGTCTCTCTTTTGTTTTAACCCAAAACAATAGACTACATTATTATTGAAGATACTGAAGAGTGATATATTTGTATTAGATTTGCCACATTTGTTTTTTGGCTACATGCTTCTGGTAAAAATAGCATTTAAATATCATGGAAACACGACTGAATTCTAAAAAATTACATAATCATCTCTAATGGTATGTTTCCATTAACATCATCAAATTGTCATGGCACAAAAAACACTGCAGTTAGCACAATAAACCAACTTAAAAGCTTTAAAATATTTTATTTCATGTGAAGAGTTATGTATGTAAACAGTACAATTAAGAACAGTCAGATGAATGTAGCAAGGAACCACATACTAAGCCCACAAAAGTAGGAGAATAGAAATACAGCATCCACGGATGCAAAGTTCATCTAATATAATCCCTATAAGAAGAATGTATTTGAACAAATATAATTCTTATAATAGGAACATGTTTGAACTTAATTTTAGTTGTGTGTCTTAGAGAATTCATAGAACTATTAATGTTTACCTAAATTAACTGTGTGAATTCATCTTAAGGGTTTTACTTAGTCAAAAATGCTTTCATTTTCTGTTGTTTTTAGGGACTTAAAAAACTATCAGGTATCTGGGAGTGAAGTAAAGCTGATGAAGAAAAAGCAGTGTGGAACTGCAGTGATTTAAAAGAAACAAGATGGAACACAGACACTCAGCATTAAAACATATAAATCTGTAATTAGTCTAGTGACTTTGATAAACAACCTAATTTCTTATATGTTACACTCACAAAACTAATTAAATTGAACTAAAATTTTTCAAGAGCTAAATGTTCGAAGTGAACACTAGGTTCTCTGTTATGTGAAGGAACTTGTCAGTGATAAAAAGATGTCTGTTGAAAACCAAACTTGGCACACCTTGTGAATTTTTAAAGAATATTTTAACACAGCTGTTTAAATTTTAATAGTTTTCTCCATCCCAAATCCATCTCTCTCTTCATCTCTTTCAATACCACTGAGATTAGTACTGACGAATGTACTAAAACAGCCATAGTAGGATCTTGGTTTGGTCAAACACTCAAATTTGCTGTTAAATAAATACTGGAAGGCCACAGTCTAGAAAGACATGCCACTCCACAATGAATCCTTGAATCTCTGAAAAAAGTAATGAGCCCACACAACTTCAACGTACTTTTTAGCCCATAAGTTGTAAAACAACTTTTTAAAGGTTAATGCCCTTTTTACTTTTATTTTTTACTAATAAAAATATATTGTTAAATTTTAATTCTCAGCATCAAGATTGGTTGATACTATGATCAGATACATGAATAATATTTTTCTGAAAGATAAGATTTAATATTAAATTATTATATTACATATATTATATTACATATATACATATGTAAATATCTTATCACTATAACATTCATTTGTAAATTTTAAAATTGCTCTTTTCTGTCAGGCGTTGTGGCTCACATCTGTAATCCCAGCACTTTGGGAAGTAAAGATGGTCAGATCACCTGAAGTCAGGAGTTCAAGACAAGCCTGGCCAACATGATTAACCCCATCTTTACTAAGAATACAAAAATTAGCTGGGCATAGTGGGGCGTGCCTATAATCCCAGCTTCTTGGGAGGCTGAGGCAGGAGAATTGCTTGAACTTGGGAGGCAGAGGTTGCAGTGAGCCAAGATCGTGCCATTTCACTCCAGCCTGGGTGACAGATCAAGACTCTGTCTCAAAAAAAAAATATTGCTCTTTTCCCTTGTTAGAGTTACAGCTTTCCTAAATGGATTATGCTGGGCCACATTATCATAATTACAGTAACCAAGAAATTGACTAATAATTTAAATATTTACCAGCTGTGTGTGTGGTGGCTTATGCCTGTAATCCCAGCACTTTGTGAGACCTCTGTCTCAAAAAAGGAAAAAAACCATAAATAAATAAATAAATTATAAAAATAAAATAAAAGATATGACCTGGTAATTCAGTAGATTTGTGTGTGATCTTTTGAATCTTGACTAAAAGTGAGTGTTAAGATTCAGAGATAATATTCCTTTTGACTCTTATATATTTGTGACCTAATAGGGCAGTAAGAGATGTGCTGTTCCTTTCCAAAACAAACACCCAAGTGAAATCTTTTGTAGACATCTCTATCTTGAATTCATGGAATCAGAATTTAGGCTAGTGACATTTTTGCAAAATAAATTAGAAATATTTTAAATATTAATTACTTTTTTCTCTATTGATATCTTTATGCTCTCTCTTGAAGACCAAATTTACAAAAATGTAACAAGTACATGCCAGTTGATAACTTCTAAAACTGTACTATAAACCATAATCTTTCCTGAAAAATCTCCACCTTAATATTCTACCAAGGAATATCTTCATGTGGATGTTTGTTGTAAAAACACAATTTCAGAATTAACTCTTGATTTTCTAACAAGTATTTTTTTGCCCTTATATTTTCTACAGTAAATTGTATCTTTCTATATCTCTTTGAAAATCATCAATTGTTAAAGAATTAAAAGAATTACAACTATATATTAGCTATATTATGTAAATATTTGGATTTCAAATGCCAGAAAGGTATGTGTTACCGCTGGGTGGCCAAGGATTTTCCAAAAATTACGTATATTTTTTGGTTGGACAAAGTAATAAATACCACAGTAGAATATTATCAAAAGATTCTCACGGGCTGTCATAATGTAATATAAAAAATTTATATTTGATCTCTGCTCCATTTCTGTCACAGAACTTCTAAATCCCTTGTAATTTCCTCAGCAGTAAGGGTACTGTATACATATTTTTTCTAATATTTGATCTTTGGCTCAGGTTTCTGTCACAGAGCCCCTAATCCTTTGGAATTTCCTGGGTTACAGGAGTGTCTTTGGTTCTAAGGAGGCAACTCTTACTGGGTTTAGATGGGGAGACTGGTCACTAGAATGACCAATTTTTTTTTTTACATTTTCTTTTTTTTTTTGAGATACGGTCTCACTCTGTCACCCAGGCTGGAGGACAGTGGTGCACTCATGGCTCACTGAAGCCCTGACTTCTGCAAAGTCAGGTGGTTCTCCCTCTCAGCCTCCTGAACAGCTGGGACTACAGGGACGTGCCACCATGCCCAGCTATGTTTTTTTTTTTTTTTGTATTTTTTCTGGAAAAAGGTCTTTGCCATGTTACCCAGGCTGGTCTTGAACTCCTGGGCTCAAGCAATCCACCCACTTTGGCCTCTCAAAATGCTAGAGGACTGGTGTGAGCCACCACGCACAGCTTGTGTTTAAATTTTTATTCTGTTTATTTTACATATAGTTCAGATTTACATTTTATTGATAATAAATTGATAATAATAAGAAAGAACGTTATCAACTGTTACTAGTTAGGTTTTTTATCATTTTTTTGCACTACAAAGTAAAGCAACTATATTTGTAAATTAATTTATGAAAAGAAAGAGTCTGGGAATCATTTTAGAAGTAATTCAAATAAAATGCAGTTTATATGTATATGAAAAATAGTATTGATGTTTCAAAAACAAAAATATGTGAATTATTAGCTTATATTTAAATATTCCTATTTTAAATATAAAAATATATGTAATATAGTTTTTTATATTTGCAAATGGCCAAGAAACTTTCTATTTTCTACAACAGAAATAAATTGGCATAAAAAATATAATTGGTTGTGACAAAGTAAATATTTTTGTTCTTTATACAAATGAAATAAATTGAATCTTTGTCATATATAGTCTTAAATATATTAGCTTACACTGTGCTGGTTATATCATATATGTATTTTGTGTCAGTAAACACAAAATCATAAATTGACACATTTTACATCTTCCAATTATGATAAAATTGTCAACTATTGATATTTGCATTTTTGCATCAATATTAAATCAACGTTTGCATAAACCACTACGTTACAAAACTGCAGTCTCTGCATTCAAGAAATTGCAAGGTGAAGACAGACTATCTTTAAGTAACAATATCATTAATGATTAACAGAAATGGAATGGTTTAAAAATACATGAGTCAATCTCAACTATTTTTGATGGAAAGACGTGTGTGTGTCTTTTTCTCAAAATGGATTATTCTGAGGTAAATATAGACAAGTAAAGGCATGTACTGTTCCATTTTCTGTCACATTTTTGAGCAACATGGTAAGTCACAAAAGGTAGATTTGATTTAAAAATTCTGTTCTGCATCTATATCTTATTCTTATGCTGTTACTGAAAAATATGTGGTAATGCAGCCAGTAAAAACTTTTAAAAACTTACAATAATTTGGATAATAATATTTTGTCAATGTAAAGTGTATTTGAATACAGAAAGCATCTTACTACAGAAATATGAGCAAACTATAGATTTCTATTTCTAAAACACATGAATAGAAATAATCATAACAAAAAGTACCTGTAAAATTATAAACAATATAACACTGATAGCATCTGAATATTTAGTTAATACATGTTTATTGGATATTTTCTTTTATTCATGAGTGAATCTATCTAATTGAACCTGCTTCTAGCCAATATTTTTTTTCTCCACACATGGCATGTCACATTTTAAACCAGACTTGTAAATGACCCTGCTGCACTGTGTATTTACTCTGAACATTGAGACACACTTCACCTTCTCAATTAGGCGAATTTTAGGTATCCAAATTTGTCCATTTGTTTGTATTTTTACATTGCATGTTAAATCAACCGGCTTGTTATGTTTATATGTGCCAATTTTATGCTTTTCCTCATCTATGATGTCTTCTTTAAACATTCGTCATGCAAGATAATCTGGAGGTTGGGGGAATACTTAAAGGGTGAATAATGTCTTCATATACATTTACAAGCAATTGGAAACTTATTTTCTAAATTGGTTTTAAAAACTTCGACAAGATCTCTTCTTTTAGATATTTTATATACAAATTTTTTCATAATATACTTTCATAACATATTACTTTATAAAACAATTATAAATAAAATTAAGTATAAGCATCATACATGTCATATTTGATAATACCAGGCTTTTATTATTATTGAAGCAATTAGTGATTTTGGGGTCCTCTGATAATATGTGAACTTTATTGCATTTTACTTTTAATTTTTTTCTATGAAAAACAGACAGTATGTCATGAAGAAACTCATCATGTAAAACTAAATTTTTACAACTATACTTTTGTTTTGTTTTCTTCCAATTATGTCCCTGAGTTCAATCATATTCTATTTCATTTGTGGCATTTAATACTTGAGGTGAGACTTACTATAAGCAGCTCCCGTAAGCAACAGAAAGTCCTAGACTATGACTTTTAACATTTTCTTCCCTCGAAAAAGTGAGGATTGCAGTAATTACGTGATGAAGGCAGGGAAGTATTTTTCCATTGCACAAGTGCTGGATGACTGAATTCTTGTAAGAAAGAAAATGTGATTATATAATTTTCAAATGTGATTTACACTTTCCATGGCCAGAAAATTATAATATATAGAATGTTATAATAAGATGTATTCATTCCAAGGAAATGAACTCTATTTTATAGTTAATCAAATAAAACACAGATCTCTTTGACAATAATTAAATTAACAGCAGTTTTTGCAAAAGGCCAATAAAGTCTATGACCCAGACACAACCCTTTCATGGAACATTTTGGGGAAATAACATAGGAGCCTTGATCACAAAGTATTATTGGTCTACTGATCCTGACAAAAACCATATTGTATTCACCAAACTTAGGCTTCAGAATGTTATAAAAGGCTAAACTTTTATATTTTACAACATATATACTAACGTGTGCTCTCAGAAAATAAGCAAATGTACATTTTAGTTAATAAAACAGTATTAAAAATGTTTATATACTAGTAGCACATTCAAACAATTATGTAACATTAACACTTCAATCATATGCACTTAAGTATACCTTATACATACTTTTGAAATAGTCTAAATTTGTTGTGCTTTATATATCGGGTTGAAGGAAGATGAGAAAAAAGAGTGATATGGAATTAAAGGCTGACAAATTTGCAAATGTGGTCAATTTATGGAGGAATCACATACTGTTTAGGAGAATGTATAAAGTGCTCTGCCTCTAGCATTAAATTAGAATCTGAAAATGTGGACAAATTTAATGAGAAATATTCTTAATATATGATTTTGTTTGAATTTGTGTCCCTGGACAAATCAAATCTCATATCAAATTGTAATCCAGAGTGTTGAAGCAGGGGCCTGGTGGGAGATGATTGGATCATGGCAGTTTCTAATGGTTTAGCACATTCCCCTAGTGTTACCTTGTGATGGACTTCTCCCAGGATCGGCTTGTTCTAAAGTATGTAGCACCTTCCCAGCCAATCTTCCCTCTGCTTCCACCATGTAAGACATGCTTGCTTTCCCTTTGCCTTCCACCATAGCTGTTAGTTTCCTGAGGCCTCCCCAGAAGCAAAAGCCTGTACAGCCTGCAAAACTGTGAGCCAATTAAAATTCTTTTTAAATAAATTACCCAGTCTCAGATATGTGTTTATAGCAGTGTGAGAAGGGACTAATACAATATATTATTATGGTTCTATTCAATTTAAACAAAATTCATAATAGATAATAACAATTTCTTAAATGTTCATTTTTCCCCTAATGGCTAAATAGCTAAATTCTGTGAAAATGTGTAGCTTAAAAATTTTGCGAAACAGTTTCTTAAAAAAAAAAATTGCATTGCTTGATATTAATCAAAACAGCTTTGTGTTTTGAAATTTTGTCATATTCAGAAGAAAGTATTTACTACATTATGCATCAGTAGTTACTTGAATAAAATCCGAAATAGGGCTAAAATTCAATGGAGGGCCATTTCTGAGCAATGTTGTGATGATGCCACTATCATTTTATTTGCTATGGTTTAGTTATTTAACTTCTTTCACTGATTTTCTGGTTACTTGCTATAGTTAGTGAAATTTATGGATAGGGAAGACAGCTGAGTGCAAAGGGAGAAGGACATAGGGTTTTCATGTAGAGAGAATAAGAGATTACATCATGTTTTAATATAGGAAGTTATTCAGATGACATAAATCCAGATTAGCTTTCCTTGATTAAAGTATTAGGCCAGGATAAGGATTAACACTTACAACATCTGAATAAAATTGGTTTCTTTAGAACAGTGTTTGGTAGCTTGAACACAACATATAAAAACTTCATATAATAAAATCTGTTCTTCACTTATCATAAATATGTCAAACAAGATTTTCTTTAAAAATAAAAGATTATCTCCTCTTTAATAAATCATTGCCTTCTTGGCTCAATGATAAGTCTCTTGTTGCTAGTTAGCACAGAAGCAATGCATTTTCAATGTGTTTTTTAGTCTGATTTAGCACATAAAGCTGAATATCTGAGATTTCCTCTTCAATTAATAATATTAAAATAAAAATGTTGCCAGAAAGACTTACAAAGAGAAAATGATGTCTAAAATGCAGATAAGTTATGGTTGTGTTATATATATGCATGCATTTTCATAGAAGAGCCAAATTTGAATCTGTAATCTCTTGATCTTTACAACTCTTTTATCTTCTGTCAGTCTTGCTTAGCAATGCATACTGACCTGATTTAAGTAGTTGATCATCTTTATTTCTGATGTTAAGGTGTATCACATGTTCAAACTTAACCTAGTTTCAACTGGCACAGAAGGAAATCATCATATGTAAGTGTAAAACTACATAATAATACCATGTTTAGAGTTTTCTTCATGGGTATTATCTGTTTTATTGTCATAGGCATTTTTAAATGAGAGTATGGCTATCCTAAAAGAGAAACATGGAAATAGAATTTGAATGATGTTAATAAGATGATATGACCCAGATTTGCAGCATGTTTTTGTTCAATTTTTAGTTGAAGAATAGAGATAATTCTATTTCATTCCTCCATGGAAAAGTTTTCATCATTTCTTTCTCACGTAATCTCTGAAGTTAGTACACCATTCCATTGGTACTGATAATTACATTCTTCTGCAGTCATTTATAAAATTATAGTAATAATAACAATGGATATAGTTATCAAGGCAATAATAATTACTAAGAATTTGAATTGAAATATGAGTACCTAAATTCAAATCATGATTTTGCATTTTGTTATTTGTATGATCTTGGGCAATTTACTTAACCTCTCTGTGTTTTCATTTTCTTATCTTCAAAAGAAGATAAAAAAATGACTTCATGAGATTTGCAGATTCTATCAAGTAATATTAAGTGTTGGCATTTGACATTATACAAACTTGCTTTAAAAAAGTTAACAATCACTCTCAATTAATCCTTATACCCTGTTTGAGGTAGTCACTGTATTTTTTTTTTTTTTTTTTTTTTTGCCAGTTGCACGTGAAAAAAATGAAGCTCTAAAATGTTTAATAACTTGCCCAAAGATATAGATAGAAAGCAGAATCTACCCAGGCATAGTGGCGCCAACCTGTAATCCCAGCTATCTGTGAGGCTGAAGTGGTAAAATCGCTTGAGCTCAGAAATTCAAGAACAGCCTGTGCAAAATATCAATAATGCATCTCTAAGAAATATAAATATGAAAAGCAGAATCTAGATGTGAGGGCTTGTGTTTATAATTTAAATCTGCTACTATTATAACACTCCCTATCACTGATTCATATAAACAAGTACATAGGTATTGTAGTATGTGGAAATGTCCCTTAACATTTAGAATGTGTAAGTTTGTAAATAATTAAATATTTGAGAAGTTGAATGAGTGGTTATTTATATAATCATCTTAAAATGTTTAGAGAGAAATTTAAAGCACCTAAACAGAAGAAAGTAAAACAGCTTATTTAGTGGATGCCAAAATAAAGATATAAAATACCAAAATGAAAACTCTCATGTTTCTCATTCATTAAAAACTTTTCATTGTGTGTTAATTATTCAATAGGAGAAAGCAACATTTCTTTTTAAAAATTTATTGAGGTTCTTTAATACTGTTTTTCATAGTGAAGATGTAACCGGGTTGCGGTATGCAGGGGCTCAGCTCCCTCCCGGTTGATCTCCAAACATGTAACTGGAGAACGGGATGCAGGGGCTCAGTTCACTCCTGTCAATTGCCAAAGATGTAATGGGAGGACGGAAGCAGAGCTGCAGAGGCATCCTAAAGATGCTCCCAGTTTCCCCGATCTGATGTGCCCAGGTCCTTGCCCTTCTCTTGCCCCAGTAATGGGGGAAGGGACCCTGGAGTTGCAGTGAGCTTACCATTAGAATGACTGTCGTGGACCCAGAGAGGTTTGCAGAGAGCGATTTATTAGACAGAGAGAGAAAAAGAGAGGGATAGAGAGCTCCCATGCTGCAGTGGGAGAGGATCCAAGGGAGGAATCTGCACAGGTAAGGGGCAGGGGGATTTAATCCGGGAGTTATTCCCGCCCCATTCATATTCTTGTTCAATGAGAGGAGTTCTTTCAAACTTCCGGGAGTGATTGATCTTTGGCTTTGATACTGGATTGGCTGCTAAGTCCGCAACTAGAAACCCCTCTTCCCAGAGCTTTTCGCAGGCTCTTTAAACAAAGGAGTTCACCTGGAATTTTTACCTAGCCCAGGCAGGAAAATCAGACAAACAACTCTAGGTGCCCGGTGGGGACGTGGATGGAGGCATGGCGCTTCCTGCCTTTGAAACCATGCCCTTTGTTGAGTTGGTTTTCCTTAATACAGTCCCTCAGTTACACTAATTTACATTCCCACCAACAGTCCACAAGAGTTTCAATTTCTCCATATCATTTTATTTTTTTTCTTTCTTCTTCTTTTTAAAAAAAAAAATACTGCATAGTCATTTGAGAGCATAATATAAAAAGCTGATTTTGATTTACATTACCCAATCAGTAAGGATGCTGAACATCTTTCAGGTACTTATTTGGTATATCAATATCCTTCTTAGAGAAATGTCTATTCAAGTCATTTGCCCATTTTTTTTAATGGATTGTCATTTTGATTTTGAGTTGTAAATTTTTTTCATATATCCTAGGTATTAGAAGCTTAAAAGAAATATAATTTATAGACATTTTCTCCCATTCAGTGGGCTTCCTTTTGTGATATCATTTCAGGGACAAAAGTTTTAAATTGTGATAAAATTATATTCATAAAGATTTATTATATGTTTTCTTATAATAATTTTAAACTTTTATTTTAATTGACAAATAATAAATATGTATATGTATGTATGAAATAGGTGTTTTGATACATGTATACATTGTAGAATGGCCAACAGGGTAATTAGCATATCCATCACTTCAAGTGTTTTCCATTTATTTTTTATGAGAACATTTAAAATTTTCCTTTAGCTGTTTTGAAATATTCAAAAAACTATTTTTAACTATAGTTACCTTGATGCACAAGAGAACACCAAAACTTATTCTTATATAATTGTAATTTTGTTCTCATTGGGCAACATCTTCTTTTCTTCATCCACTTTACCCAGCCCACTCAAAGCCTTTCATAGCCACCATTCTACTCTCTACTTCTACAATTTCAACTGTATTAAATTCCACATATAAGTGAGATCATATGGTATTTGTCTCTTTATGTTTGGCTTATTCCACTTAAGTATATTTAAATCAAAGATTAAATGCACTTTAACAGCTTAGCTATCCAATATTAAATGTCAAAAGACCAAACTGAGTGAACACGACAGTCCCTACATAAGAAAAACAAAAACAGCAACAAAACAAAATAAATTTTTAAAAAGTTATAGTATTCAAATAATTTTACATATGAGTCTCAATTTCCTTTCCATAAAATAGGGATAAAAAATGAACTTTTACATAAAAATCTTTGAAAAACATCACTATTATTCAAATAAAATATTTTATATTTTCTGTTTGCTGTTTTTTCTGCATCTTCATGCAATTCTCAATTCTCTCAGGATGTCATTTAATATATAAAATAAAGTTAAGGTGTATTGTTACTAAGTTTATTTAAGATTCTATAGTATTAGAAAAAGCCTGAATCATATATTAATAGAGGATCCTCTGCTTACAGATTTTAAAAATTTCAGCGTACCCAACAAATTCACCTCATTAGGAATAATTGATATTTCATACTCCTCACTCCTCAGTGAGATTTCACTATCAGTCTGTTTTCTAGTGTAGACTTTACTAACTGCATTAGAGTTTTATAAATATCCAAGAAAATATTCAGTAAATCCAGCACCATTTGATTGGTATGGGATATTTTCAGTTCCTCCTATCTGGGAAACCATCCAAAGCTCACACGCAGAGTCATCTGAGAGAAGATATGTTTTGTTTATTTTTTTTCTTATTTGCAATTATTGCACTTCATGTTCACACTGAGTCTTCTAAGGACCATTGTTCTAGAAAATCCTCCAACCCCTGCTCCTTTCTATGTTGCAATATGGTTTGATTCTGTGTTTCCCTACCCAAATCTCATCTTGAATTGTCCTCTCAAAACTTCCACGTGTTGTGGGAGGGACCCAGTGGGAGACAGTATGAATAACGGGGGTGGTTTCCCTCATACTGTTCTCATGGTAGTGAGTAAGTCTCACGGGATCTGATGGTTTTATCAGGGGTTTCCACTTTTGCATCTTCCTCATTTTTCTCCTGCCACTGCCATGTAAGAAGTGCCTTTCACTTCCTGCCATGTTTCTGAGGCTTCCCCAGCCATGTGGAATTGTAAGTCCAGTTAAACATTTTCTCCTTCCCAGTCTTGGGTGTGTCTTTATCAGCAGCATGAAAACGGACTAATACAGTAAATTGGTACTGAGAGTGAGGTGTTGCAGAAAAGATAGCCAAAAATGTGGAAGCGACTTTAGAACTGGGCAACAGGCAGAGATTGGGACGGTTTGGAGGGCTCAGAAGAAGACAGGAATGTGAGAATGTTTGGAACCTCCTAGAGATTTGTTCAATGGCTTTGACAAAAATGCCAATAGTAATATGAACAATAAGATCCAAGCTGAGGTGGTCTTAGATGAAGATGAGGAATCTGTTGGGAACTGAAGCAAAGATGACTCTTGTTATGTTTTAGGAAAGAGATTGGTGGCATTTGTCACTGCCCTAGAGATATGTGGAACTTTGAACTTGAGAGAGATGATTTGGGGTATCTGGTGGAAGAAATTTCTAAGCAGCTGGATTGATAGAATGGTGGAATGGCCTTTTGAAGTCACAGTTACAATGCCAACTATGTGACAATAGTTTGCAGGGCTGGGACAAAGTTCTCCAGAAGGCCGTATATGCTCTGAATCAGCATCCAATATATGGTATTGTTTCTCCCATAGCCAAGATTCATGGATCCAGGAATCAAGGGGTGGAAGTGGAAGTGGCACCACTCACCATCACCCCTAGTGATCCACTAGCAAAATTTTTGCTTCTTGTTCTTATGATATTACATTCTGCTGGCCTAGAGGTCTTACTTCCAGAGGGAGGAACCTGTCACCAGGAGACACAATAATTCTATTCAACTGGAAGTTAAGACTGCCATGTGGACACTTTCTGCTCTGCGTACCTTTAAGTCAACAAGCTAAGAAGGAAGTGACATTTGTTATAGTAAATATAATAATTCTCAAATATTTTGAGCATTAGTATATAAAATATTTCATATTTCTCTAAATTAACGTTACAATCATTGTGGTAGAAGATAAAAATACAGGAGACAAATAAGAAAAAGAAATTATCTTACTCTTCTGGTTATGTGTTACTGCGCAACAAACCACAACACAACTTAGTGACCTACAATAAGAACTACAATAATATTTTGTTCACACATCTGCAATTTGGGAAGAACTGGCAGGACAATTGGTTTCTGCTTTATCTGAAATCAGCTGGGGCAGTATCTCTGGGCCTGTGTGCTCTACTATAACAACATGAATGAAACTAAAGACATTATGTTAAGTAGGCCTGGCACAGAAAGACAGATATGACATGTTCTCATGCATAAGTGGGAGCTAAAAACAATTGGACTCATGGAGATAGACAGTAGCATGATGGTCATCAAAGGGTGGGAAGGGGAGTTGGGAGGGGCAAAAAGAGGAGGTGGTTGGTGGGTGCAAAAATACAGTTAGAAAGAATAATGTTTAGTGTTAAGTAGCACAATATAGCAACTATAGTTCACAATAATTAATGGTATATTTCTAAATGATTCAAAGAGTGGAATTAGAATGGTCCTAACACAAATAAATGATGAATGCTTGAGGTTATATATATCCCAGTTACCCTAGTTTGATCATTACACATTGTATGCCTGTATCAGAACATCACATGAACTATTATGTATCTGTAATAAATAAAATAAAATACATTTAAAAGTTTTAATTACTAACAGTAGTTATAAACAAATATTTAAATCTACAATTTTATTCTAAGTGCATATAAAAGAGAATTTTGAGATCAGAAAGATTAGAAACATAATTTTTGATATACTGAATACCAAGTTATACAGTGTAGGAGAAGGTATTCTTTATTTAATAACTCCAGGAGTCTTCTAGCCTTTAGCTTGTGAATGACTAAACATCCTGTGTCTACTTTCAGCACTTTTCATCCAGTTTCTCAGTGTATTAATTCTTGTCCCTGATAAGTGACAAATTAGCTGTTACAGTACTCTGAAAAAAATATTAATTTTTATTAACTAATATTAACTAGTGAAAAACTTATGATAGTATGTCCCGTCAAAATGAGTGGATTGATTCAGCTTTCTGACTACACTTGTGTAATATATGTATTATTTTTAGGGCCCTGAATAATTGTAACAGTTTAAATGTGGGAAAATGCATATCTATACTACTTATTTTCTTAAGCTTTGGAGTTAATACAAAGCCCTAACACAGTACAATAATGATAGAAGGCTTTCAGAAAACATATGTGGAGAAACTAATTGATTGAGACTCAATTTTAACAACTCTCAGAAGTTTCTTTAGAAATTTACATTTCCTATATATCTTGCAAACAAACAAACAAAAAAATGCCTTATGAAAATCCTGAAGGTTAAATTGTCTTAACTCAGCTCCTTTCAAGTATGAAAAGACTACTCTGTTCAAATATTCATTTTAAACACTTGTTCTATGGATATGAGGTGGAAGGCAGGACTTGACTTTGGAGGCAGGGCTCAGACACTGGACCAAATTGACGACTGCTGAAACTGTCAGGACACAAGCAGCTTTCCACAAGACATGCCCACCAGTCCTTTTTATTATCACCATGGTAATGGCATATTAATTTACCATTGATGTGGCAACACCTGGGAGTTCCATGGCAAGGACCCCACAACCCAGAAGTTACTGCCCTTTACCTAGACATTTCTGCATATACTATCCCTTAATCTGCATGTAATTAAAAGTAGGTATAAATATGACTGCAGAACTTCCCTGAGTTGCTACTCTCAGCACACTGCCTATGGGGTAGCCTTGTTCTGCAGGAGCAGTCATGGAGCTGTAACACCCCCAGAGCTGGAATACAGCCACTTTAATAAAGCTGTTTTCTTCTATCACCAGCTCACCCTTGAATTCTTTCCTGGGTGAAGCAAAGAACCCTCTGAGACTAAGCCCCACTTTGGAGTTTGCCTACCCTGCAACAAATACACAAGCCAAAAATTTCACTTAGCTTTTTATAGTTTAATACACTTTAAAAATATATTTCATGCAATTGCATTAATTTTTGCATGTTTTCTACATCATGATTTTGACAAAGTTAGGGAAAGAAGTTTGAATTTATTTTGAATAACTTCATAGTTTTAATACATCTTTAAGCAACTACTGTTGAAATTGTAGATATTTTAAAAAATGAAACCAATTAAATTATTTTTTTATTTTTTTCCAATTAAATTATTTTAACTATTTAAGAAATTTAAATAATTATATTGCTGAATTAAAACATTTTATAAGCACATGAACTAAATGAATAATACATATAATTTTCTAAAACTATTATAGTATATAATGTATAAAAATGGGAGTCACTTTTATATCTAAGTATATCTTATTTCCTCAAAACTTGAAGGGTGTTTTTAAATGTCAAGAATTTAAGAGATTGAGCCTCTTCGTAAGCATGCATGGAAGTCAGGCATAGCATAAGCACAGCAGGGCAAAAACAATTAGTTCCATATAATCATCTCCATCTGCTACATGTAAATCACCAGTTTCCTGATCATACACCCAGTGAAAACTAAATGAGGTGCAGAATGCCCAGTAACTGATCTTGAGGGATGAATTGGTAGGGGAAATGAAAACAGCTGGAGACCATTCATATTAATGCTGGTATCCATTGTTTCTGCTTGAGTGATTACAAAACAAAGTACTAAACTATTTTACACCTCTTTATTAACTAATCTAATTGTAAGTCATGTTTCTAGCAGAATGTCCTATTAGTAGAGTTTTTAAAATAGTTTATTTGGGAAAGATGCTTTCCCTAATTATTTTGAGGGTTTTTTTTTTCTCAGAAGACCTTTGCATTTTCCTCTTAAATAATTGGAATGTTTAATATACAAGAAAGTAAATATTTATTATAAGCAGTATTTTATTTCTGAATGTTATTTAAACAGTTTCCATAAATTGTTAATAACTTATTTTTATAATTTCTTTCTAAAATTACAAACCATAAATAACGAATAATATGTTGTAAGGGAGCTGGCTGATGGAAAGATATGGCATAATAATTGTAAATGAAAAATAGAAACCCACTAACTGAATGGACCCCCTTGTGGTCAAGGAGACCCCAGAAAAAGCTTAAAACTGGGCTCCTAGCCATGATGGGATGAGAGGTCAGACATGCCTCAACTGATCAGCAATAATATTAAAATAGAGATCATATGACTGACAGAATTGACTATAGCAATAAGATACCAAATTATAAACAGGACATAAGACCATGCCAGGTCAGGGTTACGGCATGCTCCCCTACACTTAAAGAATAAACTATGTTCTAACTGAAAAAAGTGTTTATTTCCCTCTAGCAGCTAAACAAGCACTGTCCTCAAGATCAACAATACTAAAGCATTCACAACTGATCTAGCTCATAGACACTGGCTTAACTGAACCTCTGTTCCACTAGCCATAAATAACTTGACTAATTGATAGACTAATTCACATTAATTTCAAAGGGAGGAAAGTTTTTAATGTGTTTCCTATTATTTAGTTAAGAGGCCTAATCCAGAATATCATTCACAAAAAATTTTACCTTTGTTATGTCTATATTTAGTGCTAAAATGTTAAAACCATGCTATTTTTTTTTTCAAGTTGCAATCGTTATATATTTTCACTTGTGAATTTTATTTTCATTGTAGAGACAATGATTTTTTAAAAATATTTCAATTGTTTTGTAGGCCGTTTAATAATATATGTGGACTCTTGTAGACTCTTTAAATTCCTCCTAAAATAAAAGACACATTTTTAAAAGTGATATTGTAAACAGTGGGTATAAATTTTTTTTTTGGATGGGACAGTGATTTTCTGGGAGCCTAGAACTAATATTCACATTGTGACTTAATGAATAGGCCTTCAGTCAAAGCTTACACCATTTGATCCAAACAGACTAGATTTATCTGATATTAAATAAGTGATTTTTCCTATTGGTCAAGTTTAGTCCAATTAATTAATGTAAATATGAGGTTTCTAATTATTATAACATGTATCTGTCTTTACAAGTGTTAGTAGTAGTTTTGATTAAAATTTGCTTTATTACACTGATGTTGATAATTGATCATTTGAGATAAATAGTAGCAGATTTTTATGTTAGCCTAGAATTTTCTAAACTGTTGTATTAATATGAAATTACTTTACAGTTTGAAATAGTACAGATATTAATCAGATCATTCAAAGACCTAAGTGGAAGTTTTATGATTGTTACTTAACTGATAAAGGTAGTTGGGAAAGACACTATTTATAATGATTACCCAGTATGTGTGTGGCTCATAATGCTGAGTTTTCACACTGGGCAAGTTTAAAATTAATTGTTGACTTAATCATTAGGTGCAGCTTTCAAACTTCAATGCTGCTTTCCAGTTCATATTTTCAAATTCTATTCTTAATAGCAAACATAAAGTAATAATAAACACTATTTGTCATTGCCCTGAATACCAAATGGCTTCTGGTCCTAAGACTAATATAAAAGTAACATCAATTAAATAATTTTCAACCTTTTATATTTATTATATGGCCTACGTTATAAAAAGTTTATGGTAGTAACATGTCATAGAATATTTGACTAAAACTTGTTTTAAGCTCATAATCAATAGAACTTAAAGGAAATATTTGAGGAAACATAAAATGTTTGAACTAGTATATGAATATATTATTTTGTACTGCTAAGAAAATAACCCATGGTACAAATTTGAAATGTGAAGATGATTTTATCAAATCTAAGTAGTAAATAATAAACTATCAAGGCAATGCAGAATGTTGCCTAAAACCAAGAGCTTCTCTAAATTCCTAAAGTTGTTTACTTAGATTCAATTTCCTTTCTATTCCTTACAATTTACCTAATCATATTTGAAGATGCTTACATTTTTTAACTAAAATAGCAATAGAAACTCTCCATGACAATATTATCATTTTATTTATTAGTCCTACTTTTACTTTAGTCATCAAATGCACTAATAAAAAGATTTGCCTTCCAAGCATATGAATTTCTTCTACTTTGAAAAGTTGTCTAATAACTCTTTAGAGGGAAGTTGTTATTAACTGAATTATGTACCTTCAAAATTCATATGTTGAACCCCTAATCTTAAATGTGACTATATTTGAATATAAGGCCTTCAAAATGATAATTAAGGCTAACCGAGGTAATAAGAACAGGGCACAAACTAACAGGACCCACATCCTTACTAGAGGAAGAGACACACATCAGAGATCTCAATGTCTTCACATGTCTAAAGAGAAGAGAGCCCTGTGAGAACAAAGCAAGAAGGTTGCCATCTAGAAGCCAGAAAGATGTGTATCACCAGAAACAAACCATGCCTTGCACCCTAATTTGTACTTCAGTCTCCAGAGCTGTGAAAAAAATAAAATTTTGTTATTTAAGTTGTACAGTCTATGGCACTGTGTTATGGCAGCCTGAGCTGAATAATTCAGAGGGTGTCTATGAATGAGTAGGTGTTTATAAATTTCTAGGCAAAATACTTGATATATAAGATCAATGAATATCTATTGCATGACTGGTCCTAGAAGTTAACCTATCAAATTATATTGTGTGATGAAATGTACAAACTTTATTGCATGTCATCATACTAAAGCTTTACAAATGTATTTTCATAAAGAAAATGAGGTACATGAAGTACTAGTAAGAGCAATCAGAAAACAGAACAAAAACAAAAATAAAAAGCATTCAAATTTTTTTAAAAAAGTAAAATTATCAGTTTGCAACTGACATGATCCTACATGTAGAAAACCATAAACATTCTATACACACACACTCCACACACACACACACACACACACACACACACACACATAAATGCTGCTAGACTTAATAAATAAAGTAGTGATGTATTAGTTCGTTCTCACAATGCTATAAAGAATTGCCTGAGACTGGGTAATATAAAGGAAAGAGGTTTAATTGACTCATAGTTTCACATAGTTGGGGAGGCCTCAGGAACATGCAATCAGTTGGAAAGTAAAGGGGAAGTAGGGATCTCCTTCACAAGACGGCAGTAGAAAAAGGAGAGAAAACCACCACCTATAAAGATCCACCATCAGATCTTGTAGGAACTCACTCACTATCACAAGAACAGCTTGGGAGAAAGCAAATAGCCCCATGATCAATCACCTCCCATCAGGTCCCTCCCTCAATATGTAGGGATACAGTTCAGATGGCCAAAAGAAAGGGGCTACAGACCCCCTGAAGTTGAAAATCCAGGGGGCAGTCACAAAATCTTAAAGCTCCAAAATAATCTCCTTTCACTCCATGTCTCATATACAGGGTATTCTGACACAAAAGATGGGCTCCTAAGACCTTGGGCAGCTCTACCCTTTGACTTTGCAGGGTTCAATCATCATGGCTGCTCTCATAGGCTGGAGCTGAGTGCTTGCAGTTTTTCCAGGCACATGGTGCAAGCTGTTGGTGGATCACTGTTCTGGGATCTGGAGGATGGTGGTCCTCTTCTCACAGCTCCACCAGGCAGTGCCCAGTGGGGACTCTGTGTGAGGGCTCCAACCCCACATTTCCCTTCTGCATTGCCCTAGCAGAGGTTCTCCATGAGGGCCCCACCCCTGCACAGAACTCTGCCTGGGCATCCAGGTATTTACATACATCCTCTAAAATCTAGACAGAGGTTCACAAGCTCAACCCCTCTTCTGCACACCTTCAGGCCCAACACCATGTAGAAGATACAAGACTTAGGACTTGCACTCTCTGAAACAATGGCCCAAGCTGTACCTAGGCCCCCTTTAGCCACAGCTGGAGCTGGAGTGGCTGTGATGCATGACAACAAGTTCCAAGCTTTTGCAGAGCAGTGGGGCACTGGCCTCAGTCCATGAAATCATTTATGCCTCTTAGGTCTCCAGGCCTGTGATTGGAGGGATTGCCTTGAAGAGCTCTGAAATTCCCTCGAGACATTTTTCCTCATGGTCTTGGTTATTAACATTCGGCTCCTCATTACTTATGCAAACTCCTGCAGCTGGCTTGAATTTCTCCCCAGAAAATGTTTTGTTTTGTTTTGTTTTTCTTTTCTATCACATGGTCAGGGTGGAAATTTTCCGAACTTTTATGTTCTGCTTTCTTTTTAAACATAAGTTCCAATTTCAAATCATTTGTCTCAAGTTCAGAGTTCCACAGATATCTAGAACAGGGGCAAAACACTGCCAGTCTCTTTACTAAATCAGAGCCAAGAGTGACCTTTGTTCTAGTTCCCAGTGATTTTCTCATCTCTAGCTGAGACCACCTCAGCCTGGACTTCATTGTCCATATTACTATCAGCATTTTGGTGAGCCATTCAACAAGTCTCTAGGAAGTTCCAAACTTTCCTATATCTTCCTGTCTTTTTGTGAGCCCACTGTACTACTCCAACCTTTGTCAGTTACCGAGTTCCAAAGTCACTTCCACATTTGTAACTTATAGCAGTACCCCACTCTACTGGTACCAATTCTGTGTGTTAGTCCATTCCCACAATACTATAAAGAATGCCTGAGACTTTACTTATAAAAGAAAGAGCTTTCATTAACTTAAAGTTCTATGTGCTGGGGAGGCCTCAGAAAACTTACAATCATGGTGGAAGGTTAATGGGAACAGGTACATTCTTCACAAGGTGACAGGAGGAGAGAGAGAAGAAATTATGACTCAGAAACCCATTAGATCTTGTGAGAACTCACTCATTCACTATCATGAGAACAGCACGGGGGAAACTGACCCCATGACCCAATCATCTCCCACCAGGTCCCTCCTTTTACATGCAGCAATTATAGTTCAGATGAGATTAGGGGTGGGGGCACAGAGACAAACCATATCAAACAGCTTACAAAATCAATAAATAAAAGTCAGTTTTATTTATATAAAATTAAGACCAATAACAATCTTTTTTTAAAAAAAGGAAATCAGAAAAAGTTAATTGACAATAGCATTAAAAAGAATAACATTTTAGAGTAAATTTAACCGAAGAGGTAAAAGATGTATGCATTGAAAACTATAAAATACTGATAAAAAAATTGAAGACATAAATAAATAGCAAGATATCCTGCCTATGTCTGTGCTTTGGAAGAAGTAATTTTGCTAATGGTCCATGCTACCTAAAGTGATTATATAAAGCTTCAATGCAATCGCTATCAAAATTTTCACAGAAACTAAAAAGAAAAAGCAATTCTAAAATTTGTAAGGCACTAAAAAAGACCAAAAGTAACCAAAGAAATCATGAGAGATAAAAAATAAAGTTGGAGGCATCACAATACCTCATATACTGACTTCAACATATACTTTAAAGCTACAGTAACCAAATCAGCATTTTATTGACATGAAAATGGACACATAGAACAAGGGGACAGCATAAAGAACAAGGAAATAAATCCACACACTTATAGCCTATCGATTTTCAACAAAAAGAAGGAAATAAATCCACACACTTATAGCCTA
Organism: Ateles fusciceps; assembly: GCA_036589455.1. NCBI lineage: Eukaryota > Metazoa > Chordata > Mammalia > Primates > Atelidae > Ateles > Ateles fusciceps. The sequence continues at coordinate 3,080,445 of JAZHEH010003445.1, forward strand.
TTGATTTCATTGGGAAATAAATAGTCTCCAATAAATGGTGCTGGGAAAACTAAATATCCATGTGCAAAAGAATAAAACTAAATCCCTATATCTCACCATATTAAAAAATCAACTCCAAATAGATTACAGACTTAAATAGAAGACCCAAAACTATAAAACAAATAGAAAAGATCATAGAGGAAACACTTCATGACATTTATCTGGGCAATGACTTTTTTTGATAAGAAGTCAAAAGCACAGGCAATAAAACAAACAAACAAAAAAGATAAATAAGATTACTTCAAACTAAAAAACTTCCACATATCAAAAGAAACAATGATCAGGGTAAAATATTTTATTTCTCTAGAACAAAATAAAATATTTGAAAACTATACATCTAATGACAAGGGATTCATAATATCCAGAACATATAAGGAACTCAAACAATTCAATAGCAAAACAATTCAATTAGAAAGGGGCAAAAGACCCTGAATAGGCATTTTTCAAAAGAAGACATAGAAATGACTGATAGGTTACCTGAAAAAATGCTAAAAAAATCACTAATCATAAGGGAAATCCATATTAAACTCATGATGACTATCACTTCATCCCAATTAAAATGGCTGTTATAAAAAAGATAAAAAAATAACAAATGTTGACATGCCTGTGGAGAAATGGGAAATCTTGTACACTCTTGGTGGGAATGTAAATTAGTATAGTCATTACATAAACCATGTGGAGGTTTCTCAAATTATAAAAAATCAAACTATCAGATTATTTAGCAATCTCACTACTGGATATTTATCAAAAGGTAAGAAAATTAGTATATCATAGGGATATCTGCATTATCATGTTTATTTCAGAACTATTCACAATGGACAAGCTATGGAATCAACCTATACATCTATAGATGGATGGGGTATACAAATATTGTGGTATACATATGGAAACGATGAAATATTACACAGCCGTTAAAGAGAAACGATTCCTGCTATTTGGGACAATATGGATGAATCAAGAATACATTAATCTAAGTGGAATAAGCAAGTTGCAGAAAGAAAAAATACTGCATGACCTCCCTTATATGTGGAATCTAAAAACCATGAATACACAGAAATGGAAAGTATAATGGTGGTTACCAGGGGCAGAGAGGAGAAAAATACAGATGAAAGGGCACAAACTTTTAGTTATTTAGGATAAATAAGTCTAACAATTTAATGTACAGAATTAGGACTATGTTTAATAATATCATATTATAGAATGGAAATGTGCTAAGAGATCAGATTTTAAGTGCCCTTACACCCCCCACAACACACACACAAACACACACACACACACACACACACACACACACAGGGTAACTGTCGCAACAGGAATTTTAACCTGCTTGACTATGATAAGCATTTTACTATGCATATGTACATCAAAACATTGTGTGGTATACCCTCAATATATATAATAAAAATACAAATAAATAAATAGGCATATAAATGAATAAAGGGAGGAAGAGCGAGGGAGAAGTGTGAATGTCAGAGAATGAGATAAATAGACAATAGCAGCATCAGAGAGATGCTACATTGCTAGCTTTGAAAAGGGAGGAAGTAGGCATGAAGCCAGTGAATGCAAACAGCCTTCAGAACCTAGAAAATACCATAAATTAGAGTCTCCCCTGCAGCCATCAGAAAGGAATGCAGCCCTGCTGGCAACCTTAACATTGATTTTACCTCAAGAGACCAGTGCTGGATCTCTGACATACAAAACCACAAGGTAGTAAATCTATGTTTTTGAACCATTAAAACAAAAACAAAAAAACAAAAAGATAAGAAAGATAGAGTAATGCAAAATATTGTACAAAGCTGAACAGGACTGATGGTATATTTATAAAACACATAGTTCAAAAAAAGTAGCATGAGTATAAAAGTGATGTTAAGAACAAGTGCAATAGAAAATTTTGAGGAAATATGAGTAATTGTGTGTTATTTTGAATTGTTTATATAAGTATGATGTAAATACTTTCTTCATAGTATTTACCATTAGACCTAGAAAACTAGGCTAAAATGATTATTCTTTGCTCAACCGATACAACAAATATCTGTCTTATATTTAACTGGAAACCATTAAAATAGACTTTCACATTCAACTTGAATTTGTAATATATCAATCTCAAGTCAATGTTGAAAATGATTTTATTATCTTACAGGAAAATATCAGATAAATCACCAGGCAAGTCAAATAGGAAATGTTTTCATTATAGGATATGGTCCAAAAATTGAAATTTGTAATGGATTAGTTAGATTTTTTTCTAAGTTAATATGAAATAAACATAATATGAATGATAGTACTGTGATATAAAGTAGTATAGTTTAGAGGGTCCAGAAAATGACTACCTAGAAAAAATTTTGCCATTAAAAATACAAGTAAGCTATTTAAAACATGGGAGTCTATTTTTTCCTCTTGTATTCATAGGAATAGAACTGAACAAGGACAATTATTTTAAAGCCTTTTTGATATTCTAAAGTTATACCATGATAATATTTGACAAATAATCAGTTGAAGTTATTTAATCTGTATGTACAGATTTGCTCCTCCTAATTAGACTTGTTAAATCACATAAATTTGGGGCAACTTCAAATTTAGAAATTTAATTGTCAAAGTAAACCCTGAGAAAATATATTTTAGTTATACAAGATATTGAAATATGTATGCTCATTTGGTTAAAACATATTTTTATATTTTGAGCACTATCTATAGAATGTGTGAGGATCTTTTTTTTTTTTAACTTCATTTTGTCCACTGTGGAATTCTACTTACTTATTTTATTCTAATTTTTTTTAACAATTTCAATATCAAGTTTATTTTGAATATAAAATTGATTAATCTCGTTTGCTGTTAATGAACTTTTGTGCTGTTTTTTTTGTTTCCAGCTATTTAAAATAAATAATGTGCTATGAACATTCTTGCACATGTCTTTGGTGCTAATATTATTTTTGTGGAATTCTATTTAAAGCCAGTGTGATCTTTATGTTCAGATCAGCCCTGCAGGGCTGTTGAAGAAATGAATAATGAGCCCAGTGGGACCCGACTAACTATGTCTCAGTTTGTCCTGCTGAAATTAACTGAAAAATGGGGAATTTGCAATAAAATTCTATGACTTTGGGGTGTTGGTCTTTATTGGTAAGAACTGACAAGCATGAAATACCTAATATACTATTAAAGATGTGAACTGAAGTTTTTTGGTAACAGCTTTATTTAGAAGACTTTTTATATGATTTTACACATTGTGAAATACTATGTAAGTAAAGAAAAGGTGAATAAATTCTTTCAGCATAGTATCACAATGCCAAGACTTATTTCTATAACTATAATTTGGTGAAAACCCATAGCCTATACATTCACTATTGCAAACATCTGGATTAAAATTGAAAATGTGAACCATAACCCATACTATGCCTATATTCCAGATGCTTTCTGTCACATACAGAAAAATGAAAAACTGTGCATATTTGATGAAAACTTCATTTTTAACTAACTGATTTAGGGTTGTTCAGCTTTTAATACATGTTAATAGATACAAATGTTATCATTTTACCATCTTTGATTCAATATTAAGTTTTTTGTATTATATAACTTGATATTTTTAAATGACAATGTTATCAACTCATAGAACACAAATTAAATGTCTAGACGTAGAGGATTATAGAAGGAAACAGAAAAAAATTCAACACTGATCAGAAAATATTTTAACATGAACAGGGAGAAAGATGTCTGCTCATTCACAAGCAAATTCCTTTCAACTAGTTTTCAACACATGTAAATATATAGATATGCTTTCTTATTAGCATGTTTTTATTTTTGAAATATGTGACATTTTAAAAATAGAAAGAATTTAGAGAATAACATATTGTTAATAGAACAGAAAACTATTAATTTTTAGGGTATATTACACCAAAATAACAACATTACAAAGTAAGAAATAAATAACAAACCCAGAAAAGTATAATAAAGATAAGTCCCACTAGGGTAATTTGACATTTAAAATTTTTCATGAGTGGTCATTGTTTTAAAAGAAATCTACCTTAGTAAACTGTGTATATGTGTGCCTTAGAAAATCTGGTAGAATTATAAAAAACATAGCAATTTTATGTTTAGATAATAGCTTCCAACCCTTTATTCATATAACAGGAAACATTTGTTGTGACCTGCATTTTCATAGTATCTGCTAAATGTATGCATTTTTTCTGCTTTTAACGTAAGTGGAGCTTCCTTTTGAAGATAAAATTATGTTATAAATTGTTTTCTGTAGCACATTATTCTTCTCCTACCTTTTTATTTTAACCTTATTAGTTTATTTATGTAATAACTGTAGCTCTACTCTCATTTATTTCAATTTTTACATGTACATTTTACATATTTTATAGTTTTATTATGGAAAAATTTTCTGATAAAGTGCATAATTCTATATAAATCTGAAAACAGATTATTTCAAGCAATAAAGGTAGAGAATATAAGTGTATAGAAAACTGCTCATGAAAGTAAGATTAAGGCAATGTTGTATGTTTAGAGATAAGTTATAAATTATACTTATCTGCTAAGTTCTGACTAATACCTGAGAAGGTCTAAAGAAAACACTCAAAGCCCTAAACAATGAAAAGTTATATTACTCCACTAGTGTCACATGTGTAGTTGAAAGTAATGCAAAATTTTAAAATAGGTATAGGAAATACTGAAAGAAGAAAAGGTGTGACTTATGATGATGAATAATCCATTGGTTTATATTTAATTATTGGTGATCTATGCATGTGCTTAATTACTTATTGACTAATTTGAACTTTGAATATCATGTGAAAAAAACTATTTAGCAAATGTATAATAGAATCATATTTATCAGGTTTAATAGTTTTCCTTTACTTCTACTAAAATCTCTTTGCCTTCCCTGCAAATTGTGATATTCCTTTTGTAAAACCAGTAACCACAACAAATTAGCTGGAGTTTCATGTTCCTTAATGCCATGTAATTTTAATTGATAAATACTAATTTGAATAATCTTCATTGTAGATAAAATGAGTACTTAGCAAGAGTATCTACAAAATGTTTAAATGGTCCTTTGTAAAACACTTTCTTGCTTAACAAGCACATTTATATTTTCATTACCTATGGATAAGTAAGAAGTCATATGATGTTTTTCATTATAAATATTAAAAGATGGAGGAAAGTAGAATGTTTTTGTATTAGCAGAGTAAGGATCTCCATGAGTAAAAGCTTCCTGAGGCCTCACTAGAAGCAGAGGCTGCCATGTTTCCTGTACAGCCTGCAGAACTGTGAGCCAATTAAACCTCATTACTTAATAATTTACCCAGTCTCAGGTTATTTCTTTATAGCAGTGTGAGAAATGAACTAACACACAGAATTGGTATCGGGAGTAGGATATTGCTATAAAGATAACTGAAAATGTGGAAGCAGATATGAAACTGGGTAACGGGCAAATTGGAACAGTTTGGGGGTCCCCCGAATAAGACAGGATGATGAGGGAAAGTTTGGAACTTCCTAGAGACTTGTTGAATGGTTTTGACCAAAATGCTGATAGTCATATGGACAGTCAAGTTCAGGCTGAAGTGGTCTCAGATGGAAATGAGGAACTTATTGAGAAGTGGAGAAAAGGTCACTTTTGTTATGCTTTAGGAAAGAGCCTGTCTGTATTATGCCCCTGCTCTAGGGACCTGTGGACGTTTGAACTTGAGAGTGATGATTTAGGCTATTGGGTGGAAGAAATTTCTAAGCAGTAAAGCATTCAAAAAGTGGCCTGACTGCTTCTAAAAACCTATACTCCTATGTGTGAACAATGCAATGGCACAAACCTGGAACTTGTATTTAAAAGGGAAGCAGAGTGTAAAAGTATGGAAAATTTGCAGCCTGGCCATGCAGTAGAAAAGAAAAGCCTATTTTCTTGGGAAGATCTCAAGCAAATGGCAGATATTTGCATAAGTAAAAAGGAGTCAAGTGCTGATAGCCAAGACAATGGGGAAAGGCCTCTAAGGCAATTCAGAGACCTTTATGTAGTCCCTCTCATCACAGGCCTAGGAGTATAAAATGGTTTTCATGGGCCAGGCCCAGAGCACATTTGCCCTACACAGCCTCAGGACACTGGTCTCTGCATTCCAGCCATTACAGCTCCAGCTGTGGTTCAACAGGACCCAGGCACAGCAAAAGCTACTGCTTCAGAGAATGCAAATTGTAAGCTTTGATCATTTCCACATGGTATTAAGACTGCAAGTATACAGAGTGCAAAAGCTGAGGCTTGGGACTCTCTGCCTGGATTTCTGAGGATATATGGAATAGCCTGAATGTCCAGGGAGAAGCCTCTTTTAGGGGCAGAGCCATTATGGAGAACCTTTACTAGGACATTGTAGAAGGGAAATATGGGGCTGGAGTCACCAAAAGTCCCTGCTGGGTACTGCCTAGTGGAGCTGTGAGAAAAAGGTCATACCATACTCTAGATCCCAGAATGGTAGATATAATTACAGCTTGCACCCATCACCTGAAAAAGCTACAGGCACTCAAATCAGCCATTGAGAGAAGCTTCTGGGGACTAAACTCTGCAAAATCATGGTAATAGAGCTGCCCAAGGCCCTGGGAGCTCACCCCTTGCACCAGTATGCCCTGAATGTGAGACATGAAGTCAAAGGAGATTATTTTGGAGCTTTAAGATTTAATGACAGCCTGCTGTCTTCCCTTTATTTTGGTCAATTCTCACTTTTGGAATGAGAGTATTGATAGTGCCACCATTATCTTTTGGGAGTAGCTAACTTGTTTTTTATTTTACAGGCTCAGAAGCAGAAGGAAATAGCCTTGTCTCAGATGAGACTTTGGAGTTTAGACTTTTGAGTTAATGCTGGAGAGAGTTAAGACTTTGGGAGATTGTTGGGAAGTCCTGATTGTATTTTGCAGTGTGAGAAGGACATGAGATTTGGGATGGGGCAAGAGTGGAATGATATGGTTTGGATTTGTGTTCCCATCCAAACCTCATCTCAAATTGTAATCTCCCATGTTGGAGGTGTGGGCTGGTGAGAGCTGATTGGATCTTGGGGGTGGCTTCTCATGGTTTAACACCATATCCCTTGGTGCTATCATGGCAATAATGAGTCCTTGTGAGATCCAGTCATTTAAACGTGTGTGGCACCTTCCGCCTCTCTCTCACATGGCAAAATAGATGGAAGTGCAAAAGGGCCTAAGTAGTTCCCCAGAACCCTTCTACAGGGGTACTAATCTCAGAATTATGTCTTCATGATTTGATCATGTGTTGTGATATAATCTGTTGTCCAGGAGAAATGATAAGGCAGATCCCGAGGATGGTGAATGTTGTCTTCAAAAGTAAAGACCTCTGCATTATTTTTAAGCATGAGAAGAGAGAGTATTTCTAAACTCTAATAGGAAGGAGTAGATCTGAGGGTACAGAGGGATTAGTGGAGTATCAGAATTCAAAATTTCCAAAAGAATCAACCCAAATGCTAAATCTCACGGTCTCCCCTCTTTCTCAATTATAGCACTGATCTTGCTGTAGCAGATTTGTCAGAGTTGAAAAAGCAACCTCTTTTGGAGTTCTACTCATCTTATAATTAAGTCCGGGGCTGTCTCTCTGCTGCTTTGTCCTCTTCTGACAAAAAATGACCCTCTATTGTCATAGAGGCTAGCTGGCTTTCTCTCATTAATTTCAGTTGGTGATTAGTTATCCTTACATATTTATTCTTCTTCTGGCGAAAATTTAACAATTAAACCAGTTTAGTATAAAAGGAACTATAAATATAGCACCTGCCATAACAACAACTGCAATCCTACCCAGATTATTTGTTACCCAGAGGCAAAGCTGCATTTTAGAGCCAGCTCCCTATGATGGCATTCCTAGAATGACCTCAGTACCAACTGTCATAGGTTGAGTTCCTGAGGAAACAAAATATAAAGAGAGATTATATTCAGGAAGTTTATTGGAGGAAAAGTCTCAGGACTTACACTTCTGAAGAAGTGAGAACAGTAGGATGAGTAGAAGGAGAAGTTGAACGGCAATGCAGTTGTAACAGAGGCTGTAGCAGAACCTGTGGGAAGTCCTCTAGCTTGTCTGGCTATTCAAAATTATTCTGAGCTGATGCAAGAGGGCTAGGTTATTGTTATTGGACCCAGGCTGCCCTCAAAGGCAATTCACCTGCAAACTGTCCTAAGCCAACATTCCAAGCAACTGGGAAAATGATGTGGCATCAAGGCAGCCTACCATGACACTCCCTTTTAAGTAAAATGTGCCTCTAATACTTTTAAATGAATTCTATAACTTATCTTAATCTTCTCATCTCTAGACCCCAAATTCAAGTCTTTTTTTTAAGAAAGAAAAAGAAAGAAAGAGAGAAAGAAGGAAAAAAGAGAATGAAAGAAATGGAAAAAGGAGAAGAAAAAGAGGGAGAGAGAACGGGAATCTTGCTCTATTGCCTAGGCTAGAATGCAATCTAAAAATGAGTATTGAAAAGCTCTTTTATACTAGTAATTGTGTTATACAATGGAGACAGGAAGGAATAAGGGAGGCAAATAACAAACAAACAGCCAACCAATATTTCATTTAAACCTATGAAATGCTATGCAATTGCTGGGGAGTGATTTACTTCCAAACATGTGGTCACTTTTAGAATAGATGTGATGTGTTACTGAAGAAAGTGTATGTTTTGTGGATTTGGAGTAGAGAGTTCTGTAAATGTTTATTAAGTTTACTTGTTCGAGGTCTAAGTTTAAGTCCTGGGTATCCTTGTTAACCTTCTGTCTCATTGATCTGTCCAATATTGACAATGTAGTGTTAAAGTCTCCCACTATTATTGTGTGGGAGTCCAAGTCTCTTTGTAAGTCACCAAGAAGTTGCCCTATGTATCTGGGTGCTCCTGTATTGGGTACACATAGACTGAGGATAGTTAGCTCTTCATGTTACATTGATCCCTCTACCATTATACAATGTCCTTCTTATCTCTTTTCGTTTCTGTTACTTTAAAGTATATTTTATCAGAGATGAGAATTGCAACTCCTGCTTCTTTGTTTGTTTGTTTGTTTGTTTTGCTCTCCATTTGGTTGGCAAATCTTCCTCCGTCCCTTTATTTTGAGTCTCTGTATATCCTTGCATGTGAGGTGGGTCTGGATGCAGCTTACCGATGGGTTTCTTGGAATGGCTGATATTGGTTGTTCCTTTCTGTATATAGTGCTTCTTTCAGAAGCTCTTGTAAAGCAGGCCTGGTGGTAATGAAATCTCTGAGTACTTGCTTGTTCGTAAAAAGATTTATTTTTCCTTCACTTATGAAACTTAGTTTGGCTGGATATGAAATTCTGGGTTGAAAGTTCTTTTCTTTAAGGATGTTGAATATTGGCCCCCACTCTCTTCTGGCTTGTAGGGTTTCTGCTGAGAGACCTGCTGTGAGTCTGACAGGCTTCCCCTTGTGGGTAACCTGACCTTTCTCTCTGGCTGCCCTTAGTATTTTCTCCTTCATTTCAACCCTGGTGAATCTAATGATTATATGCCTTGGGGTTGCTCTTTTTGAGGAATATCTTTGTGGTGTTCTCTGTATTACCTGGAGTTGGATATTGTCTTGCCTTGTTAGGTTGGGAAAGTTTTCCTGCATAATATCCTGAAGAATATTTTCCAGCTTGGATTCATTCCCTTCATCACATTCAGGTACACCTATCAAACATAGATTAGGTCTTTTCACATAGTCCCATATTTCTTGGAGACTTTGCTCATTCCTTTTTACCCTTTTTTCTCTAATCTTGTCTTCTCATTTTATTTCATTAAGTTGGTCTTCGACCTCTGAAATCCTTTCTTCTGCTTGATCAATTCGACTGTTAAAACTTGTGCATACTTCACGAAGTTCTCGTATTGTGTTTTTCAGCTCCATTAATTCACTTATATTCCTCTTTAAATTATCTATTCTCGTTAGCATTTTGTCAAACCTTTTTTCAAGGTTCTTAGTTTCTTTGCATTGAGTTAGAATATGTTCTTTTAGCTCACAGAGTTTCTTATTATCCACCTTCTGAAGCCTGATTCTATCAATTCCTCACATTCATTCTCCATCAGGCCTTGTTCCCTTGGTGATGAGGAACTGCAATCCTCTGTAGGAGGAGAGGCATTCTGATTTCGGGTGTTTTCAGCCTTTTTGCTCTGGTTTCTTCCCATGTTTGTGGATTTATCCACCTGTCGTCTGTGTAATTGCTGACTTTCAGATTAGGTCTCTGAGTGGACGTCCAGCTTGTTGGTGGTAAAGTTTTTTCTGTTTTTTAGTTTTACTTCGGCGGACGCCCCTCCCCTACAGAGCTGGACATTCCTGGCTTCAGCTGTACTTGCTGTGAAACTCTCAAGCCTCAGCAGTTCCAATTGCTGTTTTTTGTTTTGTTTTGTTTTGTTTTTGTGGGGGAGGGGGGGACCAGCCTTCCCCTGTAGCGACCCACTATGCTGGCTGAAACAGCGGTTTTAAGATTCATGGCACTTTTCTGCCCGGGAATCTCCCGGTCTGGTTACCCGCTTCAGTCCATTTTCATTCAGCTGAATGGGAGACTCTGCCTTCCCAGAGCTCCAACGCCAACTAAAAGGGCCACGTCAGCCAAAAGAGTCATGCTGGTGACTCGTGGGGCTCCTCCACCGGGAATCTCCTGGTCCATGGGCAATAAAAATCGTCTGAAAATGTGGCATCCACTCACTCTCTGCACTTTCAGTGGGAGCTACAATCCTGAGCTGCTGCTAATCGGCCATCTTGGATCTCTCTCCAAATCCAAGTCTTTATTAACTATATTATAAGGAATAAGAAACCATTTGATATTACCATTCAGGTAAGAAACTATTTTCTATTTTGGTTCATTCACCACAGAGTTTTAAAGACAGTATATACCAAAAACTAATTTTTATTCTGTTAAAAAAGCTTACAAATATTTTAACTCCCTATGACATTCCAGTCCATAAAATTTTTCGCCATCTTTTGTGCTCTCTGACAAATAGCACTCTTTGCTCGGAGTCTTCCCTAAATGACTTACAGTCATCTATTTTTCTCTGATATTCCACAGCATGTGTCTCCCATGACTCTTATTCTGTTGAATTATACTTTATAGGTTGTGTAAAAAGTACATGTTTACTACTTTTAAAAAAGTAGGCAATGCAGAAAACTGCAAATAAAAAAAAAGAAAAACATGGGTAGGTGAGGTGCCTCTTGCCTGTAATCCCAGTATTTTGGAGGCCAGACAGGAAGATTGCTTGAGCCCAAAAGTAGGAGGCCAGCCTGAACAACATAGTGGAATTTCATCCCTACAAAAAAAAAAAAAAAAAGGGTAAAAAATTAGCCAGGCATGGTGCCACCTGTTGTAGTCCCAGCTACTTGGGAGGCTGAGGAAGGAGCATTGTTTGAGCTTGTGAGCTGCATCTCTGTGGTGCTCACTCAGCTGAAGCTGCTTCTAACCTTGGGGTGCTGCATCCTGAGGCTCTGTGACTACAGAAGCAGCCGCCAATGGCACAACTGTCACCTGGCCAGTCTGCAAGAGGTTGCTGATTCTGGTGCCAGGAGCACTGCGTGGGGCTTCCTGTGTGACCGCATTCCCATGGTCTGCATCTTCCAGCTCCAATCCCTCAGAAGGTGGTGTACAGACAGCAGCTGTCGCAGCACCGAGTGTGGCATGTGGCTTTTGAGAAGACCCAGTGGTTGGAAGTGCAGCAGGGTTGCCGGGAACCACCTCCTACCCCATCCCTATGTTCTGCAAGCCTGTGGGTGGCCAGTGATCAGTGGTAGTCTATTCCCAAAAGCACCATGTTAAAATCTCCAATGTTCTTCACGGGAACTGGACCATGCTAGAAGGCTCCCCTGTGTAAATGCCAGCTTCAGCAGTCTCTACAAGGCCACATTTGGCAACATGACCTCCTACCTGAAGACAAAAGAAGAGACTGTAGCAGCTCCTGGAGAAGCAGCCACAGAAGAGGAGTCCCCAACCCTTGTCCAAGGAACAGACCAAGAAGACGAGGCCGGGGAAGGCAGTCTTGAGTTGCTGATCTTGGCTGCTGGTGGTGCCTCTCACACTTGAAATAACAAGCTTCACTCTGCATCCTGGCATCTCCCCTTTAGGAAAGAAAAGGTGATATCAGATCCAACCAGCTCAGCCAACAGGACATTATCCTGGGCTCTAGGACATTCCACATCACTGAGCACAGGCTCTTGCCTGGTGCTTGTGTCCCCTTCTGATTGAAGGGAAGTCATGCAGGGTGCTAGCTCAACTGCAGGGACTCCAGGACCTAGTGGAAGTGCTTGATGCAGTTTATCTTCATGTTGGAGGCAATCTGGAAATCTGTGGCACTGGCAGCTGTTCAATTTTCTGCTATTCCCATAACATCCTTCATGCCTGGCATCCTCCTCCTCCAGGGAAGGTCTATAGGCAGGCATTTGGCAGCAGCATGATCCACGTTTTCATATTGCTCTCGCCCTCTCACCTTCCTGTGATGCACTGCTCTGCCCGATCATAGCCACTGGCCACAGGGGCTGTTGAAACTCAAATAGAAGTAACCCTCCTGACCTCCCAGTTCCAGTCAGGCTTCCTGTGCTCAGGAGCTTCACATGGCAAGTGGCTGCTGCCTGAGAACTGCGGAAACATGTTTCTGTTGTTGCCGGGAGCTTTGTCGGGCAGCGCTGGTGCAGAAGGTGAACTTGTTTCAGCAAGTGGGCTCTGGCTGGCAACCTAGTTTTACAGAGAAATGATTGAGGTGGTTGTTTATATTTATTTCCTTGATTTGACCTTTGCATACGCTGCAGAGCAGCAGGGGTGTCTGAATTCCCAATCACCAATCAATAAAGATGAGCTTTTGCAACTTGCAGAAAATCTTTAGCAGCAACATGTGAAACTAGTTTCAAAATATATCAGGCAAAACAAAACAAACCAAAAACATCTTTAAAAGTTAAAATTACTTTTTTTAAAACAAATTTTTAAGTTTTTGACTCTTTTGTAATAACAGTTCAAAAATGTATTGTACATCTGTACAAAATATTGTGTTTCATTATATTCTTATTCTATAGCCTTTTTCTATTTTAGTTAATTATTACTTAGAGTAATTATTTACACTTTTTTGTTAAAACTAAGACACAAAGACACACATTAACCAAGGCCTACCAGGGCCAGAAACATCAATGTCACTCTTCTACTTCTACATCTTATCTGAAAGGTCTAGGATATCACTAGGTGATGGACATTTTTCAGCACCATTATGAACTTATAGGACCACTATCATAAATGCAATCCATCATTGCCTGGAATGTTGACATGCTGTGCCTGACTATTTTTATCTGACCTTGGAATTATTAGAGGCAATTTTCAGTTATTTTAAATAGATTTAAGAAAAAAAAATGTGATCTTCAGGGGATTTTCAATGATGCTTTTAAATAATGGATGCTTATCACTAACATGAAATAAATAGATATTTCAAATGCAAAATTAAAATCCATATTATTAAGAATGACTCTTAGTTACTTATGTTTATTTTTCTCCTCATGAATCCATTTATTGCATTTATGAATAAAAATCGAATTTAATGATTGGAAAAGAGAAAAATGTATCAGCCCAACAATAAAATTTTGATTTAGTAGATTTGACTTTTATTATTTTAAAGAATATGTTTTCTGGCTTCATTTTGATGTTATAATGCATAGTGATAAAGTATAAAGCCATTATGAGGAAACGTTAAAGAGAAAATGAAAAATGTACAACTCTTAAAATGGATATGCTGAAATCAAAAGAAGTTCATGTACAATGTTTCCAAACTAGTTAGAAATAGAGAAATTATAAAGATAAGACATAGAGGAAGATACTCCTATCCATAAATCTTTTCTAATAGAATTCATACATTCTCAATATTTACAATTAAAAACAAGTTTATATAAAGTAGTTATAGAGAACTCTGAATGTGGAGTTCTCCCATGGAAGAGATTTCTCCCTTCTATCCATATTAATCTCTTTTAAAAATGGGCACTTGGCCTCACCCTTTGTTTGAGCCATATAGCAGTGTGAACGCTTTGTTGCTTAGATATTTCTTCCATCAGACATCTAAGTTGATTTCTCTTAAGTTCTGCATTTAATAAAGTCCTAAGATATGGACACAATTTCATTAATGTCTTTGCTACTTTATAACAAAGATGTTCTTTACTCCAGTTTTCTCATTTTCATCTGAGTATTCATCAGAATGGCCTTTAATTCTGCTGTTTCTACCACCATTTTGGTCACAACCATGTAAGGAATCTCTAAGAGGGTCCAGAATTTTTCTACAGCTCTCTTCTTCAGAGCTGTCACTAGAATTGCCAGTTGCCCTCAATGCTTGATTTATAGCAATAGAAGCTTTTCTAGCCCACTCCTTCAAATTTTTCTAGCTTCTACACATAACCCAATTCCAAAGGCAGTTTCACATTTCTAGGTATGTGTCATAAAAACAACCCCACTTTTGGTATCAATTTTATGTCTTATACCATTTTCTGCTGCTATATAAGAATTTCAAAGACAGGCTAATGAATAAAGAAAAGATATTGAGTTTGGCTTCTGGTTCTGAAAACTGGGAATTACAAGAGTGTGGTGTTGGTATCTTATGAGATGCCACAATCTTGGATATATGCAGTCTTCTTGTGTTATTATTTCATGGCAGAGGGCAAGTGAGCATGAGAGACAAAGAGAGAAAATGAGGGTTGAACTTATCCTTTTATCGGGAGCCCACTCCTGTGATAAATAGCCTACTCCTGCAATAATTGCATTAATCCATGTTTGAAAGCAGAGCCCTTATGACTTAATCACCTTTTAAAAGCCCTGTCTCTTCACACTGTTACAATGGGAATTAAATTTCACTATGAGTTTTGGAGGGGGCACTTAAACCATAGCAACCACTCTCACCACTAAACCTTAGTGTACCTCCTGCTCAGTCCTTCTTCATTTTTGTTTAAATTGTCCTCACTTTCTAGAGTATCTCATGTGGTACCGTTATTTAAATATCATCTATTTGCTAACCCCTACATCTCTCTTGAAATCTTGGTCCAGATATCCTATGCCTACTTGACATCTGCATTTGCATAACTGTAAGCACCACAAACACAACAAATACAAAACTGAGTTCTTAACATTCTCTCCAAGATCTATTCTTCCTTCAGTTGGCCCCATGTCAATAAATGTCAGTTGCATGCTTTTATTTGCTCAGCAATAAATCCTCGTATAATTCTATGCTTCTCTTTTTCTTCTCTCTCAGTTTCACTATAGTCTTCCAACAAGTGCTTTTAGCTTTGCCTTGATACCACATGTTGCCACCTCCAGTCACCACTTTGGTCCCAGACACAATCATCTCTCCTCTAGGATAGTACTGTGATCATTTTTGCCTTTTTTTTTTTTTTTTTTTTTTTGAGACAGAGTTTCACTCTTGTCCTTCAGGCTGGAGTGTAATGGCACAATCTCAGCTTACTGCAACCTCCACCTTCCAGGTTCCAGTGATCCTCCCACCTCAGCCTCCCAAGTAGCTTGGATTACAGGGATGTACCTCCACAATTGGCTAATTTTTGTAATTTTAGTAGAGACAGGGATTCACCTTGTTTGCCAGGCTGATCTTGTACTCCTGACCTCAGGTGATCTGCCCACCTTGGCCTCCTAAACATCTTTACCTTTTAATAGCATCATCCTGTACACCGTTCTAAGAGACTGAATAACTGTTGTTTCCTCCTTCAGACCAAGTAATTCTGTTCAAATGAATGTCTAGTCATATCATTTATCTGCTGAATGCATTCCTTCAACAACTTTACTTCCTGCTCAGAGTAAAGTCCATAGACCTTTCGTAAAGACTCTCCATCAGTGCCCTCACTTGGTTTCCTATGTGGCTTCACATTTTCTTTCCTCACTCTACTTCATTCACATTGGACTTATTGTTTTCTCTTGTACATTCCAAGCTGGATCCCAAATGCAGATTGTTTAAACTATTGATCTTTTAGCATGGTTTCCCCAGATACTTCTGAGATTACTTTATTCATCTTTTTCCCACCAGAAAACATTTCAGTTAAGCAGCATTAATGCATCCACTAGGCATAGTAAACACAATACCCAGGGAACATGATATATTTAAAGTCCTTCAAAGGTATTTTAATTTCTTTTAATAGTAAAAAAATAAAATTTTATGTTAAATACAATGTTTTAATATAATAGTAATATTTTATTTTTATATCAATATAGTTATGATGTATACATATGTATCCATATCCATAAATAAATATATGGGTGCATATGTGTGTTAATGGAGCTATTTAATAGAGAAAGAGCCCAGAAATTGCCTAGTCAATACAAAGGTCAGAATGTGGTCATTCAGCAGTGTTTCCTTTGGCAATCTGATGTAAAATTTCAGCACCCTAACTCAATATTTTATAGTTTCCTTCCCTACTGCGTTCCCTCTGGCTTTCCTTTAGCACTATTACTTCTTCTACTAGTAGAATACAAACTATACATGGTAATATATTTTGTATGATTTGTTTATTGTTTGTCCAATATGTAGAAAAATACCTGGCCTATAGTAACAAAGGTATGTATTCAGTGAATGAATGGATATTTTAACTTGCTTAAAAATGCCCATATAACACATATTTTGGTTGGAGTACTATTATACTATTTTATTTTCTTTTGTTTATTATCTAACATACCTACATATTATTTCTAATTATTTGTGCGCTGTTTATCAGCTTATTTGCATAATGTGATATCATGTCACTTATTTGTAACTCAGGTGTGGTCAGAATTACAAAAGAAAAAGTTTCTTAAATGCTTTTTAATATGTAACAAGTAAGAACAAAAGTATTACAAGTAAGAACAAAGTGTACAATCTTCCTGATCACTATTTACCTAAGTTTTTACTTTTCAGAGTGTTTTTTTCCTAGGGAGGTGGAAAGGCATTTCAGAAATATGCATCCGATAAGACTTTAATTAGAAACTACTGGCTGTACCATCAAATTTAATTTTTATATTGTGTCAGCAATAATGGTTATCTGAAGAACAAACTGTAAGACCGATGCTATGGGTATCACATAAACAAACGATTTTCTACTTTGAATTTTTGGTTGTTTACCATTACCTTGGTTTCTTGCTACTTGAGAAATGCAAACTGAGTTTCAAGTGTCTGCTGAATATGCAATGTGGTTTTTATAGTAAAATATGTGTTCCAATTTGGATTTGAGAATGAAGTTTGAGGACTCCACTATGTTCTTCTTTCTCTTCTTTTTTTTTTTTGTCCATTTGGTATATGTTTTTGCAGCAAAGTCAATTAGAGTTACATTTTTGAGTAAGAATTGGCTTGTTTGCCTTCTGTACTACTATTCTTGTACATCCTCTGAGCTACCAGAATCAAGGCATTTGTACTGACATGCCAGGTCCAGTTACCAGAGTCCCGTATTGTTATCTTGGCCAATGGTAGTACCCTTCTAGGCAGCTGGATTTGCTTCTGTTCTTACTGTGCTCCCCTCCATCTTGTCCACACTGGTACTGTCTAATTCTTTTCCTACATGATCTTTCTGGTGACTATCTGGGTCATTCCAAATAATCTAATGTATGCCAAGATTAAAGAATTTAATGTATTATAATTTTAGTATGTTAATATTTTAATAATTTATTCAAAATGCTGAAGTTTGAATGGTATTTGTCTCTATAGGTTAAGAAGACAATGCTGTGTTATATACTTGAAATTAATAATGATGTATTATATACTTGAAATTCACTAAACCAAAAAAATGTTGATCTTAAGTGTTCTCACCACACATCAACAAAAGTCATAGGTATGGTATGCGAAGTAATGGATATGTTAATTAGCTTAATTGTGGCAATCATTTCATGATGTATACAAATGTATAGGAAAACAAAACATTGTATACGTTAAATATATGCAACTTTTGTTTGTCAACTATACCTCAATAAATGTAGAAAAAAAATTTTAGGAGGGAAAGCCTTCACTATTATAATCATACAGTCTTATTTCAAAAAAATACACTTTTTTTCCTGTGCATATACAATTACCAAAGATATTCTAGTAAAACTTAAAATACTCTTTCTATAATTTGATTTAACTTTAGAAAAAGTTATGTAGGTGTGTATGTACACATATTTTCATTATTAGAGCATATGTGCTTTATATGCCTTTCAACAGTATCACTACTTTGTTGAATCACTTTTGACTTTATTGAACTGACTTAAATGACTAAGGAATATTATTAGAAATATTATTCCAGTGTATTACTTTCACCCTCATTTGTTAGAGTGAGATATTATGTGAAGAACTTTGTTAAATAAAATAGGCAACATTTGTGTGTTGATGCTCCTTTGTAAATGTAATATTTTCTGAGAAATTTAATACATCGAGAAAATCTGACTGGGTCATACATATAAGATATAAGTATATTTAGGGATCATATTCTGATGTTAAATTTCTCATAAGATTTGTCTTCTTGCTCAAGTTTAAATACGTTAGAATTCTAGGCATTAGAATAAAAGATGAGAAAGGAAAGAGTTTTATAGTACTGGGAGCTAGAACCTCAAGGTTATTTGTGTTTAAAGCCTAGGCCATTACCAGTGGGAATTTCATCATCATGAGCACATCAACAGTTATTGATTTTTCTCTCCCTCCTTTTCTCTCATTCCCTCTGTTTCTCTTATTTTCAGTCTATGTATGCATATATATTTATGACTGTGCCCCTCTATATAATTATTTCATGTTTATTATGTATAGAGAGACAATGTATGAAAGAGAAAGTATGAGAGAAAACCTTTCATTTTGATGATTTCAGAAACTGATTGCAAGTTCTACAGGATGGGGACAAAAGTGCAGAACAAAGCACTATTCACAGTAGCTAAGATATGGAATCAATCTAAATGCCCATCTACAGATGAATGAATAAAAAAATGTAATCTATATTTAAAAAATGGAATACTGTTCAGCCATAAAACAGAATGAAATCTTGTCATTTGCAGCAACAGGGATAAACCTATAGGATATTATGTTAAGTGAAAAAAGCCAGGAACAGAAAGACCAACACTGTGTGATCTCATTTGTATGTGGAATCTACAAAACATGATTTTACAGAAGTAGAGAGTAGAATAGTAGTTACAAGAGACTAAGGAGGGAAGAGGGTTTGTCAATGATTATAAAATTACACTTAGGAAGAATAATTTTACTGTTACACAGAAGGATGACTATAGTAATGTGTATATTTCAAGAAAAGAAAACATGTTGAATGCTGTCACCAAAAAGAAATAATAAATGTTTAAAGTAATGGCTATGGTAATTACCACAATTTGATAATTATATTATGTATACATGCAATGACTATCACAGTGGACTGAATAAATATGTATAATTATATGAGTTGATTATAAATATTAAAATAAATTTAAAAATTAATAAATAAATATTATAGACAAATATATTTACTAGCTCTCCTCTTGATCAAATTACAATAATCATAATCAGTATTCAGTTCTGTTTAATATCTTTCAAAAAAGATTTGAGTATCAATAATACATTATATTACGAAGTGTTAACACCAAATTTGACAATTTAATCAGAAAAGTGTCTTATGCATTTGGAAGCATCAACTAATCTGATTTATCAAGCTAAACAAATCAAAAGTAGTAACAATAAAAGAAAAAGTTAAAAATATGTATAATTGATATTACATAAAAGGGTTTGGCCATGTAAAACAACAGACTGGAAAAACATATTAATTCGTATGTTTTAGCCCAGAGTAAAACTTCCTCAGGTAAAGTAAAAGCCGACTTTATTTTTTTTTCTATTTCATTTTCTCATTTACTTTGATGTGTTAGTATGAAGATAAAAATAAGACAACTGTTTATAGGCTACTCTCTGACTATGTGGCTTATGAAAATACCCCTATTTCTTTATTGTATTTTTTATTCATGTGGCATTTGGGTTTTGAAAATGTGCAGAATCTGGTAGTAAAGCAATGCAATGATTAAATTACAGTATTTTTATTTAACAGAATCATGTAAGGTCCTTGTAAGCTGAAGAGGCTAGGCAAGTAGTTCTCAAACTGGGGATGATTTTGTTCCCAGAAGAAATATGCAATGTCTGGAGATATTTTTAATTACCATGACTGGGAATTTCCACTTCATCTAGTTGGTAGCAAACAGGGATAACTAGTTAAATATCCAACAATGCACAAAATGGCTCTCACAACAAAGAATTATATGACCTCAAATCTCAATAGTGTTAAGGTTAAGAAACAAAGGTCTAGGCAATATATAAGCAGTAAAGCACAAATTAATTTTTTTTTTTCTGAACAAAAAAAGGACCAGCTTTTCTCCTTAAATTAAATATGGTGATTAAAATAAGACTAATATAGCAACATATTTCCTGATCCTGAATCACTTATAAATAAAATTTAACCTTGAATGTTTAAATAAGTGATATAATAAAATTATTAAGATATATATTTTTAAGTGTTTAAACATATACTACTAAATTTGGTTGTTATAATATCATTAACCTAATTTAGATAAGTAATAGAAGTATTTATTTATGGTTCCTAAAAAATTACACAAATTTATTCTAAGAAAATAATAATATTAAGAGGATGTGAAATATATGCACTGACAACATATTGATTACGGATTTTCCTCCTTTTTTTATTTTTATTTTTGAGGTAGAGTCTTGCTCTGTTGCCCAATCTGGAGTGCAGTGGTGTGAGCTTGGCTCATTGCAAACTCCATCTCCCAGGTTCAAGTGATTCTCCTGCCTCAGCCTCCTGAGTAGCTGAGATTACAGGCATACACCACCATGCCCAGCTAATTTTTGTATTTTTAGTAGAGACGTGGTTTCACCATGTTGGCCAGGCTGGTCTCGAGCTCTCAACCTCAAGTGATCTGCCCACCTCAGCCTCCCAAAGCACTGGGATTACAAGTGAGAGCTACTGCACCCGGCCTTGATTACTGATCTTCTAAATGCATTTCAATTGAAAATTTTGGATGATTTTTTATTTATATTCATGAAAATGCAAATGTTTGACTAAAAATAGTATTCTGGATACAAACCTGAATAACTGCCATTAGCTTATATCAGGTTTTATTAATATTTTATTAATAGCTAACAAATAAGAAGATATTATACTAACAAATGGAAATATGTATTGATATCAAATAAATATGTCATTAATAACAAACTTATACTCTCTTAGACAAAGTTAGGTAATCACTTGAATAGTGCTTTGGGTTCTAAGAGAAGACTTCTTCAAATACTGCTCCTCAGTCCTTAATTATAGCAATATTCAGTTTTACCAAAATTTAAATTATATTCTATTGAATGTAAAAAAAAGCAAACATAATTTCCCTTCAAGAAATTGTAAGAAAATATTTTCTGTTTAACAATAAACTTCCAATGATGAAAATTAAGATAAATTCACCAACCAGATGTACTCAGATAGATTTAATTATTTCAATCAAATACTATTTAAAATTGCTTTTGGCATGCATATGTCCAGTTTTAGAAAAAAGAATTAACACTATATATATATATCTTTAATGTGTTTAGTATAACATACATATTGTTAAAGTAGATCTTAATTTTATTATATATTAATCTTTTAGGGTCTTACATTTTGAATATGATGACACATTTTCAAGTAAGTTTTTCAAATACCTTAGATACTAGTATTCATAAATTATTTGCCAATAAATATGAGATTTTCTATACCTCATTAATATTATACGTGTTTATCTAAAACACATAATTCTTTGGAATGTGTGTTTGTGGTTACATTCACATGTTTATACCTGCATATGTGTGGTAATCTTGCAGATTGAATTTTACCTGAGGGGTGTGTGTGTGTGGGTGTGTGTGTGGGGGGGGGGGGGTGGGGTGTGTGTAAAAAGAAAGGGTTTGTGTGTATGTAAATAGTTCTGTGATGGATTAAATTTAATTTACATTATTACTTCTCTTAAAAATATGTTTCTAGTTAATGTAGTACTTAACTATACAAAAATACGCTAAAAGCCATTCTAATGATGTATCTGTATAGTCTAATGTAGAAAATAAAACTATTCTTTTTACAATATGTAGGCTGAACTATTCTGATGTTAATGCATAGAGACATTGTGCCACCTGAATTTCTCAGCTTTAGAGATCCCTGTCTCTCAGTTTCAGCATCAGGCTTCCAACCCTATTTACTTTAAGTTTTCCTTCCTGAAGTTAAATATTTGAACCTCATACTAAGTGAGAACATCTCACTTCGTACACCACAGAAAGACATATTTTACATGAAGTTGGAAGATGTAGGAGAAAAGACATTAGTGTGGTTTGGAGTCTTAGAAATAATTGTGCTCCACTGATTTATTTCAAGCTGATTTGTAAGTATTTTGTATCTATTTGAAACAACTCCTACTTAAAATATGTATGGCAATGGATGCTAATTCCATTTAAAATCATGTCCAGTGGAAAATAAAAGTAACTATATTATTATAAAATTCTTACATTTAGCTGCGTTAGAGACCATTGGAATGAAAGTTTTTTATTTTGGGTTGACTACTGAACAAATAAAATTTCTGTCTACCATATTCTATATATTCATTTGTTACACCAAAGTCCTAGAGGGAGATTTTTTTCTAAACTACAATCATACATGTAGAATATTTTTCTTATGATTCCCAAAAAGCCAGGTATTAAAAATAAGTAAGCAACAAACATATTTCCCAAAGAAAATCAACCTTTGCTATATAGAATCACAAACCATTATGTAACTTCCCAACTTTTACTTAGAAGTGTAAAATGGAACAAAATGGAAAAAAAAATGTAACCCGGATATTTCTGTATTTTGTCAAACGCATAGAATATTGGTACTGTATGTAGATGTGCATGTTTTCATTTAAATATGATTAAGTCTTCTTGTGGGTGAAAGAATACTTGTTTCTTTCTTTATATTTCCCTAAAAATATGCTGTTTAATTTCTATTTTATAAACAAACATTTGAGTTTGATTGTGTAGAAATTCAGACACTATATAACTATTTCCGAACACAATGTAAAATCCTAGGACTGGGACAAAATTGTTTCTCACAATTTTACCTTTAATTTCTAGTGATGCTCTGCTCAAAAATGGATTAATTAAATCCTTTTTTGTCATAGATATATTCTTCATCTGTCTGTACTGCAACCATTCCAATTCTGGCATGTACAATTTCACCTACTGGTTTCTGTGAAAACCTCATACTTAACTTGTCTTTGTCTGATCTTAATAGGAAAAATAGAATGAAATATAATCATCATGCTACATTAAATGAAACCTAGATCTTGCATTTATGAGTCTTTAAGGCCACTGGTGTGCCAAGAGCAAAGTATGGTAGTGGTCTGCCTCAGGTTCAGACAATAAAAAGTTGTGCTGTTTGTAGAAATTTATAACTAATAATGATTATAATTCAGACTCCTAGGTATAACCTCATGCATCAATAATTCAAAATGATAGCACAAAATCACTTGCATTTTGAATGTTCCAGAATGCAAATTTATAGAGAAAAATGTAATCTCTACTTGCCAATCCATATTAATACTTAAGGCCTCATAAAACAGAACTCGTAATTAGACATTTAATTTTCCTCTCTCTTTTGGTGCTTCCCAGCTTAAAATAATATAGATAAGTAGGTAGGTAGGTAGATAGACAATAGATAATCAGACATAAATAAATATATATATGTTAGTCAATTAGATTCTGCTTTTAATGGGAATACTTATGCTTTGAGAGACAATTCTTAAGAGTATGCTAATACACACACACACATACACACACACACACACACACATGTTCACACACACATCCTTATACAATGAACACAAATTATTCTCAGGTGACTTACATTTTTTCAAGAGGAAGAAAAATTAGAATTTTAAGAAGAAGCTCCTCTTGAAGAGAGAGCACCTAAAAAAGGAACACCATTCATACTGTGGGATGTAGAAGACATGGACAGAACACTCATTTAACATGCTGAACAAACATATAATAAATAAATAATGCAACAAAATTTAAGGGTGGGCTGCAAAAAAAAGTTTTTATTAACGTTATACAAATAACCTAGAGTTACATTAGGCAACAAAAAGAGTCCATTTAAAACATAAATATATTCACAGGCAGCTTTCTACTTTCTATATTTCATCATAGTAGTTAAAAAAGCAAATATATCCATTTTTCAATCTAACAACAATATAACTTTTTCTAACATAAGAAAAAGTATGCAGTTAAGTTGATTTGAGCCTATATGCTAGGAACATTTGTTTATGATAGTAAATATTGTCATAGATACGGTTTCAGGAGAGTTGATAATCTATTTTTTCTTATGTTTAAACTGTGGGTGAGAAGTATGAGATACAAGATGAGATTGGATCAATGGTAGTTGTATTGTGCTGATGGAAGCTAATACATTCTTCTAACCAGATGTAATATAGAGTTAAAAAAGGAAAAAGGCAAATCAGTTTTGTAGTGAGGCAGTTCTGCCAAAAATAATAACATTATGGGTATCTGAATGTTCCCAATAATAGACAGCTTTGGGGCCAATATATTTTCACTTTTTTTGTACATTAAATTCAACTGTGGGTTTTAAAAATCACTGCCACATATAAATATACACACACATATATATATGTATATATGTGTATATATAAATATATGGCACACACATGCACACTTCAGCGTGTTGGTCAGGCTGGTTTCGAACTCCTGACCTCAAGTGATCCACCTGCCTCAGCCTCCCAAAGTGCTAAGATGGCAGATGTAAGCCACCAAACCTGGACTTCACTTTTACATGTATATGTGTGTATATATATATGTGTGTGTGTGTGGGGTGTGTGTGTGTGTATATACATGTATATATGTGTCTGTGTGTATATATATAAAACTTCTTACCATTGCCAGTCAAGTATAATGAGTAACCAAACTATGGAAACACTATTTAAGATACTGCATCAGGGAAATAATTTTCTCTGAAATCTAGTTTTACAAAACAAACACCATTTTCTGTAATGTCTAGGGCTGCAAAACATTTTACAATTTTTACATCCTTTATAATTTAAAAAGACTGTTCATCAAAACATTGTAATTTAATCAGTTCAGGGAAATATACTAGTGCATAACCAGACACTTAATTGATGTCTATATAAAAATGTGTGCTAATTCTATTTCAGAATTTACTATACCTCCATAATCTTTGAAATATCTCTGCTCCCCGATTCAATTAGAAGTTAGCATTTCAGACCTGATTCTGAAAATATTTTATAGCTATTTATAGTGCTTAAAATATACGAGAAAAATAGGATGCTTTAAAAGTATGACTTCTGATCACTCTTTTATATCTATAAAAACAACACTAAGTTTCTTACTTCAGGTAATTTAAATTGGGTATGCATGTGTGTGAATTCATTTCATTTTTTAATCTTTAATACAACACATTATTTATACAGCATTCACATACCTACTTTTATGGTTATATATTGATGACTCAATTTTCACCCTAGATGACACTGTTACATAAGCTCACTAAATTTAAAATCAGCCTAATGACACTAAATACTAAAGCAAAATTCTGAGACTACAAATTAACTCATGGAGGGTCTTTATGGAATGATCTGGCCTAGATATAAGACAAAAGTGATTTACAAAAAAGATACATTGTTAAATATCAGTGTTATATAATTTCAAGTGTAAACAAATCAGACATTCAACCATATATGTAAAAGTGAAGTCCAGGCGTGGTGGCTTATATCTGTAATCTTAGCAATTTGGGAGGCTGAGGCAGGTGGATCACTTGAGGTCAGGAGTTGAAAACCAGCCTGACCAACATGGTGAAACTCCATCTCTACTAAAAATACAAAAAAAAAAAAAAAAAAAAAAAAAAAAAATTAACCCAGCATTGTGCATTGTAGTGGGCACCTGTAATCCCAGCTACTTGGGAGGCTGAGGCAGGAGAATTGCTTGAACCCTGGAAGCGGAGGTTTCAATGGAAGCGGAGGTTTCAGTGAGCCGAGATCTCACCACTGCACTTCATTCAGCCTGGGCAACAGAGTGAGACTCCGTCTCAAAAAAAAAAAAAAAAAGAGAGAGAGAGAAATAAAGGAAACAATATCTTTACTTAAGATATTGTTACTCAAAGAATGTATGTTCTTTCTGTGTATGTTTCTTTGCTGTGCATATGCTTTCTTACTTTCCCCTGATGAGATCAATGCTTTATAGCACTTTTGTTCTGTCTCTCTATCAAAACTATTCATTTGAAAAGTGTCTGGGGTCCATGACTTACACTCAGTTGTGAATATGATCTCCTGATAATTACATAGTCCTGCAGCAGAAAAACACTTTAAAGATCATCTTGTTCAACTGAGCATCTTCTATCTCTTAAGCATGAATTTCAAAGCCAGAAACATAAATATAAATCAAATTTACTTCCTGCAGGAGTATTTTGATTTAGCCTAAATTAACCTAAATTGTATTAAGAAAAAGAATAAAAAGCACAATGTTTACTTTGTAATTTGTTTTG
Organism: Ateles fusciceps; assembly: GCA_036589455.1. Classification (NCBI taxonomy): domain Eukaryota; kingdom Metazoa; phylum Chordata; class Mammalia; order Primates; family Atelidae; genus Ateles; species Ateles fusciceps. Next base: position 3,106,988 of record JAZHEH010003445.1, read on the forward strand.
TGTAAGATGTGCAGAGAAAGGAAGTTTCTATTTTTTTTAAAGCTATCTTCAGTATTAAACTGTATGAAGATATCTGGCAAAAATAAAAAATAACACATGAACAAAAATATTGTAAAAAGTATAAAATAAATCATCCCAGTTTAATTCACATATCAACTTCATTTTTAGTTTTTAAAGAACAAAAAGCCATCCCTTCATTAATTCTGAGGAGTTAGCAGTTGTATTTTTATTGAGATGTACAACATATGCTTAGGAAAAATAGAATGAAATATAGTCATCATATTAAATTAAATTAAACCTGGATCTTGCATTTATGAGTCCTTAAGGCAACTAGTGTGCCAAGACTGAAGTGTGGTAGGTTCAGACAATAAAAAGGTGCGCTATCTGTAGAAATTTATAAATAATAACCATTATAATTCAGACTCCTGGGTATAACCCCCATGCATCAATTTAAAACAATAGCAGTCAAAAGTTTCATCACCTGCATTTCTTTCCTGACCATTGTTATTGTTCATCTTATTTCATAATTATTGCTAAAACAATTTCTATAGAGGAGGTGGTGTGAACAGTATTTTGTTATGCAGGGGAGGCACCATATGAACTCTACTTTTTTACATTTGTTTATACCACTTTCTCACTCCTTCCCCTGAACTTTCTACCCATCAAAAGCTGCGAAAGTTTCTCAGTTCAAATGTCATTCCACAAGAACATGTTCTGCTTGACTAATGCACTGTACTCTTCTTCTACATATCTATGCCATGTTCAGTTAACATCATTCATTTCCAATTTACCTAATGTATGGTGGCTTGGTTATGTTTGTACAAATCTTAATTTTGTCATAACTGTAAACCATGATGGGGAAATATTTTGTATATTACAATCTCTGTGTCCCCATAGAATCTACATTTTTTACACATTTTGTACATTTGATATTCATTAATTTAACAAATATTTATTGAGGACATTGTATGTTTTAGAATTTCAGGTCAAAGAGACAAAAATACTATGATCCCCATCCAGAAAGACAGAATAATGCTGGTAATAGTAAATTTTGTGAAAAGCATTCTAAATATATTATTTTACTAACTCCTCCCAACACTGGGAACTATGTGCAATTACATCATTTTTGAAGTTAAGACAATGAGAACAGGAGTTGTGTTACTTGTCTGTGATGCTAAAATATAAGGCAAACTCAGCATTTTATAATTTTATCCTAGATACATGTTATTGTAAAAACAAGACTAGCAATAGATAATAGGTGGGAAAACTCTAATTTTTTTCTAGAATTGTGCATGTAGTATTTATCTGCTTGAGGAAATATTTTGAATATGGCTTATTTAAGTGAAATTTAACCTTAACTTTATTACATTAGTTCCCGTTGCTCCTCATCCTGAACGCTAAGAATTTTCTCTTTTTAAATAAGACTTGATCTATAAGGCATGACATTCCTGAAAAAATATATGGTTTGATTGTCTAATTACTGGAGGTTATAATTAAAAATGATTTTAAACTCTTTTCTTTATAGATAAAAGGGACTTTTGCTTTGCTTGCTGTTTCAACAATGTGCAAATATATGTTTTTCATTTAAAAATATTAACAAAACTTCATAAAACATTTTAAATAACAAAAGATCAACATTAACAGAAAAAAATAGTAGGCATTAAAATTCCATTGTATATACTTATCCCTGTGATTCCTGATGAATGATGTTTTACAGAGTTTAGAAATTCTGAAAATAAACAATGGCTGAAGGAACACAGCAAATGGGACATTAACACAGGACATCACCTCAAGAAGCTCATCCTCAAAAACCAAAACTTGGATTTCAAGCCTTAAGAGATAAATGAATTTATTTGGATTCAAATCAAACCGCAGTAAAAAATAAACTTTATTTTAGGAAATACCTTTTGAAATGTTCTAAGCATAGCCACTTAACCTCTTTAAAATAGCATTAGCAGACAGACAATTTTTTTTTAGTATGCAATTAAGGTATGACTCATTGTTCACTCAGAAAAGTGCAGATTTTGAACAATTCCATTTTAAAATCATTGTCTACATTTTTCCATCTTAACATATAAATCATTTCAACCAGACCTAAAAAGATGAACACTCAGAATATGTCTTGGACTTTCAAAACAGTATTTTTTTTCTGAGAATGATTTATTTTTACTTTAGGTTTCTTTCAAATGCATACAAAAGCAACCTGTAGATTTTTGTTATGAATATCAAATAGAAACTTTACTATGGCTTCCATTAAATAATTTGTTCTAAATATTATTGATGTCACAAATTTTAAAAATGTGGACCTCATGTACTCCCTACATTTTAGGATTGCTCAACTATTAAAACTAACCCAGAAAATGGAAGATGGGCAGCTCAAAGCTGTCTCTCTTTTGTTTTTCCTCCTTGCTACACCTATTTTTCTTACTTTTTTTAGGGTCAAGTTTCTGCTAGTTTTGGTATATACTTTTAATACACTATTCAGAAAAAGGGCGCTGTTTCGCCTCCAGTCACTAACATTTTTAACAAGAATAAGTACGTGTGGATCCATTTAACAGTTTCTATCAGCCCAAAATGTGTTTCCTATTACAAATTTTATACCTCTGAATAGTATGTGAGTCCTACTGTTTTCAATGATAATATATTAAATTTTTATTTCTATGTCAGGAAGAAATAATTTACACAAAACCAAATGAGCTCATCCCAAATGCTATTATTATTATTATTATTATTTTGAGAAAGAGTTTCCCTCTTCTCCCCCAGGCTGGAGTGCAATGGCACGACCTCAGTTCACTGAAACCTCTGCCTTCTGGGTTCAAGCAATTATCCTGCCTCAGTCTCCCAAGTAGCTGGGTTTACAGGCACGTGCCACCACACCTGGCTAATTTTTGTAGAGATGGGTTTTCACCAGGTTGGTCAGGCTGGTCTCAAACTCCTGACCACAAGTGATCCGCCTGCTTCAGCCTCCCAAAGTGCTAGGATTACAGATGTGAGCCAGCATCCCTGGCCCCCAAATGTTATTATTAAAAGAATTTTTTGTTGTATTCATAAGTCAGCTATATTGTTTCCAACAGCATTCATGGGGAATTTTTTTTCCTGTGAATTTTTTCAACAGTAACTACAAGCAAAACTAATCATTAAGTATATTGGCTCTTCTGTTGAGTTTTCTATTATTGTGAGTCAAATAGAGTGAGGAAAAAACAAAAACAAAGAAAATGAGGAGGAATCCAAAGTATTTTGAGTAAGAGATTTATGTTCTGGACTTTTTCTGTTATTAAAGAGAAGGATGAACAATAATGCTTCAATGGTTTTCTAATGTCAATTAGTATATTTGCCAACACAGTCAACCCATCTAGTCCATTCAAAAGACACAGGAAGAGCCCCCAAAATTTAGATAATTAGAGATAAGATAAATAATTTTTGTATTTCTCTATTATGTAGCATTTTGGATAATTGATGTTCATTTATAGTAACTGCATAACCATGTAGTCTTAATTAAAAATAAGTTGGTACACATTGTGGGGGACATAGAGAGAATGCTCTAATTTTTATAAATGTATCTTTAAAAAGAAAAGTTTGAAGAACTTGGAGAATTCAAGCTTTCCAAATTCTGATAGGTAGGCAATGTTTATATTGCCTTAAACTTTACTGACTTTTTGTCCATGTTTAAGATACAGACGATCACTGCAATTCTCCTGTTATTGTGGAGAGTTTCATATTAGAAATTCACGTAATTCAGGAGAAAGAGGCACCACAGAAAGGTGAGTTGATATTACACAGTGGATTTTCCCTTAGAAGATTTGCTGACTTGGGAATAGGTTAAGATACTGAAGAGCCAGGCAAAGGGCCTGGACTGAAAATGACTAAAAAGAACCCAAGAGACCAGCAATGTGCGTGTGTGTTTGGTCTCATGAGGACTTTAATCACTTCATTCTTAATTCCTCAAACACTGTGACTAGGTTAGTTCATATTTTAGTGCATTTATATAGGATTTAAGTAACAATAAGACCTGTGGTTGTAACTGTAGAAATATGAAATAAAATATTCCTCAATAGTACATATTAGGAATGTTCTAATTCTCTAAATGATTATTTCTTCAGTGTGACCAGTGGATTACCAGACCACACTTGCTTCTGAATGGCCATGGGGTCTTAAGTTATCACAAAAAACTTCCTTCAGTATCAATGTATTGATTATATACTACAAATTTCAATGTTAGTAAAATGCTTTAAAACAACCATATACAAATAAAAGTCATTTTTATTTTGATTATTATTAAGACACAACTATATGGTCTAGGTACATCTCTAAACGGATGAAGATACAAGTATCACATTATGCAGAGCCTTAGTATTCAGCATATTTCAATATTAAAATATAGTTATAGAACCATCTCTAAACAGATGAAGACACAAATATCACATTATGCAGAACCTTATTATTCAGCATCGTCCAAGACTAATACATAGTTATATAATCTTTTTCTTTAAAATAGTTTGAGAAAGTTCTACTTAAATTTTCTGGACCTTCCCTAATAATTTATTTTATTTTAGAGACTTTGAAATTTCTTCACTTTTCATGGTTTGCCAAATAATTATTGTGTTATTAAAGGTTTTCAATATATCCGTTATTTGAAATAGACCTTATAATTTTGTGAAATTGTTTAGATTAGAATCTTTTTACGCTTTTGAAAAGTCATCACTAACAATTGGTTAATCTCTCATTTCTGATTAATCTAGGATTTTTATTTTTGCTACGTGTATTAGCCATTTTATTATCATTTGTTTATTAGATCAAGTACTTTTGCAGACCTAAGCTATGTAGTAGTGGAAAGAAAAAGAAGTCTTTCATTGCAGACTTTGTTTTCTTTGAAATGTGTGGAGAATAAACATGTAAAGAAGGTATGCAATATGAGAGTTAGTAATTAAAACTGTAAAATAAAAACGAGGTTGGTCATGGTGGGCTTACACCTGTAATCCCAGGATTTTAGAAGGCCAAGGTGGGTGGATTAATTGAGGTCAGGAGTTCAAGACCAACCTGAACAAGGTGAAACCCCCATCTCTAAAAATACAGAAATTACCCAGTGTGGTGGCACATGCCTGTAGTCCCAGTTATTTGGAGGCTAATGCAGGAGAATCACTTGGGATGCAAAGGTTGGAGAAAGCTGAGATGGCGCCACTGAACTCCAGCCTGGGCAACACAGTGAGACTCAATCTTGAAGAAGAAAAAAAATTTAAGGTAAAAATGAAATAAGTTAAAAAGGAAATGTGAGAGCAACTTCTCTTTATATAAGGCTATCAATGAAGTCTGCTAAGCAGAAGATGGGAGTCCGTTTCTGCAATATTTATTATATTTCTAGCTTTTTTATTTATATGTGAATATAAAAGTGTTTTAAATTTTCAATAGCGTTAACCCTTTCTTTTATTTTAAAATATTTCGCTTTGCAACTTTTTGGTTGTAATGTAACTCTACTGAGTCCTCTAGACACACACACACACACACACACACACACACACATACACACACACACACACACACAAAATGAGATTCAAATTAGGACTGCAATAATTTTATCAGTTAATTTACATTAACTTTTATTTTGCAACATTTATACATTTAGAAACTCTGGCTTGTTCTCCATTTTCTTATTAAAAATCTCTTAAGTATTCTTCATATTTGTACAATATCATTTTATTTGAATTGCTTTCATAATTTTCTGCTATAATTAAATTAGCCTTTTAATTTAATGCTGATGCATTATTATTGAAGCATAGAAATTGTATCTTTGTGGGATTGTCTTACATACTGACATCTTGCTGAATTTATCATTTTTATTAGACTGCTTCTATCTCTCCCAAAATCTTCTAGGAATCCAATATTACCCTTTGTGTACATGTGTATGTACATTAAGTATGTGGATGTATTGTGTGTGTGTGTGTGTGTTTGTGTGTGTGTGTGTGCTTTATGTCTTATTGGATTATTGAACTTCTAAAACATCAGTGGTAATAATGGGAATTTTTGTTTGGTTCTTACTCTTCCCGTGACTATGCACTAATGTAAGATATTTATTAAGGCAGCATACAGCCTGCAGATAATAGAGGAATTATATAAGCCCTCTTAACTGTGATATTCTTTTAAATGTAATATTCGTGAATATTTTCTTCCCTCTGCTACTGACTTCTAACGGTATTTTTGTGTTTATCTGTCTGTGTGATCTTTGGATTTCATGTTCTATTTCCTGTCATAGATTTGCCATTTGGATGTGGAAACAGATTGCCTTTTTACTGAGACTCCTGGAATACACTTAGTTGGAAAGGACTTTGCACTCTGTTTCTATCCACTTAATTTGTCTGTTATTCATGCTGTCCAAACAAGCTTTGGCTCAGGGACTAAACTTTATATAATTCCATTCACCCAATATTGCCATGATATAGAAAGAATCAAAAATGATCTATTTTTTGGTGACAGTCTACTTGGAATTTTTGTGTCACTTACACAAGAATCACTAAATTGGTAATTGTGATCGGTTTATAGGCAAGTTGTGTTTGATTCTCCTTGAGACACATTATTTGATAGATACAAATAATAAATATTCAAATGTTTGACACAATAAATGATACATTAAAAATTTCAGCTATGTGAAAATTTACGTCCACCTTCCTAAGACAACTCAAGAAGCATAAGTAAGAAACATCACAGCATCAGTGTAAGACAGTATTCAGTAAAATCCACTATTTTCTGTCGTATTATATGTCTGTTACTTCTTTTTGAAAATTAAGGAGTGATACTCAGGGCCAGCTCAGGGTGCCTTAGTTCCACTTGAAATCTCTATTTTTGGTATAAGTAGATGTTTCTCTCTTCCCCCTTTTCTTAGGAAAGTTACTGAAAAATACTGTTTTGATGTCACCATTATTTTATTTTCTTCTACCACCTGTCATACTAGTCAGATTGTGAGTTGTTTTTAAAGTTGAAGTAACTGCAGTGAAGTATATGTTTTTTTACTGAACCTCGGCCCAGAGGAGGAGCTAATATGCTTCCTCTCTCAAGGTGACATGACTGTCGCTCTTCCTGATTTTTAAGTTTATACTTTATATCCGTTTGACCTCAGTTGTATGACACTTTTAAGTGCAATAATCCAGTTTCAGCAACTAAAAATAAAATCTTTTGTGAAAATTGGTTTAAGCTTGCACCTAGATTTCAAACTGTGGTTGTCAAGAGAAATGTTCTGAGCCATCATCCAAAAAGCAAAGTAACATGTGTTATATTAATATTCTTACAGTTAAGATTTCAGATGTCATACCTTAAGTGTCCTATTTGCCTAGGCTAGTTAGAGCATAATGCCTACAAAACTTTCCACTTGTTTTTCAGAATGAAATGACCATTGCTAAATAACTAGTACTGTGTGTATAATTTCAAAATCTATCGCTCTATATTATTAGATTTATCCACCTCATTTGAAAATAGTCATAATTTCTGCATCTTAACTGCTTTAAAAATGTCCACTTAGATAAAATAGTACATGCCATTGAAAATCATAGAAAAGTCTTAAAATTTTAAAACATAACTAGTTAGATCTTATTTCAAGATTTGTAAATAAATTCCTTTTTATATCCAGCACTTTACTCAGCTTTTATAAATCAGTTTCCTCATCTCCTCTACTTATGGCGTTAATATAAGAAAACATCTAAAAAAAAATGAAAAAAAAAGGTATGCAAATACAAATTAGTAGAAAATAGTTCAGTGTGTCTTAGTAGAACAGGGCAGAGTGGAATCTCTTTTAGAAAATGAATGGCACTGGCACTCCTGTGCAGTTACAAGTCACATATGAACAAGATTCTCACATTGTCTACCCATTTGCTTCCTTCACTGTCTATATTCAGATGCTAGGGATAATTAAATGGCCTGTTTCCAGTCCTATGTTTTTAGAAATAGGCTAGAATTAGACTCTATGCTGAGAACTTAATTTTTATATCATTATTAATATGGCCATGGTAACCTTAATTATTTCTATATATTATTTGAGGAAAATTCAAAACCTAAACCAAACAGGGCCTCACAAAGAGAGAAGTATGAATGTGCGGTTTTGCTTCTGATATTTTAATATTTTGATATTTGCTTTTGACAAAAAGAACAAACAAAACAAGTCAGAGTGAAAGATCTACATTTTCATGAAGTAAAATCGTGGATGGCCACTGTGTCTGGAACATAATAAAGAGAGATGTAGTAATAGGAAATGAGGTGAGAAAAGTAATGAGAGTAACATATGGACCATTCTGAGATCTTTTATTCTTATCCTAGGATACATCTATTTTAATATACATAACAAACATGTTTTGATATACATATTTGTCATACACACAGACACACACAAATGCATATATAAGTTTTGAAATGCATTTAAGATGTAATCTAGTATTATTCATTTATTGCTATCTACAGAAAAAAATATATATCTTTAGCTAAAAGAAATATCATTGTATCTACCAACCTCTTTTGCAGTGACAACTCTTGTTGCATATTTTAAAAGTATTCTCCAATCCAAAAAGTATATTTGCAAGATAACTTTCTTCTCTTGTAACTGTTTTTGTCTGTTACTTACATACACTTGATTGTAAAACTGTCCAGAAATTCCGATATCAGGATATCTGTCATGACATAGAAAAAATAGACAAAATATTATTTTTTCTATTTTAAAATTCTGCTTCATTTTAAAATTGTGCTATGATCTGAAATGTCTGTGCCCTAACAATATTTATATGTTGAAATCCTAAACCTAAGTTGATGGTGTTAGGAGATAGGGTCTTTGGGGGGATGATTAGGTCACAAAGGCAAAGCTGTCAGGAATAGAAGCAGTGCACTTATAAAACAGGCTCAAGAATGTTCATTCTCCTGTTCACCATGTAACAACAAGCAAGAAGACTCATCTATGAGAATGCAAGCCTTTGGCAGGCATGGGATCTGCTGCTGCCTTGATTACAGATTTTCCAGTCACCATAACTGTGAGAAATAAAATTCTCTTGCTTCTGAGCCACCAAGTTGACAATACTTTGTTATAAACACCTGAAAAACTGAGACAAATTGATTTGGTAGCCTGGATTCACCAAGCTAAGAAAATTATTAAATTTAAACTCCTTTTATGAAATTGCCTTTTGTAAATTCAGTTTTATTCTAAATAATGAATTCATAACTATACAACATAGAGTAATAAATACAATAAAATAAATATTTTTACTTTTCATGTGAATATATTAAAAACTAAAATATATAAATGACACGTAAAGATTAAGAAACATTATGCCCGATTATAAATATTCAATGATTTCTGATATGAATATTATTAACTCTTTTTTTTTCCCTGGAGTTTATTCATTGACTAGAAATTTGAAATGTGAACTTCTTTTCTGATATCAATTTACAGGATAATAATAGCTCATTTCTTCAATAACTACAAAATTGTATATATCATTAGAATATAATTTTAATAAAATATGTGATTCAAGAAAAACTTTATACTCTCAAATGTCCTTTGAATATGATTTTTGGTAACTTTGTTCTGATGTTCCTATCATGAATTATTTATTTAAAATATAATATTACCAAATAGATGTCACAGCTGTGAGTATAAAAGTCAGAACTATGCATGTAGTTTTAGGAACAAACTCAACTGAAATTGTCATTCAAACTTATTATTAATTTTTTTGACAGAAAAATAATGCTCTGAATAAAAGGTCCTGAATTGAGGGCTGATTTTGGGAAATTTATCATGTTATTATGCATACTTTTTTAGTAAAAGAACTCGCTATGACTTGACTGAATGTCAATTTTAGGTGACAGTTTTCAGCTTTCGCAGGCAATCACCTTTGCAAGTGTTCCAATAGTTTTACTCTGCAAAATCATATGAAAAAATGATACATGTTACCAAAATTATTTTAGGTTTCAAACACTTGTAAAGAGGGCAAAAACCAAAAAATGTCAAATATAGCCTAGCAGACAAAAAAATTAGCAAAAAAGATTTGGAAGTTACTTAATAAAATAGGCTGGTTCACTGTTGTTTTTTCTTTTCTTTTCTTTTTTTTTAAAAGGAAATTGCAATGAAAAGCTCTAAATAATAGTCTTTCTTATGAGATCAGTTTTATAGTAACTGTATTGTCTAAGTGCTTCTTCTATATTTCAATTTCCATTTAAGAATATAACAATCCAAGATTATATATAAACAAGGAAAAGTTACTATATATGTCTTTTTAAATGTGGGATCTAATTTTAGATGTTACTACTTTTTATACTTACTGTTCATAATTTAACTGGAAATTCAGAGGAAATCAACAAAAAAGCTCTACATTTATGGAAAATAAGTTCTACCTGTGCAGTCGAAAATAGCAGAACTATGAAGCCTATAACGGATAGGAATGTTGATAAAAGGTTGCAGTTAACAATGTTAAAGACAGTAATTGTAAACTGAAAAATTCTTAACACTTAACAAAATGTTTTCTGTGCCAAAGAGATAAATTAGTTTTGCTTTTTATCATTTTAATTTGATCAAATTGACTAAATTATAGTAGGTAGCCTAAAGTCATATTTAATTTTGTGCATTTATTTAGGCAGCATTTCCTACCAACAAAGATTTTGTCTCTCAAAGATCATATTAGGAGAGACATCCTCCATAAAGCCTTCTGAAAGTGAATGTGTTTTGAAGTTGTATGATATACTTTTTCATTGCATGAGGAAAATATAATTACAAGTTTTAAGAATAACAAAAGTCTCTTTTATGTATACATATTCTATATGTCTGGTACTATTATATATGCACCAGACACTCATTAAATTTTAAGAATAACAAAATCATTTTTTCTTCATTTTCATATATATTACCATTATGTGCCAGATATGTATGTTCTTACTATTTACCAGATACTTATCTATGACACATAATACTTACATTATACAGCCCTATTAGAAGTAGCACAAGGTAGAAATGTAATTAAAACTGATTGAATGAATGAATAAATACACGCAATCTAGGCTATTAATTGCTGTTGGCTAAGTTTTGTTTTATTTCCTAAATGTGGAACTTGAATAATTGAATTATATCTTTTTGCCTTCATTATCTAATCAACAAAATGGGTTCACACATTGTCCTATATGATTCTCAAACTTTCTATAGCACATATTTTGAGAAGCTGTAGAATTTTAAGATAGCAAAAGATTTGAAGAAAAAAAATCAATCTGACAATTTTCACCCTCTGTTATACAACTAGGGGAAAATATCTAGTACCAATTTCTTTAATTTTTTTTTCTAATGATGGAATGATTAAAAGCACTCTCTAAATAAATCAAACAGTTTTACACATGCAAATTTAAAATGATTACTATCATCAAAAGCATCACTATTTGTCTTAGGTGGTTTATTTTACAGTTTTATGTGTGATAAAATACTGGCCTAGACATTCATAAATCTTATGCTGATAATGCTTACTTCCAAGGTTTCTGACTTTACTTTTTTTATAGTTGATCAGAAAATTTAATACAGCTGAGACACTTGAGCTAGAGAAAAGGAGAGGGGGAAGAAAGTAGGTAGCAGTGAAAATAACATTTAAATTATATGTATGGAAAGGAGCAAACATATGCAGAAAGAGAAGTAAACAAGTGGAGTATTTAAGATTAGGCACTGCAGTCTATTATGTCCTGATATGGTTTGGTTCTGTGTCCCCAACCAACTCTCGTCTCTAATTGTAATCCACACGTGCGGAAGGAGGGACATGGTGGGGAGGTGTTTGGATCACTGGGCCGGTTTCCCTCATGCTGTTCTTGTGATAGTGAGGGAGTTCTCAAGAGATCTGATGGTTTCAAAGTGGCAGTTTCCCCTGTACTCTCTCTCTCTCCTGCCACCATCTAAGACTTGCCTTGCTTCCCTTCACCTTCTGCCGTGATTGTAAGTTTCCTGAGGCCTCTCCAGCCATACAGAACGGTGAATCAAACTCTTTCCTTTAAAAATTACCCAATCTCAAGCAGTTCTTCATAGCAGTGTGAAAAAAAGACTGATACATGTCCTATATTTACTATTTTTGCAAAATACTTTTTGAGATATATTTTTGAGAAGAAAAAAAGTTTTAAAATAATGATTCTATAGCTATACTTCCATATGATCAGATACACATTTTTAAAATTTAGGTAATTTATGTAAAATAAAGATGATTAAGGAGTCTAAGCACTCTGCACATGTAATTTTTGTGAGGATTAGTGATAGCTAAGCATAACAGAAGATTCTTTGTACACTCTTGAAAATGCTGCAACTCCTTTAAAACCATTTGATTTACCTATTGTTTAAGCGAATACTGGGAAAAGTCTGAATATTTTTTTAAATTATATTAAATACTTAGGTTTTTGTATCTATGCCTTTCAAGTTGATTGCTTAATATTGTCTATATCTTCAAATTATATATTTATATTTATATATTCAAAACAATTGGGAGCTAAACTAGGCAATTTATTTCAAATTATTCTTTTCTTCTACCAATATATAAACAATGATTTGTTTAGAAGACTCACAAATTTATTTAGTAGATATTTCAGCTTGTAGATTTAAAAAAACATATTTCTTGATGTGTAATTATATGATTCCACTTGATTTAACATTTCCAGACTATCTAAAACTATTTCAGAAATACATAGAAAAGTAATAGAAATGTAATGTGATTCAACATGCAATACTAGTGGTATCAATTTTAAAGTAAGATAATAATAGTCAATGTTCAGTAAGCATTTATTATTTTTCCCTGCAGGTGTTTAATAAGTATTAAACAATTAAAATAATAAAAATGTATAAAGGATAGTTTCATAGCAATTTACAAATCACAGTTTCAATGAAAACAACAGTTTCATAGAATACATAGAAAATGAAAAAGCAAAACTAAAAACACAGAAAGTGTAGATACTTGTTATATATCATATATTGAAAAAGGTAGAATGTGGCAGTCTTACAATCATGTGTATTTATTAATACTATGTTCAAATATTGTTTCTTCTATTTGCTTAGCAAGATCTCTTAGCAGTTTATGTATACTGAGAAATAGAATGCATTCAATACAAAGACCAAAATGATTTTTAAGAAAATCTTGAGGAACAAATTGCGGTCCTGAATAGCTGATGGATGGATGCAATAAAAGCTATGGTAATATAACTGTAAGGTCTCTTGCCCTAGTGATGGCCAAGTTTGATTAAGTCTGTATAATTCACTATTGATCTTCACAGTTCCTGGCCTCAAAAAAAGTCTTTCTTACATTTTTCTTATTCATCTTGGGCTTCTCCTGCGTAATCATCACATAAGCCTGAGTTAATTTTTGTTTAAATGTTACCATATTTTAATTTCACACAATACTGTCTCACAAGCCAACTATTTAATTTTACCTAAAGAAGCCCTCTGGGGAACATATAGTCTGTGTAAAGGGATTGAGAATTGGTCACATGGGCTCTGTACCGTATGTTCCTACAGGATTTGTATGAATTATGTGTTACCTTTAGAATCTGTCATCTCCTCTAACCTTAATCCTGTCCAGTACGTGTATACTCTTGTACATGTCTAAAAACATTAAGCAAAATTTTCCAAGCTCATACAGCTAATGTACATCTACAGATCCTACCTTTAACTCAACTCTGCTTGATTCTCAATCCAGTTCCTTGTGTAATCATTTTCAATTGCCTTATATGTATGCTTAATTTGCTTTCAATATGTCAAATTATAGTCATTATAAAACATATTTATTCTTTTATTTTCTTATAACAAATTATACTCATTGCCATAATGACTAAGCACATACTTCCTTTTTTAAAAAAAACTATATTTTAGATACAAGGGGTATATGTGCAGGCTTGTTCTGGTGTGTTACATGCGCATATTGTACCCAGACAGTGAGCACACGATCCAACAGGTAGTTTTTTTGACACACACCCTTCTCCCTACCTCTTCACTGTAGTAGCCTGGATTGTCTATTTCTCCCATGTTTATGTGCACATAAGCTCAATGTTTGGATCCCACTCATAATTGAGAACATGCAGTAAATGTTTGTTCCTGAGTTCACTTCAGATTATGTCCTTCAGCTCCATCCATGTTACTGCCAAAGACATATTTTTATTCTTTTTTATTGCTGTGTAGTATTCCATAGTGTATATGCATTGTATTTTTTTTATCCAGTCCACTACTGATGAACACCTAGGTTGATTCCATATCTTTGCTATTGTGAGCAGTGTTACAATGAACATACAAGTGCATGTGTCTTTTTGGTAAAATGATCTATTTCCCTGTGGATATATACCCAACATAGGATTGCTGGGTTGGATGGTAGCTGTTTTTTAAGTTTTTTAAGAAATATCCAAACTGCTTTCCACAATGGTTGAACTAATTTACATTTTATGAACAGTTTGTATGCTTTTCCTTTTCCCTACAGCATCACCAGCATCTGTTGTTTTTTGAATTTTTATAACAGCCATTCTAAATGGTGTGAGGTGATAACTCATTGCAGATTTGATTTGCATTTCTCTGATGATTAGTGAGAATGAGCATTTTTAAATGTTTTTGGACATTTGTATGTTTTCTTTTGAGAAGTGTCTGTTGAACCAGGAAGAGAATGAAACCCTGAATAGACTGACATCAAGCTCTGAAATTGAATAAGTAATAAAAAACAAAATTTCTACTAACTGAAAAAAGCCCTGGACCAGGTGAATTCACAGCTGAATTCTACCATATGTACAAAAAGAACTGTAGGTACAAATCCTACAGAAAATATTCCAGAAGATCAAGGAGGAAGGGATCCTTCCTAATTCATTGTACAAAGCTAGCATCAGCCTAATACCAAAATCTGGCAGAGACAATCAAGAAAAGTACACTTCAGGGCAATATCCCTGATGAACATAGACACAAATATCTTGAACAAAATACTAGTAAACAAAATCCAGGAGCACATCAAAAGCTAATATATCACAATCACATAGGCTTTATTCTTGGGATGCAATACTATTTCGACATAGACAAATAAATAAATGTGATTCACCATGTATTAATCCATTATCATGCTGCTGTAAAGAACTGCCTGAGAGTGGGTAATTTATAAAGAAAGAGGTTTAATTGGCTCATAGTTCTGCAGGGCTGGGTAATCCTCAGAAAACTTACAATCATGGTGAAAGGGGAAGCAAACATGTTCTTCCTCACATGGCAGCAGGAGAGAGAAATGAGTGCCCAGCAAAGGGGGAAGCTCCTTAAAAAAAAAAAATCAGATCTCATGAGAACTAACTATCATGAGAACAGGATAAGGGAAACTGCTACCATGATTTAATTATCTCAACCTCGTTTCTCCCACGATGGGTGGGGATTATGGGAACTGCAATTTGAGATGAGATTTTGGTGGGGACACAGCCAAACCATATCATTTCCCCCTAAGCCGCTTCCAAATCTCAAGTCCTCACATTTCAAAATATAAACATGACAACATTTCAATAGTCCCCCAAAGTCTTAATTCATTCCATCACTAACCTGAAAGTCCAATCCAGAGTCTCATCTGAGACAGGTCCCTTCCACCTATGAGCCTGTAAAATCAAAAGCAAGTTAGTCACTTCCTAGATACAATGGGGGTACAGGCATTGGGTAAATACACCTGTTCCAAATTGGAGAAATTGGCTAAACAAACGACCTACAGGCCCCATGCAAGTCTGAAAATCAGTAGGGCAGTCATTATAACTTAAGTTCCAAAATGAGTTCCTTTGACTCTATATCTCATATCCAGGTCATGTTGATACAAAAGATGAGCTCCCACAGCCTCAGGCAGTTCTGCCCCTGTGGCTTTTCAGGGTACAGCCTCCCCTCCCAGCTGCTTTCATACGCTGGCATTGAATGTCTGTGGCTTTTGCAGGTGTAGAGTGTAATCTGCCTGAGGATCTACCATTCTGGGGTCTGGAGGAGGGTGGCCCTCTTCTCACAGCTCCACTAGGTAGTGCCCCAGTGGGAACTCTGTGTGGGGGTACTACCCAGCATTTCCCTTCCACACTGCCCTAACAGAGGTTCTCCATGAGGGCTTCACCCCCTGCAGCAAACTTTTGCCTAGACATCTATGTGTTTCCATACATCCTCTGAAATCTAGGTGGAGGTTTCCAAACCTCACTTCTTGACTTTTCTATACCTGCAGGCCTAACACCACATGTAAGCTGCCAAGGCTTGGTGCTTTCACTCTCTAACGTAATGGCCTGACCTGTACATTGTTCCCTTTTAGTCACAGCTGTAGCTGAAGCAGCTGGGACACATGGCACCATGTCCTGAGGCTTCATAGAGCAGAGGGGCCCTGGGCCCAGCCTAGGAAACCATTTTTTTCCTCCTACACCTCTGGGCCTGTGATGGAAGGGACTGTCGTAAAGGTCTCTGACATGCTCTGGAGACATTTTCCCCATTGTCTTGGTAATTAACATTTGACTCCTCATTACTTTTGCAAATTTCTGCAGTGGGCTTGAATTTCCCCCTAGAAAATGGGTCTTTCTTCTCTATCACATCATTAGGCTGCAAATTTTCCAAACATTTATGCTCTGCTTCCTCTTGAATGCTTTGTCACATAGAAATTTATTCCCCAGATACCCTAAATCACCTCTTTCAAGTTCAAAGTTCCACAGATCTCTAAGGCAGTGGCAAAATGTCACCAGTCTTTTTACACAGTAAGAATGACCTTTAATTCAGTTCCCAAGAAGGTCTTCATTTCCAGCTGTGACCACCTCAGTTGTCCATATCACTATCAGCATTTTGGTCAAAGCCATTCAACAAGTCTTTAGGAAGTTCCAAGCTTCCCCACATTTTCCAGTCTTTTTCTGAGCTCTACAGATTGTTCCAACCTCTGTCTTTTACCCAGTTCCAAAGTTGCTTCCACATTTACAGGTATCTTCATAATAGACTCCCACTCTACCAGTACCAGTTTACTATATTAATCCATTCTCACACTGCTATAAAGAACTGCCTAAGACTGGGTAATTTATACAAGAAAGAAGTTTCATTGACTCACAGTTTGGTAGGGCTGGGAGGCCTCAGGAAACTTATGATTATGGTGGAAGAGGAAGCAAAGACAGCCTTCTTCACCTGGTGGCCTGAGAGAGAAATGAGTGCCTAGAAAAGGGGAAACCCCTTATGAAACCATCAGATGTCAAGAGAACTCACCATCAGGAGAACAGGTTGGGAGAAACAACACCCATAATTCAATTATCTTCACCTAGTCCCTCCCAGAACAGGTGGGGAATTATGAGAACTATAATTCAGGATGAGATTTTGGTGGGGGACACAACCAAACTATATCACACAACATAACAGAATTAAAGACCATACAATCATCTCAATAGATGCAGTAGAAGTTTTTTGATACAATCTAGTAACCCTTTATGATAAAAACTCTCAACAAACTAGGCATCAAAGGAACGTATCTCAAAATAATAGGAGCCATCTATGGCAGACCCACAGTCAATATCATACTGAACATGCAAAAACTGGAAGCATTCCCCCTTGAGAACTGGAACAAGACATGAATACCCAGTCTCACCACTACTATTCAATATAATACCAGAAGTCCTAGCCAAAACAATAAGGCAAGAGAAAAAAATAAAAGGCATAAAAATAGGAAAAGAAGTCACACTCTCTCTCTTGGCTGACAATATGATTCTATACCTAGAAAACACTAAAGATTTTTTTTAATGTTATTTTTCAATGTAAAAACACAAGTGTAATTTCCTTATATGATAACATTTACAGTTAACTAATTACTTATAAATATCTAAATTATATTTAGCATAGCTCTTTAAATCAAGCAGTCTTTAAAATACCGATGTATATAGCCATCAAATTAATCTGACATGCTTTGTCGTAAATTATGTTTAAGACTGAATTATGTGGCTCATGCCTATGATCTCAGCACTTTGGGAGGCCAAGCTGGGTGGGTCACCTGAGGTCAGGAGTTTGAGACCAGCCTGGCCAACAAGGTGAAACCCTGTCTCTACTAAAAATCCAAAAATAGCCAGGTGTCGTCATGGGTGCCTGCAATCTCAGCTGCTCGGGAGGCTAAGACTTGGAAAATGGCTTGAAACCTGGAGGCAGAGATTGCAGTGAGCTGAGATTGCGCCACTGCACTCAAGCCTGGGTGACAGAGCAAGACTCTGTCTCAAAAAGAAAGAATCATGTAAATATTATTATACTTACATGTATTTACAACTTTAAAATGGATTAGTGTTTCAGATTTGTAGCTGGGAGTGTGGATCTAAATCTTAGGCTTCTACCCAAAAAAAGGCAACTGGCATAATTTCTAGTTATAGTCCTATTGTACTTGAGTTATATCATTCAAAATTTATTATTACACATAGAAGCATTGATCTCTATATGTGGTTTGTAAGTGTTTTATGTAGAGTTTAAAAAGAAAGGATAATAGTGAAAAACATTAACTCATTAAGAGTTTCAACAAAAATAAGAGTTGTTGCATATGTAGATTTATTATTGAATAGAAATTGTTACTGATATTTAAATTATATACATTATTTTACTATTTGGATACTTTATCATTGCAAGCATTCATTATTTTTACAAAAAAAGTGAATTTTTTGCAATTTTATTAGCATAGTAAGTGAAGAATTTTGTCAGTATATATAAACATCAAAACTATGTAGACACAGCCTTATAAATGACCACCTGTCACTATACATGAAGTCATATAGCACACTTGCAGCTTCAAAACACACATGTACATGGATGTCTTAGCAGCTAACATGAATAAATGGGAGATGAAGAATGAGAAAATCACATACACAAACTTCTTAAAGAAGATGGATTGGCCGGGTGCAGTGGCTGACACCTGTAATCCCCGCACTTTGGGAGACCAAGGCTGGTGGATTACTTGAAGTCAGGAGTTCAAAACCAGCCTGGTCAGCATGGTGAAACCCTGTCTCTACTAAAAAAAAACAAAAAAATAGCCGGACATGGTGCAGGTGCCTGCAATCCCAGGTATTCAGGAGGCTGAGGCAGGAGAATCGCTTGAACCCAGGAGGTGAAGTTTGCAGTGAACTGAGATCATGGCACTGTACTCTAGTATGGGCAACAAGAGTGACACTCCATCTCATTTCAAAAGGAGAAGAAGGAGAAGGAGAAGAAAGAAGAAGAAGAATTTAAAAAATAAAAAAATTACATATACATAATTCTTAAAAGACATTTTCTTCAATCTTTTCAATTCTTTTTTGCCAAGCAGGAAGACAGACAGTATACTCATATCATTTCAATATGTAAGCAAAGAAGACATGTTGTGTCCTTCAAACAAAAGCACACAGAGTTTCTTGTCTTTGTTTTCCAATCTGCCCTTTCAACCTAATTCTAGGGAGGAAAGTTTAGCATCCAGACCACTTACTGCTCGTCTTCTGGAGTCCAGAGTGTAGAAAATCATGGTCTAGGGCAGCTTGGTTTGTGTTAAGCCAGTCTATATGTCTATGTACATTAGTAGGAGAAAATATCATACATTTTTCACATATACACTAAAATAGGACATTTATACACACAAGGCACAAAATATTTTTTTTTGGTTTTATTTCCAGTGGAAAGATTCACTGGGAGTCTATATATAATATTTAGTTAGGCCAAGGTGGGTGGATCCTGACCAGAGATCGAGACCATGCTGGCCAACATGGTGAAACCCCATTTCTACTAAAAATACAAAAAAATTAGCAGGGAATGGTGGCACGTGCCTGTGGTCCCAGCTACTTGGGAGGCTAAGAAGAATTGCTTGAACCCAGGAGGAGGAGATTGCAGTGAGCCGAGATTGCACCACTGCACTCCAACCTGGCAACAGAGCAAGACTCCGTCTCAAAAAAAAAAAAAAAAAAAATTTAGTTACTTAGTTCTGGAGAGGAGCAGCCTAATACAGTAAATAAATTTCCTATTTATTTTGCATTGTGTGGTATCAAATACACATACACACACAGACACATTCACACAAATACATATTGGCATATCTCTGTAGAGCCCAGTGAACTATAATAAATAAGACTTGTTTTTAAACTATCGAGGTATACTGATACCATGCTAGACAGCAGTATAATAGAACTGTTAACAGTTTCATGAAATGTGATAAGCTGTTTGGTTTTCTCTTCTTCAGGACTTTCTGTGTATTAAAGCAACTTTTCTATATTGGAATGGTTTGTCTGATTGAAAATTCTCTGATATGCCTGTTCAGCATTACTGATCTGTGCACCTTAGCATCACTCAGAATATTATTTCTGATACCTACTATTTTACTTGCATGCCATTCCTTAAAAATATTTGAAGTGGTTTGCGGCAATCTACGTGAATATAATTTTAATAACACAAAATAAATTGTAATATATAATTTTATTATTTCTAGTTTCCTCAAATGCTAGTAATGAAATTTTTATTTTGAATTCCCTTAAATGCATGATACTTTATGTATTTTATATGACACTCGGTAGTTGTCAATGCCTTTCTTAATAAAACACAAAATTAAACTTTGCACTTGGAAATGGATTAACAATTATACCCACACACAAATATGTGCACGATAGCTTTGCACCTGACTTGAAGTTGAACGGTTGCTACTCACAGTGATAACAGAGATATAAAATGTGAATAGCTTTTTTTAATACAGTTGATGTGGTCTACATATATACTATTACGTACAGTGTTCCAAAATGTATTGGCCTGAAGGAACCATTGTATTATACATGATGTGCTTATGGGTAGACTCCAAACTGTAGTCAGTTGTGATATTTTGTTGCTCCATGTGGCATTGACTACAAGTATTCATTGGTGATCAGCTGGCATCACAATGGTCTTGTAGGTTCAAAATTGTTTATTCTATCTCTCTGGCACCTTAGCAGAGGTGGAAGGAAAAGTGTATGTAGATAGTACTCTCTATCAGATAACTGACTTATGGAGATGCCAGCGTGGTAACAGCAGAGTTTTCAGATTTCTTACATGGTTGCTCAGGACTCCCAGAGAGTCTGTCAAGAATGGTTATTGGTCTCATAAATCCTAAGTTTATTAATTAGTATGGATTTACTTCTTTCCCAGAATGGTCCCAGTTTGATGACTGAGGGACGCAAGGATCTGAAGTCCCAGATTGCTGGCCCTACCCTGACACCTTCTATGGTTGCACTCACATGATAGCTCGCTGTCAGGTAAGCTCAGGCTTTATCAAGCCTGCATCATGTTTTACTTCTCCTGCCCATTTTTCTTTCTCTACTTTCCCCCTTCTTCCTTTCACAGGTGCACATACTGAAAAATCATTTTGCTTCTCACTAGTAAGGGTCTACATCCATAGAACTTAACCTGCAAAAAGTATCAACTTACAAGTTGGAGCTCTTCTCTAGCGACAGTCACCAATGAGAATAGAATATTTAAACTATTTGCAAATGGCATTAAAATCTGGAAAGTGTCCATTATCTACCACTGAATGCCAAGATCTTTTGTGAGAAATTTCTCAAATCATATTTATTTGTGTAAAAGAAGTCATAAGTAAATTAAGAGATTTGCTCTGTCTCTGAGTTGACCAATGTCACATCACAAAGATGTCAACTAATATTTAGAATATGTTAAGACAATTCCAAGGTAGACAAGTATGCATTGAAGATGACATTTTTGTGCACAGCTCAAGGGAAATATGAGGCAATACGGTTTGGCTATGTCCCCACCCAAATCTTATCTTGAATTGTAACTCCCATAATTCCCATGTGTCCTGGGAGGCACCCAGTGGGAGGCAATTGAATCATGGGGCAGATCTTTCCCATGCTGTTCCTGTGATAGTGAATAAATCTCATAAAATCTGATGTTTTTCGTTTTTGTTTTGTTTTTTTCTGAGGATGGAGTTTCACTCTTGTTGCCCAGGCTGGAATGCAATGGTGCAATCTCAGCTTACTGCAACCTCCGCATCCTATGTTCAAGTGATTCTCCTGCCTCAGCCTCCCAAGTAGATGCAATTACAGATGCCTAGCACCAAACCTGGCTAATTTTTTGTATTTTTAGTAGAGATGAGATTTCACTATATTGGTCTGGCTGGTCTCAGCTTCCTGACCTCTGGTGATCCACTAGCTTCAGCCTCCCAAAATGGTGGGATTACACACGTGAGCCACCACACCCAGCCAATCTGATGGTTTTATAAAGAGGAGTTCCCCTGCACAAGTTCTCTCTTCCCTGTGGCCATGTAAGACATGACTTTGCTCCTTCTTGCCTTCCACCATGATTGTGAGGCCTACCCAGCAATCTGGAACTGTGAGTCAATTAAACCTCATTTCCTTTATAAATTACCTAGTTTTGGGTATGTTTTTATGAGCAGTGTGAAAACCAACTAATACATAAGATGTAATTGAAATTCCAGTAAACTATCTGGTGCTACAGTGCGAAAATTCTTGTTTCTTTAGTAATCTTTAAAAACGTTTTTAGGTATACAGAGCCAGATAATCTCAAAGAAATTCTAGAAGTAGATTCATTCAAAGATTTTTCTCAGATTATGTTGACAAACATAAGGGGATAGTGGCAATCTGTGTGTCATCGCTAGGGCACTACTTAAGAAGAATGAGGCCATTCCATATATTGAAATTACTTGTGGGAGTCAGAATTGACAAAGTCGATGTACATATAGCAACTTGAATTTGTCTTAAAAATTTATTATGTCTAATGTAAAAGTAAGAAACAGAATGACAGCCTACAAAAATATTTATGTAAATAAAAATATAAATATGTAAAGAATCTAATGCCATATATTCTTTAAAATTTCTACATGTGAGAGGATTTAACATTAAAATACACGAATGTGAGCATCCATCTGAAGGAAAATTGCAAGTGGATAAGAAATATTAGAGGCTTTGTCTAGACTGATGATAACTTTTCAACAAACAGAAGAGTGTAAGTAATTACAATTCCTCAAAGCACAAAGCTAGCAACTCACCAACCAATAAAACAATGCAAAAACAATATAAAAATAATAATCTTAAGACTTAACTATAATATTGAAAAAATAATAGGAAAGAAAATGTTAATCTGGATTTAGTCCACTTGGATATATAGAATTTTATTCACTGAATACTATTCACTGAAAATTACTTTTTGGCAAAAGGATCAATTCACATCACCAAGAAGCTGATTAAGAGACAGACATTTGCTTTACATGGAATCTTTTCCTTTGAGTCATTGTTTTTTTTTTTAAGCATTAGAGCCATTTTTAAAACCTACCTTAGTTTAAATTATTTAAAGATGAACATTCATGCATGAAATTAAATCATGTTTTCCTCAGGGATTCATTCTCTGTATCTCTTAACAGTGCTCCTGTCAACATTGTTAAAACAAATTGGTTACAGTAAAGAAAGGCGTTAGTAGAAAATCATGGAAATTTAAAACCTATGAAGAAAAGTAATATCATTGTAAAAACCACTTTATTAAGTAAAATCTTGCAAGTATTAAGCTTCGTTTTTCTGAAAAAAGTATTTTAAATCAATGAGTATATATATTCAAAAATCTGCACTACTTTAAGAAATGCCACAATAAATATATTATAATACAGTTATCTTTAATTAATAAATATATCCATAAATGTTTGAAAAAGTTGCTTATCTTTATTCATACTATATGATACAAAAGAACGTTATGTATATGTGTGTATTACTTCATTTACTTGTACATTTGTAACTACACTGGCAACATAATTGACACTAAATTATGCAACCAAAATGAGTCTCGTTTTCATAATCTTTAAAATAATAAGCTAGCACCAGAAACTACGTTGTAATGATTAAATAAATAAATGCATATAAATCAATTATTATAATGCTAGTAAACAGCATACATTTAATAATAAAATAAAATTAATATAAAACACTAACAATAATACCAATATATTAAGTAGTAAATAAAATTACTAAAATAATAATGTGAAAAAATCAATACTCAAGTTATTGATGAAGGATGTTTTTAAAACATAGTTCTGGCATTCAAGAATAGGAGGACACTTGTCTTATTTCAGTTATTTTTCCATGTGGGTTCACATTCAGGTGAAACAATGAAGTCCACTTTGTTCATTTAAACAAAAGTATATTATTGTTTTCCTCCTGCTGCATTTGTTATTTCCCTCATATATCAAATTTTCCTTATTATGTTTACATATGTCAATAAAAATACTAATTTTAATTCACAAGTATATTTTCTGATATATTTTTAAAACTCTAGATAAACTATACAAATGCTAGCTTTTGTAAAACTCAAACTTTGGTTGTAAGGAAGAGAAAGAGTCAGAAATCAATTAAGACAGTGCCAGAAAACCTTGCTTTCTGTAATGCTATATTTTGTCAAAAATAATTTTCCCTGTAAGTTATTCCTAACATTCTTACTGCCTTCTAATACATTAACAGATCTATTTTGATGTAGTGGTGTAGATTTTCAAAAGTTATCTTGGGCTTTTTTTTTTCATTTCTTTTTTTTAAGGGAAAATTAGAGATTATGTAGTAAGTCTGTGTTCATATATAATGAGGTGAGTTCACTACATCAGGATTTTCAAGGCTAAATCCCATACTTAAGGAAAACTGTTTCACTTTAATCCATTGAAATGTTGAATCAAAATGTATAGTTAAATCTGCTGACCATGAGGGCTGAATGATGCATGTTTTAGATGCAACTTCTTAACAGCATGAGAACAATTCTTCACTTTAGGCAGCCATGACTCAATTTGATGACATCTATGTTTTCTTCTTTTACATTGTAATAATGAACATTTGAAGGCATATTTACTTAAAAACTAGCATGAATAAACAAAACATAGCTTGAAAAAATTATGACAGCACTTTTCCCTGTAATTTTGGCATACGATTGTCTAGTTCACATATATAAAGGTCAAGAAAATTTGATGTCTGCACAAAAGTACCAATACGCCCAAGAAAAGCATTATTCATTAATATTATTATTATTAATTGCAACAATCAGAAGTAAACTATGGTACAAAGAATATGTAACAATCTCATCTAATACATATTTCTAATCCATTAAGTTTTATATATAACTGTTTAGCTCCTTTGCAAGTATAGAAAATCAGTTTTCTGTTTTTTAAAAACTTAATTGACTATGTAAAATTTTGTGTGGATGGAAAGAAAATATATTCTCTCCATATATTTCAGCCTGTATGTGTTTTCCTTTAAAAATAGTCTCATTATTATTTAAAATATTTATCAGAAATAAAACATTACTGTAGATTCAATAGTCTACATAATCTTACAGTGAGTTGTCCTCATTTTTCCTAAAAAAGTCTTTGTTATTATCTTCTAGAAGAGAGCAAACACTTCATTTTATATTTTTATTGTTTGTGTAGGTTCTTAGCAACAGCACATGGGCTCCAGCTCAAATTAAAACTGAACTGAATGAACTATTTTATTGAAAGTTCATTGTAATTTAACGTAGCAACATGAGTTGAGGAAGTAGGCAATTAAGATGATGAATAGTTTGGGTGTTTTGTTTTGTTTTGTTTTGTTTTTAACTGGAAGAAACTTTGAAGTTTAAATTTATTTATTTTTCTCATTTTCTATTTCTGTAAACTGGGGACCAAAACTATTCTGCTGTTCAACTAAGATCCTACAAAATCCTAAGATTTTGTAATATTTCTGATTATGATTAAAGTTTTCTGACTTTATTCAATTTTTTTTTTCATTATAGTTTTTGAGAAGAGTTGGTCACATTTTACCAGCGAGAACACATTCCTCAGCCTTGTCAGTATCAAACTGCTGGTATGTGGCCGAACAGGGACTTATTTATAAAGGAGAAATAAAAGTAAGCTCTGTCAGTTTTCTAGAGTTTGCTTCTATTGTTTGAATGGAGGAACAAAACTGAACATTGACCTATTTCTATCATGTCCAAAATTCCCCTTATATCTCATTGTCAATCATTAGTCACATTGCCAGAAATGTGCCAAAGATTTCAGCCTTTCATGTATCATTGCACCAGAAGACATTTCTTTTAAGTCATGCATTAAATTTAATATCTCAGAGCTCTAATGTTAAATCTATTTTGTACTTTGCTGTCTGTGAGTGGCAGGACTAATTGGCGCACTCTCTTGTATAAGGTTACTTTGCAGTAGTCAAATGATGGATTTCTGTAATTGTCAAGCTGATAAGTTAGCTCTTACTATTTTTTACCTTCCCATAGGTCTTGGAAGGTATTCCTTAACATCCATAGAAAGGTGCATAAGCCTCTTTGTATGAACATCAATATGGTGGGTGCCTCTAAGAATCTGAAGTTATAACCTACTTGAGATATCTTGAATTAGAATATATCAAAATAATCTAAAAGTTTGACTGTGTATATAGGGTGCTAAAATAATCATCTGAACACTCAAAAGATAACAGTATTATGGTTATTTAATCCTCTTCATATATGTACAGACCAGATTCTATTCTATTAGCATGTCATGTATACTAAATTCAGTCTATGTAAAGAGACAGATATATTAAATCCTGTTCCTCACACAGTTTTTAAATTCATATATCCATTTCACTGAAAATTGGAAAAAGCATAAACATCTTTGGTGAGCAATGACAAAAAAAGAGTTTAAGGACTGAAAAAACAAACGATATGAAATCCAGAAAGCAAACATCCCAAACCTTCAAATCCTAATAGTTTCTTTAAGATGGTATAAAATAATCTTAGCAGTTTACTGAGATTGTCCTCAACATTTATATGCATCGTTTAGAAAAGTGACTTAGTGGGATTAGGTCATGTGCATTTATTCATACTGCGAACTTTTAAATGTGTTATCTTACTTTTTAATAGGATACTTTCCTATCCAGTATCCATAAAGTAATATTCACTAGGCAATATCTATCTGCCTGATATTACTCAAGGGTTTAGAGCACTATCAGGCATATGTATATTCATATGTATATATGTGTGTGTGTATACGTATGTGTATACAAACGAATATACATATATACGTATATATACACACACACATATATATAATCATTGATTCTTCACAACAACTCTAAGAGGAAGCTACCTTTGTTCCAGTATGCAATGGCTAAACTTGCAAACAAAATAAATGTAGGCATTGTGATTTTAGATGATGTGTTATGAAAAGCTGTGGTTAATGCAAAGTCAAACATGTGGTTTACATTAACACTGCTAATAATTGACTTCGACTAATTAAATAGTTCCTCTGAAGCAAATAATTTTAATTAGCAGAAAAATTGTAAAATGTTTTGAGTACTATTTTAAATTTCAAAATAATTGTAATAAACCTTGTTAATCATTTTGCAAACTTAAGTACAATGATACAATAAAGTGTCAGTGTGATTCTGTAAATATTTACAAAATATTATAGAATTACTACTTATAAACAGATAAATGTTATGTACATAGCCTTTTTTAATAAGATGGAAGCATTTTCTGGATTAGGTCACCTATATCAATTTACTGTAGATAGAATCATTCAATAGCTGAAATTGAGTATTGGTTTGTTTGTTTGTTTGCTTTATTTTATTTTTATTTATTTGAGACAGGGTCTTTCTTACTCTGTCACGCAGGCAGAAATGCAATGGCACAATCATGGCTGACTGCAGCCTCAGCCTCCCAGGCTCAGGAGATCCTCCCACCTCAACCTCTGGAGTAGCTGGAACTACAGGTGTGCACCACCATGTCTAGCCAATTTTTTTTCTTTTTCTCTGGTAAAGACAAGGTCTCACTATGTTTCTCAGGCTGGTCTCTAATTCTTGGGCTGAAGCCATGCCCCTGCCTAATCCACCCAAAATGCTGGGATTATAGGCATGAGCCAGCATGCCTAGTCTGAGTATTTTAACATTATTTAACAGCAACACTGCAAGGCTTGGGAAAAACGTTTATCATTTTGGGATAGTAGTTCCCTTATTTATAAAATTGGATGAAAAAGTACATTAAATGATTTCACCTCTAAATGGCCCTGTATTTTTAAGTTAATCATGCAATGAAGACATTTAAGAAATAATCAATGGTCATAGCAACAAATGTTTATTCTCATCTACAAAAGCCATTGCAACTATACATTATTTATTTTTTCATACTGATGCTAAATTTATTTAAATAAAATATATTCATGACACAATAAAGTTTTGAATATGATTAAATAAAGCAGAAAGATATATTCACATTTCAATCAGCATGTTATTTAAATCTTTAAAGATTTAGATTGATATATCCTTAGAAATAAGAATTTTATTTCCTGTTTTTACGTAGAGCTTTTATCATCAGGGGTACTGAGATGAGGTATTACTTTATTTCTTTTCTGCCTCTTAATGATATACATTTGTTTTATTTTGATTATTTCTCATTTTTTTATTGTTTATTTTTGGTTGTTTTTTTCTCTGTTCTTAATTTTTTTTAAGATTATTTTAATGCTGACAGACAAGTGTATTCCAAAAGTAAATATTTTGTTTTTGTATATCATGTGTCTAGTAATCTTATGATAAGTTGTAAGAATAAACAATCCTGTGCAGTTTTTATACTAAGCTCCCCTTCCTAGAAATTTACTCAAGAATGAGATCTTCACACCTTGTATTAGTTTGAAAAATTGTATATTTTTCTATATAGTTCCCTTTTCTTCTTTTACTTAAAAAAGAATTCATTTATCCCTATATTTGTTTTTTAAATTTTTGTTGTTTTAAAAGTATTTTTGATACCAAACAAATTGTATTCTTTTTTGCAGTAAAGCTGAAAACATAATTAAATCATCAGAATTTTAGCCTCCTGATTTCTCTGGTGCATGGTGTTTCCTTTTACTCTTAAATACAAAATGAAAGAGCAATTGTTCAACATTTGGAGTAAAATCTTCTACTCCAAAGAACATTAATTCAAGAAACAGATTTTTTCTCTCAGCTTCTTAGGGAATGAGAGCAATGGTGCAGGAAATAAAAGAAAGAGAAAAAGAAATGATTTACAAAAGTTATAAGACATTGTATTTGACAATTGAACCTTAATTTTGGAGTGAAAGGAAAGATTCTCAAACATTCTCAACTGTTGCTAAGCACATATTCAGACTATAAATTGAGTCATCTCATCATTTAAAGTCATCTAAAGGAAGCTGCTTGTACTAGCTAACAAAAATTGGTTGTAAGCATTTCTCCCCTTGTATGTATTCAATGATAGCAAATTGCTAGATTAAAATGAGCTATGATGATTATATAAACACCATGGAATTATGAAAATAGGTAAAAATTATAAATTAAATCATGTTATGTTGAGAGACAGTCTTCCCTTTGCACACCAATGCATTATACCTATTTCCACAAATCTTTACTCTAAATAAAGAAATAATGGTTTAAATAAGCATTAAGATCAGGAAGTGAAAAAAAGAAGTAGTTTAAATAATTTATGCTTTAAATATAGACTAAAAAAATATAAGTAAAAGCAGTAAAATAAGGACAACCATTGAGTTAAAGCCTGTGTATTTTTCTTTTTGAATTTCTGAGTTATATCTAATTCATAATATAATTTAAAAATTTCCCAGGGTATTTTGCAGCTTATTCTTTAACTATTCTTTGAAGTTCACAAAAAAAGAACAGAGGATTACTTAATAAATGGCAGTGCAGTTTTAACCTGAAGAATAATAAGATATCCTGTTAATTTTTTTTTTTTATTTTCGCATTGAGGAAATACAACCTTGGAACTCTTGTGATTTGATCAAATCATTAATTAAGCCGAGTAAGTTAAAACCCAGCATGTAGAAAAAGTGTTCTTCTTGACTGAAGAATAAAATAAATGAATTACTTGAGGGATTTTCACTTTAGAATTAGTTCTTTTGAATGAAAGCATAAATCCAGATTAAAGTGTGGGTTTGAACATTACCACTGTTTCATTTTCTGAACACTGGAACTTACAGCACTAGACTACATAACTACTTTTGGGAATTGACCAGGTTTGTAACACCTTAGGAAATAACTTGGGACTTCAGATTTCCTTTTTTCATGATATAGAGACTTGGTTACAGTGTCACTACCCAAGAAAAAAAAATTAAAAATAAAACAATATTAGCTCTGCTATTTTAACATTTTCCCTTAACCTACAGAGAATCTATGGAAATCAAGTACATGAATGAAGCGATAGGATTTGGTACTTGCTTAGATGAAGCAGATACAGCCAGACACTCATACAAAGAATATCTTTAGGAGAGTTAACAAATTGGTAGAGCTCAAGCATTGGCTGATGAGAAAGTGTAAAGCCCCAAGATCCACAGATTATAGAGGTAATTTTTATCCTATTTCTATCTTTATTCTTCCATCAGACTGTGACAAAAACAAAAGAAACAAAAAGGATAGAAATGTTCCTGAAAAAGCATCCTCAAGGAGTAGGTCCAAAGAACAGAAAGAGTGGAAATGCGAGGGGAGAAAAATAGCCCGGCTGAAACCTTCTCCCCTATTTCCTATGTATAACAAAAGCCTTAAACTGCTAGAGGAATCACAACAAATACTTTATGTTATTGGCAACAACCCATTGCAGTCAGAATAAGGAAACAGAAAATCCTTTAGCACAGGAGGAAGAACAGAAAAAATGCTGGGCTCAGCAGTAGAGCTAGGAAAGGGAAAAGTACACTGAAGCTATAGTCCAGAGACACAGAGACACAGATACACTTACCTAAAACTGTGGCTAAGAAAACTAGAGAACGCACCACTCTCTCCTAACTAGCACCAGGCTTAAAAGCATAGGGCACGATAAGCACTCCTTTGAATAGTCACTACACAACTGCCCACCAGCACTCCAGCCTGGGAATCAAAGAGAGACCCCATCTCTCCCCGTATCACCCCAGAAAAGCACTGGATTCAGTAACCTTGGAACTTTACAGAAACATTTTCAAGAGGATAGAGACAGATACACACTGAGGTGTAGGGCAAAGAGAAGACTTAATTATAAGGGTCAATAAGCATTAAGGATGCCCTCTGGCAAACAAGCTCATATTCTAACATAAGATAATGCTAGAGCAATTAAAAATCTGTATTGCCCTAAGGGTAAAGAGAACAGCAAATACCAAACACACCCCACCTCTTGAAAAAATTAACTCAAACTCGTGGAATAAAGTGCTAGCAGAATTAAGGGTGTACTAATGTGTGGCATTAAATGGATTTACCTCATTCTGTACTGTCCTACACAAGATATCCAGCTCTCAATAAAAATTTCAAGGTATGTGAGAAGCCAAGAAAGAACAACATTGTGCTAAGTTATAAAACAATCACAAGTCAGACTTAAATATGACATAAATTCTGAAATTGACCCAATTGCCCCATAGATTGTTTCACTGCTAACAATCAACATTGAGTAATCTGGTCTCATGCCTCTTTTTATACATTAACTTCATTTTGAATAAAAAGCTTATCTAGAATCTGCTGATTGTTTAATGAGAATGTAGAGTTATTAACCTTCAGATGTTCACTAAAATGTTAACTTTTTAAAAATTAATACTGACAAAGCAAAAAATTTCAGGAGGAAAAAATAACTCATATGTCAGTATTCTCTCCCAAAGTTTGTTTTATTTACAGTGATGTGTAAAATGTTAAAGTTTCTAAATTGGACTTTTAATATCATCTTTCTTAATTTTGAACAGTCACCAATAGATACATTTGAATACAGAAAAAACAAAAATTTGACATAAAGATAAAAAAGGAAGATATATATTAATATCAGAATGAAACAAAGATGTCTTGAACATTTTTTATTTTTCATATAGGTTTTATTCTTAGTTATCTCACTGCCTTTTTAGTGAAACATCTTCTTAATGTTAAATCCATTTAAGATATTGGCATATAGCTGGGCGTGGTGGCTCACGCCTGTAATCTCAGCACTTTGGGAGGCCCCGGTGGTTGGATTACCTGAGGTCAGGAGTTTGAGACCAGTCTGGCCAAGATGGTGAAACCCTGTCTCTACTAAAAATACAAAAATTAGCTGGGCTTGGTGGTGCACACCTGTAATCCCAGCTACTCAGGAGGCTGAGGCAGAAGAATCACTTGAACCCAGGGGGCGGAGTTGCAGTGAGCCGAGATCGCACCACTTATTCCAGTCTGGGTGACAGAGTGAGACTCAGTCTCAGAAAAAAAAAAAAGAAAAAAAAAAAAAGAAGATTCTGGCATACACAGGACTACTCTAATAAAATCTATTAGTACTTAGCAACATGGATGGTATTAGATTATATTACATTACATGAGAAAACTGAGGCACCGAAGGACAAATACTGCCTGTTCTTGCTCACATGAAGGAGCTAAAAAAGTAAATCTCCAGGAGGTAGAGAAGGGTGGTTAGTAGAGGCTGGGAAGGGAAGGAAGGAGGGAGGATGAAGAGAAGTTGGTTAAAAGGTACAAAATGCAGTCAAATAGAAAGTTATAGTATTTGATAGTACAGAAAAGAAATGTTAGCTAACAATAATTTATTGCATAGTTTGAAATAGCTAGAAGATCTATAATGTTCCCAACACAAAGAAAGATAAATGTTTGTGGTTATAGATATCCCAATTGTCCTGATTTGATCATTACGCAATGTATATGGGCATCAAAATATCACAAGTACCTTCAAAATATGTGCAATTTTTATATATTATTTAAAATTTTTGCAAGTTTATCACCAAATATTATCCAATTTGGCAGCTATTTCCCAGTTGTATAGAAGACTACATTCTAGATATAAATTTCCACGTACTGTCCTAAATTTTAAAAGTTAATTAGATATTTACTGAAAACTTCATTTTCCAGTTAGATTCTCTATACTACTTTTTACAGCCTCAGGTTGAATACCATTTAATTGAACCATGTGTGTTTGCTTAACTAAGTCAATAATATGGTTTAAAGAAGACTGATCCATAATTTTTCATTCTAGTGAAACACTTCAAAGAGTTAAAGTTAAGGAAGAAAATAATCACCTCTTAAATTGTAGAATTAACTTTTGAAAAACATCATAGAAAATTAAGGCCACAAGCAGAGCACTGTGCCGGTAGTCCTATTGACAATAGCTATTAAATCAAGACTATTTGGTCACTAAATATTTAATTTGCCTTGGGAGGATGTTTGACTTTATGTGTTTAAATTTCGATTTGAATTTGTTACACAACAAATTTTCTTGGGTGGTTCTGAGAACAGTTTCAATAATCTAAAATAGACATAGAATTCTATGGTATTTTAATTAATTCTATGGTATTTTAATTGTAGTTGTAATAACTTTAAAATGCAAAATAGAGGATGTACACAGATATTTATGCCTGTAATATATTAAGTTTACTTAAATACGAATGAAGGTAAAAGCTTGCCACAGACATGCCAATGTTATGCACTTAGTGTTATGAATTCATCACTTCATTTTTTTGACAGCATTATAAACTTCCCCCTTTTTTAGTATTATTTTGTACAAACGGTATCTTAATATACCTGCAAACAATAAGAGGAATAAGCTCATATTTCCTAGTAATATACATATACTGATACCCCTTTCTATGTGACCATCAAAAACAATCAATTCAAGCCTGGCATAGTGGTTTCTCTGATCCCCACGTCTGCTCTCTAGTCTCATGTTTTGTATATCTCTGTCTGTTTCTCTGTCGTTCATAATATGCATGTTAGTTTCTTCAAGCTCACAAGACAATTGCTGTGTTTTTAGTCACCATGCCCTCATTACAGGCAAATAGAAAGGGAGAAAAGCAAAAAGCCAAGGACACAATGTATATTCTAGTCCTCTTTCACTATTGAAAAAAAAAAAGATTTTTGGTAGTATATCCAGTAATCTTCTATTTACATGGTATTGTTGGAATGTCTATGAACAAAATTCCTGCTCTGTTTATGAGGGAAAAGTAGAGACTGGATATTGTCTAGGCAGTGTTTCTCATAATGTTCCAAGTAGTAAAATAATGAAGTTTCCCTCTACCCTTTCTTCTTATGAAATAGATCATTGTAGTAATAGTCAATACAATTTTAAATATAAGATACAAAAAATTGAGTACATATCTGGTAAGCCTTTGAATTAGATCATGTGCTACTTACAGCAATATTGACACTAGGCACATTTCCACTGTAATTTTTTAGGAGGAGATACTGAAATTTACATTATTTATCAGCAATGAAATAATTTTTAAGCTATGTTGCTGATACTTCATTATTGGTATAATAAAGTATTACAGGTGCTATGACTGCCAAATATCTGCCACATTTTAATTTTTCTTTCCTTCCCCTGATGTCATGTGGAACACACTTAGTTCATATATTTCCTCTATGTACTGTCTTTTGGTGAATTCAGTGTGTTTCCTTATCAGAATTTTTTTCTTTTTCTTTTCTTTTTTATAAAAAAGAAAGAGAAGAAGGAAGAAAAAAGAATGAAATAAAGAAAAGAAGAAAAAAAAGGGAGAGAGAACAGGAACTTGCCTACTGCCCAGGCTAGAATGCAGTCTACAAATGGATATTAAAAGCTTTTTTATACTAATAATTGTGTTATACAATGGAGACAGGAAGGAAAAGGGAGGAAAATAACAAACAAACAGCCAACCAATACCATTAAACCTATGAAATGCTATGCAATTGCTAGGGAGGTTACTCCCACCATGTGGTAACTTTAGAATAAATGCATGTATTACTAAAAAGAAGAATTTGTGGATTTGGGGTAGAGAGTTCCGCAAATGTTATTAAGTTTACTTGTTTGAGGTTTAAGTTCAAGTCCCGGGTATCCTTCTTAACCTTCTGTCTCATTAATTTGTCCAATATTGACAATGTAATGTTAAAGTCTCCCACTATTATTGTGTGGGAGTCCAACTCTCTTTTAAGTCACCAAGAAGTTGCCCTATGTATCTGGGTGCTCCTATATTGGGTGCGCATAGACTTAGGGTCGTAGCTCTTCCCATTACATTGATCCCTCTACCATTATACAATGTCCTTCTTATCTCTTCGGTTTCTATTACTTTAAAGTCTATCTATCAGAGATGAGAATTGCACTACTGCTTTTTTTCTCTCCTTTGGTTGGCAAATTTTCCTCCATCCCTTTGTTTTGAGCTCTGTATATCCTTGCAGGTAAGATGGATCTGGATGCATTATTGATGGGTCCTTTGAAGTGGCTGATACTGGTTGTTCTCCTCTATACATCGTGCCTCCTTCAGAAGCTCTTTAAAGCAGGCCTGGTGGTAATGAAATCTCTGAGTACTTGCTTGTTTGCAAAAAATTTTATTTTTCCTTCACTTATGAAACTTAGTTGGCTGGATATGAAATTCTGGGTTGAAAGTCTTTTCTTAAGGATGTTGAATATTGGCCCCACTCTCTTCTGGCTTGTAGGGTTTCTGCTGGAGATCAGCTGTGAGTCTGATAGGCTTCCCCTTGTGGGTAACCTAACCTTCTCTCTGCCGCCCGTAGTATTTTCTCCTTCGTCTCAACCCTGATGAATCTATGATTATGTGCCTTGGGGTTGTTTTTTGAGGAATATCTTTGTGGTGTTCTCTGTATTACCTGGAGTTGGGTATTGTCTTGCCTTGCTAGGTTAGGAAAGTTTTCCTGGATAATATCCTAAAAATATTTTACTTAGATCATCTCTTCGTCACATTCGGGTACACCTATCAAACGTTGATTAGGTCTTTTCACATAGTCCCATATTTCTTGGAGACTTCCCTCATTCCTTACCTTTTTCTCTACTTGCTTTTTTATTTCGTTAAGTTGGTCTTCGACCTCTGAAATCCTTTCTTCTGCTTGATCAATTCAACTGTTAAAATTTTACAACTTCTCAAGTTCTTGTATTGTGTTTTTCAGCTCCATTAATTCACTTATACTCCTCTTAAATTGTCCATTCTCATGAACATTACGTGAAACCTTTTTCAAGGTTCTTAGTTTCCTGGCATTGGGCTAGAACATGTTCTTTAGCTCACAGAAGTTTCTCATTATCCACCCTCTGAAGCTGATTCTGTTATTCCTCACATTCATTTCTATCAGGCCTTGTTCAATTGGTGATGAGGCAGTGCAATCCTCTGTAGGAGAAGAGCCATTCTGATTCGGGGTGTTTCAGCCTTTCTGCGCTGGTTTCTTCCCATCTTCGTGGATTTATCCACCTGTCATCTGTGTAATTGCTGACCTTCAGACTAGGTCTCTGAGTGGACGTCCAGCTTGCTGGTGATAAATTTCCTCTATTTCTTAATTTTCCTTTGGCGGATGCCCCTCCCCACAGAGCTTGACCTTCCCAGGTTCAGCTGCACTTGCTGGAAACTCTCAATCTTCAGCAGTCCAACCGCTGTTTTTATTTATATTTTTTTTGTGGAGGGGGTACCAGCCTTCCCCTTGCGGGTGACCCACTATGCCGGCTAAAACAGCGGTGTTAAGATTCGTGGCGCTTTTCTGCCCGGGAATCTCCCGGTCTGGTTCCCCACT
Source organism: Ateles fusciceps (assembly GCA_036589455.1). Lineage (NCBI taxonomy): Eukaryota > Metazoa > Chordata > Mammalia > Primates > Atelidae > Ateles > Ateles fusciceps. The sequence goes on from JAZHEH010003445.1 coordinate 3,143,366, forward strand.
TAGTCTGTTTAATGAGCTGAATGGGAGACTCTGCTTTCCCGGAGCTCCAACGCCAACCAAAGGGCACTCAGTCCCGTATACTCCGGACTGAGAACCGCCGCATCGGGGTGTGCCGAACGGCGCGCCCTCCAAAAGGGTCACGCTGGCGACCCGTGGGGCTCCTCCGCCAAGAATCTCTTGGTCCGTGGGCTATGAAAATTCTCTGAAAATGTGGCGTCCACTCACTCTCTGCACTTTCAGTGGGAGCTACAATCCTGAGCTGCTGCTAATCGGCCATCTTGGATCTCTCAGAATTTTTTTTCTAATGAAGGACATGTGTCCCTACAACTTGAGTTAGAAGTATCTTCCAAATAATTAAATCTTCCCTCAAGAAATAACAAATAAAACCAAAATACATTTTTCAAAATTTCCAGCACTTTTCTCTCTGTAGATTAGATGAGAAGATGAAGACATACATTAATGGCTGTTTGTAACTGAACTTTCATGTAAATTGAGTCTAAATCTATATTAGTTCTCTTTTTCCTATTAAATTAGTAATTATTGTGATTATCCCTGGAGCTGTGATTGTTTGACTTAATAGCTATATTTATAATTTTTTTGTAGAAGACCCTTTTATGATGTATGCTTTTTATCCTGGGAAGTTATTTTTCCTCCAAAATCATATATAGATTCATCTGACATTCTAATGGCTATATCCACCAAAATTTAAACTCTTATAATAGTAATTTTATCTCCCAATATTTCAGGTATACCTGAATTGGTTAACGAGTCTGACGCTGGAATGGTGGTATTTGCAGTGAGTAAAGGTATTAGAATTTCAATAGTGATAATACCAGAGGTGAATACCTATTATGATCAAGGTACAATGAAAAAAGACTTTCTGTGGTAGAAGGTCTAGGATGGCCATGTCTTATTTGCAGAAAATGTGGACAAAGGGAACCCTTGTACACTGTTGGTGGGAAGGTAAATTGTTACACCCATTATGAAAAATTATATGGAGGCTCCTCAAAAAATTAAAAATAGAACTAACATATGATACAGCAATCTCATTTCACATCTGGGTATATATTCAAAGGAAACAAAATCATTATCTTGAAGAAATATTTGCATTTTTCATGTTCATCACAGCATTATTCGCAACAGTCAAGATCTGGAAACAGCCAAAGTATCCACTGGGAAGTAAATAGATAAAGAAATTGTGGCATATAGAAATATTATGCAATCATATAAAGATAAGGAAATTCTAGAATTTGCGACATGAATGAAGCTGGAGGGCATTATGCCAAATAAAATAAGCCAATCACAGAAGGATAAAAAAATTCAGTATGGTGTAACTTATAGGTGAAATCTAAAACAAAAAAGAATTATATTCATTGGAACATAGTATAGGATTGTAGTTACCAGGAACTAAAGTGGGGGAATGCAGAGATGTTGGTCAGAGAGTACAAAATTTCAGTTATAAAATGAATACATTCTGAAGATCTGAGGCACACCATGTCATGACTATAGTTGACAACACTGTATGTTTTATTTGAATGTTCACATGAAAGTAGATCTTAAGCATTCTCACCAAAACTTTTTAGAAAGTAACTATGTGTGGGGATTGTTGTGTTAATGAACTTTATTATGGTAATCATTTCATAATGTGTATGTATATCTAATCATCACATTGTACACATTAAGTATATACAATTTTAGGTGTCAATTATATCACAATAATGCTGATTTTTTAAAAACTGCCTTGCCTGCTGAATGCCACTGTATGCATTAAGATTTTCTTTTGTACTGTTTATATTAAGAGTACAGAAACAGAAGTGTGGCTTTAAAAACTTAAAGAGATTTGATAAAACAATTTACTGTGTTTAGTTTATTAAATTTTATAAACTGCATTAGAGAAAAAGACTTATACACTTAATCATATTAGATTAATCTATAGTAAAATTCAAGACAGAAAATCAAGGCTGGAATAATTTCCTATACTTTCTGCTGGATCTGTCAAACCTGTCAAGGATAATACAATTAAAACATCTCGGAGTCATCATGAATGTTACTGTTATTGAAGTTGTTAAATGAAGTTATCATTTCGATTAAGAAACCTGTGACAGATGAGTGTGATGTTTGTTGGTTTTTATGGAATATATACAAAATTGTGAAAAAAAATATTGATTTATCAATGAATGCCAAGGCCTAGAAATTGGTTTTATTTTCTTTAAAATGAGAGACAGAGAAGTGAGTGTTATTCAGAAAGACTACTGTAAAAATAGTAGTTATTGGCCTTTTTCACTTATACACTTTTAACAGCAGAAATAAAACTTTATTTGTAGATATTTTCACTTATTAAAAAATGTCCTTGAAAAGTAGACCATAGAAGTTCTTAGTTTCTTATCAATATAAAGACAAATTGGCTGCTCTTCAGTTTATGAAGTAAAACAAATTGTGTTCATTAATAAAGGCTGTCAGTTTAACCCGAACAACAGCCCTGGTAACCTAGAAATTAATCTTTTTCTTACAGGTATGTGTTTTTCAATAGTATGGTGACTATGTTTCCACCAATTAACTATATGCCAATCATTTTGGCTTCACTTTAAGCTTGCTACCATAAACCGAAAAGCGTATCACATGAAATATCCTTTTGATTTGTTTGACATTGTAATTTTTTCTCTAGTTAGGAAATAAGAAAGCATTGTCACATACACTCTGAATAAAGAAAAACATAATTCAAAATTAAGTTATTTCGAAAACGATTTGAAGACAGAGATTCTGAGAGTTATTATGAGTGGCTGTGTACAAAGAAATCATAGAATTTGAGCAAAGTTACTCTAGCATAAGTTGGAAGAAACTGATAAAATTGTCACCAATATAACAGGGAAAAGTTCAACTCAAGGTAGATAAATAATATACTTTGAAAGCAAGGTCAAATACAGACTAGCATTATAAAATCAGTGAAAAATAAAAACATAAAAATGGATCATCCTAAAAAGAAGCGCTCTAAATATAAATGATCTAACAAAGCAATATCCAAAACTATACATACAAAAAAACTTAAAACAGAGATTCAGAAAGGTTAAATGTTTTAAAATGAGTCAAAACATATCAGGTCAGAGGACAAAAGAAAACATTATTTTCAATCTTAATATTAGACAAGGTAAACTGAGACATATAAAAACACTTAAAAGATAGCAAAAGATGTTTGATACTAAAGACTGAAACTCACAATGTGGCTATGTTAGTAATGTTACTGCTTCGAATAAATCAGAATTGGCTTTCAGAAAAAAGTAATGGCTACAACAGCTATAATAAAAAATGTTTCTTATAATTCAGTCCAAAACAGATCAAATGGGTAAAAATATTATAGATAAGAAACACACAACACATCATCAAGAAGGTAGATTGTATAAATAAAACACTCTGAACTAAGATAGTAAATAATATAACTTATTTTCAAGTGCACATGAAAATCAACTCTATTTTAGGCCCCAAAGTGCTCTTTAATGAATTCCAAATAATAATGTTGGAAAAATAAGATAGAAATTAACAAGATTGCAAAACCTCTGTCACCTAAAACATTGAAAACATTATTTTTAACATGTAGGCCTAAGGGGAAAATGGAGTGGCAGCATTTATTTAGAAGAATGGTAATTCAAATAATTTAATAATCTATGAAATATAGTAAATAATTATCAGGGGACAATATATTGCATAAAATACCTATATCAACAGAAAGCAACAACAACAATGTAATGAATTATGTACTCAAAACTAAAAAGAGAAAAATAGCTTAACAAGACAGAAGGAATAAGAAGAAAGGTAGTAAGCAGAAAGAGTTAGGAAAAAATTAAAAGAAAGTTAAAAGGCCAGGCAAGGTGGCTCATGCCTGTAATCCCAGCACTTTGGGAGGCCGAGGCAGCAGATCACCTGTAGTCAGGATTTCGAGTCCAGCCTGACCAACATGGAAAAACCCCATCTCTACTACAAATACAAAAATTAGCCAGGCATGGTGGTGCAAGCCTGTAATCCCAGCTACTTGGGAGGCTGAGGCATGAGAATCGCTTGAATGAGGGAGGTGGAGGTTGCAGTGACCTGAGATCATGCCATTGTACTCCAGCCTAGGCAACAAGAGCAAAACTCTGTCTCAAAAAAAAAAAAAGAGAAAGTTAATAAATGCAAAAATCATTAATTTGAAAATGTCACAATTAAAATAGTAGACAAATTAAAACAGGAGGGAGAAAGCGCATATATACAAATTTTACATCACAGAAAAAATAACATCCAAAACATATACATTTTTAAAAAAAAGAAAAAAAAAAAAACTAAACCTATTGTGGGAATATTTTGTACAACTCAGTGAAAAGAAGAATAAAAATGAACAGATTAAATTGATAGATTTGTAGGGAAATATAATTACCAAATATGAAGCTAGGTAAGACAGAAACCATAATCAAATAAACAAGAAATGCCTCTTAAGATAAAAGTGCCAGCCCAAGATGGTAACTTCAAGGAAATTTTACCAAATTTATATATATTTACCTCATGAGTATTCCCCATGGATACGTGTTCAAACATCTCAGTACTAAGCTAACTCAGAACAAAGAAAAGGCTAGAAAATTTTCCAAATTTATTAATAAGTTGATTACCTAACCTGTAAACAAAAACTAAATTATCATTTACACAAATGATGTATTTGTATGTGTATACAAAATCTTAGATAAAATAATAGCAAAATGTCAAGACATTTTTATTCAAAGTTAATGGGTTTAGGAATGAAGGTTATTTATTCTCATTTCATATTAAAAATGTATTCTTATAATGCATTGCACAGCCAAGGAGAAAAACATATAATTATCTATGAGGCTGAAGAAAAAAAATAACACAATTCAATAATCAATGATGTTAGTGACACTTAACAAAATATAAATTGACTAGTCTCTCACATGATTAATAAAAAATTATCTTATTAAATCATAAAGTCTTTATTAGTCTAAATGGGGATACACAAGAGCATATTTCTGGACTTAAAGTTAGGAAGAACAGCAGGATATTTTTTATCCTGATTACTGCTTAACATTGTGTTAGAGGAACTGGCTCATGCAATTAGACAAAAGAAAGAAATTAGAAGCATAAGAACTGGCAAACATTATAAAAACAACTCTAATTATTATCAAATGCTTATTATATATCCAGGAAAGTAAAAGTCATTAATATGAAAGATTTAGTAGAAGATTTAGTGAAGACTACATTATAAAAAGAACATTTGAAAATGTAAAAGCCATTGCATGTAAGAACAAAAATTAGAAGATACAGTAAAAGAGTAGACTCTATACGTATCTTAATTTTGTATGTTTTTGTGTATGCATATATACATAACATACTATGCACATACATACATATACATATATAATCACGAATGTGTGTACATATATGTATATGACCAAAAACAAAATTTTAGTGATTTTAATAAACAAATTTGACTGTATATGCTTAATGATACTACATCTCAAGGGAAAATTACAGGAAAAAAATACACCAAACTGTTTTTGTTATTTTCCTTCCCGTGAAGCTGAAGACCGTACTAGATGATGGCCACATCACTGACTAGCGGAACTTAATCTTCACTGGCTACTTAATAGATAACATATATACATCACCATGGTAATGGTCACTTCAGTTGTTTCTCAGGAACCTGGAGCAGCTCCTGTCCAGTTCAAAACAGTTGAGACCACTGACTTTTCAACCAGGCCTATGCAAATGCCCAGGACATAGACTTTTGTTGTTGTTGTTGTTGTTGAGATGGAGTCTTGCTCTGTTGCCCAGGCTGGAGTGCAGTGGCACGGTCTCAGCTCACTGCAATCTTTTCCTCCACGGTTCAAGTGAGTCTCCTGCCTCAGCCTCCCAGAGTAACTGGGACTACAGGCCTGCACCACCATGCCCAGCTAATTTTTGTATTTTTAGTAGAGAGTGGGTTTCACCATGTTGGCCAGGATGGTCTTGATCTCTTGACCATGTAATCCACTCACCTTGGCCTTCCAAAGTGCTGGGATTACAGATGTGAGCCACTGCACCTGGCTGCTCAGAGGTAGACTTTTGACATGAGAGGGCCTAAAACTCTACTCTCAAGTCAAGCTAATCCCTCCATTTTCTGAACTTATGACATGAACCCAGACAACCTGTGTGTAGAGCAGTAATTGCTTCATTTTTCTACACTGTCAACCACTTTTCACCATGCCTTAGACCAACCTCCTTCTCTAACCCACAAATATCTTAAGCCTTATCTTCAGGGAGGCACATTTGAGAGCTGCTTTCTCACATCCTTGCTGGGCAGACTTGTGAATAAATCTGTTCTCTTCTGCAAAACTGTGACACAGTGATTGATTTACTATGCTTAGGCAGAATTAACAAAAATGTGCTTCGGTTGTTGTTGAGTAGCTCTAAAACACTTTTCATGAGTCCATAGGGAAACTGAAAGAAGTAAGTATATACACATACACATACACACACACACACCACACACAAACACATAAAAATAATTTTATTATTTTTAAATAATAAATACAAGAAAAAGGATTACATAAGATATAATCTTTTATGGATTATATCTTAAGGTAATCACATGGGTGATTAGAAGATAAATATAAAAGCATAAAAGTCTAAAATATTTTAGCAAACTAAGATAGTAACATTTTGCAATCACTTATAAATTAATACATCAAGGTGATACATAGTTTCAAATATGACTGAAAAAAAAGAAACCAGACATTCGGATCTACGTAATAGTAGTATTTTAAAACATCTTTGAGGGATGCTTGCTAAAACATCAGACTTGAGTCTTACCTGGACTCTGGATCGAATCACTAATTTATACTTAGACACCCAGGAAGAAAGGGGTCCCCAGAGAAGCTCCAGCTAGCCTGTGCACTGGAGGGGTACACACTGGAGGGAGGGGCGCGCACTGGAGGGGCCCCATATAAGTTCGCGCTATTTGCAACAGGTAGAATCCTGGCCCCTTCTCTTCTTGGGTGGAACCTGGGATTCAGTCTGAGAGGCAGGAAGCACACAAGCAGGACTCTGGCTTTGCAGAGGGTCCCTGTCTCCCTTTTTGCCCAATAAATTCCATTTTTTCCTACCCTTAAAAGTGTGAGCCTAATCTCTCATGGCCCTATGACACAAAACTACTCTTAGCTGAACTAAGGAAAAAGTCCTACAACAGTACTAATTTGGGGGAAGAAAGGAAGATGTCACACGAAACTAGTGGAGTGCAAATATTAAAACCAAATTGAAAAAGTCAGTAAAAGGAAATAGGATTTCTCATGTAATAAATATGCCTTTAGGAAAAATATATGGATGAGAAAACCAGTAGTACATAAATGGGACTTAAGAACTTATAACAAACAATTAAAATTAATAGCCTTCATTGTCTGCTTTGACCTCATGTAGGATGGTAGTAAGGACTTCTGTTAAATAATTGTGGATGTGACCATGTTAATATGGGAATAGTTGAAAAAAAAGACCCTCCATAAAAATACTTAAATACTTAGCAATTATACATTGCTTGAAATTTGTTCCAAACTTTTGTGGGTTGGGAAGTAAATGGGCTGTGGTATAGGTGAAATAAGATTTTCTGTATATTTATAATTGATAAGGTTGGGGTGACTGATACATGAAAATTCATAATAATAGTCTATTTTTTATATATTTGAAATTTATTATGAATTTAAAAAACAAAAAATTTAGAAACATAAACATAGCAGTATGAATCCATTCAATGAGAAACATTTTGTATTGCCTGTCATTTCCAGCAAGTAAAATTTATTCTTACCTAATTTAAAGTTATTATATATATATAATACATATAAAATTAAGGAACATATACATGATATATATTTCATATTAATATAGTCAAAACTTAAAAGTTCATAGGAATATATTAATGAAATTCTGTTTAAAAGTTTATAAATTAGACAATCTATTAAAAGTTTCGATTGACTTAGTTGTCATAAAAAAAAACTGTCTAAAATGGCGATTTAACATGTTTCAATTTGTATGAAATAACAAAAAATTTATGTTTATTTGTTGTTGGTACTTATTTGTACTTCTTAGACTATTAGGAATGCATCATTTTTCTTCCCTAGCAAAGCTCATTAACAGATCTTCATAGAAAAAGAGAAGCCAAGTATTAATTAAATGCTATTCTAGTGAGCTATAACTTCAATCTAGTTAAGAATATTAAACTTAACTGTCTTTAAGACTATTAGATTAACATATACAATGTATTATTTGGCCACATTAATGAACATTTTATCTTTACAGAGTGAAATAAAAGTCAGTTTAATTTATTTGTAAGACTATGTTGAAGCGAGATCTTCATAAAGTTAGGTAGAAATTAGAGGTTTAAATTTTGTTCCTGTCAAACAAACCAACAAAATGAGACATTTTTATTATGAAATACCATCAGAGCAAAATAAAAAAATGAAATTGTCAACTTGACCAAAGAAATTGAAAATAGTCCTGTTAAATAAACATGGGAACAGAATCATTCTATGTAATATGTGCATATTGGTGCATTAACAAGTAGTTAACACATAAAAGTTATATAAAAGCTGAACGCTTTTGGATTTTCAGATATTTGCTAAAATTAAAGTAACACGTAAAAGACAGTGCATCAGCTTTTCTGAGGTTTACAAAGAGTAAAACTATCTAAATATAAAAATCCCTTCCCAGGATTTTCATGAGAGGTGAGAAATCTAACTTCTCTTCTATTACATGTTAAATTATGTTTCGGTTGTGTGGGAAAAAAAATGCTTTCAGAAAAATGCTAAAGACATGTGAATGACAAATAAGCAGTGAAAGTTTACAAACAAAATAGTTTTATGAATCTTTTGACAAATCTTTCTAACTTATCTAGGTATATTTTTCAAAGTCTACATCATATGTTAAAATTAGTTTTAATGTGGAATATTAGGGATTAGAAAACGTCAATAAATTTATATTTAATGGCATGTGAGATATAGTATTTTAAAATGAATACACATATTTGGAATATTGATTAAATATTTTGTTTGGAACATTGTCAACATCTGAGTTAGCTTTTTATGAAGGCAGGAAGATTCTTACATTGCAATTTTAGAATAACAAATGACATGATACCTGTCTTCAAGTTTTTGCCATGAACCATTTAATTTTGTTTCTGTATGTATGGTATTCACCAACATGTTAAGAATTTTAAGAAATGACATTTGAAAAATAACCATTAAGAATATTTGCTCCTAAAGAGGAAGTAAATCAATTTATTATGATAAACTGTTATTACAGATTTTATTATTATGTTACCTATTTATTATTTTACTACTATTATTATTTTACCTCAGCTGTAACTATGCTATGAAATGGGAGTTTATCATCTTTTAAGCTTCAACATAAAAAATTCTGAAAAAAATAGAAGATGATTATTGGAATTAACTAATACCTGCTACATTTACTTAAGAGAAGCTATTAAATGGTGCAGTGGACAGATTAAAAAGTGATCTTGATGTTTCTTGCTCTTTGTGGTTCATGCTTTTCACTCACTTCCTCTCCTTACTGTGAGAAGAATGTGTGACTTGCTTCTAGCCTGGAGAATATGGCAAAGGTATGCTATATGTGATTACATTTGTTAAGACTCCATTTGTTAACTTACTCACCCCAATCTTTCTCTCTATGTGGTTGGTTTTGAAGAAGCAAACTGCCAGAACTCTACAACTGTAAGCATATGAATTCCAACAATGACCTAAGGGAGATACTAAACAGATTTGTCCCCTGGTGGAGCCTTCTGATTATATAAGAGCCCTGGATGACACTTTGATTCAGTCTTGTGAGGCCTTAGGCAAATGACTCATTCACCTTTGGATTTTTCACCTGCAGAAACTACGAGGTAATAGATGTGTGTTTTTAAAGCTACTAACATTTTCTTAATTCATTATGTTGTATATAAAACAAATATAAATGGTCAAAAATAAGACTAACAAATAGGTATTGGAATAGATCTGACATTATTGCTTGCCTGGCAAGGAAGAGATATATTACTCAAGTATTTGTTTAACAGGTTTCTTAAAAAGACATCGTAGAAAGAGAGTAAAAAAGGGAGAGTACATCAAGTAATGTGAGAGTCTGAAGTGAAGTGTCTGGTTGGCTCGTTAAGTCGATGGCAATATCTTTATTGTTACGATCAACTTTCACAGGATTTAATTAAATTTTCCATCATTGATGTGAAAAGGCTTTGGTCCAAATGATTATGAGATGAAGTGCATTGAATACTAGAGTGACTAGGATCTTTCAGCAGATGTTCTCGTATGCTTATGATAAAAAAGAAGTCATATTTGTTTCTCTTCTCTTTTTTGTGTGTTTTTGTTTTTGAGACAAGGTCTCACCCTTTTGCTCAGGCTGGATGTAGTGGTGTGGAAGAGGTGGAGGCTACAGTGAGCGATACTCCTGCATTAGTCTCTCAGATAGCTGGGACTACAAGTGTGTTGAGACCAGTATGGCCAATATGATGAGACACTTTCGGTACAAAAAAAAAATGCAAGAAAAGTTTGTTGGGTGTGGTGACAGCTTCTGACTTCAAGTGATCCTCCTGCCTCAGCCTCACAAAGTGTGGGGGAGTACAGGTGTGCATTAGTCCATTTTCACATTGCTAGAAAGAACTGCCTGAGACTGGGTAATTTACAAAGAAAAAAATCTTCAATTGCCTTACAGTTCCTCATGGCTGGGGAGACCTCAGGAAACTTAGAATCATGGTAGAAGGCGAAGGGGAAGCTAGGCACAACTTACGTGGCAGTGGGAGAGAAAGAGTGAAGGAAGAAGTTTGAAACTTTTAAACCATCAGATCTCATGAGAACTCACTCATTATAATGAGAACAGTATGGGGAAACTGCCTCCATGATTCAATAACTTCACACCATGTCCCTCCCTCAACACATGGGGGTTACAATTAGACATGAGATTTAGGTGGGGATACAGAGCTAAAACATACAAGGAATAAGACACCATGAATGACCATCATTTTTGAATTAACATTGGTGATGTGGGGAACTCCTTCAGTCTATATCAATCTTTCTCAAAATGAGATCCCCAGAAAAACAGCAGCAGCAACCTTGGGAAATGTTGGAAAAGCAAATAATCAAGGCTTACTTCAGATCTACTGAATCAGAACATCTGAAAAATTACGGCTTCTGGAAATTTGGTTTTACAAAAGAGTCCAAGTGATTTTCATGACCCTAGATTTTGAGAGTCAAGCTAATATGTTCATGTTTCAGTGGATGAAGAGAAACTAGGCACACACTGGAAGAAATGCCAAGCCTTACTTTCTGTTTCCCTAATCTACAGACTTGACGATAACCAGTTAATATTTATACATAAGAATATCAGTGAAACCAGACAGGGTGTCACTGTAGATAGAGAAGATTTGGGAGAAGAAATCTGGAAGAAACAGCTTGAGGTGAGGTGCATGTGATCTAAAAACAGTGATGTAGAACAAACATATGTATAAATCTATGTATAGGGTTGAAAGAATCAAATCCTTGATAGAGACACTGTAGCAAAGATACAGCAGTGAAGAACTGAAATTCAATTTCAGTTTAACTTTACCTTACCCTACACTAACTCAGAAAAAAACAATAGAAAGAACAAAACCTTAGCCAGAGGATAAAAATAAAAAATTCTTGTGAAATTGCTGTATTTTATAAAAGGAAGGCATAATGGAAATACCTTCAAAGATAAATACTCTGAAAAAAAAATTGATTTGGAGTTTTCAAATAGCACCACAGAAGAAAATATCTAGAAAAAGTATTCAGGTAAATTAAATAACACATGCTCTATTGAAAATGACATAGAAAAAATATGACAGTAATGAAATACAAAAAGATAATAGGTCTAAGCAAAGAAATCATGTATACATGTAGCTTATAAATATATCAACAATCAAAAAACCCTGACATGACATAAAACTGGTTAGTCTTGAATCTGTCTCACAAAAATACAGGAAAAAATAAAATGTAATTTTTGTAGGTAGAACCTTAGACCAAGGGTTCAGTCTAGGTCCTGCTGCTCTCTGCACAGAAAGTCAATCACTGAGACAACAAGTATTGGCAGGAAAGAAGGCTTTATTTGGGTGCTGCATGCAAGGAGATGGAAGATCTGTCTCAAATTTGTCCCTTTGAACCACTAAAATTAGGAGTTTATATAGAAGGAAAAAAAATATATCCATATGGGAACACAGGAAACAGGGAGGGGGTAAGGAAGAGGAGTTGGTCAACAAGAAGCAGATGGTTGCTTAGGCAATTGTGATGGGTGAGGGGTCTAGAGTCTCATTGTCCAGATGGAGTGATCTGGTAACTTTCAGATCCTTGGTACTATCTGGGAGTCCTGAGAAAAAGAGTCAGATAAGACATTTGTAACTTTCTCACATTTTAAGACTCAGAGTGCCAATTTCCATGTTTATTTAAAAGAAACCATAAATGTTAAATAAATGGGGCAACTGGACTGGTTCAGTATGATTATAGTAAACTTCATTAAAAAGACAGCAGAGACACTTTATACTCTACCTAAAAAAACAAAATGCACTAGACACTTCCCCTTCAGAACTCCATTTCTCTACCTTCTATATAGGGAAATCATCTTTTATCTGTCAGTTTTGTGGAGACTTGTGCACCTCAGTTTCCCTTCCCAAAAAGGTTCAGTAGATGTTTAGCCTTCATTATAATTGCTATTATTAATGTCAACCTTAAAAGGTTCAGCCTTTATTATAATTGCTATTATTGTCAAAGTAGCCTTTCTGTTGCCAGATCCAGTGGTCACTTTTCAGTCATCAAGTCACCTTCTGATTTATGATCGACGTGACACTTCCATGAAATAACTTCTCTTGGCTTGCTGTAATAATGCTCCATCATAACTGGCTGCTTTTCCATCACCTCCTCTTTCTGGTTCTGTTCCTCTGCTAAAATCTAGTTATTGGCATATTCATAGGTACTATCCTGGGGTCCATTACATACACATTTAATTTTTTCCTTTTAATCTTTTCCCAAAGTTTATAGCTTTAAGTATAAACTCTAACATATTCTGATGAATCTCAAATCCTTTTCTTACCATCACAACATCTCTTCAGAAATCCGGCCAGTATATAGAACTGACTACTGGATCATTTCATATAGATGCTTGGAATTTCTTCTCTCACATTTTCAAGCTTTTAATAGAAAATTCTCTCTCTCTCTCTCTCTCTCTCTCTCTCTCTCTGTGTGTGTGTGTGTGTGTGTGTGTGTGTGTGTGTGTGTGTGTGTAGGCTGGGGTATGGAGGAAGTCTACCTCTATTCCAAGTAACAGTGGCAAGAAATAGTACGCTGTCAATGCTCTTGTTTTTGTTTTTTGAGACAGGGTCTCACTCTGTTGTCTGGACTGGAGTGCAGTGGTGCAATCTCGGCTCACCGCAACTGCTACCTCCCAGGCTCAAGTGATTCTCCTGCCTCAGCCTCCGGAGTAGCTGGGATTACAGGCGTGCACCACTACCACTCAGCTAATTTTTTTATTTTTATTTTTATTAGAGACAGGGTTTCACCATGTTGGCCAGGCTGGTCTTGAACTCCTGATCTCAAATGATCCACCTGCCTCAGTCTCCCAAAGTGCTGGGATTACAGGTATGAGGCACTGCACCCAGTCTATCAGTGCTTTTTGAACAAGAATGTTTGTTTTCAGTTTAGTTACTTTTAAACCCGATAGTTAATTTCAAATTAATTATTTAAAAATTAAAACAGCACAGTACACAATATATCAAACACAAAATGTCTTTAACTTTTACCAGAATTCTACCTGTAGCAAGTGTGAAGTTTAGCTAGAGCAAAATCATTGCAATTTATAACCAGAGAAGAGAAAGTTTTATAAAATCTCAGATTCTGAAAAGGCCAGAAACAGAACAAAAGCCTATGAGAAGGGAACAGTATAAAGAAGAGCAGCAGGGGAAAAAAAGACATTTGCCAATGTGAATCAGATTTGTTCTGGCACCATTTTTATAGGCATAGTTTGAGTTTGTTAAATGAATAGAAAAGGAATTTGCTTTTAAACATGTATAATATCTCTAAAAAACACAATATTCAGAGAGTTATTTTTAACACTTAATATACGTCTCTTCATTAAAACTGAAGAAATAGAATGTATCAATTAAGTTTGCAACTAATTAATAGGAATTGAACCCTCAACCTGGACAGAGAGGGAGAGACTATCAGAAGAATGGGTAGAGTTTTTGAGTAAGAAAGTCATTTGAAATCTTCTCCTAGTCTCTGAGAACATCAAAATGACTCAATAGCAGATAATTATAAGCGCTCCAAAAGTTTCCTAAATTCTAATTATATATTTAATTGGTACATTGATAATAAACTGAAGCTCAGATATTTCAATATATATGAATATAATATATAGTATATATTATAATATATATATATATGAACAATATGATACAGCTACAGGTAAATGGAATTAGTCTTTTCTCTGTTTTTCCAGAAATCTAGATTTGACATTCACACTGTAGTTAGCCTGAAAACTAAAGATGCAGAAAGAGTTTCAAATAAGAAAAAGAATTTACATTACTAGGCTCTATAAAATTCTAATTTCTTTCTTCTCTAAAAGGAAGAAGCTTCAGGTTGGCCACATTTTCTTTTTCATCTTGAGGGAATACATTATTGTATCTAATAAGAGAAAGAAAAAAAGGAAAAACTGGAACTCCAAATGCAAGTGACATGTTCATTTTAATTTCCCATATTTTAACTTTCTATTATAGCTATTGACATGTAAATTTAAAAGAACATTAGGAGATATTTAAGAAAATGAAATTGACAATTTTATTACTACTAAGTCTATTAAGTCTCCACATTCTAATGAATAACATCCACTGCAGCTAGCATTACTTACCAGTATGATTAACCAGCATTTGCTAAGACAATCATCAGAAACATGATTTTGTATTTTAGTGACTCAGAAGTAAAATTCCTTTTGTGTTGCAGTTATTTAGTCTGAATATTTGAATATGTATTTTGTTAGTATGACATTAACAGAGATATGGAGTCAGAAACCACACACTTATGGTTAAAGTATATATACTGGATGACTTAATAAACTCAAAGTTATAAATTTAAAAACAGTTTGGAGCTGGATATTTACAGCTCCTACGTCTCTCTTATACTCTAACCCCAGGCCCTATTTTATTCATGTTTAGTTCCTGCCTGGCTTTTTATCTTTAAGCTTATGATTCTTCTAGGATATATGTATATAATACAAATGTGATATATATGTATTTAAATATGTATTGTGTTATACACACACGTGCACACACATATATAATTTACATATTTATATATGTGTGTGCATGTGTGTATATATATACAAATATACATTATTCATATATGTATATATGAATAATCAAGCACCTTATGCAGATATTCCCAGCTCTGTCTCTTTCCAGCTCTCTCATCTCTATCACTTTGTCCAGCAAACTTTAGCCTCTATGCTCACCCCCTGACTTCCAGTATATTTGTTTTCTCAACTCAGGGGTCACTGATAGTTATGCTGGAGTTTCCTCTCCCAGTGTAACCCCAGAAACTTTTCTGGATGGGAATCTTGGGCAACTGGAGGTTATTATTTATAGATTATTTATAATCTAATACCAAATATCTGAAAGAATTTTTAAACTGTATATTTCTTCATTTTTTTGTTGTTTTAGGTTGTTTTATGATACCTTTTGTGCTACATAGGTAGAGGCAGAATTCAACTCCATGGATCTTACCTATACATGACCCGCCCAATATTCAGTTAAGACCTCAAAGAAAGACGACTGGGCTTCTTTCTCTTATAGCACTGTTTTCCCAGGTACTCTGCATATCAAAGAGAAACCAGCCCAATTGTTCTATAGAACTGGTATTTATGGTTTCTTTCAAATAAACGTAGAAAGTGACCCTTCCACTCTTAAAACTTAAGAAAATCACAATTGTCCTATCTGAGTTTCTTTCTCAAGAAACCAAACATCAGCTCTCCCTGACAGTATCAAGAAACTGAAACTTACCTTATCACCGTATCTGGACAACTGATACACCAGACCTTTCACCCATCATGATTGCCTAATCAACCAATGGCCTCCTGTTGATCAACTCTTCCTTGTCCCTCCCTAATTCCTGTTTTCCTGCGTGTAGTTACATTCCTTTCCTGATACATAAACCAATGATTTTAGTTGCTTAGGCAGATGGGTTTGAGACTGATCTCCCATTTCCTTGGCTGCAGCACCTGATTAAAGCCTTCTTCCCTAGCAAAACTCATCTTCCCAGTGATTGGCTTTCTGTGCAGTGAACAGCAAGACCTAGACCAAACCCCTGGTATTTTAGTAACAAGATTTTGATTCCCTGGCTCAGCTGCCATGAGTCAAGAGTTTTAGAAACCCTCCTAAGCAGGCTCAGCTGCCATGAGTCAAGAGTTTTAGAAACCGTCCTAAGCAGGCTCAGCTGCCATGAGTCAAGAGTTTTAGAAGCGCTCCTAAGCAGGCTCAGCTGCCATGAGTCAAGAGTTTTAGAAGGCCTCCTAAGCAGTTGCCTGACCGTTTTGCGGCCAGAGGTGAGTCTCAGTCTGTCTCTCTGGCCTTGTCACTGACGGCCCCAACTTCATTTTTGATCGCCTAGAAAAACAGCCTTTGAAATTTGACACCTTCATCCATTTACGTGAGTATCCTTTGTGGGCCCAGGCAGCAAGATCTGCTTCTCTCAACCTGGAAAGTTAGTAAGGGAATTTTCGTTTGCAAGTTGAATAATCCCAGCTGGCTGAGAGAGGAAAGCACGCTGACTGTTCAGTTTTGACACTTTTGGGGGCTTGTTTGTAATTGTTGTGTGTGTCTGAGCAAGTGTTTTTGTAGGTACCAGACAGCCGGATTGGCTCTTCTCAATTACTTATAGGGGCAACAAAGTTTAACCATTTGAACGTGTTCATAAACTGTTGAGTTTATACTGCTATCTCATGGCTAGCGTTCCAAAGTAAAAGCTATTGGACCTTTCTTTGTATGTGTGTATACATGTTTAGATGTACATAAATGTGTATATACATTTATTATGTTATGCGTTTGCAAGTTGATCAAACCCAACTGATGGAGAGAGGAAGCATCGCAGCTGTTTCAGTCTGAATACTCTTGGAGATTGTTGCTTGTTGCAGCAGTTGGATTGTGTTTTGGTGAGTGAGTGTGTGTGTGTGTATGTGTTTTTGTGTGTGATGAGAAATAAGAATTTGATAAACTGATAATCTTTTGTAATGCTGTTTGGCTCAATGTTATTTGGAACCTGGAGAAGTTTGGTCTCTCCATGGACCTCATTTTGCTGTTGAGTGGGAAAGTGGGATGGAGTGCCATGTATCCAGGCCTTAATGTTGTGTCTATGAAATTGGCCTATAAATAAAAGAGCACTCATAAATTAAGTAAATAAGTCCAAACTATTTCTCAAGTTCATGTAACTTAAGTAAATCTTTAATAAACAAGTTGGCTTTAAAATTATTGGTAAGGTAAAAATACAAATGTCTTCAGCATTGTTAGAATGCATTTTTGTCTGGGTTCTATATTTGTCTTTGCTTGATAGATTGTCTCTGCTGGATATGTCAAGGTTTAGCACAGAAGATTATGAAAGTATAAATCCGGTCAAAACAAAATGATCTTTGTGTGATTTTTTTTTTGGATTAATGAGACTAATGTTTAGTCTCATTAAATGTTTTTACCTTAGTAAAAATAGCTGAATCTTTTGAATTATTGACAAAAATACCTATGTATTTCATTTTAAAGTTCTTACTTAGATATTCACAAGCTTAAAAAATTAATAAGGAAATTACTTCAAATGATGAGTAGCTTTGTTTAATATTTCAGTTTTCAGATGTACAGTAGAGAAAAAAGTGAAAGAATTGAGTACATGTAAATGGAATAAATGTTGTGTGTGAAACTTTTGTTTAACCTAAAATCTTAAAATTATTTTTGATGCTTATTGAATGTGTAATTTCCAAATAAGAATGGGGAAATACGTTTCTGAAATTTGTGCAGTGTTCTCATCTATAAAATACTAATATTTGATAGTTCAGGATTTCTTGCTTTCTAAGTTTTTACTAAAATTTAAGTTTATTAAGATTTTTAGTTAATATATAATTCTGAATTGATTAATATAATAATCACTACAATCTAGCTGCAAAACTATTCCATCCCTCCAAAAATAAAAATAAACTGTTTTATGGTAGGGAGATGAGTTTGAGATTAGTCTCCCATCTCCTTGGTTACAGCATCCAATTGAAGCCTTCTTCCCTGGCAATACTCACTGTCTACTGTGCAGTAGCACAGGACCTAGACTAAACCCCCGGTATTTTAGTAAGGAAAGTATAACTACTGCAGCAGTCCTCAGCTGAGCAATAGCACTTCTAAAGTTGGGGATCCCTTTCCTTGTATTGCAGCAGCAAAATGCTCTCAGGTGGAACACTGAGGTAATGGGTAATCCCAGGTTGATCATGAGGCTCACATTATGGTTTTTCTTCATTCAAGCCTCAAATTTCTGAAACTGCATAATATCTGCAAACATTTACTTCTTGTGTTTTGCCAGTTTTAGCATTGTTTTCAAAAGGAGGGCAAATTCAGTGTCATTTACTCTGATAAGGTCAGAAGCAGAAGTGTCATTCAACATACAAGCACTCTCACTTGCAAAACACCTTTGTACTTAGCTTCCAAATACTACCATTTCCTGCTTCTTTCCTACCACACTAAGTAGGTATATCAGTGTCAATATCTTTGGATGGCTCCTTAATTTACCACTTCTAAATTATAACAGGTCCCACACTTAGTCCTGCAATATTTTTTAATCTCTTTTTATATGCAATCTTTGGGTGTTTTAACAAGTTTAATCAATTTGTGTTCATATGCCAATTGTGCAGACTTCGAAATTTCAAACATGTATATGAACATGTTTATTTATTTATGCTTCAGAAATGGTTCCCAGGCTGTTATCTCAAAGAGATACTATAGGAAAGACCAAAATAAAGACAGACTAACCATTTAAGAGGCTGTTACATTAGTCCAAACAAATATTTTAGACAGCAGGATAGCAGAAAAGATGGATTTAGAGATAATATTATATGAAGAGTTAAACAAGGTGTGCTGATTGGCTGTGGGAGCATGGAAGGAAATGAGAACAATAAAGAATGACTCCTATATCTATGCATGATCACCTCTTGGAGTAGGGTTAATATGGAAAATACTTGATGGTATGAATTTGGTGACTTTACAAAATATTTAAATTTTTAGAGGCCTAGTTTTAATCTTGAGTGCATGTTAAATATCCAAATACAGATGGGAATACATAGGAGGCTATTGTGGTGAAAATGCTCTTTCAAGACATGGCTAAATTCAAATGATGGGTATCTATAAGGCTTAGAAAGACATTGACCTGGACAGAATTATGGAACATGAGGCGGGTATATAGAGACACAGAGAGAGAGGGGAAGGGAAATGGGGAAGAATAATTTGGGGCACACACAAGACAAAAATGGTAACATAAGATGCTAAACTGTTGCTTTCAATATTTTACAGAACAAAAAGTCAAATATGTATAAAAGGCAAAAGTAAAAACTCAAAACTCTAATTATTGATTATATTTCATTTATTAATATTTTCTTTATTGAAAGTCATACCTGACAGAAAAGCAAATGTTTAAGTTAGACCAGAAGTAGCCTCTCAAATGCCTCATTATTATAATAAGAACTAAAAAATTTTGAGGTATTTTCCCATACGGTGAAATAATATCAACTTTCAATATAAAATGTCTAAATATGCAACCTAACATTTTGGTGATTATTAAGCCAACACCCAAAGCATCAATAATTGCAAATATACATTTAGGCTACAGATAAGGTAGAAATTAGGTGAGAATAAAAATTCAAAACAATGTAGAAATCTCAAGACTGGTAGTAAAATAGACAAATCTATGGGCTGAAAAGAAAGAACAGAAGCAAATTAAATGTTATCAATATTTACTTTTATTGCAACTAAAATGTGTAATTTTAAGTTAGAGATGCACCTATTTATGACAGCTCTATGATGAAATAAATATATACCACAACTTATAAGAGCATTTTTAAAATATAAACGAATAGCGATTTTCCATATATAATAAAAACTGGATGTTGGATTCTGAAAAGATTTCATGAGCTTGTCAGTCTTGACACTGAAAAAAATGACAATGATGGCCTTGTTAGAAATGCGTATTATAATTGTCCTAAGAAAATTTTTTAAATTTAATTAACAGTGATGTTGTTTTCACCATAAGATCCATGTAAAATTACCTGTTTGAAATGCCTTTTTTATATTTTCAAATGTCAGGCCATTGAATTTCTTTTTTCATTTCTCTATGGAGCAATCTGATTCTCCATTGTGTAAAAATGTCACAGAACAGCTGTGACCTTATATTTGGAGATGACTGGCGCAATGAAGAGTCAGAGCCAGCGAAAATGCCATTCTCTGATGAAGCGAGCTCCTCCTATCACATTAATCATTTGTTTATAATGACTAACACAGGTGTAGATTGTTGAATGTAAACTAATAAAATTACTATTTGCTATAATGTTCCTCATTACCAGTAAATTAGAAAATAAAGATGTAGTTAGGTCACCATATGTCACATGAATGTAAGAGCTAGGTTATAAATGTGGGTAGCACTATGGGCTGATTATAAGCCAGAATCTACTTTTATCATCCTATGAAACTTTGAAACACTTTTATTTCTTAATATTTTATATTTATTCTTATGTTTGAACTAGGAGTTGAGTTTTTATTATCTATACCAGTGGTCCCCAACCATTTTGGCACCAGGGACTGGTTTCATGAAAGACAATTTTTCTGCGGATGGTGGAGGTAAGGGATGGTTTTGGGATGAAACTTTCACCTCAAAAGATCATCAAACATTAGATTCTCATAAGGGTCATGCAACTATTTCCCTTGCTTACACAGTTTACAACAGTGTTCACGCTTCTATAAGAATCTAATGCCACTGCTGATTTGACAAGAGGCAGAGCTCAGGTGGTAATGCTTGCTGGCACATTGCTCACCTCCTGCCTGGTGGCCTGGTTCAGACCTAACAGACCACTGACTGGTCCGTGGCTCAGGGATTGAGGACCCCTGATCTAGATATTGTTCTCACAGGAAAAAAGGACTGAAACTCTCTTTTGGAAGTAATAGGAAATAGAGCACTCATGAGTATACACTGGGATAGGCATTTACGATGGTAAATGGAAACGTATTTTAACGAGAGTATTGATTTTCTTTTTATCTCAAATTCTATTGATAAATGACCCTGCTTTTTAAATTTCATGTCTTCAAGATTGCCAATTTTTTTATTACTTTTATCATCTCTATCTACAGCTCCTTGTAGCTTTACATTATTTTCAAACCTTGTTTTTAGCAAACTTATGAAGAAAATAGGTGTAGTAAATAAATGGATGATCACTCACTTCTATTTGGATGATCCCTGAACCTGTGTCAGAAATTGAATTCTTATTCTACTTTATATTAAAATTAAAATAAATTGTATCAATAACTTTACTATATGAATAATTCTCATTATTTCTAAATAAGGGCAAATATACTTTCTGTTATTGAAAATATAATGACGTTTTTAAAACTACAAATGTGAGCAAGCATAAACAACATCAGGTCATACATACAGAATGAACATTTGTCTTGCCAACATTTTAAACCTGTGAAGAAAAGGTAACTTTCATCATGTATGTGCCATATTTTCCTTTTACTTATAGTCAGAACAAATCTAAAAAACACTTTGAAATATTGTTATTAATTTTTTGGATACAGAGTCTTGCTCTGTCTTCCAGGCTGGAGTGCAGTGCCGCCATCTCCGCTCACTGCAACCTCCATCTCTTGGGTTCAAGTGGTTCTCCTACCTCAGCCTCCTGAGTAGCTGGGTCTACAGGTTCCCGCCACCATGCCTGGCTAATTTTTGTATTTTTAGTAGAGACAGGGTTTCACCATGTTGGTCAGGCTGGCCTGGAACTTCTGACCCCAAGTGATCTGCTCGCGTCGGCCTCTCAAAGTGCTGGGGTTACAGGCGTGAGCCACTGCACCCGGCCTAAAATATTATTTTTAACAAATGTTTCACTTAAAATTAATCCAGTTTTAAATATTAGGAAGAGAGCATAATTAGAGTGAAAAGCATTCGTTTACTAATCATTGATGCCACACCCAAGACACAGAAACAACACGTGGATACACAATACATGGACACAAAGACACAGCCTATATACCTGTGAGCACACACTGTAAATTATAATTTCATGTAAAAAATTAAGTGTCTCTCTGATGTTAATTAATTGCAGATTAATATGGTATTCAGATAATTGATTTGAGAAGTTTTCCTCTTTTCAGACAGTGTAGGGCTGAACATTCATGTACAAAAATGTTGAACCTAAATCTAATTATCATTTCATATATAAAAACAAATACTTAGAAAATTATAGACTTAAATGTCCATATGTAAATACTTAACCATAATTTTAATAAAATAAAGATAAAATGTTATTTATGTATAATAAAAAAATTTTCAACATCATCATCTATAAAATAAATATGTAATAAATTGTTCTTTATCAAATCAAATACTTCTGCTGATTGAAAGACACTGTGAAAAGAATCAAATAGTAAAAAAAGTCCATTATAAAATGTTTTCAAAATGCAGGCTATCAAAAGACTTGCATCCAGAATATATAAAGGACTCTCAGAACTCAATAAATATACAAAAAAGTTAGTAATTAAAATAAACAAATGGCAAATAAGGCTATGAAAGATTCTTAAAATCATTATTCTGTAGTGAAATTGATACCTTTGAATAGCTAAAATCACAGTTCTGCCAACAGTAAGTGTTGATGGGGGTGCCTCCTATAGTTTTTTTCTTTAGGAGAGGCTACACTGTAAAGTCACTATGGAAAACAACTTGTTTCTTATAAAATTAATAATTAGTAAATAATTTAAAAGCTAGTGAACAATTTTTATAAAATTAATGCACACTTATGATATGACCAGTCTCACTGCTAAGTATTTACCCAAAAATATAAATGTTGTATTCATTCAAATATCTCTTGTGAATATTTATAGCAACTTTATTCAAAACGGCTTCAAACTAGAAACAGCCCAAGTGTCCTTCAGCTGGTGAATTGGTAAATAATCTACGGCACATTCATACAAAGAAATATCACTCAGCAATAAAAAAGCAACAAACTACTGACGCAGATGTCAGCATGCATAATCTCATGTTCATAATGCTAAGTCAATGAAAACAGACTCAAAGGCTGTGTATTGTGAGTCCATTGTAATGCCTTCCTGGATTAGGCAAAAATTATGCTGACAGAAGGCAGATCATGGCTTTCCAGAGGATCAAGTAAAGGCAAAAGGTATCTACAAATGTGTATGAGGGAGTTTGGGGCCATGATAGCAACACAACATATCTTGGTTGTATGGCTGCAGTTATATATCTCTATGTGTTGCTGAAATGTCACACAACTATATTTTTAGAAGTGTGGCTATTTTTGTAATCAGTTTAGACCTAAATGAAATTATAACAAAAATATATGTAAAAAAGTTTCTATCTGATGAGGGAGACTATCTACATTTCTGATAAAAAATAAGGACAGTGGTAGGATATAGTCTACATTGTTAGAATATTGAAACTCAAAATATTCTGCTTTATGATTGAGAAGCTCTTTTCTCTGTTATTGTTAGAAAGTCTCTTAAAATGTAATATTTCTTCCTAGTCCTGCCTGAGGTGAAAAATACATTTTAAGTAAAAATGAAAATAAAACCTAGAATTCACAGCAGGCTTGCTGTTGTTCATTTTGCCAGAACAGTATCATAATTTTGCTTAGTATACATAAAGCTAAGTGCGAATCATTCTATTTTTTTTAAAATGCATTTGGCTAAACAGCCCTAAGAAGGAATGAATGTAGAAATTAGCTACCAAGCAGAAACTGTGTCTATGCCAATGCAATCTACTGCCTTCTTAGTGGTGATTTCTAATGTAAGTTATTTTAAAATTACGTAGCATTTCCCATAATTGATTTCAGAGCAATCTAAATAATGATAATGGGTTCTGATAATGTTTTTATTTCTATAAGCTCTTCTAAAAAATGCTTCATGATTCTATGAACAGGCAGATCTACATTGAATATAATTCATTTATTCATTGCCTATTCAAAGACATACAAAAGAGTTGGAAAAACATCGTTACTAAAATATTCTTCTTATATTAAAATTTTTTGGTGATACAACACTTCCCACAGAGATTCTGTGTTTGGTCCTGTGAATTCTGTTAGCCAATGGAATAACAGCAAATGTAACATAGCTAAAAACCTCAAAAGTGCAGGCACACTAAAATTTGTTTACTCTCTTGCCACTCTTCCTACACTTTGCCATCTTCATTTGGTGAAGCCTAGCTAGCCAAAAGAATGAATGAATGAATGAATGATTAGAGAACACCTTGAAGAGAGATGAGCTATCCTAACTGTGAGTCACTCTAGGCTGGCCTGCCCCCACTTAATCTGTATCTGGTTACAGGAGCTAGAGTCAACACAGTCCAGATAAATAGAGAATTTATGTGTGTACCTGTTGTTGATCCACAGAACATTAGTTAAATAAATGGCTACACCTTTAAGGCATTATGTATTAGAGGCATGTCACACAAAATATTATCTAATATAACAATTGCAGAATCAGTAATTGAAACTTGGAACAATAGAGATGAATCTCAAAATTTGAATTCAAAGTGAAAGAAGTCACACTCAAAGCAATACCGTATGACTCCAGCATTAGGATAAATACCTAATGTAGATGACGGAGCGACGGATGCAGCAAACCACCACCATGGCACATGTATACCTATGTAACAAACCTGCACGATCTGCACATGTACCCCAGAACTTAAAGTATAACTGCAAAAAGAAGAACTTAAAAAAGAAAACATCACTACAGAATTCTTATACAAGCACCTAAAATCTAGGTCTAGGATTTATTAATAATTCTAGTAGCTATTAAGTTCAATTTGGTAGCAAAATTGGAAAAAAGGGGAATTGTCAAACCATTGCTATGAGATACATACATGTCAAACCATATTTCAGAAGGAATAATTATAACTTAAAAAAAAGATTCCATTTATTTAAAGTGATAAAAGCCTGAAAACTAATGTATAGTTACAGTGCATCAGTAGTTGCTTGAAATCCCTCATGGAGGAAAGTTTGGATTACACTGACTTACACGGAACCTTGTGAACAATGAAAATCGTATTTTCTTGATTGTGAAGATAGTTTCACAGGCTTATATAGAAGGTCCTCCACTAATGCTGGTTTGACTTATGCTTTTTTGACTTTATAAGTTTTTTTAGTATTTACCCATTGAATTTCCACTAAAATGTACCTTAGTGCTACTCTAATGAAAACAACAGTTGTGACTGAAAGGCTTAGGATAGTTAAGATACTTTTAAATATGCAATTTTGAGCATATTTATAAATATAACATACTATTAAAGAGATTATCTTTATCTCTCTGTGAATACTTTATGACTGAATATTGTATGAAAGTATCATAAGGCACAAGTTTTTGTTTTGTGTTTTAATTGGGATTTCTAACAAATAGTAACATATAGTTAGTCATATAAATTAGACACATGGTAGTAATTCCTCATAAAGGATAAAGAAAAAAGAGGAAACTCAGACATAAAGTTCAAGATGCAACCAACACATTGAGAGAACAGTTTGACATAAGAGAAAATATGTAGTATTCCAAATATACAAAGAAAATGATAAACAATTTATGGGGTTTTAAACAAATTCCATGGAAATTAAAAACTCAATAGAATATATAGCAAATAAATATATGAAAAGAAGATCAGAATTACATGCTTCCAGGCAAATATTAACTAAAGCAATTAAAAACCATTATTTCAAGACACAGTATTGGAAAAAATGAATGAAACAGAGTCAGTCATATATTGGTATGAATGAAGATAAAATACTATTCCTTAACTGTTTCTGAGAGAGTAAATTGATATGACTGTTTTGAGAGTGATAGCCAGCATCTAATTAAGCTGAAAATGTGCACAACCTATGAACCGCAAGTATTACAGGACAATTGTACCTGAACGTATCTTGCAGTATTGTCATAGCAGGGACACTGGAGACAAAGAATATGCCCTGAATAAGGAGAATGAATAAACAAAAATGTATCCTCTGCAAAGTTGAATACTTAGCAGTTGAAACCTATTTATAACTATATGAAAATGAAATTAAGTTATAAAATATAATTAGGAGTAAAACCCTATCTCTACTAAAAATATAAAAATTAGCTGGTTATGGTGGTGCATGCCTATAATCCCAGCTACTTGGGAGGCTGAGGCAGGAATATTGCTTGAACTCGGGAGGTGGAGGTTGCAGTGAGCCAAGATGGTGCCACTGCACTCGAGCCTGGACAACAAAGCAAGATTCCATCCTCCCAAAAAAAAACAACAAACAAAATTTAGATTAAGTTAAATAAGAGGTGTAAATTATGTATGATGTTTTCATAGATCATATGAAGAACATAAACACTGCTATACATCACATATGAATGTTTGATCTCTATGTAGGTAAAAATATAAGGAACTGGATTAAAAGAATAAAGTCAGGCTTAAGACACTGTCTTTAGAATTGAGCCAGGGAAATAGGGCTATATTCTTGAATACAAACATATTTTTGGGGGGATTTCTAAAACTAACAAAAACATATTATTTCTGATTTTGGAAATTTGTTCCTTTTAATAATTGCTCTTTTTCTTAAATTTTACATTTTTAAAAAAGAGGTAGATTTTAATGACAATTTGCTCTCTCAGTTAAAAATTCAAACTTAGCCTCTATATGTAAAAAATATAGTAGGTCAAGTATTGTTTATGTTGTTATTTGTATGTCAGGTAGAAATAACCGATTAGTACATTTAACAAAATGTGGCTTGGAGGTAGATTTTCTACTTGGTCATATTGGCTTTTTTATATTTTCTCTATAAAACAGAATTGCATGAACCACAAAGAATAGAAAAAGTGTTCATTGTTGGGTCCTTGTGCTAAAGACTTTAAAATATCCCAGTTTCCAACAAAAACATACATTTGCCATCCTGCTGAGATCTACCAACTGGCAAATATCTGCAGAGATCCCGTGATAACAACAGTAGTTAAAACAGTTAAGAGCATAAAGCTGTACTGTGAATTTCAGATAGACTATATGAAGGACACTGTATGTCAGTCATTAATTGTGCATGTATGTGCAACTTTTGAGACTTCAGTGTTTTAGGTTGAACAATATTTTTAGCAATATAAAAGTAAAAGTATCTTAACCTTGTAAAGGACAGTGAAGACAAAAATATCAAATCATTAAAAATAGTCTACTCTGAAACATCCAACTGAGAAAATGTCCTAGGGATGTAAAGACTATATTATTATGTTCTAGTTCCAAAGAAAGTAAGAATCGCAACCAGTATAAGATAGTTGGGTGTCTTTTTGTCTTCTCTAAATAAAAATATGCTTTAAAAACTAATATATTACTGTATATAATGAGTTGATGGGATATCTAAATTTAAGATTGGTAAATGTATGCTGTGACTATGACTCTATCATTTGTATACACATGTATAAGTGCACATCTCTTTATTTTACTGTGTAACATTTTACTCACTGAATAAAAAGCTTGGATTGTTTACGTGCTTTAGCAGGGTCAGATAAAGAATTTGATAAAGCGAGGAGAGCTGTATGATTTCACTCAAATATAGGCAGTACTGTGAACATCCATTAGAGTGCTCTTAAAGTTTGAAAGATTACCTTTAACCTATAAAAATTTAATTGGAAACCTTTCTTCTCAGAACTGGATTTTTTTTGGGGGGGGGGGGGGGTCAGTTATCTCTGAAAGATAATTCAGCTAGGAAAAAGAATCAAAAGAAATACTCAAGGCAGATAGAGCTCATTTATTATCATAAGTATATTCCCTTAAGTGCCCAGAAGTTCATATTGATGTTGATCTTTGACGTACAAATGAGAATTCTGTTCTTTATGTAGAAACATGACAGTCACTAGGTATAGAAAGCAAGTTAGTCTAACTAGCAAACATTTGTCTTCAATTTAGCATTCTGCTTTGAATTTTTTTCTTTAGGGAAGACTGAGCAATCGTGAGACTGGAAGTGTTTGTCAAAAGGCACAGAATTCTATTTTAAGATTGTTTTACATTAGGTGACTCTTAATATTAAAGCAGAGCTATCAAGCAAGCAATCTGACAATGAAGCAGACGCTGTTTTTGCACCACTCAAATGCCCTAGGATTCCACTTACTACTCTAGTGTCAAAGTTCACCGAGCAGCCGCATGCATCACGTACACTGCTGCTCACACCTGCTCATACATTGTTCTTGGGCTCATATTACAGAACCACCTCATCTTACAGAATTTCTTCCTGGTCAATCACACATGAAAAGAAATAGAGCATCTTTCTTTCTTTCAGATGGAACAAACTCTGTGGCTCCTTATCTAAAACCAAATTCTTGCTTAGTTTCATCTATTTCTTATTCTGTTTCCTGAGGTTCTTTGTGGCCACTCATGACAACATCCCCTTAGTAGCTTACTTATATGTAAATCCCTCTGTCAGTCTTCATTTGTAGGGAATTTGATCTCACACTCAAGTGAATAGAAAAATCAGGGCTAGAGAAACTACCATAGAGAGTATCAGCATATACAACATTTAAACGCCTGGGCCTGAATAGCATTCCCTGAGTTGTATATGTAGATGCAGAAAAACAGAGTAAAACAGAGTCTTGGGAAATTGCAATATCTACAGGTACATAAAAGGAGAGCCAACAAAAGAGGTTTAGAATGACTGATGAGCTAGGAGAGTAATCAAGAGAAGATAATGCACCAGGAAGTTGATGTGATCAAGTGTGTCAAATGCTGCGGAGTGATTAAATAAAATGAGGACTGATAATTGATCGCTGAACAAAATACTTCAGAACAAAGTAAAACTATAACCATCTTATACAAGAATAGCAAAAGCATCACTCTGAATATTTAATTTTATAAACTGTAGGGAATGATTTAGACTCTTCTGTAGGACACAAAAGCCAGTGGCTCTAAGGAACTGGAGCAGAAAACACTTTGAAAAGAGAGGCTAAGACAAAGAATCAAATGGATGGGATTTTGAAGAAATTTGAAGATGGTTGTAATTACCACCTATAATGGAAATGATGAAGAACATAACTTTTATTTATATATTGTTAGTAATAAGAATCAATGACATACAGACATAAACTCTAGCAGGAAAAAATAAAGAGATTAGTACAAAGTGCAAGGAGAGATAAAAAGGTGACAGAAGAAAAGGTAATTGTCAATACATATAAAATAAAATATATGTAATGGTAACCATAAAATTCTAAAATAAAATGATATATCATGTTCAGCCAACAAATGTTAACAAGAATATGATAAGAGGTGCCTAGAAGGGTTATTAAAAGGTTATTGACAATCTGTATAATCTCATACATTGGGACCCAGTATTTCCACTCATAGAAATTAATTCCAAGGATATTTAATATACTTTCTATTTTTCATATTGAAGAACATTTTAATTATCACTTACTGTAGTAATACTAAAAGTCATATAATATATTTTACTTTTAAAAATTCTTTTTGATTTTTTTTTTTAAAGATGGGATCTTGCTATGTTGTCCAGACTGGTTTCCAACTCTTGTTCTCAAGTGATCCTCCAGCCACAGCCTTCCAAAGTGCTGGGATTGCAGTTGTGAGCTATCACTCCCAGCCAAAAAGTAATGTAGGCATTGTGGCTCACACCTGTAATCTCAACAACTTGAAAGGCAGAGACGGGTGGATCATTTCAACCCAGGAGTTTGAGACCAGCCTGGATAACATGGGTGAGACCTCATCTCTACAAAAAAACTATAAAAAATGAGCCAGGTGTGGTGGTGCATGATGTAGTCCCAGCTACCCAGGAGGCTGAGGCAGGAGGATCGCTTGAGCCCAGGAAGTTGAGGATGCTTTGAGCCATAATCCAGCCACTGCACTTCTACCTGGGTGACAGAGTGGGACCCTACCTCTCCCTCCCAAAACAATAACAGCAACATTTTAAAGATGAGTTACTAAATAAATTTTAGTATTATCTTAGAGTAAATGTAGACAAACATTAAAGTTTTTATTTTTATTTTTAACATCTTCAGATTAGTCAACCTAAGACTATTACTATTTAATATAGGTGTATTCCAGTATCTATATGCTGGCTGGCCTACAGCTGACATCCATATATGCCTGTTATGTAGAATAAGACAATTTTCAGACTCCACTTACCTGCACAAGTACAAAGTTTCAAATAATGTAAGAAGAATAGAGTCTCCTAAGAAGAACATGAATAATAGTGTCTCATTTCTGCTGAATTATAGACAAGTCTTAATGATTTTTGTGGGGCACATGTAAAAGAATTTATAGCCAGAGTTGAAATATAGCACCACTGGGAGTAAATCCACCATTGGTTAGGTGCCAAGAATTATGAAGGGTTTAACTTTGGAGAAGACAATGATTATAATTCAGAAAAAGAATAAAGAAACAAGACCAGATCTTGTTAGCAAAGGGAAAACGAACAATAGGAATTTAGAGCAATGAGAATAGGATGTAAAAGATTTTGGGCAGTCTGGGCTGAGTGAACTGTTTGTTATTCCTGAGGGAGTTTTGAATACATTCAAATTATGCTACTGAAGACTCTAAAAGATATTAAAGAAATAAGAGAGCTTCAATATGAGGCTGCAAGTATGTAGATTTAAACCAGGATTTTTGAAATTCTACACCTTTTATGAACTCACTCATATTCTTGGACTTTAGCGAGATATGTGTGATATTTTGAATATTACATATAATTCCTGGAATCCTGCATTGAGAACATAGTCCTTTTATACAAAGTATATAACACAATCATTTTCATCACTCTTCACTTTCACTGAGGAGAAACATATATAATTATTTCAGGGAGTACAAACAGGGTTTTTGAAGTACCAAAATTAACAGGTTCTAAAACATATTTTTATCAAATCTCATAAGTAGCAAATCAGACAAACAGCAACTGCTGTTAATAATAATAAAATTTTCCTTATATAAAAAAGTATTCTGTTTGCATTGGCTATCAGTTACTCAAAGTAGTAAATAATACATTTAATTATTTTCTAAAATATAAATGTTGTAAAATGATAAAGCTATAGATTATCTTTTTGATATTTTTCCAGACAATTAACATTGATGTTACCATACTGTGAATAGAATTAGTTACAAACACTTGAAATTATTATCTAATTGTAGTTTGTAAATTCCGTCATTGTTTTTGTTTTGTCATATTTAGTATTCTTTTCACAGAAATAATTACTGGTTTAATATAATGCATGCTTATAATTTCTGCAAGTAATGTGTTGACAAGTGAAATTGAGAAAACTATTTGTGCAAGTCATTTTTAAAACAATTTTTAAAAGAAGTTAAGTAAAAAATGTAAACATTTGATTTCGAAATTATGCATTATTTTTCCTAAGTATTGTTCACTTGAGATCAAAGAAATACTCCATCATTTGAAGGAAAATAAGAATTCCATCATAGATAATTGTGTTAAACTCATTGTTAGAAGTTTTACTTGGGTCAATTAGGTTTTATACGCACGCGCGCACACATACACACACACACATTACCTAATTGATCAGAGATTGAACATATGTACATGTGTGTGTGTGTATACATATATGTTACCTAATAGATCACAATTGAAAAGGAATCAGTAATACTATTTGCAGATGATGTAATCTTATAGACAGAAATTTTAGGAATCTTCTAAAACTGTTTGAATTAAGATACGTGTTCATTAAACTTACAGGATGTGAAATCAATACTAAAATCATTTTTTTCTATACACTAGCAATGAAATAAAATTAAAAAAATTATAATAAGATTATAATAATAAACTTGGTAGGAACCAATGGAAGAAAATAAGTATGAGATATGTATACTAAAAACTATAAAATATTATTGAAAGAAAACATTTAAATAAATGAAAAAAATCCCACTTTCATGGACCAGAAGACTTTATATTGACAATGTTCCTCAAATTAATGTAAATATTTAATACAACACTTATTCAAAACTCAGTCATTTTGCAGAAATTGAGAATCTTATTTTAAAATTAAAATGGAAATGTAAAGCATCCAGATTAGTCAAAACAATTTTATTTTTACATTAAATTCCAGGATACACGTACAAAAAGTGCAGCTTTGTTACGTAGGTACATGTGTGGCATGGGAATCTGCTGCACCTATTGACCTATCCTCTAAGTTCCCTCCCCCTTACCCCCAACCCCCAACAGACCCTAGTGTGTGGTGTTCTCCTCTCTGTGTCCATGTGTTCTCAATGTTCAGCAACCACTTATGAGTGAGAACATGTGGTGTTTGTTTTTCTGTTCTTGTGTTAGTTTGCTAAGAATGATGGCTTCCAGCTTCATAGGTGTCCCTGCAAAGGACATGATGTCATTCTTTTTATGGCTGCATACTATTCCATGGTGTATATGTACCACATTTTCATTATCCAGTCTGTCATTGATGGGCATTGGGTTGGTTCCATGACTTTGCTATTGTTAATAGTGCTGCAATAAACATACATGTGTATGTGTCTTTACAGTGGAATAATTTATATTCCTTTGGGTATATACCCAGTAATGGGATCATTGGGTCAAATTTCTCGCTCTAGATCCTTAAGAAATTGCCACACTGTCTTCCACAATGGTTGAGCTAATTTACATTCCCACCAACAGTGTAAAAGTGTTCCTATTTCTCCACAGCCTTGCCAGCATCTATTGTTTCTTGACTTTTTAATAATCGGCATTCTGACTGGTGTGAGACAGTATCTCATTGTGGTTTGATTTGCATATCTCTATTGATCAGTGATGAGCAGTGATGTTGGCTGCATAAATGTCTTCTTTTGAGAAGTGTCTGTTCATATCCTTTGCCCCACTTTTTGATAGGGTTATTTTTTTCTTGTAAATTTGTTTACGTTTCTTGTACATTCTGGATATTAGACCTTGGTCTGATGGGTAGATTGCAAAAATTTTCTCTGATTCTGTATGTTGCCAGTACACTCTGATGATAGTTTCTTTTACTGTGCAGAAGCTCTTTAATTAGATCCCATTTGTTAATTTTGTCTTTTGTTGCAATTGCTTTTGGCGTTTTCGTTATGAAATCTTTGCCATGCCTATGACCTGAATGGTATTGTCTAGGTTTTCTTCTAGGATTTTTATGGTTTGGGCTTTTACATTTAAGTCTTTAATCTATCTTGAGTTAATTTTAGTCTAAGGCGCAAGGAAGATGGCCAGTTTCAGTTTTCTGCGTATGGCTAGCCAGTTTTCTTAGCACCATTTCTTGAATAGAGAATCCTTTTCCCATTGCTTGTTAGATTAGATGGTTGTAGATGTGTGGTGCTACTTCTGAGGTCTCTGTTCTGTTCTGAAGCCTACTTCTGTCAATTTGTCCATCTAAGCCTTCATCCAGTTCTGTGCCCTTGCTGGAGAGGCCGTTGTAATCATCTGGAGGAGGAGAGGCACTCTGACCTTTTGGGTTTTCAGCATTTTTCCATTGATTCTTTCTCGTCTTCATCAGTTTGTCTAGTTTCCATGTTTCGGGCTGCTGGCCCTTGGATGGTGTTTTTGTGGGAACATTTTTTGTTGTTGTTGCTTTCTGTTTGTTTTTCAATGGTCAGGTCCCTCTTCTGTAGGGCTGCTGCAGTTTTCTGGGGGTTCACTTTAGGCCTTATTTATCTGGACAGATCCCATGCCAGGAGATGTCACTCAATAAGGTTGGAGAAGAGCAAAGATGGGTGCCAGCTCCTTCTTCTTGGGTCTCTGACCTTGAGGGGCACCAATCTGCTGCCAGTAGGATCGCTTGTGTATAGGGTGGTGTGACAACCCCTGTTGAAGGGTCTCAGCCAGTTGAGTAGCACAGGGAACAGGGCCCATTCAGTGAAGCACTTTGCCCCTTGGTTGATGGGGTGTGCTTGGCTGGGAAGAAACCCACTTATCTGGGCTGCCTAGAATCTGCTTAAGCAGATTCAATTGGAGAGGTTGTTGAGAATCTGTGCAGCTTGGGGTTTGGAAATTTAGGCCCTAGTGGCGTGGGTTAGCGAGTGGGAGTTTCCAATCCTTAGGTTGCACAGTTCTGTAGAAAAACCACAGTTTCACTGACTGGGTAGCATGCTCACTCACCGCCTCCCTTGGCTGGGGGCGGTGGCTCCCCCTGCCCAGAGTGGCTCTCTGGTGGGCCATTGCACCACACTGCTCTTCCTTTCTCTCCATGCATCACGCTACTTGCCTTGGCAGTTCTGATGAGAGAACCTGAATACCTTGGTTGCGGGTGCAGGATTCACAGGCTACTTATGATTCTTTTTGATTGGAGCCTGCTTCTAGTTGTCCATCTTGGCCCCATACTCACCAAAGCAATCTTGATAAAGAACAAATTTGGTGTTCAAGAAATATCAAACCTTCATATAAATGGTTTCCACAACTGTTGCTTTAACCAAATGTCAATCAAAATTATTTTTAAAATTATAATAAAATACAATGAGTAAAATTTTTTAAATAACTCGGTATAACAACTATTTATATAGAATTTAGATAATGTTAGGGATTATAGGTAATTAGAGTTTATTTAATATGTATGGGAGAATGTGTATAGGTAATATACAAATACTACACCATTTTTTATTAGAGTCTTGAGCATCTGCACATTTTGGTATTTGTGTGGTAGGGTTGAAGTTCCCAGAATCAATCTCCTGTAGATACATCTTATTTATCACATTTGCCTATTTCCCAGCTTCCACATAGCTACAGCAAACAACACTATGTGGTCCTGGAATACAGATAGACATATCCATAGAGAAGATTTCAGAGTCCACAAAGAAAACTTTACAATTATGGTCACTTAATTTTTGGCAAGGCTGCCACATCAATAAAATGGAGATAATCTTTTAAACAAATGGTGCTAGAATAATTGATAAGCATGTGCAAAGCAATGAATTAGGACTGCTACCTTTCTGCCCAAAGAAAAATTAAAACAAAGCTGATAGTAGATTTAAATATAAAAATTAAAACTAAATTTCTTAGAAGAAAGCATAACAGTAAATTAATCTTTATGGTCTTGGCTTAGGCAATAATTTCTTAAAATTAGATAGTACAAGCAACCCCCAAAATAGATAAATTGGACTTCATCAAAATGAGAAGCTGTTGTCCATTGAATGGCATGATCAAGAAAGTAAAAAGACAACTCACAGTATGGGAGAAATTATTTTCAAATCATGTATCTGATAAGGGACTTTTATCAGACTATACCAAAAACTCCTAAAAATCAACAAGACAAATTTAAAATTTAAAAATGGATACAATATTTGAATAGATATCTCTCCAAAGAATGAAAGAAATGGCTAATATATCTCTCTAAAGAATAGACACAAATGGCTAATAAGTCCATGAAAAGATGCTTGACAGCATTAGTCATTAAGAAAATGCAAATCAAAACTATAATAACTTAACATTTTATACCTACTTGTTTAACAAAAACAATCAAGAAAACAACAACAAATGAATGAATAATAACAAGTGTTGACAAGGGTGTGGAGAAATTGAATCTATTATATATATTGCTGATGGAAATGTAAAATGGGGCAACTGTTTTGGAATACTGATAGGCAGTTCCCAAAAAATCTTTAAAAATAGTGTTGTCATATGACCCAGCAATTCTATTTCTTGTTATATACTCAAGAGAAATTAAACATGTTACCACAAGAGCATGTATATGAATAATCAAGAAGCTGTATTCTTAATAAGCAAAAAGTGGAACAATTCAAAGGTATATAATTTGAAGAATTAATAGTTAAAAGTTGTTTATATAATGAGTCATGGTTTGGCAATAAAAAGTAAATAAAATACCAGAACACATTACAAGATTTAGGAACCTTGATAATATTATACTAAGTGGCAGAAGCCAGATGTAAAGCCACATATCTATGATTACGTTTATATATAATGTCCACATTGTCAAATTTTTAAAGATGAAAATTAGATTTGTGGTTAACAGGTGGTTGTAGAGAGGGGAAGGGATAATGAAGGGAGAATGACTGCTAATGCTTATGGAATTTCTTTATGGGGTGATGAAACATACTAAAATTAGATAGTGGTGATGCTTGTACAGCTTTGTGGATATATTAGAAACCACAGAATTGCTCACTTTTAAAGGGTGAATTTTATGATATGGGAATTAGCACCAATAAACTGTTATTTCCAAAATGGTTTTAAAAGAAAACAAATCACAGCATATACATTTGAAAATTTATATTATTCTGAAGATGTTACTGGTAGACTTTATACTTCAAATTACTCTAGCTGTTCATGTTACTCCATATTATTATATGTCTAGATTAGTAGATTCTACCTTTGTTGTCATTTTCAATTAAATAAGTAATGATTGATAGATTTTTATTAAAACTCTTTTTTTAAATAATTATTTTGACTTAGGATAGATATGGTTTCAATATTAATTTTGAAATGCACAGTTAGATATGTGTCTTTTAATCATATTTTGCTTATTTATTTTTAATATTATATCCCAAAGTTCTAATTAACTTTAGACCAGGGGTCACCAACCCCATTGCTGGTCTGTAGTGTGGCCTGTTAGGAACTGGGTTGCACAGCAGGAGATGAGCAGAGGGTGAGTGAGCCAAGCTCCATCTATATTTACAGCTGCTCCCCATTGCTTGCATTACCACCTGAGCTCCACCTCCTGTCAGGTCAAAGGCAGCATGACATTCTCAGAGAAGCACAAACCCTGTTGTGAACTGTGCATGTGAGGCATCTAGGTTGCATGCTTCTTATGAGAATCTAATGCATGATGATCTGTCACTGTCTCCATCACGCCCAGATGGGACCTTCTAGTTGCAGGAAAACAAGCTGAGGGCTCCCACTGATTCTACATTATGGTGAGTTGTACAATTATTTAATTATATAGTACAATGTAATAATAATAGAAATAAAGTGCACAATATGTGTAATGTATTTGAATCATGTAAAAACCACCACTCTCTCTGTCCCGGTGTGTGGAAAAAATGTCTTCCATGAAACAAGTCCCTGGTGCCAAAAAGGTTGAGGACCACTGCTTTACGCTATGAAGGTCTTATGATAGTTTCAAACCTTTCAATGCACTTTTGGGGAAGGAACACATATACTTTGTTACTTTTCCTATGCTACTTATATCAAGAGGACAGAAACTTGTTATTCCTTTCAGTTTAAGGGTATTTTTATTACTGGGTGCTCGTTGACACTTTCAGTTTGATTCAGGCAATTAATTCATGGACGTACATGAAAGAAAATGAGGCAAAAGTAACGTCAGAGCTTTCTTTGTTTTTTTTCTTCCTGTCACTTTTTTTTTTCAATAAACAAATCTAAGCAAGCATTAAAAAGGGAAATTTATAATTTCTTAAACATTTTCTCAAATCCTGGAAAATTCTATAAACATAATGTCAGTAACTTTCAATTTTTTAAGCTGAATTCCACACAAATTACAATGATCTACATAATAACTACTTAAGAATACAATGTCTTTGAAGTCTGTCAAGTTGATCTTTAGACACCTTTGTTACTCATTTTAGACCCTGCCATTACTGCCCATCAACTAAACCTTTTTGTCTTTCTTTTACTTACCTTGTATTACAGAACTAACCCAAATTGAGGTAAAAGTGTGGAGTTCAGATGGTAAATAATTAGAAAGTATAGTTGCCAACTCATCAGCAGCAGCACATTAATTTGTCACGATTTTACGAGCAAATCAATTGTTTCTTTAACAAAAAGTAATAATCAACAGCTGTTACAATCAGAGGTAACGTATTCTATTAAAAGTAAATTCCACAGAAAAGCTATTGTGCCTACTTTAGCCAACAAAAGAAGACCATATTCTGAGAAAGCATATTACGAAGCGGTGATGTCAACAAAAAGCTTTTAGAATAAAAAATATGGGAGATAACAGTTTATAAGCTTATAAGCTTGTATGATCTTTCTGCAATATTAATTGGATAGATTTATGAGCAGTCCCTGTAACCTACTAATGATTCATTGAAGAAGCATGTTTTCCAGCAGCTGTACATATATACAGAAACTTCAACCATAAAGTCATGGAAATGTTGACTCATCCACTGTATTTTTAAGAAGCTTTTAAAATCAGACTTCCACCCCCCCCCCCGTTTCACTAATGCAAGTGGGACTCATGTTTGCTTTGTAACTGATGTAAAAAGAAGAAAGCACTTTTCTGAATGTCTCTTAAGCTATTTATCAGTGTGTCCCCTAATATCTAAATGGGTGGGATCAAATAGTTAATTAATACTACCATTTTATTTCTCAGACCATTTGTTCTTCTTAGGTTTTATTTCTATATTTTCCTTACCACAGCAAAGCTTTTAAGAGGCCATTATAATTTCAATTTTCTGTAGCAGTAACAACAAAGCTCAATGTAAGTCCATTGAAAAAAAAAAAAAAAAAACCTAATAATTGTTGACTAACTTTGACTTTTATATAGTAGAGAAGATTTGAAGATTACAATTTTAGTCCTATGGGGCATGCTCTAAAGCCTTTATTAGATCAAAATTCATAAAAGCTGAAGAATATTAAGCATTTCATACAGAAAATTACAGTTCTTAAAATATATTTGAAATTAATTCTGATTTAGCTGTACGTATAACTTAACAATGTGGTACTAAATATGTAATTCAATTTTCTTAAATATGTAATTCAATTTTCAACTTTGTTAGAATTTATGCACATCATGCTCATATTCATAAATGTCTAATTTACTCGAAACTAAGCAAGGGCAAATATGCTTTTGGGATTAATGAACAAATCTTAACTCACATGCATTATTAAGTTCAATTTTCCTCTTTAAAGAATAATTGTTTCTTCTCTGGCAATATAAACCAATATTACATTGGTGATATATTTGTTCTTCATAATATCTTAATTCAAATAAGGAAATAAGAGTCAGAAATGTCAAATACTCAGATAAGAGCAAACACAGGAACTTCAATCCACCAAGTCTGTGTAACTGAATTCAGTTATATTAGGCATATCATACCAATGAGATTTTCTTGAAATAATGCACTTTCTATATGAATAGTTGTGTATCTACCTAAGATGACTTTATTCATATTGTTTATCATTTATGCAAAACATATTTATTAGGTACTTGTCATGTGAAAGATATATTATGTATACTAGAGAGCCAAAGATGTAAAGATACTGTCCTTGTTTCAAGAAAATCTTAAAGGAAACTGATAAGCAGATTTAACAATTGTTTCATGAGTCAAAGTCTATGATAAATCTAAGTATGGAATAATGGACTATTGTGTAGTATACCATGAACCCACAGTGCTATTTGGATCTGAGATTGGAAATTTTGCATTATTAAGGTAGCATCAATAACAAAAATTAATATCATTAAGAAGTTATTCTAAGTCAATTATTACTCATATTCAAACAAAGAAATCCTTATTTTGTACCACAGTCCCTGGATTTTTCTGATATTACATTGTTCTAAAAGTATTTCTGCCATAAACCTAGTAACTTTATGTCTAGCACATTAAGTAAATTTCAGCTTTCATCCAGCTTTTCTGCATCAAACACAGAACAGGATGTTTTCAAAGATGTTCAAGATGTTTATAAACAATGTGTTAGCTCAGCACTGTGTAAAAAAAAAACCAGGAAATACTAAATCCGTGGCATTTTAAATATATACACTTACTGTTTACTTTACTTGACCTTTTGAAAGTTTTAGCTTAAATTTAATGGCTTATGGAATGGAGGCTAGGATACTTTTTTTACTCTAGGGCTATGGTATATAATTTTGCAATATGTGTTGACAAGCAGAAGTGAGGTTCATGAGGGACTAGCTTGGGCTTTACTGCTTTATCTTTGAAATGAACATGCACAGAATTTGTAAAGGATTGTTCAGATATTTGGAAATTGTTTCAGGTTTCTAAGGCTAACGCATATATTCATAAAATGATTTTTGTAGTAAACTGCTATTTCTTTTCACACCATATAATCAAAATATGTGATCAGGTAAGGCACAGTAAATTAGTGGGACAACATTAACTAGTAACTAGTAATAAGTAACTAGACCCCTAGTTAATTTGTAACTGAAAGGTTTCTATTCTTGAATTGCTTGTCTTTGCTAAAATGAGAACCCCCTTAAACAATATACAAATTTTTTCACTTGCTATTTTTCAATAATAGATAAATATACACATGTACTCGTTACATTTTTTAAAATGTTTTCCAAAGTTCAAATTGATTCTCAAAATAAGTCATAACAATAATATAGTAAAAAAAGACAAGATTATTTTGAAATTATTTTAGTAATTATTGGCCAAAGATCAGGAATAGCCTTTTTTATCAGGCTTTAATTTATAAGGATCCTCTACTCAGTTTTCAGATGACATGTGTAATTTCTAGAGGCAAAAGTCAAACATGAAGGGTTTAAAAACAAGTAATTAAACATTATTTAAACTGATTTCTCAACCTTTTATTGGGGGATTTTCTCTTTTGTTTCAAATATCAAAGTAGTATACATTCTACATTTTAACACAAGTCAATAGTTTAAAGAATATCATATATTTTAAAATAAAACATAAATGGCTTATTCATTTTATGATTGGAAATGTCATTCAAATATACATTCTTTACTGAGAATCAAAGTTCTATTTATTGGTTAAAATAATTTAACTTTGGGGATGCAAGATGGGTTTCAAAATGAAGATAAATCACATGATTATATTATTGTAGAAATTCATCAAAATTCAACACCCACTCTTGATAAAAACTCTCAGGCAACTCCAAATCACTTTGAATTTTCTCAAAAATAATGAAGAAATTCTACAAAACACCTATGTTTATCATAATATGTAGTGGTAAAAGACTAAATGCTGTTCTCTTAACTTCAGTAACATGGCAAGAATCTTTACTTTTCTACTCCTATTCAGTGTAGTACTAGAAGTCCTAATAAATGCAACAGACCAAGGGAGGGAAAAAAAAGAAAGCATACAGATTGGAAAGCAGTCACTGAAAACTTTTTCCTACTTAAAGAATACATAGTGACATATGTGGAAAATACCAAGGAAACTAAACTGAAAATTCCTTTAAAATGTGATCCAACAGGCAAAAACATTAGCATAAAAATAGTTGATTATATTTCTTTATATAAACAATGTAATATTTGTAACCAAAATTTTAAAATACCATTTATAATGGCTTTAAAAACTTGACATTCTTAGGTATGGATCTAGGAAACCATGTGCAGGATTTTTTTATGGAAAGCTATAAAATTCTACCAAAAATAATTTACAACATTAATAAATAAACATATGTTCCAAAACAGACCATGTTTTTGAAGAGCAGACATAAGACAATCTTCAAGATCTAGGGTTAGCAAAAACTGTTCTTAGAAATGACAAAACACAAAACACACACACACACACACACACACACACACACACACACACATATCTACCAGACAAAAAGTTGATGAAATAAAGTTTATCAAAACTAAAATTTTACTTTGAGAAAATCTCTATGATGATGGTAAAGAGACATGGAATAAGATGTAGACTTGAGGAAGACACTTGTAAATTGAAAATACAGTTCTAAAATGGCCAAGAAAATTGACAAGATTCTTGACTAAAGATTTCAAGATGGTAAATAAGCCCATTGAAAGATGTTTGAATTAATTAGCCATTAGCAAAACTCAAGTTAAATCATAATGAGATATTACTACATATCTATTAAAATAACTAATTAAAAATACTAAACAATCCTGGAATTGTTGCAGAATAACTTTAGCTCTTGTACTCTGCTGAGAGAATAGTAAAATGAAGCACTGACCCTGGAATACCATTTTTATGTACATTTTAAAATTAAAAACATTTATGAAATAGCCATTGAATTCTTGGGCATTTGTCCTACAGAAAAAAAATATATATTCACATAAAAAGTTGTATCGTGACGTTCAAAGTAGCATCATTTATAATAGTCCCAACCTGGAGAAAAACTGAAAGATATTTTATGGGAAAAATGGATAAGAAAATTGTACTATAATATACCATATTAGAATATTAAAAAACAACAAATACTTCAATAAAAACAACAAAAATCTTCTAAATTTATTTT
Source organism: Ateles fusciceps (assembly GCA_036589455.1). Classification (NCBI taxonomy): domain Eukaryota; kingdom Metazoa; phylum Chordata; class Mammalia; order Primates; family Atelidae; genus Ateles; species Ateles fusciceps. Next base: position 3,185,720 of record JAZHEH010003445.1, read on the forward strand.
CTAATTTTTGTAAGTATAAAGTTTGTGTTTAGGTCTGTGGCCTATATAGATATAATTTTGTTATAAGCTGTCAACTATGAGTAATGTTTTTGTTTTTTCCATATAGATGTCTAGTTTTCCAATAACATTTGCTGAAAAGTTTCCTTTCTTCATTGAACTGCCTTGGCACGTTTGTCGAAAATCAATGGACTATATATATGTGTGTTGATCTTATAACTCTATTCCATACTATATGGGTCTCTTTGTCTATTTTCTTCACTAATGCTGTGATGTCTTGATTATTGCTACTCTTAGTAAATCTTAAAGTCAGGTAGCTATTCCAACTAGATTCTTTTCAAAATTATGTTTGCTATTCTAAATTCTCTTCTTTTAAATACACATTTTAGAATTATTTGTTCATTGTTAATAATTAGAAATACAATTTATATTTTTATATTGCACTTGTATTTGAAAACATTGACGAATTGTCATTATTTCTCGGAGGTTTTGTGTTGAATCCATGGAATATTTACATGGACAGTCAAATTGTATTTGATTAGAGAAATTTTCATTTTCCCTTTCTAGTTCATAAATAATTGTTTCCTCCTGTATTTTAATAGGTTAGACTTACAGTATCATCTCAATGATATTGGTAACAGTGGATCTCCTTGCCTTGCCACTAATCTTTCAGCAAAACTATTCAATCTTTCATTATTTAATATAATGTTACATGCAGGTTTTTTTTTTTTTTTTTTACAGATTTGCATTATTAATTTAGGAAACTTATCTCCTATTCATAATTTACTGAGAGTTGTTATCATGTTCAGATGTTGATCAAAGTCTTATCTAAATCTATTGAGGTGATCTTAGCACTATTCTTCTACTTTGTGTTAATATGGTGAATTTTCAAAAATATTATTAATATTCAATTAGCCTTTAATTTTTTATATGAACCCTATCTATTCATGTCTTTTCATATGTATATACATTTTTCACACTTGAGTTTATGTAAAGGGTGCACAAAATTATTAAAAATACGGGTTGAATGTTCTTTATTCAAGATGCTGGAGAGTCTAAGTGTTTCAGAGTTCAGACTGAGAATTATATAATGCAGATCAAGCATCTCTAATCCAAAATTTTTTTTTAGATCTGAGAATATTTGCATATATATAATGAGATATTGTATTAGTTCATTCTCATGATGCTATGAGTAAACATCCAAGACTAGGTAATTTATAAAGAAAAGAGGTTTTAATTGATTCATAGTTGCACATGGTTGGGGAAGCCTCAGGAAACTTAGGATGGCAGAAGGCAACTCTTCACAGAGAGACAATGAGTGCAAGCAGGGGAAATGCTGGATGGTTATAAAACCATCAGATCTCTTGAGACTCAATCATTAACACGAGAACAGCATGGAGGAAATGGTTCCTATGATTCAATTACCTCCACCTAGTCCTGTCCTTGACACGTGAGAATTATGGGAATTACAATTCAAGGTGAGGTTTGGGTGGAGACACAGAGCCAAACTATATCAGATATCTTGGGAGTGGCAGCTAACTCTAAACATGAAATTCACTTAAGTTTAATACACACACCTAACACCCAGAGCCTGAAGGTAACTTTATGCAGTATTTTTAATAACGTGCATAAAAATTTTGACTGCATTTTTACTGAAACACCTCACATAAGATCAGGTTGGAATTTTTACTTGTGGCATCATTGTTGCTTAAAAAGTGGTAGATTTTGGAGTATTTTAAATATTGAATTTTTGGATTAGAGATGCTTGACCTTTATTATATAAAATTACCTTCAGGCTCTGTGTATAAGATATATATAAAACACAAGTGGATTTTGTGTTTAGGCTTAGGTCATATCTGCAGGATATTTCATTACGTGTGTGCAAATCATGCCAAATTTGAAAAGGTCCAAACTATGAATGACTTTTGGTCTCAAGCATTTCTGATAAAGGATATTCTACCTGTATTTACTTATTATCTTTTCACGTTTGCAGGGATGTATTTCCTTGCATTACTGATACGAATAATTTGTGTTTTGTGTTTGTGTCTATATGTGGCAGGGGTCAATATTACTAGAGATTAATCACATTATTTAAGGAAGCAGGTTTTGTTCCACTGCTATTATCTTGCTGTTCTGTTTCCAGTTTAAATGATTTCAGCTCTCATATTTACTATTTTTTAAATTCTACTTGCTCTGGGCTTAATTTATTCTTCTTTATATATTTTCCTAAGGTGTATGCTTGGATTATTGACTTGGGGCCTGATTTCTAAAACATGCATTTATTGTTGTAAGGTTCTGTTTCAGTACTGATTTATCTGCAACTTACAAATTTTGATATGTTGCATTTGTGGTTTTATTTATTTTAAAATATTTTCTAATTTTTCTGAAAACTTTCTTTTGGTCCTTGTGTTATTTAAAAATGTTGTGCTTGATTTCCAAATATTTAGGGATTACATATGTGTTTCTGTTATTAATTTTTATATGATAAAATTAATACTTCCATTTTTAACATCAAATAGAAAGTCAACCTGAAAGTAGTGGGAATGTGGAGAAATTTACTTTTTTTCTGTAAGACCGATTCTAATATGTAAAGAGGTTGGAATGATTCTGTTGATACTGATGTTGATGGTAGGGATGCTACATATTTTTTGGCCAAGTGGAAGTAGATTACAAAGAAATAGCAATGCCAAACCACTGCTTTGTTAGTAACTATATAACAGCATTCACAGTACCATCGGAAAAGTCAGCAGGAATTTCAGAAGGGAATCCCTTAGGCAGAAATTGTGAATACTTAGTTCCAAAGAGCTTCAACTGGCAAGCATTGAGAAGAATGAAAAGTACAGCATTAGTCAAGGTCAGCAGATTACCCTAACTGCTCCTTTCAGAGTTTTAACTTTACCGGTGTTATTTACAGAAGAACTTGTGGCAGACACTTCAAGTGGAACTAATTTCTAATAAGTGAACTGGTAAAGGCTCATGCATTCATAACTTGATGTTAGGAAAAAATAAAAGACACAATCACGCTTCATATGGAAAGTCTGCTAAGAGTGAGAACCTACATATACAGTTGTTCTGCACTTGATTAACTTTTGAAAGTTTATGCAGATCTAATCAGGTTAGGCTTAAATTAGAGTGCATTTATATTCATAATTATAATGATATTTGAATCAGTAGACCAAGAACTGGTATATTACATGATAGTATCCTGGCATTTTCATAATCCTTTGTCTATTTGTACTTTTCAGTGATCATGTTTTGCCTTATCATCAATAGCAGTACTGAGGCTAAAAATTATTGATGCGAGATCATGAAACGATTTTTTTTCTATAAACAAGTTTGGCTTAAACTAAACATACTAGAGACAGTCATAATAAAGAAAAAAACATGTATTATAACAAAAGCAAAAGAAGATTTGAGATTATTATTTCTTAGTGTTTAAAAGGCCTTACTAAAAAATATGAAATAAAGCTTTCTTCTTCCCCTTTCTCTTCTTTCTTTCTCTCTCCCTCCCTCCCTCCTTCTCTCTCTCTTTCTTTCTTTTCCTCCCTCCCTTCCCATCCTTCCTTCCTTTCTTCCCCTCCTCCTCTCTTTCTTTCTTTCTCTCTCTCTCCCTCTCTCCCTCCCTCCCTCCCTTCCTTCTTTCCTTCCTTCCCCCTCCTCCTTCCTTCCTTCCTTCCTTTCTTTCTTTCTTTCTTTCTTTCTTTTCTCATTCTCTCTCTCTCACATACTCATATATACAGGCACAATTTCTAAAAAAGATACATAAATAAGGTCTATGTAGAAATCCAGCTAAAAATGAAATGATTTCCAATATAAAAAATCATATCTCAAAATTACGTTAGAAAAAACAACATGCTACATTCACAGACACACACGCACATGCACTTTTCAACAATATTTCCTCATTTTCACTCATCTTAATATTATTTAAACATACATTGTATGCCAGTTTTTTGGTTTCAAGTAATGTATTAATTATTTCAATAACAAATAACTATTTAATACTTTGTATACCCTGGGTTCAGGAAATAAACCTTTGGGCAAAACACCAAAGTGTCTTCCACTTTTAGAGCTTAAATCCTTGAAGAGAAAGAAGTCAAATTGAAATGGCTATGTACTGTATGTAAGACTCCAACCCTATGACATTATGGAAAAGGCAAAACTATGGAGACTGAAAATGCAAGAGGTTTTTAGGGATCACAGATGTGGGTAGGATGAATAGATGAAGCACAGGAAACTTTTAGGGCAGTTAAACTACTCTGCAATACTATAATGATGGATGCGTATCATTATACATTTGTCAAAATCTATAGAATGTGTACAACACTAAGAATGAACCCTAATGCAAACTATGGATATTGGGTGATATTGATGTGTCAGTGTGGGTTTGTTAATTGAGAAAATGTACCATTCTGATGCCGGCTGTTGATATTGGGGGCTCAATATTGTTGTGAGCCTAAAAGTAATAAAAAAATAAAATCTATTTAAGAAAATTTCTGTAGGAAATGACAGAAAACAAATACCAAATAACAAAGCAACCAAAATAACTATAGATAATCGTAAGAGCTATGAAAAACATTGATATGGTTTGGCTGTGTCCCACCCAAATCTCATATTGAATTGTAACTCCCATAATTCCCACATGTTGTGAGAGGGACATAATTAGACATAATTGAATCATGTGGACAGTTTCACCCACACTGTTCTTGTGATAGTGAATAAACTTCATGATATCTCATGGTTTTATGAGGGGTTTCTCCTTTTGCTGTTTTGCTTGGCTCTCATTCTCTCTTGTCTGCCACCAGGTAAGATGTGCCTTTTACCTTCCACCATAATTGTGAGGCCTCCACAGTCATGTGGAACTGTGAGTCCATTAAACCTCTTTTTCTTTATAAATTACCCAGTCTTAGGTATGTCTTTATCATCAGCGTGAGAACTAATACAAACATAAAGCTGAATCATGTGATGGTTACATGGAAAGCCTTACAGGACTTCTTTGATGTAGGGAGGCATACAAAGTTTCCTTAAGAAAGTCAAGTATACATTGAAATTAGACTAACAAAGCAGTACCCGAACATGAGATCATCTGAGAAGAAATGTCCAGGGCAGAGACAACAACTGATGGAAATGAGGGGAAAGCACATATAATGTTAACATGATTGTAGGAACATCAAACAGTATGCAGTGAACACAGAGATAAACAGAAAGCTGGTAGCAGGTGAGTTCAGGGTGGTTGTCTGGCCCACATAGGGCATGGCCTTCTTGGCAAAGAAAGAAAGCGGATTAGAACAGTGAATTGAATAAAATAGTCTAACAAAAAACAAAGCCTTCTTCCTTTATATATTATTTCAAAAATACCTTCTGTAGCTAACTCATGAGGGAAATGAAATTGTGATTCTCTGATTCAGGAGACATGCTTTTATTCCATAGCTGCTTTGATCTTTGAGAACACATTGCAGCACAGGGACTAATAGTGTTTAAGCACTTACTAAAATAATTAAACATTTTGCCTTGTAATGAATGACAGCTTAGCCAGAATCCTGAAAATTTTTTAGTTTAATATGTCAGAAAAGAATGGTTTTGTGACATCAGCCTAGGATAGGCATCCTTATTTTTAGAAAGTAATGATTATGCTTCTGTGATTTTTCAAAGATTTTCATTTGACCTTCTTTTGCAGGGGATCCCAATAACTTTACCTGCTAACACCTGTCATATGTATTGTTAAAAAAGTGCCTGAATTGTTTATAATTGATCAGATTAATTCTGCATATCCTAGAAAATAAATTTTATAGGGCGTTTATAAATTATAACTTAATTAGCCATCAAAAAATTCTACACATCCTAGAAAATAAGTTTTATAGGGAATTTATAAATTATAACTTAATTAGCCATCAAAAAACAGAAATGATAACAGAGTAGGTGGGTGAGAACCATGGCAAATTTGATGAGCTCTCACACTCCATTAAACAACCTCAACAGTTACGTTAAGGGAAAGAGGTCTGCACTTTCTGTTTTGCCTTCTCATCACTTGCACCAGTAGGTCTCTTCACGAAAGAGGCCCATAAATGCAATTAAAAACAGTCAAACCAGTTTCCTGTTTTATAGTCATAAATATAATAAGAGTTAGTAGTTTATTATGATGAACTATTTATACTAAACATAAAATTTATTATATTTAATACATAGCACCATCTAGTGAAATTTGAGGGAAATGTATAATATATTGAATATGATGCAGAACAACATTGCAAATGTTAGAGGTTAATTCTTACGCATTAAGTACAATTTTAGGTTTCTCCAAGAAATTTCCCAAGGAATAAATAAAATGTTTGTCTGTGTATGTGTGTGTTTATATATGCATAGAAAGAGATGGAGGCAGATATAGCTATAGTTATAGACATCTCAAAGGTTTTTTCTTTTTGTTTGCATTTGTTTGTTTATTTGTTTTTGAGACGGAGTCTAGCTTTGTTGCCCAGGCTGGAGTGCAGTGACACAATCTTGGCTCACTGCAACCTCCACCTCTCGGGTTCAAGCAATTCTCCTGCCTCAACAGCCCGAGTAGCTGGGATTACAAGCACCCGCCACCACGCCCAGCTAATTTTTGTATTTTTAGTAGAGATGGGGTTTCACTGTGTTGGCCAGGCTGATCTCGAACTCCTGATCTCATGATTCGCCCACCTCAGCCTCCCACAGTGCTGGGATTACAAGTGTGAGCCATCACAGTTTTAAAATTCATTCTTTTACATTAATATGTGTTTATAAAATCAGTAAAATATGTTCATACTATTAAATAATACAAACCATTAAAAGCAAGTATTTATTATGTATGCATGGTTTATTTGACATACTTATTAAGAAAATTGTATTTCAAAAGATTTCTTATTTAAAAATCTTTAATAAGTTTTTATAATAACATTTGGTGGATTTTGTGAAAACAGAGGCTGATGGTTCATGGAAGTTGTCAGAATCAATTTAATATGTACTTGACAAAATATGCCCTAATAGGTTATAAAATATTAAGTGTTGAAAAATAAGTGATATTAAAATAATGTATATAAAATTATGTGAACACACCTCACTCCTCATGTTGATTCCTTTTCAATATAGTATAGAGTTCATCTATGTGTAGAGTTTATATTTTTGCACATACACAAAAACTGTTTTGAACATCGTCAATAATGAAAATGTATCATTCTCTGTGAATTAAACCAAGAACAACACCCAAAAATGTTTTAAACTGCCTTAGGTAATAGAAGGTTGGACAAATGTTAAAATAAAAATAAGACATTAGAAAATAAAATTGTGGATTTATTTTGCATTTGATAAATGGGCTCAAGTCCAATTCTAAAAAGATGAGTTCAAATATATTTTTGTAACAGTTTTCATTATTTTATTTTTAGTAATTAAACAAATAAGTATTGATTATCAGGAACTACTCAATTAATGAATAAGAAGAAACGTGTGTCAGTAATGAGACTAGTCTGGCTGACTTTCCCACTAGACAGTATGGTTGACCAGAAACCCCAGTTACTATGCTTTAAAATCCATTTCCATGTTTTCTACAAGACTGTGCTTTCTACCGTCTCACCGCTAGCCAATAACCAGGTATGGTATGAGTGCAAAAACAGGCTTATTTGAGGGGAGACAGGAGGACTTTTCTGACAGCCATCTTTGACTCACAAACTCCTCCATAGCTTTGATACACTTTTCTTAGGTTGCACTGCTATCTGGAAAGCTTCCACCGACCTTCTTTTCCTATCTCCTTTACACTTAGAAACACAATCTGATGGCTCTCCAAGACCTAGGTTTCTCTCCCTCTTTTCTCATAGGCACTTTTTTTCTAATAAAATGCTCACACATTTAATTTTACTTCATCCTTCCTTGGCATCTATTTCTCAGAAAATTCTGAAGTTGGGTCCCAGAAGGGTCAGAAGTTTTGTTCTCAGAGTGTTAGGTACTTATATGGGTTTGCTTTCGTTACACAAAGAGCTTTAGTTATTACTATCACATAGGTGCTTACAGAATGCTTGACAATAGCCTTGAATCCCACACAGTGTAGCACTGGAGCAGGGGGCATAACAAGGGTCCCATTTAACTGTAAGTTATATTTAAATTTTACTTAACTATAGGCCAATAGGGTCACTTCATTATTCATGTGCCCAGGAATCACCAGGCAAAACGAGGAGTCACAGAATGTCAGATGTAATTGACCTTGATCAGTAAAAGGAAAAAATAATGGCTGTTATTACACAATGGAGGAAGGAGAAATGTGTATGAAACCCAGCTGATCCACTTGGGGACTCCATGGCCCACTGGTTCTCCTTTGCCCCATTTTAACTGTGAATGCTGCAACCCTAGGTGAAGAAGGCGGCAATGATTATTAAATAATCAGGTCCTTCAAGAATGAAAGTTTGGTTCACACTACCAAGCAAGGTTGGAAAGAGTTTGAAATGGACAATGATGGAAGGAGGATGAGTATCAGAGATTTTTAGATCAACTGTATCAATAGGGTTAAGTTCAAAGCAGTAATGTTTTTCTACATTTTTCCTTAAGAAAATATGTCCCAGGTAACCATAGAATTGCTCCGTTGAACTTGTGTGGAGATATTGATCTCTACAGCAAGAGTGGGTAGACACTGATGGTCATGAGAATGGGAGCATTATTGGCTAAGAACCCTAGCTGCTGTATTCTGGAATGTATCAGCCACATTTGCATTGAAGACAAATTTCTCACTGACTGATCCCAGCCAATGACTGAAAGTGGAAAGGATACTTACCTGGCTTATTCTGGAAAGAGATGGGAGTCTCCCAGCAATTGATGTGGGCTCCAGAACTCTCCTATCCCTCTGCTGAACTTTTCTTAGGCTGAAAATCAGTATAGGATTCTTTTACAGACATTTTTGCACATTTTTATTCTCACACTTTCTCCTGGGATAAAACTTGCATGAACCATGTAATAAATGGCTCAGCATTACCAGCTTCTAGCCCACTTTCTTTCAGCAGACCTCTCAAGATTGCCACTGATAAAATTCTTGATTAGTTAAAACTGACAGTGCAAAGTCAAATGGCCCAAGAAGCTTGGGTAGGCAACAGGCTAGGAATTACTAATTAGACTAAATTGATTGCTTTTACTGATTGATATGGTTTGGCTGTGTCCCCACCCAAATCTCCCATAATCCCCAAGTGTCATGGGAGGGACCTGGTGGGAGGTAACTGAATCATGGGGGCAGGTTTTCCCATGCTGTTCTTGTGATAGTAAGTCTCATGGGATCTGACAGTTTTCTAAGGGGCAGTGCTCCTGCACATGTTCTCTGGCCTACCACCATGTAAGATGTGCCTTTGCTCCTCCTTCACCTTCTGCCATGATTGTGAGGCCTCCAAGCCACGTGGAACTGTGAGTCTATTAAACCACTCTTTCTTCATAAATTACCCAGTCTTGCATATTTCTTCATAACAGTATGAAAATGGACTAATACACTGATACATAGCCAGCAGATATTAGAAAAATTTTTCTTCTAATTTCAAATTAATTTCTTCTTGCTTTAGAAAGGCTAAATTTAGAAAAAAATATACTTTGAGGAAGAATACAAAAAATAAATCAAGTATGTTTGTTACAAGGTATAAGATAGGACAAGTAGGGGAGAAGGAAAAATTGGTTTCCCATATTTCAGCTCAAAATTAACAGCAGAGACCCAAAAATATTTGAATTAGAAGATTCTGTTTAGAAGAAGCCTGTGGTCACAAAGATAAATTGCTTTATATCTGATTATATTCTTGTAAATAATGAAGCATGGTATATTGGATATCAAGTTTAAAATGTCATCTGGACAGTTTCCTAATACAACCTGTGCTAACATCACTGCAAAACATTTATATAAAAGTGGTTTATCCTCACAAAAGCCTGAATACTAAATTTAGAGATGCAATCAAATTATTTTTTCTAGGGTACAAATTATCCTCTGTACTTGTGGCATTCTCTTTAGCATGGCCAATTTTAGTGAACAGTTTAAGTATACATATATAAGGCAAGTTCCTACTTAATGTTCTCAGGGAATCGAAAACAATTAATTCGTATGTGCACACTGTCAACTGCACAGAGACACCAGGGCCTGGAGAATCCTTTCAGGTGTAGAGGAGCCTAGATTGCAAAAGGTGGTAGGCAGGATCCACTGTGGAAAGTAAGCCGCTTGGTTTCTGCAACAGGATGAATGGCTTTGGGAGAAAGGGGAAAGCAGAATGAGTGTTCCTTGTGTCAAGTTTTGCTAAACACTAAAGCTTAGTAATCACTATAATTAAGTTTCTACTAAAAATAGTGGCATATACCTCTGTTGGTCATAGTTAGGAAAATGAAATCAGGTAGAAGACTCAGGGAGTACTTAGTAAAGGAGTATGGCAATTACCTAGAACAAGAAATGACCTCGATGACAAACAGCTTTCAGGAAATGTTTATGTAAAATAGAGGCATTGTTTGGTACGGTCAAGAATGTGTCCCTCCCCCAGTGATGTTGGAGGTTTTATTTTTTTTATTATTATTATGATTTTTGAGACAGAGACTGGCTCTGTCACTCAGGTTGGAGTGCAGTGGCGCAATCTCAGCTCACTGCAACCTCCGCCTCCTGGGCTCAAGCAATTTTCCTGCCTCAGCCTCTAGAGTAGTTGGGATTACTGGTTCGCACCATCACACCTGGCTAATTTTTGTGATTTTAGTACAGACAGGGTTTCACCATACTGATCAGGCTGGTCTCAAACTCCTGACCTCGTGATCTGCCTGCCTCGGCCTCCCAAAGTGCTAGGATTACAGGCGGGAACCACCACACCTGGCCAGGAAGTTTTATACTTTTGGCAATAATGAAAGAGTCCCTATGCTGAAAATTGATGTGGAGAAAGATTATATACCCAATCTCCATGCACAAGCTGGTGTATTTGATCTTATTGATTTGGTTTATGTCGTGAAAACCAATTCTACTTTTAGCAACCCTTGCAGTAAACACATAATCTTTTGTTTTGTTTTATTTTACACAGGGTCTTTATCTGTTTCCCAGGCTGAAGAGGAGTGGTATAATCATAGGTTACTGCAGCTTTGAATTCCTAGGTGCAAAGAATTCTCCTGGTTTAGTCTCTGGAGTAGCTGGGACTACAGACATGTGAAACGGCACCCAGCTAATTTTTCCTGTATGTATTTATTTATTTATTTATTTATTGTACTTATGGGGATCTCACTTTGTTGCCCAAAGTTGGTCTCTAACTCCTGGCTCCAAGTGATCCTCCAATCTTAATCTTCCAAAGTACTGGGATTACAGATGCGAGCCTCTGCACCTGACCCCAAATGTAATGTTTAATAGAGGTCACTACAGAACTTGAATTACAATAAAGAGAAATCATGATTCTCATTGCATTTTCTGCCACTTTTATCACTAGAGAGGGAGTCAAGAATTACCCACCCAAATCCATTAATCTGTAATCTAATTTACATACTTAGGGATTATGAGTATGTATTTTGTTCTGTTCTTATTTACAATGTTGAAATATTTTCATTAGTCAAGCATTACAGGTAGGAATATACATCAAAATTCACTTCATTAAGAAAGGTTAAGTGTATGGCTTTTTTGTTGTGAGACACAAAAGAAGTAAACTATATATTCATATCACTAGTGTTTGAATTATGTGTCTTTTTATCAGGAAAAGTATACACAGTTATCTTGAAAAAAAATACATATGTATGGGGAGATTTTCTATATTAACCAAACAAACTTGGGCTAGGAATCTTTATTTGTTAATTTTTGTTTCTGCTAAATTAGACACAGTCTGTAATATAAACAAGGTCAAATTATTTATTACTGATAGATTTTACCCTTGCAATAAATTTTTTTCATCAATTTCTTTCTCCGAACAAAATTCTAAGCTTGTTAAAAGTAGGCAGAATTAGTTTACTCACCATTGCCTACCTAAAATAGTCTGGCATGAACATTTATCTTGAGGGGAAATGGATGAAGAGAAGTTCTATATTTTTATATATTAGAAATAATAATTTAATGTATTTACATTTTTCTTCATTAAAATACAGTTTCCTGATTTAAAGAAAAAATCATAAAGTATTTAAAAAACAACAATAGAAAGTATTGATTCCACTTTAATTCTGATAAGACATCATGATTAATATCATGCTCTTTATCCTTGTTTATGTAAATCACCCATAGAAGCATCAGAATTCCAGGCCTCTGTTTGTTTATCTACTTACAATTATTCCCCAGAATTGTCTGCACTTTTAATATGTCTCTGCACAGAATTTACTTCCTCACCTGTCATGCTCCCTGCATTTAAAAATTCTTATAATATACAATCTGAAACGTACCATCCATCTTCATGAAAATCCTAAATCATTAACTTATTATCTGAATGATCCTGGATCTCCACCAAGGACAATGCACCTTCAAATTTTGATTACGTAACAGCATTCTTCCCCCCCTCCCTGTGCTTGTACAGATGAGCCGGGACAAATAGATCTTTTTTGTTTTTCTTTAACCTAATTCCTAACTTCAAAAGCAATTTCATTCCTTCTCCCTTAATGTCCCAATTTTGAATCTCATGTCACTAATTTTTATACTGTAAAATATCTCTCTTGGCTGTAAAGTCTACTAAAGTGGACTTTATTTATCTTTAGTTTTCAGTCAATAACAAAGTGCCAGATGAAATGAGTAAAAATACTTCCATCAAAGATCATCACAAAATTTCTGATTAGGGAAGAAAAAGGTTTCTAAAATAATTAAAAGAGAAAAAAGTGGGGGGGGGGGGGCTCTAAATGATCAAATATCAAAATGATAGTGAAATTTTTGACAGAAGGACTGGAAGCTGATTAAAATGGAAAACACATTGAAATTCTTTAGGAAAAAAATATATATACTTAGAACTCTATATCTAGCCAAAGTATTAATCAAGTGTGGATTAAATATAGAAACTCTCTAAGAACTGCTTTCCATTTAGTATGTCATGTGGCTACTGGCTGATGTTTTCAATGAATGTAATGTACTGATTTATGAATAATGAAGATACTGAATAAAGAAAATTGGAAATTTATGATAAAAGGGCAATAAAGATAATTTTCAGGAGCAAAGGTATCCATTAGAAAGGTTGACAAATAACATAGATGGTCCCAGTTAGATTTCAATTTCATATAAACTATTTTTAAGTATAAATACATCCCAAATAATGGATGAAATATATTTATAATGAAATATTAGTCATTTATTTAAACTTCAAATTTAACTAATTTTATTTCTTTCTTTGTTAGTTTATCCACTAAACCTAAGTGACCTTATCCAGAAAGTACATCACTAAGGAATGAAACTTTTAGATGACATAATGTTTAAGTATTTTTTATTTTTAGTTTTTAAATTTTACTTTAAGTCTGGGATACATGGCAGAGCATGCAGGTTTGTTACATAGGAATACATGTGCCATGGTTGTTTGCTGTACCTATTAACCCTTCATCTAGGTTTTTTTTTTTTTTAATTGCATTTTAGGTTTGGGGGTACATGTGAAGAACATGGAAGATTGTTGCATAGGTACACACATGGCAGTGTGATTTGCTGCCTTCCTCCCCATCACCTATATCTGGCATTTCTCCCCATGCTATCCCTCCCCCAACTCCCCACCCCCCCACTATCCCTCCCCTTTTCCCCCGACAGACCCCAGTGTGTGATACTCCCCCTCCCTGTGTCCATGTGTTCCCATTGTTCAACACCCGCCTATGAGTGAGAACATGCGGTGTTTGATTTTCTGTTCTTGTGTCAGTTTGCTGAGAATGATGGTTTCCAGGTTCATCCATGTCCCTACAAAGGACACGAACTCATCGTTTTTGATGGCTGCATAATATTCCATGGTGTATATGTGCCACATTTTCTCTGTCCAGTCTATCATCGATGGGCATTTGGGTTGGTTCCAGGTCTTTGCTATTGTAAACTGTGCTGCAATGAACATTCGTGTGCATGTGTCCTTATAGTAGAACGATTTATAGTCTTTTGGATATATACCCAGTAATGGGATTGCTGGATCAAATGGAATTTCTATTTCTAGGTCCTTGAGGAATCGCCACACCGTCTTCCACAATGGTTGAACTAATTTACACTCCCACCAACAGTGTAAAAGTGTTCCTATTTCTCCACATCCTCTCCAGCATCTGTTGTCTCCAGATTTTTTAATGATCGCCATTCTAACTGGCATGAGATGGTATCTCAATGTAGTTTTGATTTGCATTTCTCTAATGACCAGTGATGATGAGCATTTTTTCATATGTTTGTTGGCTTCACGTATGTCTTCTTTTGTAAAGTGTCTGTTCATATCCTTTGCCCACTTTTGAATGGGCTTGTTTGTTTTTTTCTTGTAAATGTGTTTCAGTTCTTTGTAGATTCTGGTTATCAGCCCTTTGTCAGATGGGTAGACTGCAAAAATTTTTTCCCATTCTGTTGGTTGCCGATTCACTCTAATGACTGTTTCTTTTGCTGTGCAGAAGCTGTGGAGTTTAATTAGGTCCCATTTGTCTATTTTGGCTTTTGTTGCCACTGCTTTTGGTGTTTTGGTCATGAAGTCCTTGCCTACGCCTATGTCCTGTATGGTTTTGCCTAGATTTTCTTCTAGGGTTTTTATGGTGTTAGGTCTTATGTTTAAGTCTTTAATCCATCTGGAGTTAATTTTAGTGTAAGGTGTCAGGAAGGGGTCCAGCTTCTGCTTTCTGCACATGACTAGCCAGTTTTCCCAACACCATTTATTAAACAGGGACTCGCTTCCACATTGTTTGTTTTTGTCAGGTTTGTCAAAGATCAGGTGGTTGTAGATGTGTTGTGTTGCGTCGGAGGTCTCTGTCCTGTTCCATTGGTCTATATCTCTGTTTTAGTACCAGTACCATGCTGTTTTGATTACTGTAGCTTTGTAGTATAATTTGAAGTCCGGGAGTGTGATGCCTCCAGCTTTGTTCTTTTTGCTTAGAATTGACTTGGCTATGCGGGCTCTCTTTTGGTTCCATATGAAGTTTAAGGTGGTTTTTTCCAGTTCTTCAAGAAGGTCATTGGTAGCTTGATAGGGATAGCGTTGAATCTGTAAATTACTTTGGGCAGTATGGCCATTTTGACAATATTGATTCTTCCTAGCCATGAACATGGAATATTTCTCCATCTGTTTGTGTCCTCTCTTATTTTATTGAGCAGTGGTTTGTAGTTCTCCTTGAAGAGGTCCTTTACGTTCCTTTTTAGTTGTATTCCTAGGTATTTTATTCTCTTTGTAGCAATTGTGAATGGCAGTTGGTTCTTGATTTGGCTGTCTTTAAGTCTGTTATTGGTGTATAGGAATGCTTGTGATTTTTGCACATTGATTTTATATCCTGAGACTTTGCTGAAGTTGCTTATCAGTTTCAGGAGATTTTGGGCTGAGACGATGGGGTCTTCTAGATATACAATCATATCGTCTGCAAATAAAGACAATTTGACTTCCTCCTTTCCTATTTGAATACCCTTTATTTCTTTTTCTTGCCTGATTGCTCTGGCTAGAACTTCCAGTACTATATTGAATAGGAGTGGTGAGAGAGGACATCCTTGTCTAGTGCCAGATTTCAAAGGGAATGCTTCTAGTTTTTGCCCATTCAGTATGATATTGGCTGTTGGTTTGTCGTAAATAGCTTTTATCATTTTGAGATACGTTCCATCAATACCTAGTTTATTGAGAGTTTTTAGCATAAAGGGCTGTTGAATTTTGTCAAAGGCCTTCTCTGCATCAATTGAGATTATCATGTAGTTTTTGTCTTTGGTTCTGTTTATGTGGTGGATTATGTTTATAGATTTGCGTATGTTGAACCAGCCTTGCATCCCCGGGATGAAGCCTACTTGATCATGGTGGATAAGCTTTTTGATGTGCTGTTGCAATCGGTTTGCCAGTATTTTATTGAAGATTTTTGCATCTATGTTCATCATGGATATTGGCCTGAAGTTTTCTTTTCTTGCTGAGTCTCTGCCAGGTTTTGGTATCAGGATGATGTTGGTCTCATAAAATGATTTAGGAAGGATTCCCTCTCTTTGGATTGTTTGGAATAGTTTCAGAAGGAATGGTACCAGCTCCTCTTTGTATGTCTGGTAGAATTCGGCTGTGAACCCATCTGGACCTGGAACAGAAAACCAAACACCACATGTTCTCACTCATAAGTGAGATGTTCCCCTTCTTATGTCCATGTGTTTTCATTGTTCACCTCCCACTTATGAGTGAGAACATGTGGTGTTTGGTTTTCTGTTCCTGTGTTAGTTTGTTGAGAATGATGGCTTTCCAGCTTCATCCATGTCCCTGGAAAGGACGTGAATTCATTCTTTTTTATGGCTGTGTAGAATTCCATGGTGTATATGTACCACATTTTCTTTATCCAATCTATCATTAATGGGCATTTGGGTTGATTCCAAGTCTTTGCTATTGTAAATAGTGCTATAATAAACATATATGTGCATGTGTCTTTATAGTAGAAAGATTTATAATCTTTTGGGTATATAACCAATAATGGGATTGTTGGGTCAAATGATATCTCTGGTTCTAGATCCTTGAGGAATTGCCACACTGTCTTCCACAATGGTTGAACTAATTTATACTCCCACCAACAGTGTAAAAGTTTCCTATGGCCGGGTGGGGTGGCTCATGCCTATAATCCCAGTACTTTGGGAGGTCAAGGTGGGTGGATCACCTGAGGTCGGGAGTTTGAGACCAGCCTGGCCAACATGGTGAAATCCCATCTCTACTAAAAATACAAAAATTAGCTTGGCATGGTGATGCATGTCTGTAACTCCAGCTACTTGGGAGACATTGACTTTAAAAGAAATGTCGTAACAACCATTTTTGTTATTCCTTTCACAAATGGGATAAAATAATGAAATATGTAAGCATACTATTAAACTTTTTTTTATCAAGGGTCTGTAAAGAGTGTAAACTGGTCCAGGGGATATCCATAGTGTGTAAACATGTATTCTCAGATGGGTTGTCCTCTGTCCATTTGCAAACACTTTCAAGTCAGATGAAACAGTGGACATTATTTTAAGATTCAATAAAAGAGTAAATTGATGAACATCGATGAAGGTGGCAGGCTGGAAAAACGTGATTTAAGGATAAATTGTTCAAATACACGAAATAAAAATTGTATCTGGAGTACTATATGTTATATCAAGTATACATGCTATGTTTAATAAACCTTTAAACCTTGAGATGTTAATATTATTCCATTTTATAATTGAGGAACTACAGTTTTAAGGAGTTCATATTTTCTGTTGATATTCTAACATATCTGCCGTCTAAATTGTAATTCTCGTTGCTTTAGAATTGTGGTTTTACATTCCAGAATTAAAATATTTCTAATGGTATATCATCCATTTATTTTTTCTTTATTCTTTTTTTTTTTTTTTTTTTTTTTTTTTGAGATGGAGTTTCACTCTTGTAACCCTGGCTGCAGTGTAGTGGTGTGATCTTGGCTCACTGCAACCTCCGCCTCCCAGGTTCACATGATTCTCCTGCTTCAGCCTCCTCAGTAACTGAGATTACAGGCACCTGCCACCACACTCAGCTAATTTTTCTAGTTTTTGTAGAGACAGGGTTTCACCATGTTGGCCAGGCTGGTCTCAAACTCCTGATCTCAGGTGATCCACCTGCCTCGGCCTCCCAATGTGTTGGGATTATAGGTGTGAGGTACCATGCCCAGCCTATATCATCCATTTCATTATGTGTACATTAAGATCACTAATAGAGTTGTAACTTGAACTGTTTCACAAAATTAACCCTTACAAATGTGTTCGTTATACATGTTCTATGTTAGTTTTATATTTCTCTCTTTTGGCTTCAGATAGATAAATCTGACATTGAATAGGTAGAGTGAGTGATAAGTAGGAGGAGGCAGAGAAAGGCTGAGCTGTCCACTAATAAATTACTGTCATAATGAAGGCTGGCATTTCTTTCTGAGCTTGTCTGATAGATGACAAGCAACTATATTCTAAAATTGGCTTTGTCAATTCATCCTAACTGAAAAACAAAACATTTACTGCCATATCTGGGTCTTTACATTTTCATATTTTGTAGCAGTTGAAAAATTCCAGTTGTTGGATTATTTTTGATGACTGGGTTATTCTTCATTTCAGCTATTTAGGTCTGTTTAAAGTAGAAAGGAGTAGAATCAAAAACATGGGAAGACTGTGAGTTTACATTTTCATCTGAACAGTTACTGAATGTGAATATTTTGATAAAGTTTATCTATAGGAAAAAATGATGATCTGTATGTGTTAAGTTCTTGGGTTCATCAAAATAACTTATTTATTTGTAGGCAGGAGAAACCAATGCTTTTATAATGTGATTTGAAGGATTCTTAGAATCAAACTCTGTGAAAATATTACTCAATTTCCTTTGACACATAAGAAAAGGTTAGATTTCTGGTAGAAATCAGAATATATTTTTATATTTATTTTAATCACATTTCTAATAATCTTCTTTTAAAATACAACTATCTTCTAGTGAAGTAGCCTATTAAGTTCATGATGATGAAAATTATCAAATCAGTGCCTCTTTTTAAGATAATGTAATTTTGTCATATGTATATTATGAGTAATTATGTAGCTTAGAAGTTTGTTAGTAGTTCCCAAGACCTTGAGGAGAGCTGGAGAACCGGGCTTGGACACTTCCTAGCCAGTAAAAGTGGTCACAGTCAAGTACAGGACTGTTGGGTGAAGATCCTGCTGCTCCTACCAACACACACAGACACTGTGGATTGCCTTCACCGTATTCTTGACTCACAATACTTCTAGGGTTACTCTTGCCACGGCTATTCTATGAACTGGGTATGGATTCTACTGATTCCCCACCAAAAATAACACATCGCCATGGCCATTTATTTTAGTGGGCTCTGAGTCAATGTATGGGACAGGTGCATGAGATTGCTGGATTCTAGTTTCTAAGCACACCCACTAATAGCAAGAGAGACTTGGGGAAACAAGAATGCAAAAATTTCAAATTCTGTTGTTGGAAGTAGGCATTTTATTATAGTGGAAAAAGTACAAGTCATGTTAATGAGGAGCAGAAAAAAATAGTAAAAGGTTTTCAACATCACCAACTTTGGCTGTTCAATATTAGTATAATTATTTATTCTTTTATTTAGACTTCTAAAATCATGCATTTTTTAACATAATGCAATTGTATCTTATACAATCAAATACATTTTAGTCTTCCCATCAAAAGGATTAACGCATATTACTATGAATTACTGAAACAGATGTAAGACCATATCATCCAGTCATGCTCATTAAAATCTTGCTTTTGTTAAAAAGTTATCTTGATATTGCCATCAAGATACACCCTTTATTGAATAAAAGGAAAATGTAATATACAGAAGAGGGAAAGTATTTGCCTTTTATACCTACACATATGACACAGCAAGAAAGGAAATATGAGTTAATGCTCATAAGTCTTCATTTTTCAATTGTCAATAGATCACAGTTGGTTTTTATTACTTGGTTTGCTAATCACACCATAAGTCCTGTACCATAGCCAACAGTTCAGCTGTTAAGTTTTTGCCCTGTGAGGTAATGTATATATCTATATTTTCATCAATTTTTATAAGCTTTATTGATACATAATTAACAAATATGGACTGTATGTATTTAAGGTTTAAAGTTGCTGTTTTGATATATGTATATATTATAAAATAATCACCATATTGAAACTAATTAATGTATTTATCTATTCACATGATTACTTTGTTTGTGGTGAAAACTCTTAAGATTTACCTTCTTTTAGACATACACTGTACAATAATGTTAGTTAAAACCACGTTGGTATACATTAGATCTCCAGAACTCATTCGTCTTGCATAACTGAAGTTTCATACCCTGTGACAAACATCTCCCATCTCTCCCTATGCCCAGCCACTGAAAACCACTATTTTACTCTATGCTGCAGTGAATTTAAAATACGCTATTTTAGATTCCACGTGTAAGTGAGATCCCACAGTATTTCTCTTTTTGTGTCTAGCTTATTTCACCTCCATGATTTCCTCCAGATTCATCTATGTTGTCCCAAAAGGCAAGATTTCCTTCTTTCTTAAGGCTAAATATTATTTTGTTACATATGTTATATAGCATGATTTTTTAAATCCATTTGTAAAAATTAGGTTGTTTTTATATCCTGGCTGTTGTCAATGATGAGGCAATTAGCATGGGGATATAAATATCTCTCTGAGACACTGATTTTAATTACTTTGGCTGCATACCCAGAAATAGATTTGCTGAATCATAAGCTATTTCTATTTTTAATTTCTTGAAAAACCTCCATACTGTTTTCTTTAATGGCTGTACTAATTTACTTTCCCACCAGCAGTGCACAAGCATTCCTTTTTATTCACATCCTTGTCAACACTTATCTTTTGTCTTTTTGATAATAGACATTCCAACAGGTATAAGCTGATGATCTCATTGTGGTTTCTTCACTCTTAAGGAATCTGAATTGTTATTGTCCCTGACTGTTTAAGGTGGTGGTGTGTTTTTTTCAAAGGTGTACCATTTCACTTAGCATCAGAAATATAAACATAGCATTCTTAATGTACACTCTCTAAGAAGCAGACCCAGACTCTAGGATTCAAGTAAAAGTAGTTGATTTGGAAAATGAAATGATTAAGGAAGTAGAGAATTAATAATAGAATGAATGCCTATTAGTGAGTATGTATTAAGACAGCTGCCCTAAAGTGCTACTCAGTCTTAATCCACTGGAGAAACACTAGGAAAGGATGCAAACGCACACTATTATCAGCCCCAGTCATGGGGTAAAGTATCTGTGGTTTTTATACCCTAACTCCTAAGCATCATTGGTGAGGGCTGCTCCTGCATGCTATAGTTCCAGCATATCCTGCCTGCTGCCAAAACTATGTAGGAAACTGGCTTTTCCAAAATCCAAGGGAAAGGAGTTTTCGGCTTTGGGGATGCAGATACTGTGGAAAATCACCCAGAGAATATGGAAGGTCTAGAAAAATGGTACAGGCATTGCCAGGGTGAACTACATTTTGGTACTCTCCTGGGCTTAAATTATTTTTCCTCTCCTTATATTCAGGGGTAACAAACACTACAGATTATATCACTGATGACCTCACATACACAGAACACTCATGCTGTCACTCAAACTGCTACAGCTGCAGCTACAGAAACTGGATGCAGCTGCCACTGTCTCCTTGCCATCCTTGACTTCTCATGTGATTAGACTTTAATTCAAGCCTATGGTAGGTGTGTTTGATGGGTGAAGGCTATATCAAGGATTTTCCTGTGTATTGAAGGGCTTAAATGATAAATATCAGTATTTTTCGCAGTTTAAAAAAATATGAAGCAGTCTCTGCTTTACAATTTAGTGATTCCCCAAAAGTAGGAAGGAAGTTCAACTGCAGAGAAACTTGAGTGAAAATTCAAGTACAATCATCTTATATAAATTGTTTTCATTTCTTCCTCTGAGGAAAACTTTCACAGAGGTAATGGAATTTTTATTAGTAGAAAGAAATCTAAGCAATGTACCACAGTCTGAAGGTTAATTATGTAGTGAGGAATAAACAACGGGCATTCCAAATATTGATTTTCTGTTTCTAGAACTGTTACTTGTTCAGCTGGTTAAGTAGATTATGTTATTGGCAACCATCTGCACTTCTCCCTGGATTACATCTTTTGCCATAACTTTAAGGATCCTTCAAATGTAAACAGGGTGCAGTTTCCTATTTCTTCACATTAGCCTCAGCCATGCAATATGCTTTACCCAACAGAATGAAGCATAAGTGATGATGGGCCAGTTCTGAACACAGGGTCCCTGTGTGTTTCCATCTGTGCATAAGCTCCTCTGACATTGCCGTGAGAACATTCCTGGTAAGTTCATGGGACTGAGGTGTAGATTAGCGACCCTTGAAGCAGAGCCACCCCCAGCTGAGCTCAAGTTAGATAAATGATCCATAGCTAGACACAAACAAATATGAGCCCAATTCATACCAGCAGAGATGTACATTATCACAAAATTTAGGTCAGCTGATCCCAGTCTGACTCAAGCTAAAACATGATTATTGTATGTTCCTTACATTTTTATGGGTGATTTTCCACACAGAATTCCTGTTTCTGTAGCTAATACTTTGTGCTACCAAGAAAGGGAATATGACATCTACAATTCTTAGGAATGCCATTGTACATGTTCCCTTCCTCTTTACTCTGCTGTGTGATCTTTTTATTAAGCGAAACTTATATATACCTCAGATGGTTAAAGGAGTATTATATCCAAGCATCTTGAATATGTGAATAGTGATAAGACAAGTTAATAAACAAGCAGGTATGTCAATACATTGGCAACTTAAAGGATACACATAGTTTCTTTTGTAAGCAATATGGTTTGGCTGTGTCCCCACCCAAACTCATCTTGAATTGTAGCTCCCATAATCCCCGCCTATTGTGGAAGGAACCTGGTAGGAGGTAATTAAATCATCCGGGGTGGGTCTTTCCTGTCCTGTTGTCATGATAGAGAATAAATCTCACAAGATTTGATGGTTATATAAATGGAATTCCCCTCTACTTGCTGTCTTGCCTGCCACCATGTAAGACATGACTTTGCTCCTCATTCACCTTCTGCCATGATTGTGAGGCCTCTCCAGGCATATGGAACTATGAGTCAAATAAACCACTTTCCTTTATAAATTACCCAGGCTCAGGCATCTTTTTTATTAACAGCATGAGAATAGACTAATACGGTATGTGACAAAATGAAAATAGAGAAGCGTTTTAAAGAAATATGTTTTTTATATATAAAGAAAATGTACAGCCAGGCAAGGTGGCTCATGCCTGTAATCCCAGCACTTTGGGTGGCCAAAGCAGGTGGATCACAAGGTCGGGAGTTCAAGACCAGCCTGGCCAACATGGTGAAACCCCCCTTCTCTACTAAAAGTCAAAAAAATTAGCTGGGCATGGTGGTGTGCGCCTGTAATCCCAGCTACTTGGGGAGGCTAAGACAGGAGAATTGCATGAACTGGGACCCTAGGGGCACAGGTTGCAGTGAGCTGAGATCATGCCACTGCACTCCAGCCTGGGCTACAGAGCGAGACTCCATTTAAAAAAAAAAGGCAAAGAAAAGAAAACGTTCATTTACCTCATAGACCAGCTGACTTTTTCTCTGCTGATTTTACAAAAATTATCTTTAATAAAAAGAAATGAATTTTATTAGTGTGACAAAATTAAATTATTTTCTCTGTTCTATTTCATGGTTTTGTCTTTTGAGACAAAATATTTTTTTAATTACATTTGTTTATAATTCTTGAGCTCCAGAAGGTAGCCAGGCAAAACAATCAATAGTATTTAAATCATTATAATGTTGCTCTTTAATATTATATACCTAAAAAGTGAATTTAACACCAGGCTGAGTACAGAGTGGTTACACATAAATGTAATGAATTAGAAAAAAAAGAGAGAGAAATATGAAATAAGAAAGAAGTACAAATTGATAAAAGGGGAAATATGTTGGGGCCCAAAATACTCTAAGAAGAAAATAGGAGGTTGATTGAAATGAAAAAAACAAAGAGATTACTGTAGAGCAATCTATCATTGAAGAAGTAGAATACCTTTGAGAGAGAGAAGGAAAAGGTTCTTAGGTAATTGCTCAGCTTTTGACTGAGAAATCTGTCACTTCCATCTCTCTTTATTTTTATCTTTATTCAATAGGATTTTGAGGTTTCTTGTGAAGTGCACAAGCTTTTTTTAAATAACATCATATCTGTGTCATTCTTATATATTCACCCTACTTTAAAAGTATATTGTTTAACATGTTGTTCAAACATACTCTAATTTTACTGCAAACTTCCTATTCAAAAACCCTGATACTGGTTTGTTGTTTTTTGTGGTTTTTGTTACTCTTTGCAAATGAGTAGTAAGACATAGTTTTGTAAACTTACCACTGTTTTTATATGAGGTAGTGACCCCAAAATATACCACCTCTGAAATATTTAACTCCCATTATCTGCTATTTGACTTCACTGTCTCTCATGGCATTGAAAGCTGACTTTAATGTCCTATAATCTAGAATTACAATATGATTTGTTTCTTGTGGTCAGTCCTTCTTCATGCTTCTACTCAGTTCTTTTTCTTTCCCTAAAGTAGACATTGTAAAGTTTCTTCATTTGTTTACTAAAGTGCCCCAAACCACAATCATCTTGTTTGTTCTCAGCTGATTATCTCATTTTCTATTTTAAAAGTGAACTTGTTCTTCACCTACAAAAATATTCACATCCTCACCCATCCTCCCCTCATGTCCATGTGGAAGAGGCTGGCGGCTGCTCTCACACTCAATGTCATATTTCCTGTGTTCTGTATCACCTACGTGCCTCCCACACCTGTGGGACATTGTACCATTTGAGTATGTACTTGTGATGATTTTTTAGCCACTATTTTCCACTGGCTGTTTGACCTCAGTATTTAAGATTTGTCCTCCTCCCATCCTAGATATCAAACGAACACAAAACACAAGATATGAAACAAAACACAAACATTTAACTGTTTCTGTCCTATACGTTTGATCTTTTCCCAGCTAGATGTCTTGAAAGAGAGTTTTAAGCACACTACCTTTACCTCCATTGATACAGGAGAGGGCCAGGGAAGTGCTGGGTAGAGAAGAGCAGGTGCTTGGCTATGGCTCCACTCCAGGGCCTGTGCCCAGGAACATAGGTAAAGGCAGACACTTGTTTTCCTGCCCAAATGTTGTATTTCCCAAGACCACCCTGGCCAGCCACGCGCCCATCCTGTGCCTATAAAAACCCCAAGACCCAAGCGGGCATGCACAAGTGGCTCAACATCAAGAGGAACACACTGGCGTAAGAGCACACCCATAGGAACCAGCAGGCTGGCAGGCCATCGACTGGTTGAAAGATGTAGAATTTGGCTAGGGCAGTCAGAGGAGAGCCCAGCCCCTCAGCAGCCTGACTACAGGAGAAAACCACCTTCCCACTCCATCTCCCTTCTGGCTCCCCCATCTGCAGAGAGCTACTTCCACTCAATAAACTCTTGCACTCATTCTCTAAGCCCACACGTGATCCGATTCCTCTGGTATACCAAGGCAAGAAACCTCTGGATACGGAAAGCCCTCTGTCCTCGTGATAAAGCAGGGGTCTAATTGAGCTGGTTAACACAAGCTGCTTATGGACAGCTAACCTAAAAGAGGATCCTGTAACACATGCCCACTGGGGCTTCAGGAGCTGTAACATTCGCCCCTAGATGCTGCTATGGGATCAGAGCCTCACAGCCTGCCCGTCTGCATGCTTTCCCTAGGAGTTTGAGCAACGGGCACTGAAGAAGCAAGCCGCACCTCCGTCTCACTCCCTGTGAGGGGGATAAGGGAACCTTTCCCATTTCACCAGGACACTTGCGCCTCAGCTCCTTGCTGAACCTCCACTAACCCCTAGATACTGAACTATCTCTCCATCTTGAGGTTCAAACTTCTGTAGAAATTTATTTGCAGTAGCCAACTGGCAGTCTCATAGGATGCTCAGCTTCAAAATATACAAAATTAACTTGTGTGAATCAATCATCTTGTTGGTTCTTGTATATTTATTAGTTTAGCAATGGCATTTCAATTCTATAAATTACACAGGTTACAATCTTAAGCCTCATTACAGAGTCCTTTCTGTAATGTAATTTATTCTGTTGAAATATTTTATCATTATACTTTTTTCATTTCTCAGCTCTGTTTCCACAACTCCACTACAGGTTTTAAAAACTGCTTAAGTAAATAGTCACTCCTCTCCTTGTTTTGTGTTTCACTCCCCTTGCTCCAAGCCACAAATCATTCTTCTCATGCATTCTGAGTTCCTAAATTACAAATCTGATCAGGGAATTCCCCATGCATCAATTCTTCAATGGCAACAAAGTTCAAGTATAAGCAAGCACCTTTTCAGCATGTTGCTCCAGCTGCATAGGAGGATACAGCTCACAGTCAGTGTCATGGTCTCCACTCATTCTATTTGCCCATTCTCTCCTCATTGATTATTTCATCCCTCCCTCTTGGAATCCGCAACATAAATGGCGTTGTTCAGGTAGAATTTTTGGACCACTTTCTTTTATTTTATGCTCCCTTAACATCTTGAACTTCTTTAACACACTCAAACCATGATATTAATTTTTATATTAATATTAATTTTATATGTATTTTCCATTAACCTTACCTGAACACACTCAATAGTTGATGCCAGTTTCTTTGTTATACATTATTTATACTCCAGCATCTAACAAATTATCTTAACTTATTAAGTAAAGAAGATTAAATGTATCCAAGGAGCACTGAAAAAACTTTCCATAGATTTAGAAACAGTAATAGTGAAATACTGAGGCTGGTGAGTGTTTTGTGAGACTATGAGGTTATCTAGATAATATGGTGGCTCAGGCCAGAGAAGTGACAGGGAAGTAGAAAGATTAGACAGATCCCATAAAATGTAAGTGGTAAGATTAATAAGACATGACAAGAGTTGATACATGGAATGAGTACGCAGGAGATGGACAGCTTGAAAAAATCCAGTTTACCTATTGATACAATCAGTTGGATGGTGATGTTAGAAGGCAGAGGAGAAGAGCTAGTTTGGATAATGCAGATATTTTCTCTTGCCGTATACTGAGTAGAATTCATGTTAAAGCAAGAGTTCTAATGTTTTATTCTTTAAATTAATTAAATATCCAACATAATTTTAGGATTATGTACAGTAAAAAATATATGTCTCACTTAAGACAGATTTTCAAAGCAACTTTTATTCCATTTTAGATTTACTAAACATTAATATTCTCTCAAAGAAAACTTCATTAAATGTAACTGAGAGGATTCTAGAAAAGTTATAATTCAAAAGATAACTCACCGTGATCTTGAATTTTGCTTTTCCTATACAAATATGATTTGCAATAATAAAAACATGATTTTTGCCACTATTAACATTTTTATAAAGAAATGTTTTACAGTGCCCCCAAATGTTTCTAAGTGGTCTGTTTTCATGTGTGTGTGTTTTTTTTTTTTTACCATTTCTTTTTGCTTATTTAAAAGTGTAAACTGGGTTCAAATAGTGAGTCTGTGCTGCCACCTGCTGGAAAGTGTGAGAAAATTATCTGTTTTGGTGGAATAGCAGTGATGTATGCTGCGTTAAATAAGAAAACTCAGGTGATGTTCAGGATATATTTTTCCTAATAAAAGAGTATCAAAATTGAAAAGTATGACTCAACTGTATGTCAATATTTCCTTTAGTTGTGATAAAATTTGTTTTATGCTGTGTTACCACTGTTCTCTCCATGACCTAACTCTTGAGTCTTATTTTTTTGTGGAAGCAAAGGAAATTAGAGTTTGATGTTGACTAGGAACTAATTCACGTGGTTGTAAACTTCCATTAATGAAAGCAATAAATATTCTTCAACCACCCCTGAGTTCATAAAGGGAGTGTGAAGGAGAAGAAAGAGCAAAGCGTGGTTCAACAGGGCAAAATGAGGTTAGAATTTGTATGAGGTGTATGTATTCAGGATAGGTTTAGGATTTGTCATGATTTTTAATCACAACTCAGAAGTTTACTAAAAGTGAATGTGGAAAATTTACTGTATTAGTTTGTTTTCACACTGCTATGAAGAACTGCCTGAGACCTGGTGGTTTATGAAGAAAGGATGTTTAATTGACTTGCAGTTCCCCAGGCTGTACAGAAAGCATGGCTGAGAGGCCTCAGGAAATTTACAATCATGGCGGAAGGCAAAGAGGAAGCAAGCACATCATGCCATGGCAGAGTAGGAGAGAGAAAACAAAGAGGGAAGTGATATGTTTAAACAATCCGGTCTTAGGAGAACTCTATCACAAGAACGGCAAGGGGGAAGTCCGCCCCATGGTTCAATCACCTCACCTCCTACCAGGCCTCTCTGTCAACATGTGCTGATTACAGTTCAACATGAGATTTTGAATGGGGACAAAGAGCCAAAACATGTCAGTTACTATTCCATTTCAGATTCATATTCTTTGTACTTAAAATCAGAGTAACATAATTTATAATGTAAAACATATGCAAAAATTAATCCCTGGACAGCATTCACACAGCACCAGATTCATTGAAAACAACAATAGCAACTATCAAAAAAGTAACTAGAAATAATATTTTTGGTTAGTGAAAACATTACCACAGTTTATATAATGTTCTAAAAATATAAACTAAACATGATTGTAGACTTTCTGGTGGTACATACTTATATTTGGAATCAAATAAGCCTTTATTATTCTGACTAGTATACTTCACCAATAAAAGTCACATGTAAGAATTCGGTCTAGTGGATACATTAAAATTTAATGTTAAGTAACCCTTACTTTTGCTTATATGACAATATAATGATAAGTAAATATATGCATGGGGATTTCATAGAACTGAGTGGAATAACTCAACTATATTTGTTTTTGAATGACTGTCTAACTTGGATTTAACTTGGCCATGCTAAAATGGCCCGCCCTTCCTTCCTTTCTTCCTTTCCTTTCCTTTCTCTTTTCTTTCCTTTTCTTTTCTGTCCTTTTCTTTCCTTTTCTTTCTCTTTTTTTGACAGTGTCTCGCTCAGTCGCCCAGGCTGGCATTATCTCGGCTCACTCCAGCCTCCGCCTCCTGGGTTCAAACAATTCTCCTGCCTCAGCCACCCAAGTAGCTGGGATTACAGGCACCACCACCAAGCCTTGCTAATTTTTTGTATTTTTAGTAGAGGTGGGGTTTCACCATGTTAGCCAGGATGGTCTCGATCTCCTGACCTCGTGATCTGCCCACCTCAGCCTCCCAAAGTGCTGGGATTACAGGCCTGAGCCACTGTGCCCAGCCTAAGATGGATTTTTCTGATGGTTCTGATTGATGCCAAAATTTATAATCCAAGGTTTCACAGTACTCTGTCTGTAGATCATGGATGCTTCATTTTCATCCATGACATTAGTCTTCCATTGCTAAAATAAGAGATGACCATAAACTCAGTCACTTAATATAGCACACTTTTATTATCTTATGCTTTTATAAATGAAGTCCAGTGCAAATATCACTGGGGTAAGCTCAAGTATTTGGAGAACTATCTTCATTTCCAGAGGCTTTAGACTATGTCATTTATTTGACTTTTGTGGATTCTATAGGCTCTTGCATTCATTCCTTTGTGGCTTTTTCATCTTCAAAGTCAACAACATTGCTTCCTTCAGACCACTCCATGAAAGTCACATTTCCCCTCCCTTTTTCTTGTCTCCTGCTCTTCTAATTTAAAGGGCTCTTGTAGTAGCATAGGACATACCCACATAAACAATTTAAGTTTAGATTGATAATCATACCCACAAATATCCCTTTTATTATGACAAGTAATATATTCATAAGTTCTGGTGATTAGGGAAGGAATACATCTGGAGGGACATTACTCTAACTACCACACCTGTCAAGTGATATCCAGGGGTTTGGCCATTTACAGACATAATAAAAAACAGTTCTGGTGTATATTTCATAATTTTAAAACATTATTATTTTCATAGAAATAGCAGTAGAGTCTTAATCACCATATATGAAATTATTTTTAGTGAGAAATTTATTTATATTTATTTATATTTGTTAGTCCAAGGTCAAGTTGAAAATACACAAAACAGAAACATCATTTTTGAACATTAGTTTACAGAAATGACAACTTAAGATGGAAACATGTATAATAACATGGTTCAATTATAGAATGAAACTAAATATGCATTTTGGTATTATGAGGTGATAGGACAGATAATAAGTTCTACACATATAGAAAATTATGTATATCAAAGCTAAATATGTTAACTTTTAATCTTGAAGTTTATGGTATACTACTACAGTCTTTTGAAGCTCAGGTTACATTGGAAACCACTATTTTTTAAATAAAAATATAATTCAATTTTTAAGAATTAAATAACAATAAATACATAAAAATAGAGATAAAAATAAAAATTCAGCCAGAATTTTACATTATGTCAAATACTATTTATAAATCATAAATAGTTCAAAATATGGTTAATAAATAGTTTTTAATTGGGGCCAATAACAAAAGGAAGCACTGAACTGATTTGCAGGCATCTGTGTAATATGGTCCTGTAGAAATGCTTTTTAAGTGGATTCAAAAATACCTGCAGTAGAATCAGCTGAAACTACTGAGCGAATATTGAATCAGAATCTATATGGAAGCCAGTGATAGCTTGAGAAGTACTCTTGAGTAACATACCATAATGTGTTATTTGCTATATTACATATATCATGTGAGATAGAAGAAGGATGCAGGGAATAGAGTGTGAATTGTCACTAAAATCGTGATGGTTTTTATTTTATTTTATTTTGAGATAGTGTCTCGCTCTGTCACCTAGGCTGGAGTGCAGTGGCACAGTCTCGGCTCACTGCAACCTCTGCCTCCTCCCTGGTTCAGGTGATTCTCCTTCCTCAGCCTCCCCGAGTACCCTGGATTACAGGCATGTGCCACCACTCCCAGCTAATCTCCTTTTTTTAGTAGAGAGGTGGTTTCACCATGTTGGCCAAGCTGGTTTTGAACTCCTCACCTCAGATAATCCACCCACCTCAGCCTCCCACAGTGCTGGGATTACAGGCGTGAGCTAGCAGATCATGACGGCCTTTAAAAGATGTGAAGATCCTTTCTGTAATGAGCGCCTTTTACAGATCAGAGTTGTTTTATTTCCCAATTTTTTCTTATCACTCACCCAGATTGTTTTCAGTGGAAAGAAAAGTTTGAGTGCAACTGAATGACTATTTTATTAGTAATCCTTTAGAAATATAGAAAAGCAGATAAAATATTTAAAGAATGAAATAAATATTTTTGAAATAACTAAAAGATAACTTTTCTTTTCATCATTTTTTGTTGTTGTTGTTGTTTTGAGACCGAATGTCGCTCTGTTGTCCAGACCGGAGTGTAATGGCACAATCTCAGCTCACTGCAACCTCTGACTCCCAGGTTCAAGCAATTCTCCTGCCTCACCCTCCTATTTGAGATTATAGGCATGCGTCATCACATCTGGCTAATTTTTGTATTTTTAGAAGAGATGGGATGTCACCATGTTGGCCAGACTGGTCTTGAACTCTTGACTTCTAGTAATCTGCTCACCTCGGTCTCCCGAAGTGCTAGTATGACAGGTGGGTGCCACCGTGCCCAGCCAACCTTACTTTTGTGTTTGATATCAAAAGTAGATTATTTTTACATAATTCATAAATTCTAAATTTTTCTAATAGCAGAATGAGGGATATACATATTCAATCTATACAGCTATCAAAATTTAGTGCATAGGAATTAATGAGAAACATTTACATAGACCTCAGAGATAGCTGAAGGATTATAGGATTATAAGTAAATATGAACAGTTTTATGCTAACATATTAGGCAACCTATGTGAAATTAAGAAATTCCTAGAAAGACAAAAATTACCAACACTGATTCAAGAACAAATAAAATTTGTGAATAGACATATCTCATTTAATATATTTGAGTCAATAGTTAAGAATCTCTCCAAAAAAGAAACCTGGGTAAATCTATCAAAATTTTAAGGTTGAAAAGATAGTCCAATACTTCACAAACTTTCCAAATTACTTTATCACAGCAGAATTACCCTGGCATGGATGCAAGATACAAACGTTAAAAGAAATAAACAACGTCTATTATAAATATGCCCTCAAAAAGCCTTAAAATATGAACAAACTGAATCCAGCAACATATAGATACCTCTATACCACAAACAAGTGTTTACCTAAAGAAAGTTTGGTAGGTAAAAATCTGAAAATTAATGAACATAAAACGCTCTGATAGGCGAATAAAGGACAAAAGAAACAACAAAACAAGCAAGTAAGCAAACGAAAACTCGTACAGGATTATGTCAACAGATGCGTAGGAGCATAGTACCTGATAGGTAATTTTTTAACCCATCCTCAATCCTTGTAGCGCTCACAGTGTCTGTTGTTTCCATATTTATGTCCATGTGTGCTCAATGTTTAGCTCCCACCCGAATATAAGAACATGCACTATTTGGTTTTCTGTTCCTGCATTAATATGCTTAACATTATGACTTCCAGCTACATCCCTGTTGGTGCAAAGGACCATTTTATTCTTTTTTATGGCTGCTTAATATTCAATGGTATATACGTATCACATTTTATTTATCCAATCTACCACTGATGGCCACCTGGGTTGATTCAGTATCTTTGCTGTTGTGAATATTGCAGTGATGAACATACAAGTGCATGTGTCTTGTTGGTAAAATGATTTATTTTCTTTTGGGTATATACCCAGTAATGGGATTGCTGGGTTGAGTGGTAGCTCTGTTTTCAGTCCTTTGAGAAATCTCCAGACTGTTTTCCACAGTGGTTGAATTATTTTACACTCCCACCTACAGCGTGTAAGTGTTCTCTTCTCCACAGCCTCGCCACCTCACCAGCATCTGTTGTTGTTTTCCTCTTTTTTTTTTTTTTTTTGAGACAAAGTCTCCCTCTGTTGCTCAAGCTGGATTGCAGTGGTGCTATCTCGGCTAGCTGCAACCTCCACCTCCTGGGTTCAAGTGGTTCTCCTGCCTCATCCTCCCAAGTAGCTGGGACTACAGGCATGCTCCACCATGCCTGGCTAAAGTTTTTGTACTTGTTGTAGAGACGGGATTTCACTGTGTTGGCCAGGTTGGTCTTAAACTCCTTACCTAATGATCCATCCACGATTACAGGCATGAGCCACCACGCCTGGCCTGTTTGTTTTGTTTTGTTTTAATCTGGTGTAAGATGCCACCTCATGATTTTGATTTACATTTCTCTGATGATTAGTGATGCTCAGTATTTTCTTCATGTTTATTGGCCACCTGCATATTTTCTTTGGAAAACGTACACTCATGTCCTTTGCCCATTTTCAATGGGGTTATTTGCTTTTTGCTTGTTGATTTAAGTTCCCTATTAGGCCTTTGTCAGATAAATACTTTGTGAATTACTCCTCCCATTCAGTAGGTTGTCTGTTTGCTCTGTTGATAGTTTCTTTTGCTGTGCAGAAGCTCTTTAGTTTAAAAAGTCTCACTTGTCAATCTTTGCTTTTGTTACAATTCCTTTTTGAGACTTAGCAAAAAATTCATTACCAAGGCTAATGTTGAGAAGAGTATTTAATAGGTTTTCTTCCAGGATTTTCATAGTTTGAGATCTTATACTTAAATCTATAATCCATTTTAAGTTAACTTTTGTATATGGTGAAAGGTAGGGATCTGGGTTCAATATTCTGCTACCCAGTTATCCCAGCACCATTTACTGGATAGGGAATAGTTTCCTCATTACTTGTTTTGGTCAGCTTTGTTGAAGATCAGACGGTTGTGGGTATGTGGCTTTATTTCTGAGTTTCCTATTCTGTTTCATTGGTCTATGTGTGTGTGTTGTACCTGTTAAAGCTTTTGTGTTTACTATGGCTTTATAGTATAGTTTGAAGTTGTTTAATGTTATGCCTCTGGCTTTATTCTTTTTGCTTATGATTGTGCTGGCTATTCAGGCACTATTTTTGGTTCCATTTGAATTTTAATATAATTTTTTTCTAATTCTGTGAGGAATAAAGTTTGTAGTTTGATAGGAATAGCATATAATCTGTAAAGTGCTTTGGGAAATATGGCCATTTTTACAATAATAATACTTCTAATCCATGAACATGGAATGTTCTATTTATTCTATTTATATATTTCTATTTATTGATGTTATCTCTGATTTATTTCAGCAATGATTTAAAGTTCTTCTTGTAAAGATATTTCACCTCCTTTGTTGTATTACTAAGTGTTTGATTGTTTTTGGCTATTTCACGTAGAATTGTGTTCTTGATTTCGCCCTAAGTCTGGATGTTGTGTGTGTACAGAAATACTACTCATTTTTGTACATTGATTTTGTATCCTGAAACTTTATTAAAGATGTTTATTATTTCTAGGAGCTTTTTGGAAGTCTTTGGGATTTTCTAGATATGAAATCATATCATTAGTGAAGTGAAATAGTTTGACTTCTTTTCCCACGTGAATGCCTTTTCTTTCTTTCTTTGCTTGACTGATCTGGGTAGGAGTCCCAGTACTATGTTGAATAGGATTGGAAAGAATGGGCATCCTTGCATTTTTCAAGTTCTCAGGGAATATCTCCAGTTTTTGCCATTTCAGTATGATGTTGGCTGTGAGTTTGTCATAGATGACTTTTCATTATTTTTAAGGATATTCCTTTGATGCCTAGTCTGTTGATATTTTTTTTATCATAAAGAGATGTTAGATTTTATCTAAAGCTTTTTCTGCATCTATTGAGATGATCATATGGTTTTTGCATTGACTTGGTTTATGTGGTGACTCACATTTGCTGACTTGCATATGTTGAACCAGCTTTGCATTCCGGGAATAAAGCTCACTTGATTTGTGATGTATTAACTTTTGGTTTGCAGCTAGATTCAATTTGCTAGTATTTTGTTGAGGATTTTTGCAGCTATGCTTATCAGGAATATTGGTCTGAAGTTTTCTTTCTTCGTTGTGCTATGCCAGATTTTGGTTTCATAGAATGAGTTAGGGAGGAACCCCTCCTCTTTGATTTTTTAAAATAGTTTTAGTATGATTGGTATGGTACCTTTTATACATCTGGCAGAATTTGTTTGTGAACCCATCTGGTTCAGAAATTTTGTTTGTTTTTGTTTTTGTTTAGGTAGGTTCTTTATTACTGACTAAATTTCAGAAGTTGACATTGGTCTACTCATGGTTTCACTCTTTTCCTGATTAATATTGGGACAATTCCGACTAGATAATAACTATTGCTGGGGAGCTAGTGGGCTTGCCTGGAGGTCAGGGAAGACTTTGGCTGTTTGAATTTTCAGAGCTCTCAGGCTGATTCTTTCTCATCTGGGAGGGCTTGCATTCCTTTAACTGTGGTGTAAATTGAGTGTAGTCAGCTGGCTTCATTTCTGGAACTTTTCAGAGGGCAAAAACTCTGTACAGGGTCATGGTTGTTGACTTCTCCCTCTCTGGTTCCACAGGGGGAGAATTAGTGAAGTGATTTTTTGTGTTGTAGTTTGAGCCTGTGATCCAGTAGATGGTACTTGAAGCAATGGGCAGTAGATAGGTTCCACACAGTTCTTTTGTGAACCGTCCTATTTGGAGCTGTGTTCTGCAGTGGGGTGGAGGAGGGGGTGAGATGTGACTCCCTCACCAGGTCTGATCATGGACCTTGAGGTAGAACCCTCCAATCACTGGCACTGTGCGTGTGATTTAGTTGTTGTTTTTGTTAGGTCTTTCTGGCAGCAGGGCTCCTTGAGAAACAGGCCACACCTTTACTGAATCAGCCCTCAGAGAGAGGCATGCTTAGGTCCCACACCAGCCGCAAACCTGTGTGACTCAGCCCTCTTAGCTTTTGGAGAGTGTGGGCTCTTCTCTATCCAAGTGCTGAGCACAAATCCTAGCTTAGAATTCTTGAACCACAGGCTCCAGGATCTGCCTATACCAGCAAGGGCCTGGGTTGCCAGGACCTGCTGATCACTCCCTCCTCTTGATGTTTCACACTGAGTTTTGAGTGTGATGGGAGATCCAAAGTGCTCCTGGATTGCTGGGACACACCGAGGTGGTTTAAACATCCAAACCGGGCAGCAGAGGCCGTACTTTCTACACACTTGGATGGGGTGGCCAGGTGGAGGCCCAAGGAAAGGCTGGCAGGCAGGTGGGCCTACAGGACAGATGTGCCCCAGTCCCATGGGGAAACCTGTCCTGCTTTCTTCCCAGTGGCTAGCTGGGGCCAGAACCACTCAGAGGAAGACAGGCAGCCCTGTGGGGTAGGTACTTACAGCCGGGTTCTGGGGGAACTGACCCAGGCCCATAGGTCTCCATCTCTGAACTTGCAGCAGCCCCATCTTTGTCTAATCTTTTGGGAGATCCCCTGGACAGCTCACACATCTATGGGGGCATGAAGTCCCCTGCAACTAGGATCCCAGAAGTCCACAGCAAGAATGGGCAGTCCCCCCAGTCTCTTCACTCACCACTTCCCCAGGTGCTGTTCAGGGTGAGGAGCCAGCAGTAGCATTCTAGCACCCCATGCAGGGCTCCCAGCTTCTTCCCCTCCTCAACCTCAGGGTCTGTGTGTTTACTTCATACACATTCAGTGTTTTGTCTCTGAAGACCTGTTTAAATCATATTCAAATTATTAGTTGAAATTGTGATCTCTCTCTGTGAGAGTGCCATTTCCTCTCCTCAGCTACCTTCCATGTTTGATTTTTGAGTGTTCCGCCAGTCTGGCGTACCTGGCAAAATTCCTTCTTGGCAGTGGTATATATTTAAGTTTACACATTGTGGATTATATTTGCTAATATTATGTTGAAGATTTTTTCGTCTCTCTTAAAGATAGTGGTTGCTTTTTTATTTTTTCTTGTAAAGAAACCTTTTTCTGGTTCGCTTATTAGCATAAATCGGGCTGGCCTCGTAAAGTGAATTAAGGAATATTCCCTCTTGTATTTTCTGAAAGAAATTGTAGAGAATTGGTATAATTAATTTTTTAAATGTTTGGTAGAACTTATTAGTAAATTCATATGGGCCTGATACTTTCTGTTTTGAAAGTTATTAATTGTTGATTCAATTTATCTTATAGGCCTATGCAGATTGTTTATTTCTTCTTGAGTTAGTTTTATTTCTAATTGTGTTTTCAAAAAAATGGTCCAATTTATTTATCTAGGTTATCAAAGTTACGGATATAGTTTCATTCACAATATTTCCTGACTATAATATCCATGAAATCAGCAGTAATGTTTCTGTTATTTGTAATTTGTGTCTCCTTTCTTTTTGTTGGTTAGGCTGGTTGGAGGCTTATCAATTTTACTGATGTTTTCTAATAGTATACTTTTCATTGATTTTCTGTTTCCAATTTTATTGATTTATGCTCGAATTTTTACTATTTATTATTTTCTACTTATTTGGGATTTATATTTATTTTAGTGTCCCAATTGTGAAACTAGAATACTGATTTTAAATCTTTCTTCTTTTGTAATATATGCATTTTCTGCTACGACTTACCCTCTGGGAATTATTTTGCTGCACTACACAAATTGTAATGTTTATTTTCATTATTATGTAGTTAAAAATATTTATAAATATTTTCAGACTTATTCTGTGACCTAGATATTATTTAGAAAAGTGTTATTTAATTTCCATATATTTGAAATTTTCCAAGTATCTTTTAATTATTGATCTCAACTTTAATTCTATTTTGGTCTAAAAATATACTTTGACTTCTCCTTTTTAAAAAATAATTTGTTAAAATGTGTTTTATTGCCCAGAATGTGGTCTATTTTAGTGAATGTTTCATGACATCTTGAGAAAAACGTGTATTCTTTTGTTGGTGGATGAAGTATTCGATAAATATCAAGTGCATGCAGTAGATTGATGATGTTATTCAATTCAATATCAATTTTGTTCAACTATACTGATTTCCTGCCTCCTTGATCTGTCAGTTACTCATAGGGTGGTCTTGACATTTCCAAATATAACAATAGATTTGTCTGCATCACCTTGCATTGCTGTGAGTTCTTGCCTTATATATATTGACATTATTGTTAGAGACCTTCACATCAGGAATTGTTACATCTTCTTGGAGAACTCACTGCTTTTTCATCATGTAATGACTCTCTCCATCCCTGCTATTTTTTTTTTCCTCTGAAGTCTGATTTGTCTAAAATTAATGTAAGTACCAGTTATGAGCTGAATTGTGTTCCTCTAATATTTTTATGTTGAATTCTTAACCCCAAGTACCTCAGAGTACGAGTGCATTTAGAGATACGGTCCTTAAAATGAAAATTAAGTTAAAATGAGATTTGGTAGTATGGGCCTTATCCACTACAATTTGTGTCCTTAAAAGGAGGAGCCAGACACACACAGAGGTAAGGCCATTTAAAGACAGAAAGAAGATTACTGTCTACATACAAGGAAAGAGGCCATAGAAGAAACCAACCAGGCCAAAACTTTGATCTCGGACTTCTAGTCTTCAGATTTGTGAGAAGATAAATTTCTGTTGTTTAAGTCACACAGTCTGTGGTATTTTGTTATAACAGCCCTAGCAAATAAACGTAGTACCTCTGTTGTCTTCAGATCATTACCGCTACTATTGTGTATCTTTTCCATCCCTTCACTTTTAATCTCTCTCTTAAAGATTTCTTGGTGACAACATATAGGTGGGTCTCAACTTTTTATCCACTCTATCTTTGCAATGGTGTACTTAGACCATTGAAGTTTAAAGTGATTGTTGATATATTTGGATTAATGTCTACCACATCTGTAACTGCTTTCTATCCATTGTTCTTGTTCTTTATGTGTATATAGTTATGGGTCACATGATGTTTTGATACAGGCATACAATGTATAATGACCAAATCAGGATAATTGGGATATCCAGCATTTATCGTTTCTCTGTGTTAAGAAAATTTTGATTCCACTCTTTCATATATTTTATTTTAAAATATATAATAAATTATTGTTGAGTATAGTTACCCTGTTGTGCTATCAAATCTAGTGTTATTCAATCTATCTATCTAACTATATTTTTACACCTGTTGACCATCCCCACTGTATCCTTTCCTCCCCACTACCCTTCTCAGCCTCTAGTAACCATCATTCTGCATCCACTCTTTTTTTCTGCCTTCTGTGGTGTTCATTGATCACTTTTTTTGTAATTCCATTTTCTCTCCTCTCTTAGCATATTAATTATGCTTTTATCTTTTATTAGTATTTGCCCTAGAAGTAACAATATAATTTACAACTATTGTAAGTACTGAGTCTTCCTTCAGGATTTCGTTTTTTTGTTTTTTATTTGTTTAAGACACTTTTTTGTTCTGTTGCCCAGGCTGGAGTGCAGCAGTACAATTTCAGATCACTGCAGCCTTGACCTTACAGGCTCAATTGATCCTTCCACTTTAGCCTCCCAAGACTGCACTACAGGTACACTGTGTGTGGCTATTTTGTTGTTGTTTTTGTTTGTAGTGATGAGGTCTCACTGTGTTGCCCAGGCTGGTCTCAAACTCCTGAGCTCAAGCGATCCTCCTCAGCCTCCCAAAGTGCTGACATTACAGGCATGAGCCAACATGCCTGGCCTCTTCTTTCAAATAATGATATACCACTTCATGTGTAGTACACATATCTTGTAAGAAAAACTATTCTCAATTTGTCTCATCTGCCCCTCATAACATCATCATATATTTCACTTCCACACTTGCTATAATTAACAAATACAATTTTTGTTGTTACTACTTTAACACACTTTTATCTCCTAGATCAAACTAGGGATTAGAAAAATAAAATATTTTATTTCTGTATTTATTCCTTCTCTAATGCTTTTTCTTTCTTCATGTAGGTTTGAACTATAACATTTTTCTTCCTAAATAACATTTTAAAACATTTTTTGCAAGACAAGTTTATAGGCAACACATTTCCTCCATTTTTATTTTTCAGATAAAGTATTCTTCACTTTTAAAAGAGCATTTTGTAGAATACTGAATTTCAGATTGGTCTTCATTTCCGTTTTTTTTAATTTTAATACTATAATTATCTGACTCTTTTCTTGCTTTATGAATGAGTGAATATTAGTAGCTCATGTCGTTCATTAAAAGGTTAAGTTGCTAGCGAGGTAGAAGAATAAATGTCTTCTGTATGCGGTTTCGTTTTCATTAATATAGAAGACGTGCTTTTTATCAAAAATTAGTAACATTTAAGAATTTATTTTTTAAATAAAGAAAAAACAATGCTGAATTATTCATGCTAGTCATATCTAGTTTAAAATGAATAGAACAAAACACTGAAATGTGTAAAATAAATGAAAATACTTTTTATTGAAATTAAAAGTACAGACTCTTAAGAGAGATATTTATATTTGACTTTTTCAAGTGATTTACTTTTAAATAATTATAATTATTTTCAATTATTTTTCTGTTCAATTTATGAAATGAAGGCTTTGCTTTTCAATGGGTAATCTGCATTCTATTAAGGATTAAAAGCAATATCCTTGACTTAGTTATTCTTCACTGAAGCAAACTCTTTCTTGAGACTCAATGCTTATTACATAGTAAAAATGCAGTTTTCAAAAAATTAATTTCAGGCTTGAAAGACAAGAGGCATACATATATCTGATATAATTACTGTATGGAAAAGAATGCAACTTTGATTTCTGAAGTACTAAATGGTCATGTTCTGGAACTCCTTTGAGGTATTGTAAGTTAGATGCTAATTTGCACTGGAACCTATATGGAAATAATCAGTACAAAATAACAGATCCAGTGTGTGTGTTTGATAGAATTAGAATGCTAATCAGAAATGCTTCAATTAACAAAAGGCAAGAGTCCACATTAAGTTCAAACTCAGGCCCTGTGAACAATAAAGGGTTTTAAAATGTGTTATAAGAAAATATATTTTTACTCTATGGTCTTTAAATCTGATGTTGTAAAATCAAGCATAAAGAAAATGATTTGGTGGCATGTC
Source organism: Ateles fusciceps (assembly GCA_036589455.1). NCBI lineage: Eukaryota > Metazoa > Chordata > Mammalia > Primates > Atelidae > Ateles > Ateles fusciceps. The sequence goes on from JAZHEH010003445.1 coordinate 3,226,222, forward strand.
ACGCTCTACATGCCTTACGTTCCAAGTTTTCCTGATCTAACAAGTAACTGAAGCGCCCCAAAATTTCTTAACATACATACTGTCAAAAAGGCTAGGGCTTTGATCTCCATGCCCTCAGATTGTAAAATTTGATTTTACTCTGTCAGAGTCATCAATTTCCTTCTGCTAATTGCCTTCATTCAGTGAAGATTTTGATATGAAATTCATCATATTATACCAGTTGTCTTTTTGAAACCAACCTAATTGTCATACAGGCTTTTTTTTTTTTTAATAAACAGAAATTGACCTTTCTGGTTTTAAAGCATGAAACTTGTATTTGTTTTATCTGAGTTATTTCCTCAGGAAATGACCATAGGCCTCTCAAAAAAAAAAATGTATCAAGGGACTGAAACTCACCAGATAACCATATCCAGACAATAAGATGCCAGGACCCCTTATTCATCATGATTGCTTCCTTGTTCCTCCCTAGTTCCTGTTTTCTTACACATTGTTACATTTCTTTCCTGTTATATAAACCCTTACTTTTGGTTGGTCAGGGAGATAGATTTGAGACTGAGCACTGCTATCTTCTCAGAAGCAGCACCCAATTAAAGCCTTCTTCCTTGGCAATACGCTTCATCTCAGTAATTGTCTTTCTGGGCAGTAAGCAGCAGGACCTTGATTGCCCCTGGTGTTTGGGTAACATTTTCATTATTCCTGATAATTTAGTATAAAAATATTATTCGTTCTCCATAGTTCTGTGTTACTTTATCCTCTCTAATACATTTGTCTTCCACTGCACCCCAGTCATCTGGTCTAATTGCCACCGCTAGATTTTAAACTAACAATAATTGAACCAACTCTTGAGTCTTATTTTTAATCATGGCTTTTTTGTCTGGCAACCACCATCTGTCTCGATAGCTCAGTAACTCAAATACCCTAATTCTAAAATTATATAGACCCTCCTGTGATGCATAAGCTACCCATCTTTTCACTTTTTATCAACCCTCTAATTCTAATGTTGCTGCATACAGGCCTTATAACTAATAATCCACATATATTAAGTATTCCGCTGCATAAACACTGAAGTTTGCTTTGTCTCCATCAATTAAAACTCCTTCTGAGGTTAAGGGAGTGTGGATTACAGTACCCTTAAGTTGTTTGCACTGGAGTAGTGAATATAGCTGGGCAACTCCCCCACTCCACCAACAAACACACACTTGTCTTTAATTCATCAGTGTAAGTCTCCAGGTGGTTCTCCTATACTTCCCACATCAGTTAAGGTTTTCCATTTTTCTATGTGACTATTTCTTCCAGATTTTTCTCCTGTTCTCAGTTAGCTGATGATTTTTTTGTTACATTACTGAGAAAATGCAGGCAATCAGGAGAGGTCTTCCATCTTTATGTAGTTCCAACTTTACCAAACTATTTTTTTCCTTCTATTATAATAAATGAATTTGAAATGTTTCTATCCTATTAAAAGTCAAAACATCCATATGATCCCTGTATCCCACTGATATACCTATACTAAAAATTCGTACAGCAAGTTCGTTTTTCTTCCTGCATCTTAATGCCTATCGACATAAGGATACGTTGTGTTTTGGCATGGTGGCTCATGCCTGTAATCCCAGCACTTTGGGAGGCTGAGACGAGTGGATTGCTTGAGTCCAGGAGTTGAAGTCAAGCCTAGGCAACATGGCAAAACCCTGCCTCTACTAAAAATACAAACAAAATTAGCCAGGCATGGTGGCACATTCCTGTACTCGGAGCTACTTGGGATGCTGAAGTGGGAGTATCACTTGAACTTGAGAGGCAGAGTTGCAGTGAGTGGAAATCACACCACTACACTCTAGCCTGGGCAACAGAGCAAGACTCTGTCTCAAAAAACAACAACAAAACAATGAAAACAAAACTCCAAAACAAAAGGATATATTGTAATATGTTTTTTTATCATAAAAGACTCCTTCACCCAACATCTTCCTGTAGCTACCACTGTCACTCTTCAGTGTTGCAGCCAATTATCAAATAATGCCCTATTAACATTGTTCCCCTTTATCTTCTGCTTAAATCCCTTGAATCCAGTTTAATTACAGTATTGTCCTTACCACTTGGTAGAAAGATTTCCACTATCTCCAATCTAATAACAATTTAAATCCACAATTCATTCCACATACTAGACAGATTTAATATACATTTCTCCCCTTTTCTTATCTTCTGTCCCAGCTTTCTCTTGGATATCATCTTGTAACACTGATCATTTTTAAAATTTGTTTCCTCCATCCCCCAATGTAAACTCTGGGATAACCCAAGAAGTGTGTTGAGACTTTTGTTATCTGCATTCTATTTCTGCATAATTTTATCCAGAATCTGTGTTTTATGTAAGATTTAGACATGTCTAAAAACAAAAGGTTTATGTGCAGACAGACTCTTTCATGAGCTACTGAATTAATTATATAGCACTCGCTTTACATCCTTTAATTGTTGTTTTTTCAAAGTTCATGTAGAAAAATACATGCATCCTTAAAACTGCTTCCACTATATTCACTGTATGTGCTTTTCCTCCTATGTTTCCTAACTTAGTAAAAGGCACAACAATTTATACAGGCATAAAAGCTATCAGTTAATCTTGACTCTTTTACATTTTTATATTCAATCCTGAATCTCTTCACTTCTGTCATCCATACTGCTAATTCCAAAGTCTAAGCCATCAGAATTGCTCACCTAGACTTCTTCATTTGTCTAACTGGTTATTATTCCTCTATTTTTACATTTTTACTGTGACATTCTTCAATTATCAGTAAGAATAACAAAAATTTATGTAAAAATTAAAATGTCTGTTGTTGAACAAGCCCCAATAGCAAGGATAACTGAATGGAGAGAAAAATAACATTCATTAGTAGATGAGAATTGTGTTTCTCTGAGAACTGATAAATCTGATAACTAAAACTTTAAAAGTTAAAAATAGAGTTCACTAGGAAATAGAAACATCCTACAATTAACACAAGATAATTTTCTTTCATCAAAAAATGCAATGGTCAGCGTTCATTTCCTCATTGGCTCGGTTCCACCAAATGACTTCATTAGCTTCAGATGAATTATAGATGTAATGTTCTGATTACTTTCGTAGGCACATGGGTTACATTACCTCTGAAAGATTTGCTCTATTTCAAAGAGATTCAGTCATTGTAGCTCTACACCATCATGTACCAATCTCTGCTCTTAATCCCTATAAGAAACAATAATAATCTGGAAAAATATAATTCATGCAAGGGATAAATGAGGAAATCCAAAAATTTTAACCTCTAAGGTTCTGGAAGGTTTTGCCTGAGAGGACTTTCAGTTGTTGAATGTGACTACTCATTTATTGCCTTGGTTAATTCCTACCACAATAATAAATTTAATCAATATCCCAGACACTCAAAAAAACATTATAGATTTTTCCCTTTCTCTTTACACCATTATTTATAAAACATTTCTCTTTATAAAACACTTTCATTACATTTTTAAAAAACTTACTTACATGTCTGTTTGCCTCTCATTACAGTCTGTCCACAAAATTACTGCACTATCCATATTTCTAAAATACAATCTGAATGTCAGCAATTTCTTTAAACTCTTTCATTGCTTCCCCATTATGGGTGAATAACAGTACACCTTCCTGGAACAGCATGTAACCTGGCAGTCACATGGCTTTTGATATTATACCAATATATGGCCCCTAGATCTGTACTAGCATCCTTTTCTTAGGCCCCATGACGATACTTTATGTATTTGAAGCACTGTTTAAGAATCCCCACTTTATTCTTCATTCATTCTCTTTCACAGGCTATCTGATCTTACATTCATTCAATGGTCAACTATCACTTAGGAAGGGATTATTTAGGGCCAGGCGTGGTGGTTCACGCCTGTAATCCAAGCACTTTGGAGGCCAAGGTGGGCAGATCACCTGAGGTCGGAAGTTTAAGACCAGCCTGACCAACATGGTGAGACCCCCATCTTTAAAAAAAAATAAAAAAATTAAAAATTAAAAAAAAAAAAGGAAGGGATTATTTAGCGCTACTTATATGCATTGCTATTTCTTTTTCTGGATGCACATCTTTTTTTTGCTTTTTCTTTTCTCCTATATCTTTTTTTTAAAATTATACTTTAAGTTCTGGACTATATGCGCAGAACGTGCAGGTTTGCTACATAGGTATACATGTGCCATGGTGGTTTGCTGTGGATGCACATCTTTTACTAGCTTGTAAAATGAGCTTCTGCTAGTACAAAGCTTTGTATTTTGGTATTAACATGTTGTTATTTCATATTTTCTCTTTAAGTTTATCTTGACAAAGAAATGCGAAATTACAGAAATTTTCTTCCAGCAACTTGAGATTCTTCATTATATCCTAGTTTGTTCTTGCTATTTAAAAAAAAAATCATCAAATTTCATTCTTTGGAGGTAATATGTAGTGTGTGTTTGTGTGTATGTGTGTTTGTGTGTGTGTTTAATTTACATACATTTAAGAACTATTCTTCCATTTGTGCTTCTATAATTTAATTATGACAGTTTCCAGGTGCAGATTGATTCTTATTTATTCTACTTAAGACACACTGTGCTTGCTGAACCTGAAGATGCATGTTTTTCGTTTTACCTGGAATATTGTTAGCATTTTCAGATTAAATACTTAGTTTCATTTATTTTCTTAATGGAACTTCTTTAACATCCTACATGTCTCATAAACTTTCTTTATATTGTCCATTTATTAATGTTTCTGTGTCATTTGACTAATCGTCTATTAAATTATACTGATTCACTGCTTAGTACATCACTGCATATTTAATTTTAATTTGATTCTTTCTCAAGTTCACATATTACACATTTTTTTCTGGTATTTCTAATCTATTCTTTTATTACCGTATTTTAGAAACGAATACTGTATTCCATGAGTGCCTGTTATTTATTTCTCTTCTTTGCATTTTTTTTTACCTTTACTTATATATTCCCAGTGCCGACTTTTGCTTAGAAGATTCTTTTATCATGAGTTGCTTGATATTTCACTCAAGAGCATTTTTATGATAGCTTTTACCATGTACATCTACTAAATCATTAGCAATCAACCCCTTTATACGTTAATTTCTCAGTTTCAAGAATTGCATCACAAGAAAAAGAAGGAAAAAAGGCATATAACTATGGGAAATGATGGATATATTCATTCACTTGACCTGTAGTAGTCACTTCATTATATATGTATATCAAAAAATCTTGTGATACAATTTAAACAAATAGAAACACAAGTGAAGATAGGCAAATTTCCTTTCTATAGCCCACTTTTTAATTGTGAATTTCTTATAATTTTCAGCCTCAGTTACATGTTTCCAAGTCATGAACTGGCCAAAGGCTTTATCTCCTCCCTACTTCCTATTCCCGGTATGCACATGTTATGTCACAGGCATTAATAACAAACACATTAGTTGTGAACATGCACAAATTCCTCTAGGTAACCATGTCATGAAATTATGGGTACATTAGAAGCTTAGGCTTTTCTTTTATTTTCAGAATTTTCCCTTATTTTCTTAAATAGTATGAATATCTCTAACAGTGTCTGCATACAAACAAGACAAATACAATTTGTACATACTCAATGAAGGGAAGAATGAAACTTTTCCAGCATCTGTGTATTTTTGATAATACATGTTCTTTTTTGTTGCAAATTTTTGAAATGTAGAAGTATTTTTAGAATTTAGTTTTGTTATTTTTTTGAGTATTTAATCAAGAGTTGAAGATAAAACAGTTATAAATTTAAGAGGTTTATTTTTGTTCACAAGTCACAAAACTCAGAACCCATGCCATTAGAAATTTATAAAATAATAAAAAATGACAAATTTTCATTTGAGACATAGAATTAATTCTAGTTCATTGTTGTTATTTATTTACTTATTTTGGGTTACCTTGCATATGCTAATGAAGATTTTTTAGAATTATTAAAATCATTCCATTTTCATTTGCATAATTCTTAAATTATAAAATGCATCTTGTTAATAGAAATAGATTTCTTTAAGTGTAATGTAAGCTATTTGGGTGAGGGAGAAGTAAAAATTCTTTGTATTCTTTCGGAATTTTTTTCACGTTATTACCACTTCACAAAATCCTCTATTAAACAAAGATTTAATATGCTGTGTTTTCTTTGGCACTGCTGAGTTAATCTTTTTATGTTTCTTATTTAGAAGCTGAAAATGCCATCTAGCATACCAAGATTTGATTTTCTAAATAGTTATTTGTCTGATCTGTGTGTGTGCACGTGCGTGTGTGTGTGTGTGTGTGTGTATTGTTGTTGTTGTTTTGTTGTTGTTGTTGTTTTTCTCCTCTATTAATTCAGATGCAGTGAGTGCCTGGATTGCAGGCATTTGCATTGCAGTAACAACAAGTGGCATGCTAGTGGGCACTGGCCTGTAGCCAAAGAAGCCAAGCTGCCTCAGGCTTCCTTGTGCTTTCAGTACTCCTTCAATGGACCTTTGGTGTCAGCTGGAAAATGTGCAATAAATCAGGCTGTTTCATCAGTTGAAATCCTATGATTGAATTAAAGAGCATTTTCATAGTTTATGGGAATTTCGGTCATCAGTTAAAATCTAGCTGGATGTGCCATGTTCTAATGGATTGGAAATGAGTTTTGTGACAGTCCCCTTTAGTAATTTTCTCAGCTGCCTTTCTCATTGTTAATGTTTCAGCAATTGCAGTCTGTGTCACTGGGTGGTCAGAGCAATTTCCGCTCACTAGTCAAAGCTAGTCAGTTATCTTTCTTTTTTTTTTTTTCTAAAATTTTTACCGGATTTCTTTTAAGTCGTAGATTTGTGGTAAATATGTTTATCTTCAAATATTTTTCCCTTTTATATTTACTTATAGCAATAATTGTACCTATTTATTGGGTACAGAGTGATATTTGAGTACATGTATATAATGTGTAATGATTAAATCAGGGTAATTAACAAATTCATCGCTTCAAACATTTATCATTTCTTTGTGTTGGGGACAATAAAAATCCTATCTTCTAGGTTTTTGAACACATAAATAAATGATTTTAGTATATTTACCCTGCAATGCTATCAGACACTAAAATTTGAAACCTTTTAACCTCTGCCTGACCCCAAAAATGTTTAGCTATACTTTAAAAAGAAAGAACTCAGGACAAAAATCTCTCTCCTACTATTTGAAAATCCATTTAAAAATGTACATAGCACATATATAAGTAAATTTCTTTTTACCAGTATTGAAGGCTAAATAAAACAAATTAAAACAATTTTTGTTTTATCTTTTTATCACGTATACATGCAACTGAAAATAAACAAGCTTTTGCTATTTCATCATTTCAAACTGGAATATGAAAAAAATGATATTTTTGAAGCCTGATTTCACTGGTACCACTAAAGTAAATTTGTTCATCCATTTACTTGTCAATTTAATGACTGTTATTTATTGCCTGCTACATTTCAGAGATTATGCTAAGTTCTATAACTATAAAATTTCCTGATATACTAGGGAAAAAAACTAGATAGCAAAAAAATAAAAGCAGATAATCAAATATACATATAAACATCACATAGAGAAGTTTTATTTTGTCAAAATCAATTTACACTAAGTGATATTGCATTGCCTCTTTTTCGGTCTTGATTTTTATCTCCTATAGAGAAAGAATCTTTTCAAGTTGTATTTTATCTAGTGTTTAGCACTGTTCATTCCAAATACATTTTCCCCCTGTCTTATTAATTTACAATTTTCTATCTTAAGCAGCACCTTTATGGTTCCAAACTGCTCTTATTTCCTGTAACCTCTCAGCTAGATGTGTCATCTTCTCTTGCAGTAGCAATTACTTTAGATGGAAATGTTTTTATTTACCAATAGTCATTTCTCTTATAATTTTGTGCACAGGAGAGGATTACTGTAAAGTTAGTTGAGGAAAAGTTTTTTTCTCTAACGAATAGCATATGAGTCGATGTGCACATTTTACCTTCTCAATGAGATCAATACAAAAAACACATTTAAAATTGAAAGTCCCTTTCAATCAGCACTTTCTATGGCACTGTCTTGTCATTTTTTGCATAGTAGCCATTGCCATTTATCAAACAATGCATGTTAAGCAATTTTATGCTTTTTCTTGCTCCAAAACACACATAATTGACTGTAAGAGCAATAAAGTAAAAGGAATTCTTTAATTTTTCTACTAACATTTTTTCTTTCCCTTTGGATCTATAATAGTGATTAGAATACAGAAAGTGCTATGTAAAATAGCAATTATCTCTGGGGGGAAGACATGTGAGACAGATGTAAAGAGGTGATTTCCAAAATGGGAAAAACATGCATGTGTGTGTACACACACACACAATTTACACATACTATTTATATAGTATATGCTAATATATTTTAAATATACAAAATACATTGATTTATATAAAATATATAACAAATATTAGAGATAAACATATATATGTGCTGCTTTTATGCTTGACCTTTCATGTTATTCTTGTTTGCTTGAGTGTTCATGCTGTCATGTTCTGTGCTTAGGTTTTCTTGTTTAAATTATTCATTTACATTATACAAAAGTTATATGGATAATATAATTCATTAAAAACATTAGAAGACTAAGTATATTGGGATAATACATTTAACAGACTTAGTCGAAAAAGTACTATCAGATCAAGAAGTAAGTTGCAATTTAAGATTTCAGATATTTTGTATTTCTGGATTATGACAATATATTGATGTGGCAATGGGATATAAAGCTAAAGTGGAATGCATTTAAAGTTTATGGGGTGGACGAGTTCAAGGATTTGTAGGCCAGGCTTGGTAGGCTGCTTGTAGCTCTTTATATCATGAAGGAAGCAGGTTAGTTAGTAAGAATACCAGTGTCAATCAGAAGCTCAAACTAATTTGGAGAAGTAACTATGAGTGTGGTAGAATTATCTGATTACCATTATAGCTGCATATGATAGGCTATCAAAAAACTTACTGAAATTTTATGAGGTGTTTTTAATAATGGGTTCAGAATCAATATATTTTTAAGCTTCTTCGCATTTTTCGTACTCTATTTTTCAAAGAAATGAACTCACTGAATCTCCAACATAGACTCTGTCCCCCTCTTGGTTCTAAAAAACACCGGTGTAGACTAGAAGCAAAGTATTGCTGAAACTAGATTTTGTTTTCTTCCTTCACTCAACATGGAATAAAGGAATAAAAAATTCACAAACTCACAATCTCTAAGATAACCTATTCACTTTTCTGACTTCTGTAATTGAGGAAACATTATCGATTTTAACTCTATTTTCCTAAATCATGACCTCCATTATACACACACACACACACAGACACACACACTATATATATACACACATACATATACGTACATATATATAAAACAGAGGTCATGATGTAGGAAAATAGAGTTAAAATCAATAATGCTTCCTCAATTACAGAAATATATATATATTTATGATGGCACAGATTAAATCTAAACCCTCACTAGGCAAACTCAAATATTTACCTGCTGAAAATTATGCCACATCACTGACCAATAGATTTATACTTTTTTGTTTCCTAGTTGTAGGTAACATGTATGCAATGGACCTATTCCATGATCGAAAGCCTCTGTGTTTGACTTCTATTAATAAATATGTCATCCCTTGGTATTCCATTTCATAGGATTGAATTCTTATTTTAGTTTCTTTTTTTCTAGTAGCTTACTTTCCAAACTCATTTTTATATATTGTTGTAGATTTATTTCCATATCAATTATTACATATTATAAACTATTTCCTCCCCTGAGGAAGCAAATTTATTGTTGTCAAACAATGTTTCATTTATTTGAAAACAAGCATTATATTTTAATTACTTTGCCTTCCTTGGGTTAAATATCCTCATTTCATCATTTTATTTCATATTTTGGCAGAGTTGGTGACCTTCACTCTTTGACACATTTGACTTGATAGACTTTTATGTGTCTATCATGTGACTTGATAGACACATCTGACTTTTATTCTGCCTGTTAATTTATATTCTCAAGTTCCTTTATAACCAAGATCCAAAGCAGGATCTGACCACAGTGACCTGAACCAATTCCAATCTATTCTTGGTTTATTTAAATGGAAATGTTTTAACTTAAAATTTAGCACTGTGGTCAGAAATACTAATTTACAATTGTTGAAAAGATTGCATTCATGCTTATGCAACTGTTATCTATATGTATTATAACAATAATTTTTAATACACATTTGTATTTTCTCTTTAAATTGAATGATTTTTTTAAAAAAATCCAATTTTGATTATAATACATGCCACACATTGTGGCTCATATCATGTCACATAACTATTTGGTTTTACATGGAAAATTTGGAAAAACACTAGAATGATGAACAATTAAGGTAAAATCCCATTTTTGTCTTCTTCTTAATCTGACTGACATTCCAACAATGGAAAATACTGAAGCACTAAGTTACGCTAAAGAGTCTTGCAGACTCAATTTACCTCTCTTTTACATCCCCGATGTTATAAGAGAATGGATGTATTGGTCCAGGGTAAATGTGTTTTTTATTGCGATTGCCAGATAGTAAGCATTTTTGTTTCAATGATTTTCTGTCATTATGTGAAAGTGATAGAGTCTGTGACACATAAAATGGTGTAGATAAAAGGTTTTCTTGATACATTAAGTACCTTAGCAAACCCAATGTTCAGTTTCTTCACACGGGAGGAATGAGGTTTAGTGGTACCAACAGAAAATCGGTCTTCTTCAAATTTGATTTCATTCCATGAAGAATGATAGCATAGACATAATTTCTCCTGACCACAGAAGATTATTTCAATTTTCAGAAAAAAATTTACATCTTCCAGAATGATCAAGTAGTTCTTTTTATTCATACAAATAGATGTATTCTAGAAAAAATAAGATCAAATTTTATTTAATCTATTTTAAGTATAATTTCATAACTTTAGTAATTAAGTTTTCTACTAAAAAATAAGCTGTGTTTTTGATGTTTCTTTTAAAAAGTATAAAATAGTTTTAGTTTTCCAAATTATATATCAATTTATTTTCCCTCAACAGATAGTACTAAGCTTTACAAATATGAATGTTACTCTTTTTTGTTGAATCATAAATTTTGAAATTTAGATAGAAGATGGATAGACACTGGAAATTATTAAAATAGTTATATATTATTAAATAAATGAAATAGGGTCCCATACATTTTCAGTCACACTTCATTTATAGAAATTATATTCATAGACATTGTGTTTCTAGTTGTGAGTTAAAAAGTATATTGCAATAAACAATGCATATACTTAAACATATATTCTAACATACAGGTGTTTTAAAATCTAGAAGTTTTCTAAAATTGATATTTCTGGATATAAGCTATACACATATTAAAATTATAACAGATTAATTTGTGGGACAAGTCCTAATATCTATAATAAATTATACCGTTTGCTGAGAACGATGGCAAGGAAAACCAAGCTGCACGCCTCACAAGCAGGAAACTGCTTGGGGCATTCTAAAGCAGCAAAACCGTATATGTTAGTAATTTTCACTTCAACAAAAGTTTCACTTGTCGTGTTTATTACCCACATCTTTATCAGCATAAGATATCAAAAATGTAATCCGTTATTTGAGTTAACATTTAATATATTATAGTAATTTTGTTTAAAATACATCTAAAGTTTATCATCAGCATTTAAAAACCTGCCCAATCAAGCAAATTCATATAAATCAAAGTAACTTAATATTACTAAATTCCCTTTTATGATTTTCATGAAAAGCTTCATTAAAACTTCATCTAGTGAAGCATTTCAGATAATATTAAATAATATCTTTCTACTCTGAAAATATGTGTTCCCTTTAATATACTCAAACATATTGAATATCCATATAGTTTAATGATCAGTTACACTAAGCAGAAACCCACACTTTGAAGTGATTAGCTAGCATTTTGATGTGAAACTCCCTATATCAGAAGTGTTTTCTAAATGTGTTTCTGTAATCTTAACCTTTGCTGAGAGCCAGAAACTGGCAATTAACATAACGAGTAAAAGAGGAGTTTACATCTATAAAATTATTTGCTTGAAATAAGAGACATTAGAAATGGGATGTTAATTGTGAAGTTGGTGTTATCTGTGTACATGGCCTATACCGAGAAAACTTGAAATATCAAAGAGTATATATACGAGGATGTCACTTATCTGATGCTTGCCAAGTAAATACAACTTTGATTTATTTGTGTCATTTTAGATGATTATTTATTGTTCTATACACCACTTTTTAAAAATGTTGTCTTAACAAAATAAATAATATTTTCAAATAATTGTTACCATTAAAATGATCTGTTAATTTCCAATTATGAGTCAAGTCAGGAAAAATCAAAACATACAGTTTAGTTATTTCAAACAGAAGGGATTCAATATAATGATTTTGTATTGGCAAAAGCTGAAAAAGCAAAGAGAGGCAGGTGAAGTAACTGAGAGTCATCAGATACAACCAGGACAAACAGAAGTAGGGCATGGTGGCTCATGTATAATTTCACCACTTCAGTAGGCAAGAGGATTGCTGGAGGCCAAGGATTCCAGTATGAACTCCAGCCTGGACAACAGAGTGCAACTCCAACAAGAGAAAGAAAGAAAGAGGGAAAGAGAGAGAGAGAAAGAGAAAAGAAAGAAGAAAGAGAGAGAAAGAATGGAGAAAGAGAAAGGGAGGGAGGGACGAAGAAGGAAGGAAAGAAAGAGAGAGAGAAAGGAAGGAAGGAAAAGAAAAGAAAAATAAAAAGCAGCAGCTCTAGTTGTGAAAAATGAAGGAAGGGAGGGATTTGTATTACAAGGATTCAGGTCTTTGTGTCCATGTGTACTCAATATTTGGCTCTCACTCGTAAATGAAAATGTGTGGAATTTTGTTTTCTGTTCCTGCATTAATTCACTTAGGAAAAAGGTGGGAAGAGGGTGAGGATCAGAAAGCTACCTATTAGGTACTGTGCTCATTACCTGGGTGATGAAATAACTTGTACACCAAACCCCTGTGACACACAATTTATCCATAAAACAAACCTGCACATGTGCCCCCAAACCTAAAGCGATAGTTGGGGAAAATAATGTAGAACAGTGGTTACCAGAGTCTCAGAGAAGGACAAATGTGGACTTAGTGCTTAATGGGTACAGAGTTCCAGTTGGGGATGATGAAAAGTTCTGGAAACGTATAGTGGTGATAGTTGCACAACAATGTGAATATACTTAATGCAGCTGAACTGTACACTTAAAATGGTTAAAATAATAAATTTTATGGGCCAGGTGTAGTGGCTTACACCTGTAATCCCAGCACTTTGGGAGGCGGAGGCAGGCGCATCACGAGGTCAGGAGTTTGAGACCATCCTGGCTAACAAGGTGAAACCCGGTCTCTACTAAAAATACAAAAAATTAGCCAAGCCTGGTGGCGGGCACCTGTAGTCCCAGCTACTTGAGAGGCTGAGGCAGTAGAACGGCTTGAACCTGGAGGCAGAGGTTACAGTGAGCCGAGATTGTGCCACTGCACTCCAGCCTGAGCAGCAGAGCAAGACTCCACCTCAAAATAAAAAATAAAAATAATAAATAAATAAATTTTATGGTATTTATATCTTACCATAATAAAATAAAAAAAATTAACAGTGAAAAGAAAGAAAAAAGTGTTCAGGAAAAATTTTGCAAATACACACGACAATCTGATACTACTAAAATAAGGCTGCATAGGCATGGCTGGGATCTCAGAGGAGAGACCAGTCACAGTGGTTGATAGAAACACTGAAAGTCATTTCTGAAAGTCACTGCTGAACATGCAGAGGAGCTGCCTTGGTGGTGCACAGTAGCGGCTGGAGCAAAATTTTCTGGTTGAGACCAAGAAAGATGTTTCACATTGTAGGTCCTGAACTGCTGCTGCTGCTGCTGCTGCAGCCCTGATCAGTCCTCTGCTGATGGATGGGTAATTCCAAGAAAGACGGAAGTAAGAATTGTTTAACTTTTCCCCTTTCTTGTCTAATGTTCTTCTAGGCATTCCTAGTATCAGAACATTACTTGGATCCAGTTGGCAATGAAAGCTGGGTAGTATTTTCAGGGTACCAGCTTCCCTCAATGCATAGAGCACATGATTTACTATGTCCTCCATAATATGTAGAGATTATAAACTGCTGACAATTTAGAAGTTTAGAACGCATTCATTTTGAAAACACAATTAGGCTTTTTTTTTTGAGACAGAGTCTCACTCTGTCACCAGGTAGAGATGGGGTTTCACCCTGTTGGCCAGGATGGTCTCGATCTCTTGACCTCGTGATCCGCCTGCCTCGGCCTCCCAAAGTGCTGGGATTACAGGTGTGAGCCACCGCGCCTGGCCACAATTAGGCTTTTTAACTTAATGATAGACTGTGTTGGAATTCAAGTCTGTTTATTGATAACAAGTTAGTGTTAATTTCAAATATTTTGAAAAATGTATTGCATGTTTATTTACAGAAAGCTTAGTTATGTACAATTTGTTCCATGAACTAAAGGAGCTGTACTATGCATTTAATATGTGGCACATAATTTTCATCTTAGGCTCTCACTGTGGCTTTGCATCAATTGCATTGATTAAGTTGCCACCATCAAGTAATTAGGTTGATATTAAATTCTAATAGTTGATGTGTTCACAATACAGATTTCTAAGTTCTACCTCTATGAACCAAATGAGCTTGTGGTAATTAATATTAGAATACTAAAATATTAAGGTTTAAACAATAGTATTGACTCCTCATATTTTGGGTCCTATTTTTGGCCTTTTTGAAATAGAGTCTATTGGTTTATTTTCTGTAAATCTGCGCCATGTGTTGACTGAAATAATACAACATTCAGTACATTGTGCTTGTGACCTCTTCATTCTGATGGCTAGTCATACATTGACAGTTTTATATTTAATAGCTCTGAGCTGTAATTCATATGTAATTAACCCATTTCAAGTGCAAAATTAAAGTTTTTTAGTTTATTCACAAAATCCTACAAACATTACCACAACTGATTTTAGAACATTATCATCAATTCCCCCCCCCACCACCTCAAAAAACACTCATATGCACAATAACAGTTACTTCTCATTTTCTCTTTACTCTCGCATTCCTGACCCTAGGTAAATTTGTTTCTACATTTTCCATAATTGAAACCAAATTGAAATAATTAACAATTTGAGTCTTCTTGCTTCTTTTTTCCCTTGGTCTCTTTGCCTTAAAGTTTGTTGGCTTTTTCTTTTTCTATCTTTTCATAGAATCAATTTTTGGGTTTAAAAATTTTTCCATTAATATTTCTTTATTTATGCCCTAATCTTTACAATTTTCCTTCCTTGATTTCATTGATTTTCTTGTTTCTAGTTTCTCATGATGGAATAATATGGTATTAATCTGTGAGCTTCATTCTTTTTTAATATGGGCATATACAGCTGTAAATTTGCTTCTAGGCACTAGTTGTATTCCATAAGTTTTGGTTTGTTGTGCCTTTATTTTCATTTATTTCAAAGTATTTCTAGATTCCTTTGTGATTTTGTGACTCATTAGCTATTTATAAGTTATTTGTTTTAATTTCCACTTATTTGTAAATTTTTCAAATTTCCTTCTGTTACTGAATTATGATATTCCATTATGATTGAAGAAATACTTTTTAGGATTTAAATCTTTTCAGATACACTGAAGCTTACTTCACAATTTGAGATATTGTATATTCTGAAGATGTTTTTTGTGTACCAGACACTTTGTATTCTATCATTGTTGGTTGAGATATTCTAAAAATGTCTGTTAAGACTTGTATTTTCATGTTAATTTAATCACATTTTCTCCTTTCTTCTTCACCCATCTATTCTACCCATTGTTATTTAACACTTCCTACTATTTCTTTTGAATTACGTATTTCTTCTTTTATGTTTTTCATTTTGTATTTCCTACATTTTGGCTGTCTTCTTAGGTGCATATATGTGCACAATTAAATTTTTATTATTGATTTATCATTTTTATTATTTTGATATGTTTCTTTGTCTCGGTTTCATTTGCCTGTTTTAAATCAATTTTATCTAATATTAGTATAGCTGTTTCATCTTTATTTGGTTGCTATTTGTATAATATGTTTTTCCATCCTTTTCAAACTTTTATTTTTAATTTAAGGTGTGTCTACTGAGTAGAGAGCATTTGATATTTGTTTGGTTTGTTTGTTTTTGTTCCTGTTTAATCCTTTTTTTTTTTTGAGATGGAGTTTTACTCTGTCGCCTGGCTGGAATGCAGTGGCACAATTTCAGCTCAATGCAACTTCTGCCTCCCAGGTTTTTAAGCAATTCTCCTGCCTCAGCCTCTCAAGTAGTTGGGACTACAGGCATACACCACCACGCCCAGCTAATTTTTGTATTTTTAGTAGAGACAGGGTTTCACTATGTTGGCCAGGATGGTCTCAATCTCTTGACCTCGTGATCTGTCTGCCTCGGCCTCCCGAAGTGCTGGGATTACAGGCATGAGCCACCATGCCTAGCTTCCTTGTTTAATTCTTAATGAAAATCCTATATATTCATTCATCAGATTTTCTCACCAATAATATTTAATGTTACTATTGATATAGTTGGATTTATATCTTCCAATGTACTTTTTTTATTTTCTATATGCCTCATGTATTTTCTTCCTGTATTTCCCTTTTGCTGGTTTCTTTCGCATTCATTAATATTTTTTAATTTAACATTCCAATTCCATGAATGTTTTCCATATTTTTTGAGTTACTTCCTTAAATCATTGTTCTAGATCTTGCGTATACTTTAACTTATCATAATTTACTGTGTATGCATATTAATTATAATAGATACATAAATATTATTTTTATATTGCTATATTCTCTCTTCTCCCTTTTCAACTCTAATTATTAGTTTATATAATTTTTTTTTGTTAAACCAAAAAAGTAGAGCATAAACATATATATAGGGCTTTTTGTATTAACCTTTATTTTTACCATTTGTTTTTCACCTCACTTGTTTCTGTGAGTTTGAGTTACCATCTACTCTAATTACTTACTCCATATTAGCTTTGGACAACTTGCCTCCTTTGTAACATTATTATTAAATTTGTTACATTTGTATACATTATGGTGCCAAAAATCTCATAATATTAACATCACTTACAAAATTGCTTTTTAATTAACTTAGAAAAAGAAAAAAATATACACGCATTTTTAGTTTTTTTATTTTAGCTTTGCTCTGTGTGTGTGTGTGTGTGTGTGTGTGTGTGCACGTGCATACGTCCAAATTGCTGTTTAGAGTCACTTTTAGTTGGAAAAGCTTTCTTTCATACTTCTTATAAGGCAGGTTTGCTAATAACATTTTTTCAATTGTTTACCTGTCTTTATTTTCTCATCTTGATTTGTAAAACTTATTTTGCTGAACTTTAGATTCTTGTTTTTGACAATTCTTTTATTTTTTATTTTTTATTTTTTTTCTATATTTTCCCAGTCTTCTTTAGAAGACAATTCTTTATTTATCTGTTTCCTTTTAGCCCTTTGAATATGTCATCCCACTGCCTTCAGGCCTTTGTTGTTTTGATGAGAAGTCAGCCGTTAATCTTATCTGCATTCCATTATAAGTGTTGTTATTTTTCTTTTGCTGCCTTCAAGACTCTGTCTTTGCTTTTCATCATTTTTAATATGGTTTATATTTGTGTGGATCTTTTTGCATTTGTCTGATTTGTAGCTTATTGGAGAATTACACTAATTCATCAGATTTGGAAAGATTTGAGTGATTCATCAAATATGTTTAGTACACCTTTTCTTCCTCTCTTCCTGCTATTTACATCATTCATATGTTGTTGTGATTTGTAAGGACCTGCGTTTTGCTGACGCTCTGTTCATTTTCGTCAATCTTCGTCTCTGTGATTCAGATTGCATAGTCCCTAACAATCAATTATCGAGTTAATTAAACCTCTCTTCTGCATATTCAGAGCTACTTTTGACACCCTTGTAATATAGTCATTTTGTCACCCACAATGATAGAATACAAAATGTACCCTCTAATAGTGTAATTTTCATGTGTTATCCCGCTATTCAAATTGTGAATCTTAATTTTCCAAAAATAATTTCTGTGTATAGATATTTAGTATTTGATGACAAATTGTCATCATAAATTTTTTATTCACTTTTTTGTTTTTTTGAGTATATTTATAATAGTTTTTCTCAAATCTTTCTGAAGTTCCACATATTTGACCTTTCAAAGGCAGTTTCTTGCCTGCTATTTTTATATGTATAGTCACTTTCTTCTTTCTTTGCATGTTTCATATTTTTTTTTGTTGGAGTCAGGACAAGTTTGGGAATGTATTATATCAGCTCTGGATAATAATCTCATCCCTCTCTAGGACTTATTGTTGTTTTCTTTTTTAATTTGTGACTTCTAGTCATCTTGGCTTGTCTGTTTTAGCATTGAACCTATACCATAAAAATGAACTGAGGCAATGGAAATTGGGGCTTTAATTTTGGCTTGCCACACCTGAGGTTTGGCCTCAGCCCTAGGAATAGGAGCTATGTAAAGGGATGTTGGAGCCCAGCCTCTTGACTGTAGTCACCTGGAGTTAGCTTTGAAGACATGAACTGAGGGTTTTGAGAAATGCTACTGCTTTGCCACCTTTCCATTCAGTTACCATAACAATTGACCAGGAGCTGAGACAAAGAGAATAAGCGCTGTTTTCTTAGCCATACTCAATCCAAGCAGAATTTCAATCCTCTGATCTAGAAGTAAGGGGTAGGCTGGGGCCTGAGTGCCATAGACTCTCACTGTTCTTACTTAGATTTTATTTGCTTCTTCATTTGCTGTATGCACTTAGACAATTTCAAGAGCCTTTAAAAGCTAAATCGTTTGTTTATATAAATGTTTTTTTAATTAGCTTTTGCCATTCATAGTTGATTTTCTTGAAAGAGGTTCTGTGGAGTTTCTCATGCACCTATGGTGAAAGTAATCCCCAAAAGCATATTTTATCTTCTCTTTGTTAAAATAATTTGAAAATATTTGTGAAATAAAGTCAAACTATTAAATAATTAAGAATGATGTACTATTAAGTGATGACTTCAATCTTTTAAAAAATATTTAATATTTTATTTTACATTGTGTTTCATTTTGCAGGTTGAGTATCCTTTTTCCAAATGGTTTTCAAGGGTTTTTGATTAAATTTTTAAAAATTTATTTTACAACATTTGTGTTATACATGCTGGTTGGGCATCCTTCATTCCAAAATCTGAACTTTGAAATGTTTCAATGAGCATTTTATTTGAACATAATGTTAATACTCAAAAAGTTTTGAATTTTGGAGCATTTTGGGCTTCAGATTTTTGAATTCAGGATTCTCAACCTGCATAATATAAGAGACAAAACAAATGTTCTAGTTTAGTTAAAGTTATCACACAGGCAGGAAGTGTGGAAATGTGGAAATGTGTACTCAATATAGGGCAGAGAGTTAAAAATAGTAATTTTTCACCATGAATTAACTATGCATTATTAAAAATTTGCTCTGATTTTTTTTTCTTTTTCTTATTTGTTTTTTTTGAGATGAAGTCACTCACTCTGTTGCTAGGTGCCCGGGATGGGGTGCAGTGGCACAACTTTGGCTTTCTACAACTTCTGACTCGCAGGTTCAAGCAATTCTCCTGCCTCAACCTCCCTAGGAGATGGAATTACAGGTACGCACCACTATGCATGGCTAATTTTTTTTTTGTGTGTGTGTGTGTGTATTTTTATGAAAGATAGGCTTTCACCATTTTGGCCAGGCTGGTCTCAAACTCCTGACCTCAAGTGATGCACCCACCTTGGCCTCCCAGAGTGCTGGGATTATAGGTGTGAGCCACTGGACCCAGCCATACTTTCATCTTTATACAGATCATTAAAACTTTCATTCATCCGTTACGCAGCCAAACTAAATTCATAGTCATTTTATTAAGTATAATTGCTTTGACGTAAAATCTATAGCTGTTGCAATGCAATTTCATGCTAATATAGAATGGACACTGGTCAGTAGGGGAAAAAGGCTTTTGCTGTAAATAATTTTGTATGTGACATACAATTTTCAGGTAAACATTTCTGAGAGGCATGAAAAGAATGTGATTGGAATAATGTAAAAATGGCTAAAACTCTGTTTGGATTTCATTGTGAAAGGAGAAAAATTCTGTTTTGATATCCTGTTTAGCAGGTGATTTATTCTTTTGCTGGGTTAGAGCTCCCCTATGTGGCTGTTTTGTTGAGACACACTGAGAGCTCAATATTGATGTATTTTAACAATTAAACATAAACTGACCTCCTAGATGCTTCCCAACAAAAATATATTAAGATAACCATCTATAAATAATTTCAGGTTTTGTAGAAAGTCTAATTTTTCTCTCTGAATACAACTGCCAGGATAATTTTAATAGGATTAAAATGCAAAGAGAACACAAAGTTAAATGCTATATGGTACCAATAAAATAAGCAAATTTATAACTAAGTCAGTATGCACCAATTTCTTATACTTGATAGACCACTAAGCTTGAAATAGTTTTTTTCCAGAAAAATTAGGAGGAAAATTTATTTGCTGTTTATTTAATTGGTCTATTTTAATCAAATTAATACGTGTACATCTGAGGAGAGGAAACCATGTAAAACGTAGTTATGTCCCTCAGTATAGTGCACGTTTTATAGAGAATATAATTTAGGTAAACAGATGTCAAATAATTCTACTAAGTACAATATCAGCTGTAATGATCTATTAAGTTTTCATGAGAATGAAAGACTTTGAGCTCATTTTACAACATGCTTGGGATATTTTAACCCAAGTATACATTTCAGTTTGCATGCATTGCAAAAGTAAGAGTAAAACTAAGGAAAATTTTAGGATATGTCTAGGGAATCAAAACCTGCCAAGTATTATCAGACGCTGTATCTGGAAAGAGAACCACTTGTGCCTTGAAAATATTTATACTTCTTATTAACTTTTCAAAATATCTAAAATTCAAATAGAACATATGAAGTTAAAATGGAAATTTATCATATAGTCTTTTATCCTACAATTGTGAAGTAACATATAGCCTTTTCAAAATATCTAAAATTCAAATAGAACATATGAAGTTAAAATGCAAAATTATCATATAGTCTTTTATCCTACAATAGTGAAGTAAAATATAGTCTTTTATTACAATTGTGAAAGTAAAAATTCTTTTTCAGTGATTTAAATTTTTAAACATGTGAGCTATTTCCGTGCTTTCCTAACAATGCAAAAGGCATTTTATATGAAAAGATCATGAGCAGCTTGTAAATAATCTGAACATAAAAACTCAAGTAATTAACACTATACCTCACTAAAATATAAAAGCAAAAGAGACATCACTGAAATTAAAATGAGGATAACAGTCATTAAGTATAATTGTTGCTACCAGCCACCATAGTTCTGAGTCATAATAACCTCACAGTAAATACATAGTTGTGTGATTAAATGAATGACTAAGCTAAGTCCAAAATGTAAAATGTTCTTTATGCCAAGTATCTCTAACATAGGTACCTAAACAGATTATGCCCTTACATAATTACCTTGTCATTCCAATACAGTTAAAATCAATAATAAGGTTTTCATCAATGGATATTTCAGAATGAATGAATTCACATTCTCTAGGGCAATGCTAAATATTAGTTGGGGGGTAGGGAATGTGAATTTAAAATATCCCACCTAAGTCATCCAAAATATATCTAGAGAGAATGAGTTCATTGAGGAAATGGTTTCTTGTACACAGCATAAAGATATTCAAGCAGTATGCTGACTGTGTACTTTTGAATCAGTCCAGAATTTTAATTTTATTTGGCCATTTTTTAAAGAAAGTTATCTGGAAAAGTATTCAACGTATCTGAGCATTCTAGGTCAATATATGTGTTACAGGACCCTCTGGTTTCTTAACAAGTTTTGATTTATTAAAAACTTTGTAGTATTATGTGGCACTAAAGCCTGCTCAATACCCTAAGGACTAACACCAACGATGTTCAAACCATTCATTGGCCATGGTTTATCTGATAGCTAAAGGTAAAAAAATGAATGAGCATGGAATATTTTTTAACGAATCCTCAAATGATCCGTCAGAGGAATACAATGTATTTTATATTAATGGAGATGTATAATATTAAAGCAGTATGTTGGGCAGGTGAGATACTTTAAAAATAACAAATAAAAGTTTGTAAAATGTTGTAGTCACAGAAACTGTAGTGTTTATTCTTGGGGTCTTTGCTATTGACTCTCAGCCCTTAAGGCAATAGGGCATAATGGCATGTGAAAGAACATGGAAGGCATCTTACATGAGATAATTATAAGTAGCTTACAAACAAACAAGCTGAATACAGAAAGTGCAAGAAAATGTCAGTACTATACATGACTGAGTTCAAAATGAAAGCAGCAGAATCACTGAAATTAAACAAGCAAGTAGCAGACACCAGTAAAGCTGAGGTTTATGTAAGATGTACTGCTACCACAGAACAGACTTATGATAATCTCTCAATAAATACATAGTTGTGTGATTGGAGAATAACTGAATCAGTGGCTCACATCTGTAATCCCAAAGGTTTGGGCGGCCAAGATGGGAGGATCACTTGAGCCCAGGAGTTTGAGACCAGCCAGGGTAACACAGCAAGACCCTGTCTCTAAAAAAAAAAAAAAAAAAAAGCAGGGTATGGTGGTATACACACCTGTACTTAGGAGTCTGCTGCTTAGGAATTCCTGCTACTTAGGAGTCTGAGGCAGGAGGATTGCCTGCGCCAGGAAGTTTGAAGCTGGAGTGAGCTATGATCGTGTCACTGCACTCCAGCCTGGGCAACAGAGTAAGACTTTATCTTTAACACAACAACAATAACAGCAACCAACAGCATTAATAAAACAGAGCAAGCATTGGTTATCAAGTTTCTCCTATGTGTCAGACAATGTAAAAAGTACTTCTTTACATACAAACATTCTAATTGTGAAACAGCACTGAGAAATAATTGTATAGTGATACATAGAGGTTATGTAGTTTAGCGTTTAACTATTTGCTTGTTTTGCAGAGAAGTACTGAAATCCAATATCAGAAAATATTTCACATAATACTATAAGAAATAATATTGTGATACATACCTCTCAATAGGCATCAGTAGAGAATAAACAGAAATGCATTATATATTGATAAAAGATGACCAAATCAATTAAACAGAAATATATAGTACCTAATATATGTGATTATATATTAAATTTTGATAAAAGAGATTAAAAGGTAGATGTTTTCAAGCCAATCTTTAACTAGAGATATGTATCTATCAAATTTATTTCACAATTTTAATGCAAGGAAATATAAGAAGGAAATATAGAAAAGCAAAGATTTAGGGTTTATTAATATAAGATACTATCCATTTAATGGTAATATTTCTGCCTTTGCCTACCAGTACTTCTTGGTCAGAGCAATAGGAGAGGTAGGGTAAAGAAGGCTATATTCAAAATAATTCTAATTTAGAGATTTTATTCCTAAAAAATTTCTTGTCTCTTTTAGGTGAAGCCTTCTGCTATCTTATTAAACAAAAAATGTGTGAAGTGACAGATACATTGGTTGAGTTTTAAATAATTGGATAGCTTGTATTTAGTTAAATCACTCCCTTGAAAAATAAAAACTATATCAAATTATTTGTATTTTTCAAACTTTGAGAGAGTTTAGGTACCAAAAATTGCATCAGAGGGAACATGCATTTCAACAGGAAGTGAATTACGCTTATCACCATGTAGCTCATCTGATTTTTCTGCCACATTTCTTCCAGCATTGCTATTTCATCAAACTCCACAGCCATTAACTTTTTCATAATCAGTTTCTCTCTGGATTCTACAAAACCCAGCAACTGGAAGGAAGATAGGAAAATGCTAACCTCTATTATTGACTACGATGGACTCATTCATTGAAAGTGATTAGATTAAATTAAAAACACGTTTATTTTCTTAATGTAAATAAGATAGAAAAAACAAAAATATGTGCATACTCTTCAATATCACCTCATGTTTAACTGTGCTAAAATGTTATTCAAATTTCTTCTATATCATGTTATACAAATAACAGGTTATTTTATCTATAAATCAAATATATACATACAAACATATAACTTATATATATGTCTAATATTGTAGCTTTCTTTTATCATGTACAATGCTTGTACCATGCCTAGATTCATGCATGCAGCTAAGAGATGTGCAGGCAAAAGTATCCAAATGACAGGGTGTCACCTGGGTCTCTGTATTAGCACAGAGCATAAGGAAAATAATCATTTACCAGTAGTGTATTTTAAAATTTCATTTCATGCAGTGATGTTGGAGTAGAACAGTTAAGACAACATGAATAGATAGGAATAGATTTCTTACCTACAATTCAAGCCAAAAGAAGGGACACTTCATCTGTACCTGGGAGCTCATTTTCCAGCGTGTCAACTTTTATACAAGTAATATATTTACCCTTTATTTGTTAAACATGCTAGTTTCCAACTTCACTCTCAACCATAAGAAAATCAACCCAGGGTTGAAATTCAAACTGTGTAAAAACAGTTTCACAACACAGAAATGTCCTCTGGGAGGGGATGCAGGCTGAGTATTAGTTCCTAATGACTATTAACCATGTTTGCATGTGGCTTTCTCATTGGTGTCATTAACATGAAGTGAAAGTCTTACAATTAGGATATTTGGATATAGAGTATATAAAAGATAGCTTTAATCAAGACATTTAAATTTTGCTATAATGAACTTTTTATTAAAAATATAAAACATTTATAATTTTTGTTTTCTACCCTTTGATTTTTTTTGTCTTCAAAGAATAGGGTAAAATGAAATTTCTTTTGAATTTATTGATGCAGTCAGCTGCATCATTTTTTACAATTAAAGCTAGTATTACTCCTTTTCTTCTACATTCCGATGCCCCTCTTACCAGTATTTCTTCTTGATATGCCCCTGTTTTTCTCATTTCTTCTTCTAGAGTTACAATTTCTTTGTAAAATATAGTCTATTAAAAATATTTCACCTCTTTTTATTGTTTCATATAATTTTCTATTTTATTATTTTCCTGCCAGGACATAATACCAAGAGAAAAGAAGAATAACAATGTCTTATAATTAAATGAAACATAGTAAACTAATGAAAATAACACTGCTTTGATCCCTTGTTTTGTTTTTTTTTTTTTGGTAGAGACATGTCATTAAGGAGGCAACTACTGTAGACAGAGATAATAATTGTTTTGTTATAATAAATATCTGACATATTTTTCTTTCACTGTACCAAGTAGTAAGAGATTTACAAATACCATTTCTCAAAAGTAATCATTTTATCTTTAACTTTAAATGTTCTTTTCATTTTGACAGCTGGGAATATCCAAACACCTGCTCATGCTCCCCACAGACTTCTCAGCTCACATTATTATATCTATACTAAATTTCCCATGGGGGTGGGGAAGGGGGGCTCACATGTCCCTGCTGCCCCAAACATTTGCACACCCAGCTGGGTTTCGACAATACCGGGGCTTGACCACAAATTTGCTCCAAAATTAGAGTGGGTGCCAGGGAGTGGGGAGAGTCCAGGCAGTGGGAGCAGGCACTTCCAAGCCTACTCGGGCAGGGGTGGCTTCCTGGACCCTGAGAGCGCAAGGCTGCCCATGTCTAGAGCTCTAGCTGTGTGGCTGCAGCTGTGCCTGGGAGTGCTGAGCTCCTGCTCCTTTAACTCAGTTGGGGGTGGGGGTCCTATCTGTGCCTGGCCCCAGCTGCACTTCCCCCTGCTGCAGCCCAAGTCTTTGCAGAGTCTGCTCCAGGCAGATCATCGCTGCTGTTAATAATTCTCTGGGGATAAGGTTAACGGGGGGCTCCAAATTGGATCTATGCCAGTTGCTTGCGAGGAGCTATATTTCAAAACTAGTATAGCTATGAAACAGTTGGTTTCAAAGCTAGCATGGAGCAGGGAAGGGATATATAGAAAAAGAGTCAGTTAAAATGCTAGTGAACTTTCTGTTCTCACTGGGTTTCAGCCATTTTTGTTACACACATGTCCTCAGATTTTTTCAGATATTTGGTCAATTTCTCAAGTTCTACAAGTGTTAATTTTGACAGTTTTTAGTGTTCTTGTTGCTTTCATGGAGGGGATAAACTTCCAGTTTTTACTCCGTAACTCTGGTAGTGCTTAATTCTGGTAGTGATATTAATTTAAGCTTAGCTTTACATACACTGATAGGTCAATCAGAAAGTCTTTATGTCCCATATAGCCCAAGAGACATATCACAGCACTGACAACTTTATCCCCAAATGGTGCTCCCATAACTTATCAGAGGAGTCATTGAGTCAGAAATTTGCAAAGAGACAACAAAATAAAGACAATACACATTGCTAATAATTCATGCTTTTTGTGTGTATGCATGAATTGTTAACTCATTTTATAAACTAGCATTCATTATATTTTCACATGATTTTCAGAAGAATCTGTCCTTGACCAAACTTTATTTAGGCTCATCTAAGCCTTCTGGACCTTGACACTGGAATCTTACCTTATCAGGTCTCTATTTTCCATTTCTTTTTTGAAAATATATTTCCAACTTTTACTTTAAGTTCAGGATGTGCAGGTTTGTTACATAGTTATATGTGTGCCATGGTGATTAGCTGCACAGATCATCCCATCACCTAGGTATTAAGCCCAGCATCCATTAGCTATTCTTCCTAATGCTCTCCCTCCTCCCTCCCCACCCTCCAGCCTCAGAAAGGCCCCAGTGTGTGTCAATCCCCTCCCCCACGCCGTATTCACATGTTCTCATCATTCAGCTCCCACTTATAAGTAAGAACATATGCTATTTGATTTTCTATTCTTGCATTAGTTTGCTGAGGATAATGGCTTCCGTAAGCGTAATGGCTTTGCAGCTCCATCTAGGTCCCTGCAAAGGACATGATCTCATTCCTTTTTATGGTTGCATAGTATAACATGGAGTACATTTTCCATTTCTAGTAAGAATCTTGCTGTCCATTTAGAGAGAACCACCCACCTCTACTATCTGATCCCCTTTGATATCTGATAGAATTCCTCCTCCCTCACCATCCTTCAGGTAATATTTGATCACCCTCGCCTGCCTTTAGGACAAATTCTGTCAAATAAATCTTTCCTTACCTTTGATGTTTCCTCTTGGCTATTTTCCATCAGCAGACCCCCAGCCTGCTCCCTGGCTGTAAATCCCAGCTTGTCCATGCTGCCTTCAGGAATTGATCACAGCTCTATGCTGAGGTCCCTTTTCCCCCTCTTGCAATACTTTCTGAATAAAACCTGTTTTTATTGTTTGAACTAATGTCCAATTCTGTTTATTCTTAAAAGTTCTTTAAATTATCCTCTTTCTAAAATAATAAATTATATATGTATATTTTAAAAAACAAAAAAATGTAGATTTTATTTTCTCTTTATTGATGCCTTATTATTTCAACTTTGTCATTTACCAAGACTCAAATATAGTATTCACATCTTTGGATTAAACCATTTTCAGTAGGTTCTACTGAAAATTTATATTTACATTGAAACCATCTCTTTAGCATACTTGTATAACCTAAATTATAGCATTGTATTGTCTTAATGCCCTAAAATACATATATTTTAATAAGTAAAGTGAGTGTAATCATTTTTTTACATGAACAAATTGCCACTCTTTGGCCATTGATATATTTCTTTACCCTTCTCAGCCTAAACTTAAGTATTACCTATATTAAATTGCTTTCTAACAGAGCTTTTTAAAAAAACTTTCTTACTACAAAATAGAATTGCTTACTTTACAAAGAACCCTTGTTCCAGTTCATAAAGTAGTGCAATAGAAACTCAAATCTGAGAGATAAGCCTGTAGGTAAGATAATTGCAGTTGCATCATGACAAGTAAGACAATCGTGAAAAAGCTACTGATATTATTGTTACAAGAGCAAAATTTTCTGTTTTAAGGGGGAAAAAACTATATGTAGGTATTTCTAATTTGCTCCTATTTTTACTAATACTATTCTATTATATTATGCTAATATAATAGATTTATAAAATATATTACAGGAGAAAATTTTTTTAAAAAAGAAAAGTTATATGATCATCTTATAATTTCACGTAAACAAAGTTTATTATATTTAAAATCCATTCATGATTGTAATTATTAGAATACTCCTAAATTTGACAATGGATATCTCAAAAAATCATTTAATAATATTTATATTTAGTGATGAAATATTTAAAGCTATTATTTTACAAATCAGAAAAAAATTCTTATAAGTATTATATTCAATATTTTACTGCAGATTATATTCAATAAAATAAGCCAAATAAAAATTAACACAAATTATACAGATCAGAAATGTGTGTATGTATATATATATATATAAAATCCTACTATATACATATATCTCCTAATAGGATATACATATTTTTTCCTGTTATCTATATCCTATTATTTACAACTAATATAATTATATGCATGGAAAATTAAAAACAAATAAAATTTTCAGATAAATAAATTGTAAGAATCAGTTAAAAATTAAGTACTTTTCATTTTTGCTGTTTATATCTTTATGAATCTGGAATTAATTTTCACATCTTGCTTTTTCACAAAACAAGTTGACACATTCTAAAAAATAGATTTCAATAATTAAGTGTACTGGCAAACATTTATAAATATTGGTCGTTAGTCTTCACTAATTGTGATTACAAAACCTAAAATATAAATTATCTCTGTAAGAAAATTAACAAGTGTCAAACGAAAACAAAAGGTACAAATTTGGAGAAAGAGAGTAATTTTACAATATTTTAGTGAAATTGTGTTTGCATAAGCCCAATGGCATAGAAATTAAAAGAAGTCTTAAATTCTGAAGATTCTTTGCAAACGTTTCCAATTGTATTTGCAATTAAATTGGAAAGGAATAAAATAATTTTTTAAATTGCAATAATTATTGGTTAAGTTAAAAGAAGCCATACCAAGGAGACTAGATATTGTATGAATCTTTATGTAATTTCTGAAAAAGGCAAATAGGAGAAAGTAAATTAGTGGTTTCTTGAGATAGTTATGGGAATGTGCATTATTAGTAAATAAACATGAGAGATTTCATTGACAATATGAAAATTTATTAAAATTGAATTTTGATAGAATTAAAAGTCAGATAATAACAAGTATTAACAAGGACATGAAGAAATCAAAACTCTTACACAGTGCTAGTAGGAATGTAACATGGTGTGGCTGCTTTGGGAAATAGTCTGGCAGTTCCACAAATGATTAAACATAGAGTTATCATATGACCCAGCAATTCCACTCCTAAATATAAATCCAAGAGAAACAAAAGCATAGGTCCACACAACAACTTGTACATGCATGTTTTTAGCAGCTTTATTCATTTTAGCCAAAAGGTTAAAAAAAAAATATCCGTCTACTAACTAATAAACAAATTGTCATGTATCCATACAGTGGAATATTATTCTACCTTAGGAAGGAAGGAAATTCTGACATATGCTACAACATGGAGGAAACTTGAAAACATGCTAAGTGAAAAAAGGCAATCACAAAAGACCACATACAATGTGATTCCATTTAAATGAAATCTCCAGAAAAGGCAAACATACAGAGACAGAAAGTAGGCTGGTAGTTGCTTAGGACTAACAAGGATGAAGGGTTTGGGGAGTGATCACTAAGGGGTACAGCATTTCTTTTTGAGGTGATGAAAATGTTCTAAAATTGTCTTGACAATTGCACATATCTGTAAATGCACTAAAATGCACTGATTTGTACACTCTGAGCAAATGATAAACTACATCTCAAGAAAGCTGTTCTCTAAAAAAAAAATGAATTTTGATTGCAGAACATGGTAAATTTACCTAAAAATGATTGAATTGTACCCTTGAAATTGTTTCATTATATAACATATAAATTTTGCTTTAATAAAATTGTTAAAAACTTTAACCAAAATTATCATCATTATGCTAAGGATTATTTACTTTCCTTAAACTTAGTTAATTTAAATGTTGATTGAGCAAATAATTTCCTTGGAATCACAATCTTGAAAGTTTTAAGCTGTTTTTTTTGTTTTTATCAGGTGTAACTCTGGACATTGCATAGGTAGATCTCAGACATGTCAGTTTTCCGGCTTTATTTAGAAATATACAATGTGAAAGTAATAGATAAAAATATGTTTCATGGGAGTTAAAATAATTTGAATGCTTTCATTTTATATTTTATTTATTTAATGACAGAGCCTTGCCCTCTTGCCCAGGCTGGAGTACAGTTGTGCTTACCTCAGCTGCAAACTTCTGGGCTCAGATCATCCCACTTCAGCTCCCAGTTAGCTGGGACTACAGGCACATGCCACCAGCCCAGCTATTTAAAAAAATATCTTTTTGTGGAGACAGAGTCTCACTTTTTACTGAGGTTGGTCTCAAACTCCTGGCTTCAAACAATCTTCTCCCCTTGACCTCCAAAGTGCTGGGAGTACAGGTGTGAGGCATGATGCCTGTCTAGAAATGGAATGTTTTCAAAATAGAAGAACTATCTCTAGGTAAGAGAGAAAGAAACTTTAATGTAATTGAAGCAAGACTGTTCATTTTATAATACTGCTGTTTGCAGAAAAATGTGTACATTGAGTAATGCTAAATTTTCTCTAGTGCAATATACCTAAGAAATACACCACACACATATATTTTTTTGAACAGGTTTTACAAGTTAGAAAAATTATTCTATCATAATAATAATCTATTTCTAATATAGACTTTTAGATGGCTGACAATATGATTTCAAGACAATAGAAATGTAATATTTTATGTTAGTCTAAAAATGGCTAGAAAAAAACTTAAAATTACATCTTATAAAGTCTAAATCATAAATGATTGTGTAAATTTTATAATGTATATTATAATTCTGAATGTTATACATCTATTTATCAGCTACTTTTCATTTTTTAAATTTAATTACAAAGAAAAGTATATATTAAAGATAATATGAGCATCATACTTCTAAATATTATTAGAACACTTTAATGTGTAAATAATGGAGTACAATATTTGTCCAAAAAGAAAAATATTTGGTATGCATGTACACATTTGTCTGTGATCATCCGTAGATACATTTATTCCCAATTATTTATAAGAGCTTCTTGTCCCTCGGTGATTGTCCAGGAAATACTAGACTTTAGAGGATTTGACACTTGTTTGGCTTTGAACATATTTCATCCAGGGAAAATACATTACTCTGAACTCCTTCAGTACAGACTACTATAACTCAATGCCGTATCCTGAATTCAAATTAAATGTCTCTGTTTTGTGTAATGTAAGATTTCTCAAGAAAGAGGATCAGAGACAGAACTGTTCTAAGACTTCGAAACCATGCTTTTTAGTTAGAACATGGACATCAAAAATGGTTCAAACTGTAAACATAAAAAAGAATTTATGGAGAAGACTTTCAAGCAGAGAAATAGCAGACCTCAAAAATACCTTGAGTTAGCCAGGCATGGTGGCTCACGCTTGTAATCCCAGCACTTTGGGAGGTCGAGGCGGGTAGATCACGAGGTCAGGAGTTCAAGACCAGCGTGGTCTAGATGGTGAAACCCCCATCTCTACTAAAAATACAAAAATTAGCCGGGCATGGTGGTGTGTGCCTGTAATCTCAGCTACTCAGGAGGCTGAGGCAGGGAATTGCTTCAACCCAGGAGGCGGAGGTTGCAGTGAGCCAAGATCATTGCCACTGCACTCCAGCCTGGGCGACAGAGCAAGACTGTGTCTCAAAAAAACAAAAAAAAAAAATCCCTTGAGTTCTCACTTCACACAGAGGCCTACTTACGTGCAGCTTAACTAAAGTAGATATCCATCAGAGGTTCCAGGAAAAACCTAATTTCTATTGGCTGTACTTGAGAAAAGGAACAGAAACTAATAAGCAATCATGTAACAAATAACAGAGCTTTCTGACTGAGCCAATTTCTTAAACTACTGAAAGCAGGAAGGAAATGTGCCTAACCAGTCGTCAGAATTTCATTGGTCAGTTTAGTAGCAATCTGACTTCTTTAGTAAATTGGAAAGACGCAATTACAGAATAGTTTCAAAATATTTGGTTACCCATAAATGTTTTTCTTGAATTTGCTTTAAAACTGCATTTTTTAGTGTACGTGGCAACTATTTAATAAGCGATGGGGGAAAAGACCTCCTATTCAATAAATGGTGCTGGAATAACTAGCTAGCCGTATTCGAAAGAATGAAACTGGACTTTTACCATTAACTGTATACTAAAATTAACTCAAAATGGATTAAAGATTTAAATATAAGACCTCAGACTATAAGAATTCTAGGCTGGGCGCAGTGGCTCAGGCCTGTAATCCCAGCACTTTGGGAGGCCGAGGCAGGCAGATCACGAGGTCAGGAGTTAGAGACCAGCCTGGCCAACATGATAAAACCCCACCTCAACTAAAAATACAAAAATTAGCCAGGTGTGGTGGCAGCTGCCTGTAATCTCAACTATTTGAGAGGTTGAGGAGGATAATCGCTTGAACCTGGGAGGCGAAGGTTGAAGTGAGCCAAGACGGCACCATTGCACTCCAGCCTGGGCGACAGAGTGAGACTCTTCTCAAAACAAACATACAAACAAACAAAAATACAACAAAAAAATAATTCTGAAAGAAAACCTAGGAAACATCATTCTAGACCTCAGCCTTGGGAAAGTGTGACTAAGTCCATAGAAGCAATTGCAACAAAACCAGATATTGACAAGTGAGACCTAATTAATCTAAAGAGCTTCCACACAGCAAGAGAAGCTATCAAGAGAGTAAACAGGCAAGCTACAAAATGAGAGAAAAAAATTCACAAACCACGCATCCAACAAAAGTCTAAGATCCAGAATCTATAAACTTAAACAATTAAACAAACAAAAAACAAATTACCCAATTAAAAAGTAAGCAAAAGGCCAGGCACGGTAGCTTGTGCCTGTAATCCAGCACTTTGGGAGGCTGAGGCAGGCAAATCACGAGGTCAGGAGATCAAGACCATCCTGGCCAACATGGTGAAACCCTGCCTCTACTAAAAATACGAAAATTAGCCAGGCATGGTGGCAGGTGCCTGTAGTCCCAGCTACTCAGAAAACTGAGGCAGGAGAATTGCTTGAACCTGGGAGGCAGAGGTTTGAGCTAAAATCACACCACTGCACTCCAGCCTGGGCAACAGAGTGAGACTCTGTCTCTAAAAATAAATAAACAACAACTAAAAAATTCAAGTGAGCAAAAGACATAAGCAAACACTTCTAAAAAGAAGACATACATGCAGCCAACAAACTTACAAAAAATCCTCAACATCAGTAATCAGGGAAATGCAAGCTATTATTAAAAAAAAAAAAAAAAAAAAAAAAAAAAGATGCCAGTAGGGTTGCAGAGAAAAGCGAATGCTTATATACTGTTGGTGGGGAATGTATATCACTTCAGCCTTGTGGAAAGCAGTTTAAAAATTGTGCAAAGAACTTAAAACAGAGTTACCATTCAACCCAACAATCCCATTACTGGGTATAAACTCAAAAGAAAATATATCATTTTACCAACAAGACATATGCACTCGTATGTTCATCACTGCACTATTCACAAGAGCAAATATACAGAATCAACCCAGGTGTCCATCAATGGTAGATTTCATAAAGAAAATGTGGTACATACACACCACAGAATACTACGTAGCCATAAAAAAGAATGAAAGCATGTCCTTTGCAGCAACATAGATGCAGCTGAAGGCCATTATCCTAAGAGAATTACACAGAAACAGAATACCAAATACTGCATGTTCTCCCTTATAAGTGGAAGCTAAGCATATGGACATAAAGATGGAAAAATTTATATTGAGGACTACTACACGGGGAAGAGGGGAAAATGGCTAAAAAACTATCAGTTGGGTACTGTGCACAGTATCTGGTGACACGATTATTTGTAACTAAACCTCAGCATCATACAGTATGCTCATATAACCAACACATGTACCTTTTCAATTTAAAATAAAAGCTGAAATTAGGCCGGGCGCGGTGGCTTACGCCTATAATCCCAGCACTTTGGGAGGCCGTGGTGGGTGGATCACAAGGTCAAGAGATCGAGACCATCCTGGTCAACATGGTGAAACACCATCTCTACTAAAAGTACAAAAAGTAGCTGGGCATGGTGGCGCAAGCCTGTAGTCCCAGCTACTCGGGAGGCTGAGGCAGGGGAATTGCTTGAACCCAGGAGGTAGAGGTTGCTGTGAGCTGAGATCTCTCCATTGCACTCCAGGCTGGGTAACAAGAGCGAAACTCCGTCTCAAAAAAAAAAAAAAAAGTTGAAATTATTTTTTTAAAAATCATTTCAATATCTACTGCTTAAGAGGACTGTATTTATATTTAGAATAGGTATAAATAAATCACTTATTATAAGTTTTTTATTAAAAAGTCTTTTCTAAAGTCTAAATGATGCTAACATCATTTAGATTTAATTGGCTGCCATGAGACATATTGAAAAAAACATGTTTTTGTTTTGTTTTGAAGTCATCAGAGTGTTTCATATGGTTCGGTTACTTCATCCTGCAGCCAGAGTGATTTAATTAAGCCGTAACTCAAGGCCAAACAGAAAAAGTGAAATGTCCTTTCTGAAAGCCTATAATAGTTTTTGTTATACAATTTCAATATGTATAAAGAGAAAAAGTTTTAGCTTTTAAAACTATACTTACCTTGAAAATAGACATTAATATAAAACTGGTGTGTGGGTATAAAATTTTGCAAACTTTTCAATGCATATGTGAAGAAACAGTGTAGACAACTATTACTTATATATTGAGGTATAACTATCTTCAACATTACTAGAAAATGCAAAATTGTTTTTACAGTGTTATTGTAATAAGTTACACTCCTGTAAATCTGGTATGTTTCATTTGAGAAACTGCCAGACTGGTTCACACAGTGCCTGCACCGTTTTACGTTACTACCAATAATGCATGAGGGCTCCATTTTTTAAGTATTCTTGCTAGCCAATACTTTTTATTTTCTGCGCTTTTGATTATAGCCCCATTGTTTTTTCACTGCCTCAAGGAGCTGCAAGGCTCAACATTTGCCTTTAACTAATTTTGATCAACAAATCCATGGAAAAGGTTTTTCACACTGAGTGAGCCTTTTTCTCTGAGCTGCATCTTCCGTTCCCTGTGCTCCATGTAAAATACAGAGCAGAAATTTGCCAGACAGTGTAAAATGCTTCAGGGTAAAAGTAACTTGACTTTTTGGTTTTATATCTCCACTCACTTTTGGCCTACTGTTTTCATTTTGTCTTCTTTAGATTTTTAATGCTTTGAAGATGATATATCTCATGTATATTTTACAGCGTAGTGATTTGAATTCAACCTTGCCTTTATTTCAAATGTATAGGGAACTGTCTAACAGAAGTAAAAGCCTGAATGACAGATAGATAATTTAAGATGCAAAAAACCTGAGCATGATTATGTTTAAGAGGAAAGCCTGTGGAGAGAGAGTGATTGAAAACACTTGAAATCAGGTATACATAATGAAGCATTTTGATAGGGATGATTGAAATAAAAGTGGAAGAAAATTTCTGGATAGGACAGTCAGGCCTTAGAATTCTTGATTAATTCACAAATGTGACTTGTAAAGACCTTTCCCTAAAAGACAAGACTACAGTGGAGACTAGTTTAATGCCTCTGATAGGGTTTGGCCCCCACCCAATTCTCATCTTAAATTCCCACGTGTTGTGGGAAGGGTGAGTGGTAATTGAATTGTGTGGGCAGGTGTTTCCTGTGATATTCTCATGAGAGTGAATAAGTCTCATGAGAGTGAATAAGTCTCACGAGATCTGAAGATTTTATAGAGGCGGAGGCGTTCCCTCCACACGCTCTCTTTCCTTGCTTGCTGCTCTTCCTCGCCTTGCGCAATGATTGTGAGGCCTCCCCAGCCATGTGGAACTGTGAGTCCATTAAACATCTTTCTTCTGTAAATTGCTCAGTCTTGGGTATGCCTTTATCAGCAGTGTGAAAACAGACTAATATAGCCTCCAACTCAGATTTCTGGTGGAAGTCCTAAATACCTTTCTTCTTCGCACTGTGCACGAGATTGAGTGTGCGTAGTACGGTAACCTATTAAATGATAAGAATATATGTCTCCTATCTACAGCAAACACTTCTGAATATCTGAGAAGGCTATAATGGTAAGATTCTCAACTTTACAACTGAGTGCTGTTTTTCAGTTCTGCTGTCTTCAGACGTGTATTAACTATGATGCTTTAGTAGTTCTCTTTGGTTTGTGAGATACTCAAATATACTTTTTATTGTACTAAAAGTAGACTACAAGCAAAAAATTGGTGCTGGTAAGGACTGAAGGAAGAAACAAAGGGATGAAGGAAAATAAGAAAAATGTATAATGAAATAAAAGGAAATAAAATATTCTGGTTTTAGGATCAAGCAGACCTAGGTGTTTAAACCTGGGTCCACCTGATAGGTACTGATTAAACCTAGGTCCACCTGATAGATACTGATTCTGTATATTTTTCTGTTCTTTGGATCCTTAATCCCCAGTAGTATCTCCCATGTAATAGGAAATAGTATTGTAGAAGCTTAACATATAGGTGTTTCTTAACCACACACAGTTTCATAAAGATTACCTGATTGTCTCTCTCCCAGTATCAAAATCAAGGGACCCGTATAGGTGCCACATCACTACTTGAATAACAAAATGATCAAGCTATGGGGATAATGTTTTGTCATCCTGCATTATAATCTCAAAATTGTGCTGTGGTCTGGGGTCTCCTTGATCGACAACTTTCTCACATCTGCAGAGAACGAAAGAGGTACTAGAAGCAACAATGAAATGCTTTGCTTCCAAACAGTAATGCCTGTCTAGGAATAAAGAAACTTCGGTGCATTCACCCATTTCTATTCATCTATTTTAGGTGGTTTACATTTTGGGAAATTTTCCAGTCTTAAATTTCTAAAAGATCACATTTACTTCTTTCCAAAATTTCTAATCTAGCACACAGTGTCTAAATGTAACACTAAATTTGTAATAATATTCTACTTCTCACTGTGTATCTCAAAATATTGTGTGTGTTTTTAATTTTTGAGGGGAATATATTTTTACAACTCTTATGAAAATAAAATTGGATATATTGATTTTAGCTAAAGAGATGAATTTTCATAGAGCAAGCCTTCTCTGAGGAGGTATTCATGAACAAAGAAAGCATGCATGTGTATGACAAATATATGAGAGTATTCACTGCAGTATTCTTCAAATAACCCCCAGAACTAGAAATATTAGTGCATATATTGGAATAATTACAAGAACTATTTGAAATTTAGATATTTTATGTGCTAGAAAGGTGAGAATTTTTTAATATACAAAATTCCATGTAAAGATCAATATACGCTTGTTCTCATCACAGGGAATTTGTACGTGTGACATTGACTTGCTCAATACCTGTTCCAAACTTCTTTCAATATACTTTTCTCTACCACACAGACTGGAAAGAAAAACCTATTTTTTCACTCTTCCTTGTAGTGAGGCTCTTGGGTGTAATCTAGATTCTTATTGTAAGATGCACTCCTGTGTGAATTTGATTCAGGACCGAGTGTGGTGAGGTGAGGAACTGAGAAGGTTTAAAGCATCCATTTTGCCATCACTGATTGTAGAACTTCTGCAGCTGTCTTCTGCGGCCATGGTTGGAGGGTCAGGTTTCTCTTTTCCTAATCAGGGAGTATGCTGTTTGATTCTGGAATCAGCAACGGTGATAGCAGACTCCTGGGTCTGTGGCTTCTTCATTACTGTACTTGCTGAAGAAAAATTGTGACCATAATCTTCGTTGTAGTTTTGGAAGTCCCTTCTATTAGTTCAGTATTAAATTATGTTCTTGCTCTTTTTTTTAAAAAAAATCCTTTATGCTTTAACTGGTAGCATGGTTTCTGTTTTGTGCAGTTTTCTGCATCCTGAGTAAGAAACACGCCAAAATCTTAAGAGGAGTCCCTGGAATTAAAGCTACACAAAATTGCTTCATGTTGCTTGCTCTTTATTTTACATTTTGGTTTTTTTATTTGTTACAATAAATGTATAACAAATCACATGTTTACATATTAGAAAAATGTTAAAAATTTGTACTTGTCTAAATTTTCTTTAGTCTAATCCATTCTTTTTTATAAATTTGTACTTTTATAAACATAATTCGATTGTATGGTTTGAAAAAAAGGTTTAAAATTCAACTAAGTTAAAATAACTAACTAAACTAATGTAAGCTAAACAGTTGAAAACTCAAATTTTTATTTCCCTATATTGGTCATTATGTTCTTTAGCGCCAAAATCTCAGGTTAGTTCCCCTGTATGTTTCTATCTCTTTTTAAAATTTATTGGGTTTGTCGTTTGTTTTTGATATTGTTTTCATGATTTTGTTAAATTTTTTGCTCATGTTTTATTGTGGTGAAGCTTATTAAGAATTATTTTGAATTATTTGTCAGGCAATTTGTAGATCTCCAATTTTTGGTGTTGTGTTCCTTTTGTGGTGTTATGTTTCCCTGATTGGTCCTGATTCTTGTAGTCTTTCATAGTTATCTGTGCATTTGAAGAAACAGTTGCGTCCTCCAGACTTTATAGACTGGCCTTGGTAAGGAAAGACATTCACCTGCAAATGTAAGGAGGCATGATAGATCACTGTAACATCAGGACTAGTGATGCCTGTTGTCAAGTTGGGGGTGTATGGTGGTTCCAGGTCTTGGGAGGAACAGTGTCTCATCAGCTCAAGCGTTGGGGTCCACAATGATGGTAACTGCGTCGTATTTGGTGGCTGTAGGAGGTTCATCGTAGCTGCAGGGGCTGTTGGAGTAATTGGTGGAACCTCTGGTTAAATTGACAGAGGAGCAGGGAAGACAGCAATAATATTTGAGGCCAGCCATATGAATACACTCAGCTATGTAGCACATAGCAGCATGGGCAGGCTTCAGATGCACAATAAATGGTGGTGAAAGCCAGGGCCTGGAGCAGGGTCCAGGGTCAATTATGGATGCACAAGTAGTGATGAGGGCCATCAATATGCACATGAAAAGCTACAGAGTCACATATGCAAAGATAATGAAATATTAGGACTAAATTTAAAGAGGTGAAAGATTGGTACACTGAAAAGGATAAAACACTGAAAATAAATTGTTGAAGACAAAAAATAGAAATATGTCCCCCATTCATTGATTGGAAAAATTAATATTTTAAAAATATACTGGCCAAAGTAATCTATAGGTTCAATGTAACTGCTATCGACATTCCAAAGACATTTTTCACATAAAAAGACAAAATAGTCCCGGTGACGTGGCTCACACCTGTAATCCTAGCACTTTGGGAGGCTGAGGTGGGCAGATCACTTGAGGTGAGGAGTGAGTCCAGCCTGGCCAACATGGCGAAACCCTGACACTACTGAAAATACAAAAATTAGCTGGCGTGGTGGCACAGGCTTGTAATCCCAGCTACTCAGGGGGATGAGACACGAGAATTGCTTCAACCTGGGGGGTGGAGGTTGCAGTGAGCCAAGATCATAATTCCAAAGTCCGTATATAATCAGAAAATACCTCTGATAGATAAAGCAATATGGAGCACGAAGAACAAACCTGGAGAAATCCACACTTTATGATATCAACCTGTATTACAAAGCTTTAGTAATAAAAACAGTATAGTACTGACATTTAAACAGACTCATAGACCAATGAAACAGAATGGAGAGCTTAGGAAAAGAACCACAATACATGGTCAATAATTTTTGAAAAAGATACCTAGAGTACACAAAGGGAAAGAAGAAAACCAGATACCCACATTAAAAAAATAAAATTGGGCCCCTCCCTAACATGATACACAAAAAAGAATTCAAAATGGCTTAAAACTTAGGCAATAGATGTGAAACTGTAAAAGTCCTAAAAGAAAACATAGGAAAAAAATCTCCTTGACATTAGCGTGGGCAATACTTTTTTTTTTTTTTTAAGTTTTACATATGATCCTAAAAGCACAGGTAGCAAAAGCAAAATTGAACAGTAGAACTGCATCTAATCTAACTAAAAGGTTTCTGTGCAAGAAAGGAACCAATCAAAAAAATGAAAAGGCAACCTATGGAAAGGGAGAAAATATTTGTAAACTGCAAATCCGATAATTAATATCCAAAATGTATAAAGAACACAATTGAATAACAAGAAACAAATCAATCAAAAAATGGACAAAGAACATAAACATATTTTTCCAAAGAAGACATACAAATGGGAAACAGATGTACAACATCAGTATTTATCAGAGAAATGCAAATCAAAATCACAATGAAATACCATCTTATACCTTTTAGGATGGCTTTTATCAAAAATTAAAAGACAAGTGTTGGAAAGAATGTGGAGAAAAGAGAACTCTTGTATACTGTTGGTGGAAATGTACATTGGTACAGTCATTATGGAAAATATATAGAGAATCCTCAAAAATTAAAAAAATGGAACTACCATGTGATTCAGCAAT
Source organism: Ateles fusciceps (assembly GCA_036589455.1). NCBI lineage: Eukaryota > Metazoa > Chordata > Mammalia > Primates > Atelidae > Ateles > Ateles fusciceps. The sequence continues at coordinate 3,266,699 of JAZHEH010003445.1, forward strand.
CTGACTTCTGAGTGTATAGTCAAAGGAAATAAAATCACAAAATCAAAGAGATTTCTGCACTCTTACTTTTATTGCAACATTATTTACAATAGTATAGTGGGAAATACCGAAGTGTCCAACAACATATGAATGAGTAAAGAAAATACGCAACACACATGCACACACACAGAGGAATTTTATTTAGCCTTAGAAAAAAATTCCATTTGCAGCAATGAACAGCATATTGAATATAATTACTAGTAATATATTGTACACATGCAATTTGTAAGAGAACAGATATCAAGTATTCTCAATACGCACACAAAAAGGTCACTATATGAAATAACGGATATGTTAATTGATTTTATTGTGGTAATTATTTCACAGTGCATACATATTTCTTTTCTTTTTTTTTTCGCCGGGCATCAGACTGGAGTGCAGTGGCTCAATCTTGGCTCACTGCAACCTCTGCCTCCCGGGTTCAAGCAATTCTCCTGCCTCAGCCTCCCAAGTAGCTGGGACTACAGGTGCATGCCACCACGCCCAGCTAATTTTTGTGTTTTTAGTAGAGACGGGGTTTCACCATGTTGGCCAGGATGGTCTCGATCTCTTGACCTCGTGATCCACCTGTCTCGGCCTCCCAAAGTGCTGGGATTACAGGCGTGAGCCACCGCGCCCGGCCACGCATATATATTTCAAAACATTATGTTGTTACCCCTAAATATTAATGTACACAGTTTTTGTCAATCATACCTCAATAAAGCTGGGGAAAGCGTCAACATTCTTAAATAATTTCTCTACAGTTTAATGAATAAAATTATAAATAATGTTTTCTATTGATGATATCCATCCGTAACCAATTACATTTTCATATAAATCTTGGTAATTTGAAATTCTTCCAGTTCTAGACTTTTAAAATGTGAGTTCTTATTTTCTAAGGACCACCTTGTGGTAACATATTTGTTACATTGTTACTAGGAAACTATGGTTGGAGTAAAAGCTGTAAGGCAATAAAGGCAATATCTGTTATAAGCCCAAACATGCATATATATACATGGATATATATGGGTATATCTATATCCTTATCTACATCGTCTCTATAGAACATGACAGTGTGTGTAGAAAGGGTAAAATAAGTGATCTCTTTTTTTCTTCCAAAGAGAATTTAGATATTAAGAATAAGTGATACAAAGAGGAGGAAAATTTGGTTTCTTTGCAGTGGGGGCTATGTACATTTTTTATTTTATAACTTGGTCCCACAGAATGAAGCTTAGGCTTGGATCTTTCCTTGTCTGAACAGGAAAATAAAATCTATTCTATTTAAACTCAGGTGACCAGAAAAAAGGGAAAAAAAATTAGTTTGATGGAATAGGTAGACTGCTGATGTTAAGGTGTCCCCCAATCCATCCCCATATCAAAACCAGTGGTATAATCTCAGCACTGAACTGCAATGATTGAATAAATGTCTCATTCCTTATGAGTTACAATGAAACACTAAAATTCTGATGATTTTTGTGTGGAGAAACACAAGAAATTTAGATCTGCCTCTTCTTTTGAATTCCTGATCTGTCCTAAACTCACACATTTATTCTTCACATTGCTTGTTTGCAAAAATTTACACTCTCCCATTTTCCCCAATCTTTTCCCCACATGCTTCTTGTGATTTGGCCTAGCTTACCTACCCACTCAGCACGTGTTACAAAACAAATTAAACTTTTGTGCTATGACCGCAGTTCACAATCAGGTTTTCTTTTATGGGTATTACTACCTCGAACTTACTTTACGTGTCCTGAAACGTGTATTACCTGAGTGCTCTAACATTTGTCATTCTGCATGTTGAGATTTATGCGACTTGCTTGGCCTTATCTACTCTAGTTCACTGCTCTAGAACTAAATCACTGTGGAGTTTGACCCAAAGCTTACAGTTGAATAGACCTGTCATCTCTTCTGGGAAACAAACCTCACCCTCAATAATCTATGGTCCCTACCTGGCTAGCTTTCTCTTATTTCCATTTCTACTTTGGCATGTTAACTCTTTGATTTGAAACTTCATGAGTTACTACTGCAAGGAATATGACTATGTTTTTATAAGAACACTGGGGGAAGAAAAAGTGATTGTTACACTCAAAGAATGGATCAAAGTCATAAATCGGAAATTAGAGAGGACATGAAAAGCATTTTTAGGAGGAATAATTTTCAGCAGCTACTTGAAGAAAATATAAAACCTGATCTCTCTTTATGTTTAGACCTTGCCGTGTTTATTATCTTGATTGTACAGCTGAATGTATTTTGAAGCTGGTTAGAGAAAAGTAGAAACTAATAATAATAATAATAATAAATATGCCAAGGAAACATAAATCAGAATAATATAACAATGGAACTGAACCTCTGGAGCTTTCTCTAATCCTCTCTACCTGCACTTAGGCAAAAAACCTTAATCATCTGCATAGCATTTGTCAATTTTGTTTGTAAGTGTTTGGCATTTTAGAGATCTTGTTGCTCATAAACCAAATCTCAGATGATATTTTGGTGATAGATATATGTTTGCACAAAAATGTTTATTATCTGGCACAAAGATAATTTTCTTCCACCTTGTCCCCATTCATACATAAAAAACAGGTTTGTGAAAACCTGATTATACATCTATCACGTAAAACTGTATTCTTGGATATTTTTGTTACATTTTTAGAAATTTAAACTCTTTCATCTTCGTATAAATTTGAGCAATGTGTCTCTGTCATATTTTTACCATTTTTTTCCTCTGATATTTAGGAATAGAAATGTATACATATTAGACTTAAGGAAGCATTACTAGTAATATGCAATAGGATGATTAATACAACAAAAAAGGGAAACAAACGAGATACATGTGGGTTAAGTAGATATATTTTAATACAGGTAAGTAGAAGGCAATGAGAAAATTTCTGTTCATTTTTGTGTATTTGTTTCAAATTATAAATGTTATCAAATTATTTAGAATTTTATATAAATTGTTTCTCATAAGATATGTGCAGAAAAATAACATACATTTATTTCAGATTTCTAAATAAAACTTACGAGTTTGGGGAACTCAGGTTTAAGATACATGCTAAAGTTACATCTCAGAACTGTATTCAACACTAGATACTGTTGGAAAGAGCAGCTTTGGTAATAGATGGGTTCAAGTCCTCAGAAGTAAAAGAAGGCTAAAAATTATTTTAAGAACCAGATGAAAAAATGCACATATGTCTTTATTAGATAGAAGTGCAGGCTTTCCATTCCCCCTCCTACAAAATCAAGGTAAATATAAATAAAACTACAAAATATTATTCATAATTCTCACTACTGTTTAAAGTGATTGTTGAATGTAACTGGTTTGCTAGGAAGAACAGCTTTTGCCGAGGAAAGTTTATTTAAAAAACGTATGCTCACTTACACTAATTGCCTTCATGCCAGCTGCTCAGTCTATAACATGTAGGTTGCTCCATCCTTCTGGTCAAAGTAACAGGTTCTCCTTGCAGACAAATAAGGTTGAATCTTGTATTTAAACAGCCTTTTCTGTTTATCTTTTTTTTTGCACCAAGTTTATGAGAATTCATCATCTAACCCAACTGCAACAGAAATATATGACAGTATTATCTGTGTTCTATTCCTGGAATAAATTTGTATTATTTTTTAAAAATAGTATTATGTAAAAACCTTTAAATGTACAGTATGTAAATGAGTCATCAGCCTCTTTTCAACATAGTTGAGTGTTTTATGTTTTAGAAAGAATCAGTTATTATTGTAGTATAATACACACTTACTACAGATATATACCTCAGAAATTATTACCAATATGTAATAGAAAAAAAATTATTCTACGTTAGTTAAATATTTTGAAAACTAAATCTGAAGTTAAAGACTGCTTTCAAGCAAAACTGAGAGATGTTAAAAATATTTCTAAATGCTGATTAAATATTTCACTTTTTAAACATTTCTCATTTTTCAGCCTCTGCAATAAATGTCTAAGTTGTAAGACTGAAATCTTTGTAAGTGTATATTTCAAAAAGGGAAAATATGTATCAATTCCATCTGTTATATAAAACAAATACATTGATATGTATTATTTGGTGAACTTGATAGATGTTATGCTAAAAGTCACTTCAGTAATATCTGAAATAGAATCTGCTCTGAGAGAAACAGATTCTTCCAAAGTTAGACTGTTTTTATTGTCATTATAATCAAATCATTGACCTTTTTTTGTAAGACAAACCTTGCTTTGTCACCCAGGTTGGAGTGCAGTGGTACAATCATGGCTCACTGCAGCCTTGACTTCCCAGGCTCAAGCGATCCTTCTGCCTCAGTCTCCTCCTGAGTAGCTGGGACCACAAGCACCATCATGCTGGCTACTTTTTAAAATTTCAGTAAAGAGGAGATTTCACTGTGTTGTGCAAGCTGGTCTTGAAACCCTGAGCTTAAGCAATCCTCCCACCTCAGCCTCCCAAAGCGCTGGAGTTAGTCGTGAGCCATCCTGCCCAGCCAAATCATTGACTTTATAAAGATACTATGTATTTTTACAAAGACAGTTAAAAGAATTTTCACTACATATTGGACATTTTTATATTAACAAATAATTCTCAAGTAAAAAAAATCATTTTTCAGGAATTCTGGTATTTCTCTTTTGGTTTGGCTTATAACGCATTTTTGGAAAGATGGATTATGATTCAAATATAGGAACAATTGAATGATACATTCAAAAAATATAAATGTAATACTGAAGGTAGGAATATAAAATTCTTAAAATCTATGAAATATTTTATATTTGCTTATTTGGAAATATTTGTGACTTTCAAAAACATTTGCTAATAGCTGGATACAGTGGCACAAGCCTGTAATCCCAGCTGCTTTGGTGGCTGAGGCAGGAGGATCCCTTGAGCCCAGGAGTTCAAGATCAGCATGGGAAACACAGAAAGACCTCATTTCAAAAAAAAGAATCTGCCTATGAAATTAGACAAAATGATTGTTTAGTGAAAGCTTGTTCAACCCGCTGCCCACGGGTCGCATGCAGCCCAGGATGGTTTTGAATGCAGCCCAACACAATTTGTAAACTTTCTTAAAATATTATGAGATATTTTTTGTGATTTATGTTTTAAGCTCATCAACTATCATTAGTATTAGTGTATTTTATGTGTGGCCCAAGACAATTTTTCTTCCAATGTGGCCCCGGGAAGCCAAAAATTGGACACCTCCTAATAACGCTTTATCTCAAAACTCTTTGACTTGCAAATCTCCACTTATTAGCTCTATTTATCCCCAAGAGTTTTATTTGAGTATTTTCACATTAACAATGAATAAAAAAATAGAATGGCTTGGTTACAAAGAGGACAAAAGTATATTGATCATCTCCACACCAAAAGAAAATATGAAAATAAAGGCCTAAACAGTATGCAAAATCAAAATCTGAGGTTGATAATTTAAACCTACTTTACTGAAGTAAATAAAAATTTACAATGAATAAAGATCAGGCATTTTTTACTATTACTTTAAAATCAGATAGACTGCAAACTTATGCATAAAATCAAACACTCATACATTCCTCATTGCTGCAATCTACACAGAAAAGATACGGGTTAGGCAACAGGTTCCCCGTAGGATATTTAATAATTGAATAAGCCTGACCCTTTATTCTGCTCCTGAATACTCTCGGGACAATGGTAGTCCAAAGAAAAATGGTATACCGACACTGACTACACTGAGCTAGTCGTAATTGTGAGTTAGTCTGTCACATTTCACTGCTTTTTGTTTGTTTAAATTGGTTAATTTCCATGGAGAATTGCAGAGCTCAGTGATTTTTACAGTATAATTTTTTTAATGTAATGAAAAGCCAAGTTTTCATGGTTTAAAGGAAACTCCTTGATCCACAGAGCAACATATTAGTGTTTTCAAGTTTTAACTGCGTTTTGCTCACACGTATTGTCTTGGGAGCCCATATACATTGATATTGTGCCATACACTTAATATTGCTGTCAGCAAGAATGTTTATTTCTACTTTAGAAGTAACTATTTTATTGAGAATTCCCCCTTGCTCTCGTCATCCCATCTGTCAATTAATAAGGATGGATTCTTAAAATATATTGGTCCTGCAATGTTCTCACTTTCTCATTTGAATCAATGATATATTTTCTTTTGAAATCTTTCCCATCAGTACCCAAATATACTACAGTCTCCGCTAAACATAGTAAAGAGAAAGAAAAAACTTTCCTTGTCCAAATCTTATCTCAATTAATTTCCCCAATAGCAAAAGTTCTCAACAGATATTTGTTTTATAAGATGTAAAAATTATTCTGATGACAGATACAACCCAATGACACCAACGGCACTCAGATAGATGGAAGGCAACACTTTGTGACTGGCAGCTCCAACAAGAGGGTGCAAGTTAGCACCATAAAGGTAATTGCACTCAGGGACGGACAGAATAACAGCAATCTGTATTTAGCTGTAGGGAGCAGTTTATGCATGGCAAATGGGGTAGAGTTAGGTTGTGTGGTCTTTCTGTAGATTGCTAATTTGAGTTATTTTTCCAGTTCTGGAACATTAGAGATTGTCCCCTAGTGGTCTGGTATCTGTCTCTAGGTGATTATGGTTGAAACACAGTGGCTCCAAAGCCTGAGAGGCACATAATCTGGTTGGATCTAAACTTACTCACCCTCTCAAGAAGGGCAATTGACTGGCTTCTAGCCAGAGACCCAAAATTGGGTCAAGACAACATTAAAATTGAAGAAAACAAAACACACTGTATTGCATTATGTATATTTGTAATCACTAATATGTGTCTTATTTTTTTCTTCTTATCACTCATATCAGAATTTTGTTCACAAGTCACTACCAAATGATCTTCAGTAGAGGTCAGTGACAACATCCACATTGATGAGTCAAAGGACTAATTCTTAGTGCTGGCCTGTGTATGGCATTTGAAGTGGTTTGTCCCTCATGTTCTTTAAATATGTTATTCTTCTGATTTCCTGCACAGCCCTTCATCACCTTGTAGTCTCCTTTGCCCATTCCTTGACTTACCAACTTTGAAACATTGTTTGTCCCAGAGTCAGTCAAATTTCTTTTCATGTCTATGTGCATTTACTCCCAAAGTCCCTTTTTCACCCCAGACTTTCAAATACCATCATTAAACTGATGACTCAGAAATATATATCTCAGACCCAGAACATCACATTCAACTTATACTCGTCTTACTTAAATTTACATAAATGTTAAATTTATATTTTACTTACATAAACTCTTATGTTAAACTTATATTAAGCTTGTATCATATTCCTATTTCATCTTTTTGACTTGACTTGACTGTCTAACGCTGTTTAAAACATGCCCAAGACTGAACCTATTTCTTAGGCTAAAATGATACATCTAATCATTATTTATTCATTTCAATTCCATTTTTCCTGGTTCTGACTTTAACTTTCCAATTCTGACCATTATTATTTATCAGTGCCTATAGTGCTGATACAAATCATAATTATTCTTTAGTTAAGATTTTTGAAATTCATTGTAAGTTTTTATCTTTACTCAATTTTCCCCCCTTCTAGACTATTTTCATAACATCATATTTCATATATTCTGTATTATCTTTTAATTTCAGCTAAAATGAAAACAATCTTATTTGGCTTAAAGAAACTTAATTATCATGTTCTGATATCCTCTGTTTTTCCTCTGTGATTTTTTTTTTTTCTGCCTTTCTGCTGAACCCATACTGATCTGTTTTCTGTTCACTGAATACATCAAGCACTTCTGCCTTAGGGCATTTGAATTTGCCATTCCCTCTGACTGGAATGCTTTCCCTCTAAACTTTATCAATCAGGAATGCCTCAATTACCAGTTGAAAATTTTCCCTGCCTCTAACACAGAAAATTTCAGTTTTGTATCTTGCTTTGTTTAGCTTTAAAAGTATGTATTAGTTTTTCTCTTATTGCCGTAACAATTACTATAATCTTGCTGATGTAAAACAACACAAATTATGACGTTGTAGTTTTATAGGAAAGAAAGTCAGCATTGCTTCATTTGACTAGGTTCATGGTATTGGCTGGGCCGATGTTCCTTTGCAAAGGTTTTAGGGGAGGACCTGCTTTCTTGGTCATTTGGGTTGTTGGCAAAATTCAGATTAGAGTGCTCATAAGAACTAGGACCCCTGTTCTTGCTGGCTGTATCCTCAGCTTCTTATAGGCGCCATATTCTTTGACTCATGGCTTACTTTCTCCATTTCCAAAGCCAGAAAATTTGGGCTGACTTCTCACCCTGGAACTTCTTACATTATTTCTCTGACTATAGCCTGGACAATTTCAATGTTACTTGTTTTTTTTGTTGTTGTTGCTGTTGCTGTGTTGTTTGTTTGGGCTTTTTTTTTTTTTTAAAGTTCAAGGGTACAAGTTCAGGTTTGTTACCTAGGTGAACTTGTATCATGGGGGTTGGTTGTACAGATTATTTCATCATCCAGAAATTAAGCCTAGTTCCCATTAGTTATTTTTCCTGACTCTCTTCCTCCTTTCACCCTCCACCCTCCACCCTCCAAAAGGCCCTAATATGTGTTGCTCCACTCTATGTGTCCATGGTTTCTCATCATTTAGCTCACACTTATTAGTGAGAACATGTTGTATTTGGTTTTCTGTTCCTGAAATTTTACTGTTTTTAAGAAACCTTGTGATTAGACTGGGCCTGCCCTGAATACTTAGGAATAATTCCCCTTCTCACAGGAGTTTACAGCATTTGCAAAATATGTTTTGCCATATAAGATGACATTGAATTAATTATATGCGTTAGGGGGTAGAGTGTGTACATCTTTAGGAGACTATTAATATGTCCCCAAAACACTACCTTATTATTTCTAAATGTCTTTGTACTGTTTCCTCTCACTGCACTCAAATCTTAAGGTGACATAAATATTTTCTGACTACGTATTTCTCACTATTATATCTCAAACACCTAGAATAATAACTGGTTTGAGTACGTGAATACAATAAATAGATAAGTAATTGTTTTATTTTAAAATTTTCAACTGAATATATGTAAAACAAACCAAAAATAATGTATGCTGATTTCTAGGAAAAACATTTTATAAAATCTTTCTTGGGTATTATCAACATTCTATTTGGTTATCAATTTCATAAGTGCACATAAAATTTTCTAAAATGTCAACAGATTCAAGATTTCTCTTTAATGAAATATTTTAATTACATTAAGGCAAAATAGAATTGAGCTTTAATGAACAATTGGTGAAAGACTAAATTTATTTCTTGAATAATACAAAAAGATTGCTCAAACAATTCTGGCAAATAGATCAGAGACACTTGCATCTAAACATAAGTGAAAAGAATTTATCCCTTCTGTTTTGCAATATCATAAAACTCTGCAGGTAACAAATAGCAGGTATCTTAGTCTGAGTGTATAAATTATTTCAAATGCATTCTTCTATCTCCAAGAGAGCCACCATACGTGGGCATCTAGTAGGCACCAAAAACGCTAGTTATTGAGCTGAACTGTGGATTACTAATTCTCTGGTCTATTTCTCTTTCATATGTAATTATTGAACTATATTTACAATACGCTTTGTAGATATATTTTAATTCCCTACTGGCTATTAGCCTAAATTAGTAATAAGGATTTTTGAAAGATGATTATTACAGTTAAGAGATTTTAGGTAATTAGATTTAGTCTTCTCAAATATGTCCCAGTTTGCTCTTTTTGGGAAAACTAAGGGAAACATTATCTTATTTTCAGTGTCTCTGATTGGAGAATGTTGGGGGGGGGGGGGAGATAATAATTTTAAGAAAAGAAAAATATAAATTTAAAAAATAGAATAATTCAGCATTTGAAAATTTCTGATACTAAATGAAAATATCCAATGAATGAATGTTGAGTTGCCACAATAGAAATATCAAATGTGTGTATTTGGTCACAGTCTTGAACAATTTTTAATATTAGATAGATAAAATCTTTACAAATGAAAATTCTAAATATGCTACAAAATCATAAAACTTACACTGATACACTCTAATGGGTATTTGCTTTTTTGCATTTAAAGCATCAGTGCTATTTTTGTCAACTGATTTTCCTAAGATAATTCAACTTTTTTTTTTTCTGACTCTTCAAGTTCTAGTCCTTTGAGTTTCCATCTTAATTGTGAACCATTTCTAGAGTATCCTAGCAGAACCAAGAAAATTGTGCTTCTAATTCTATTGGCCACAGGGATTGTTTCAAGCACAGATACATGGCTGAAAATTCTGGTTTTTATTCTAATAAAAGATAAAGCTCAGTAGCTTCTGGCAGCAATTTTCTGATCATGAGGGAAAAGATAGTAATTGGTGGAGTCGGTGCAGCAGCTACAGCTCTGAAATAAGGAGAGTTAACCTTGTAACTTGCTGTTCCCAATCACGGCAACCCCTTCATTACCTCACTTTCAAATATTTCACTCTCTGTCTTAGCAATTTCAGTTTAGTCCTTCCAGTTCTCCAAATCCAAACCGCTTTGACCCTACCCAGACCTACAAACCTTTGTTGCTGCTAAGTTTTTGAACCCACTTATTTCTCACTCTTCTGATGCTTTTTTATTTTTCATTTATAAGTTAAATACCATGAGCCAGCATTATAACCATTCCTTGCATAAACTCTTAACTCTCCTTGTCCTTACTATAAATCACTGCTTCCTCACCATGCAGAACAATGTCTGGCACATAGAAGGCATTCAGGAAGACATTGCTAAGTGAATTGACCCCATGTTTGAATAATTTCAAGAATGTGCAATATCTAAGTGTGTTTCTAACTCCCCACTTTTTTCAAAATAAGGAAAATGGAAAATAAGATACGAAAAGAATCTATCTAACTTTACACAACATACTCCTGGCAAAAGATGTGGCTCAGAACTCAAGCCACTGTACTCCTAGTTCATCACTCTATTCTTCCCAATTTCCTAGTTATCCGAACAACCTAATGTATTTTCTCCCCAACAACCTTGAGCCCTATTTAATGGCCTCTTTTCCATTACAATAGTTGAATAAAGATACGTGTATGAAGAAATATTTCAATTTTTAATTTATGAACAGAACTACCCCAAACTTTAAGACACTTATGTACTATAAGCCATGCAGCAGATCATTGTAATAACAAATTTATTTATATATGTAAATCATTAAAATAATGTAATTTTTCTCAACTGAGAAATGATTGAGGAAACTAACACTGGCAATCTTTAAAGTATTTTGATCTTATTCTAGAATAGAGATATTGGATCCATAAGGCTCTATTTCTGAGAACTTTGGAAATAAAACTAGGATTATGTTGTATGCATTCATTTCACTTAAAGATTAATGAGAAATAAAATTGTGTTGAAATATGATTTCTGCAAGAAAATTGTTCAATACACTGTTTAAGGTAAACAATTTAAATAAAGGATATTTTTAAGAATTAGATGAGTTAGTAACAATTATCTTTTTCATTTAACAATTTAAATAATATAAATGAATCACATTAGAGAAGGTTGTTTGTATTTTTTGCTTATTTTTGTTTATTGTATATAGTGGATAAGCTATTTTGAAAGTGAATCTTTAAACCTGAAATATCAGAATTATTCTATCATAAGAAGGTCAGAGGAAGTAGAAAATTCCACTATAAATTTAACCTCCAAATTAGCTAGATACTAGTATTTGTGTAACTGTCCATGTACTCCAAACTAAATAGGAAATGTACATGTCATTAACAATTATATGCTAAAGTCATAACCATTATTTACTTATCATCTGCTTAGGCTAACTATGTTACAATAAGTTATGTTATTATATTGTTTTGTTTCTTTCTTTACCTCATAAGGAAGAGAATTGGGAAAACATATCTCAGTTAAGGTACATACTCTTCATCCATCCTTCTTTCTTTTATATCTTTAATTATTACTTCATTCATACACTTCATTTTCCTTACCCCCTGTCACTTCACAGGCACTCTAATATGTTTAGTATATATCATTAAATTTTACATATTATTTGTGTGTGTGTGTCTGTGTGTGTGTGTGTGTGTGTGTGTGTGTGTGTGTGTGTCAGAGTCTTGGTCTATTGTCCGGGCTGGAGTACAGTGGCATGATCATAGTTAAGTACAGCCTCAACCTCCTGGGCTCTAGTGATTCTCCTACCTCAGACTTCCGAGTAGCTGGGATTACAGAGCTGTGCACCACCTCATTCAGCTAATTATTTTTTGTAGAGATGGGGATCTTGCTATGTTGCAAGGTTTGTCTTGAACTCCTGGGCTCATGCAATCCTCCTGCCTCCATCTCCCATAGTTCTGAGATTAAAGGCATAAACCATTGTGCCTGAATGGAGTCTGTATTTTTTAAGTGCATACATGACTTAGCAATAAAATGTGTTTCTTCTGTTTGTTTATATGTAAAAGGAGTTCTATTAAATATTTACACTAATTTATGTCTTTTAACTCCTGGATTGCATTTATAGGATGTATCATCTTCTGTTTCTCTCTTTCATCAGAAATAAACAATTCTGATGAAATAGCCCAGGCCCTGTGGCTCACACCTATAATCTCAACACTTTGGGAGGCCGAAGCAGGCAGATGACTGGAGGTCAGGATTTCAAGACCAGTCTGGCCAACATGGTAAAATCCCATCTTTACTAAAGTACAAAAATCAGCCGGGCATGGTGGCATGTGCCTGTAATTCCAGATACTTGGGAGGCTGAGGCAGGAGAATTGCTTGAACCTGGGAGGTGGAGGTTGCAGTGAGCCAAGATCACACCATTGCATTCCAGCCTGGGTGACAGAGCAAGACTCCATCTCAAAAAAAAAAAAAAAGAAGAATTCATCCAACACTCTCCAAATCCCATTACCACAAGAATGCTGAAAAGAACTTCTGGCACATTTTATCTACAGAACTCTGTGAGAATTTCTCTGGTCTATATATATAGACAAAAGATTCCTGAATCACAGGATTTATTATAACTGAGGATGTCAGATTCCTCTCTACTTTGAATTCACCAGATGAATTTCCACTAGCAGTGCAGAGTTTACTTCATTTCCGCTGAAGGTACAACTCAGCATTTTTATATTTGAAGATCATACAGACATAATGTAGTGGCACATTTTTATTTTCACTGAATAATTAGCTATGATTTGTGTACCTTGTATGGAATTCATTTAAGCTTTTTCCTCCATTAATTATTTATACCTTTCCTCCATATTTCTACTGTATATCCTGTTCTTTTTCTTAAGTGATTTGCATCAGCTCATACACACACACACACACACACATTAGAATTTAGCCTGTATTTTCTGAGTTTGTATATAACTTACTAAACTTTTTATATGGTATGTATACAATCCTTTATGTCAGTTCTTCATGTTTTATGCTTTAGAAATACTTTTAAATGGCTGGGTGCGGTGGCTCATGCCTGTAATTCCAGCACTTTGGGAGGCTGAGGCAGGCAGATCACCTGAAGTCAGGAGTTTGAGACCAGCCTGGCCAACAGAGTGAAACCCCATCTCTACTGAAAATGCAAAAATTAGCTGGGCATAGTGGCGAGTGTCTATAATCCCAGCTACTAGGAAGGCTGAGGCAGGAGAATAGCTTGAGCCTGGGAGGCAGAGGTTGCAGTGAGCTGAGATCGTGCCATTGCACTCTAGCCTGGGCGACAAGAGTGAAACCCTGTCTCAAAAAATCAAAACCAAACAAAAAAATACTTTTAAACAGTTATTTTTTGTACCCTATATACAGCTTACATTTTGCTCACTTTTAGGGCAGGAGAACCTGAAGTCTGTCTTTGGAGATACTGTATACATCCTCATTTATTTTGTTGCATGGAGTGGGCGAACTTGTTGCTTACTTGTTGATCTGTTTTTCCTTTATTTGTAATAGAATAAATCTGGACAGATAGAAATAGATACTTAAGCTTTCCATTCATTCTCCTTTTGGGTAGAGTTACCCTTTTACAAATGTTTTAATAGGTTCAAATTATTTAATATCCTCTCCTTGACCCTACTTCAAAATTACTATTACAAATTAACATACATATTAAATAATTTTTTGGATAGTTTTGAAATTAATAGATATCTTTAAAATATTGATTTCACCACTAAATAGTGTGCTTTATAGAATTTTTTTGTTTGCTTGTTTGAGACAGAGTTTCAGGGTGTTGCCCAGGCTGGAGTGCAGTGGCACAATTTCAGCTCACTGCAACCTCCACTTCCCGAGTTCAAGTGATTCTCATGCCTCAGCTTCCTAAGTAGCTGGGACTACAGATGGGCGCCAACCATGTTCAGCTATTTTTTTTTTTGCATTTTTAGTAGAGATGGAGTTTTGCCATGTTGGCCAGGTTGGTCTTGAACTCCTGGCCTCCAGTGATCTGCCTACCTTGGCCACCCAAAGTGTTGAGATTACAGACATAAGCCACCATGCCTAGCCCTAGAACTATTAATTCTGACCTTTATTTGTGATCTTTAGAAAAGATTTATCATTCTCTTGATGCTAATGTACATTAAGTATTTCATGTGTTTATAGTTTTTGGTGATGGCTTATATTATCTTATGTGTTGGTAACTTTTTAATTGATTATTTTTCTTGAAAACAAATCCAATGTTATTTTTGTGAATCAATTTTCATATTAGGCATGTTTCCAAACTTATTTCTAATTGTTTTAAATTAGAATTAAATCAATTTTTTTCATATTATCCATAGCGAGAGATAATTTTATTGCCTTTATTTTTATTTTGACATCTCTTTTCTATTGTCCTACAATGCTGGCTGGAATCTAGTGCCATGGGAAGAATTGCAGATGACATTAGCTATCCTATATTGTCTCCATTTTGGAAAATGTAGGTACAGTTTCTCCTTCTATAACTTAAATTGCTTCAGTAGCTGTGTTAGTAAAATTTTTCACATTAAGAATATTTCCTTCTATCCTTATTTCACTAAGGGCTTTTTGCCTCACATCCTCTTCAAAGTTTTATATGTTCATGCTCCTACCTTTTTGCCATATTTTTCAGTATTAAATTATATATTATTGCAGTTTAATTACTAATAATTACATAGATTATTACCAGCTGCTAGTATACCAACATGATTCTTATTTCTTCAAATAACAGCCCAGGCCTTTGTCTGTTTACTTATATATTTGTTTGTCTTTTTCTATTTTATTCTTCAGGGTGTCATACACAATCTACTGCTATTTTATTTTATTTATTTATTTATTTAAGATGGAATCTTGCTCTGTCACCAGGCTGGAGTGCAGTGGGGTGGTCTTGTATTACTGCAACCTCTGTCCCCTGGGTTCAAGTGATTCTCCTGCCTCAGCCTCCCAAGTGGCTGAGACTACAGGCGTGTGCTACCACGCCCAGCTAATTTTTATATTTTTAGTAGAGATGAGGTTTCACCATGTTGGCCAGGATGGTCTCCATCTCTTGACCTCATGATCCACCCACCTTGGCCTCCCAAGTTCTGGGATTACCGGTGTGAGCCACCACACCTGGCCTATTGCTATTATTATTTTGTGACCTACATGTCTTCTATATATCTTCTCCAAGTTTGTCTTTCTTTTCACACATTTTATCTCTTCTCTTTGTCAACAAATGGCCTTAAATATAAGCTAAAGTTTTATTTTAAGTGTTTTTGTTACCCATTTGAACTTTTTTGTTATTGTTGATGAAGTAATATATTCTTCTACCAAGCATGTGAAACTATTCTCCTGAACTTCCCTTCAAACTGTTTTATAGTATGTTTTCAGTAAAATTTTAATTGACTTCAAAAATAATATCTGGAAATAATTGTGTGTGTGGTACAGTGTTGAGATCTAGCTTTATTTTTGATCATAGAAAGAATTTTATCATTAACATTTATGGAAACATGCATAGTTTTCTGTCCGTCAGTGCCTATAGACATCTATTCAAAAAGTTAACACCCTACCCATGCCACCCCCAGCCTCTGCATTCCCATACACTTATGTTTGCATGAGCTGATCTATAAGGCAGCCATCCTAGAAATCAGATCCCTGCCTAGTGGTGTGACAGGCCATGTTCTTGCATAAAATCAAATTGGTTAAACCAGAGCCACTAGCTATGGAGCCGATGAGCCTTAGGCTTTGAAGCTGTTCTGCTGTGAATGAAATCAAACAGGAAATAAGAGTGTAATATGCAAGTAAATTATACCTGCTATTATCCTTTCAATGGACAACTCCAGGCTGTTTGCCCATGGAGCCAGTCTTATAGCCTTGTTTCCACTAGACAAATTGCTAGATTTTTTAGGGCTCATCATAAAGCAGTAAGCAGTAGCCAGGAGAGTAAGGCTTCCATGCGGTCCTTCCCAGTTTTACCCGTATCACATCCCTATTGTCTTATTCTAATTGTGGTAGGATTGTCAGAGTCAAATAAAGAATTGACATGTATTCCACGTGTAAGGTTTGTCTTTAGAAACTAAGGCTCAGAAAATTGCTAGCAGATACTATATCAGAAAGTAAGCTTTTGAAATGAGATTTCAGAATTGGATTACCCACCTGACTTAAGACAACAATGAATCCAGTAGTATGACTTTGAAATGATAATAGCTTCTGGAAATTGACACATCACAATTACTTAAGATCACTCAATTATTAATTAAGATGAAATACATGTAGAGGGTAAATTACTTGTAATTAATGTAATGTTTAATCAGTATGGGCAACAGTAAACATAATTACTATTGTGAAGTAGAATTGAGATTACTGGGTATCTTATAAAAATAACCTAATAGCCTTAGGGCAGTTTTTGCCAATGCAATGGATGATTTCAAACCAGAAGACCTCCAGAGCAACTTTAAATTAGACTTACCCCTTGTAGTCACATGATTGACAGTGCTGAAAAAAATGTGCTTCTAGTCTTGGCAAAGCTTCAAAGAAAATCCGACATGTGCATTACTGAATAGTCTTCTATTATACAATAAAGGAGTGATTAAAAGAGAAGGCATCTGAGACTTGAGGAAAAATATAGGTAGCTGTACTTGAAAAACTGGATCCTCTTCATGGTAATAAGTTTTTTAGAAAGGAGAAGCGATCATTTTCACTAGCCAAGACTATAAAATGCACCCGAGTTAAGCGAGTCTTTCACAAGGCAACGCTTACTTCTTTCAAGACTAGCCCCAAACACCTTTTATCCATCTTAAGGCTGGAAAGCCATGTTTCTATATGGACAGGCTGAGAAGCACAAGCTTACACCAGGACAAACATTCCCATTTGCTGATAGATTTTCAATACCTGGTCATACTGTGCTCTAGGAAACAAGATACCATGTGTAAGCATGGTTCTCAAGGCGCTGTGCAAAGAAGAAAATACAGAATACAAATCTGGGTAAAAAGAATTCGTTAATGTCGGTATATTTAACCATAACATATGACTTAATACTCGACAAGGGTACCTGGAGTTCGAGCTGCTTTTTTATTAGGAAGGTACCTTCAATTTTCAAATTAACAATAACTTAAAATAAATTGAGTGCAGATGTTAGAACTTTTTCATTAGAGTGTCAACCATTGATGGGAAGACTTAACAGTGATAGGAATAGTTAGAATGTATTTATAAAATATATACTGAGAACTGTTGGATAAATATAACTAAAAACAGAATATTTTTCCAATGCAGATATCCTCTCCACAAAGGTAGTAGAGAAATAATATATTTATTACTGAATAAGAAATAAAATGTAATGCAACATGTATCACAGGGAATCTAGTAAAAGATGGCAAGAGCAGAAAAAAATGCTCACATTTTTTATTTAAGCAGGTACAATCCACTACATACATGTTATAAACTGTAATTAGTCTTCAAGTAAGAGGACTTCACAACACTATTTGTCGTATATAATCTATCTTAACTTGACCTGGGAATTTGGGTGATCATCTGTGATTAGCTAAGTGCCTTCATGCAGAGGAGAGAAAAACTTACAGCTTTTTAACAGGAGGAAATTTTGCAGCTTGAAGCAGAGTCCACCAAACATTAGACTCCTACTTTTCTACAGAAACTGAAACAT
The DNA here is from genome assembly GCA_036589455.1 of Ateles fusciceps. Taxonomy (NCBI): domain Eukaryota; kingdom Metazoa; phylum Chordata; class Mammalia; order Primates; family Atelidae; genus Ateles; species Ateles fusciceps. The sequence goes on from JAZHEH010003445.1 coordinate 3,284,682, forward strand.
AGGGGTCCTTCTTCCTTGATGTTTATATTTCAAAGAGATGGCCTCCAGGTCCTTGAGAAAGACATTCCTAGGTTCTAAAGCTGAAAGGCCTATCTAGGTTTGAAAAGGAGTTATATGCATTTCAAAGGAGGAGAAAGTACTTATAATTACACGTTTTCTAAATTAAATACTGAAAGAAAAATGAGGGGGAGGAAAATATCTTTCCCGAGAATTAAGGCTCTTATTTTTAATTGGTATTTGTCCTTAGAGAAACCGGTATGCAATTATATTTCCAAGAATGGCCAGAAGGCTTCCATCCCCTAAGGCAACAAGAAGTGTACTGGAGAAAAGTCACTCAGTATTCTGGATAACTTGTAATGGCTGTTTTGGGGGGGGTTTTTTGGTTGTCTTTTTTTTTTTTTAATTTATGGAGCTCGGTGAAAACAGAAGACATTGCTGGAAGAACATGGGCTCTGTAAAATGAATAGATCACTGAATTTCAGAATGGCAAGATACAAGAAATGGCACTCAAATGTCAGAGTGAAGTATGCATAATTATCACAATGGGTAGAAGAAAAGAGATTATGAAGGTGTTTGATGCACCAGAATCCAGGCTAATGAAACAGACCATTATTTCCTAGGTGCAAAGTACCTGGATAACAGGCTACATACAGTGTTCCTTAGTTTGTATAATCAGAAAAATGAAAGGAAACTGAAATGTCCACTGTTGGCAATGAAAAACTATGGTTTTTCAAATAATTTTGACTTTAGTCTGTTGGTAGAATAGCACTCATTCACTGATAGTGTAACTCAGGTCCCCTTGAGGAAATACTGTGTAACGATACTACAGCAATATGAAATGAATGTTCCTCACTCAAATATTTCCTCAGATTGGTCACTCTCCCGGGTAACTGTGTATTGGGAAGGGTGAGTAAAAGAATATTTGATGTCTACTTGTAATGGGTTTCTTACTAGGGGATGCCAGGTCCTCTAGTTAAAGTAGAGGGCTAAGAAGAAAAATTTTTTAAATGAAATTATGATTTCAGTTCATTTCACATGTTGTCCACATATGTTAGTGATACACCTTGTCATTATTATCTTGGTTTAATAAAGGTGAACTAGAAATGCTTAACACAAATAGAGCCCTCACAAAACTACAGAGGGTCCTGTTAGCTATGAAGTGTATCGTTTTCCGTTATATTTTTGGGAACTGGGCTCCTGTGAAGAACACACATTTTCTTTTTTCCTGTCACTAGTATCAGAGGGTAGAATCAATCTAAACTGTAGGTAAACTACGTCTAGGCTTTATGGCAGTTTTATTTATTTTGAGCTCACCGCTGGTGTCGGACATTTTGAGGACAGGAACAGGACTCTGACTTCACCAGGGCTTGGAGCCTAAGGACTAGTGAAATTCTGAATTTCTCTTTAGGTGTCGTAGCAGAAATGCAGGTTTTGCACATTTTGGGAAATTTCTCCCTGTTTCATAGACTGTGTGACCATTTTTGGATTTTCTGGAATGCTCTCTTTTCTCTTCAGTCCCATCCTCAGTATTCCGTATCTCCTGAGTTCCTTCTCTGCTCTCTTGCCCATACCTTGGACTTCAGAAAGTAGCCATAGTGCACTTGAGAAAATCCCTATGTTTCAGCAGCAGAGGAGGATGATCAGCTTCCCATACGGACTCCAAGCCATTGTATTTCTGCTGTATACTCAATCAAGTCCCGTGGATAAGTGTTTGAAGCTGCAATCAGATGCATTATGTGCCTGTGAAACATGGGATTCTTCTCTGTCATGCTGTGTCCTAGACAACCAGTAAAACGTAAAATTTGCACATTTTCCATGTTCCTCATCTGCAGTGAATTTTTCCTCTTCCCACTACTCTTACAAGGATGAAAGGAGCTGGGAGTCACTCCCCCTCACTCATAGATCGTAGACCTTCAAGTCTGTAAGCATTAAAGGAAGCTGTACCAACAGTTTCTTTTTATCATGATATTGGTTACAACTTAGAGCAAATTTCTTCAAATCTGTGCACAATATACAAGTATTTCCCAGGAAAAGATACTCAGAAAATTTAAATAAGATGAACGATGGCTTTATTTTGATGAGATAAATCCATTTTCCACTGTTACACATCTATCTTTCTAGCACTGCTAAAATATCCACTACCTTTTCTTTTCCAAGAACTAATGGTATGTTTTCAAAGTAGCGCATGAAAACCATGGCCTGGGGGAGCATGTAATGATCAATGTTTATAGCATAGGCTTAGAAATTAAATAAACTCTGAGGCAAGACTGTGAATATGAACTTTTCATCTTTGTCAGGAAAAGATAAATTGCTTCTGATATTTTCTACTCCTTGGAATGAAGGAGAAAACTTTTGAGAGATGAATAGCTACACACTAGGTACAAGAGCTGGGCTGCTTTGCCTCAGTAGAGACAGAATATATAAAACAACTGCAGCAATCATATCACCATTTAACTAAGCTTTCAGTTATCTTCAGTTATTCTATTTTCTCCAAATCCCAACATCATCTTCACAAGGTAAAAAGAATCGTTAAATGGTTTATGATAAAAATAAATAATTTTGCATTTTTTTCAGATCTCTGTTGTTGGAGTAAATCTTAAAATCACCCTAGAGACGCCATAATGCTTTGGGGTTTCAGATTTGGAGAGGAGTGGAAACTAGTTTATTTCATTTGGCTCTTCCTTAATCGAGTTAATTCCTTGGAGCAGGAAGTGAAGTGTGGTGATTCTTACAATTTCTAAAATATATTTGCTCCAATGGTCCACTCAAGAAAATAGTCCCAGTATATATTTCCTTACTCAGTGAAGTTCTACTGAGATATACATGGGCAAACATTTGTAACCTGAAACCCATAAGCCACCACCATGGTAACAGTGTCATTCCAAGTTCTATTCCTGAATATAACACAGAAAGTGTACAATTACACATGATGAATTGGGATGAACTTACTTTACCAAGTATAAAGTTACTTGGTAAGTGAAGAGGTAACTGATATGTCAGGAAAAGTTAAATGGTAACTTATTAAGGGTGCTTGTAATGTTATAGTGTAGTTCTTACTCCAGGGAACCCTATGGACCCATAAATGATGTGAATGGATTTAGACTAGAAGTTGAGTCAGGGATAGAGATTGTGATGCCTCCACTCAGGGCACTGTTAACCAGGCCTATGAGTATGGACTTTTGAAATTATAAAAACCTAGTTCTATAATGATGTAATTTATACCTAATTATATTTGTTGCAGGAAAGCATAGTTAATTAATTACTGCTATGCCATCCTGGAGATTATTCTATTCTGATTATAGTCAAGACCTAGTAACTGTGAAGGTTACCTCTGGAGTTTAGTATTGATACTAGAATTCTGACTCACTAACATCTTATTATTCACAATGAAATCAGCAGAATGTTTCACTGGCAGAATTTAATATCCAAGTTGCTAGCAAAAGAATAGTTTTAAAAGACGCTTGCTTACTTTCCCTAAAACAAGTTCTCAATGCCTGTTAAAATGATTAATTTCTTGCCTCATCCAGGAACTCATCTAAGTGGTGGCTGAGCAAAGTAAGCAATACAAATCCATTCCAACATTTCTATCATGAATAGACTTGGCATCTCACCTCTATATTATACCAAAAGATTTCTGGCATCCCAAGTTTACATAGTATGGAACCCCATTTATTTAGATTACTAAGAATCCTTGCTGGGCAAGAGACTACTACCATGTTTGGTGTAAGATATTAAATTTTTAATCTCCAGTAAACTCATGTTTCTAAATTCAATATATAGACTTGTGTTTCTCATTCTCTTGCCTAGCACCATAGGAGTACGTGTTTACACATTTACCTATTTTATTTGTAGACATAATAGCAAAACATGTATCCCCCCACCTTTTTTTTTGTGAGAGGTTAAAAAAAAAAACAGCTCTGTCACACAGGCTGGAGCGCAGTGGCATGATCTCAGTTCACTGCAACCTCTGTCTCCTGGGTTCAAGTGATTCTTCTGCCTCAGCCTCCTGAGTAGCTGGCATTACAAGGCGTGCACCACCATGCCCAGCTAATTTTTGTGTTTTTAGTAGAGACAGGGTTTCACCATGTTGGGCGGCTGGTCTCGAACTCCTGACCTTGTAATTTGCCTGCCTTGGCCTCCCAAAGTTCTGGGATTATAGGTGTGAGCCACTGCCCCCGCCCCATGTATCCTTTAGCTTATGAACCTCCTTATCCCATGTATGATTTTACAATTTGTCTTGTTTAATGTGATGTTCTGAATTTGCGGGACAATGAGTGGTAGTTTGAGTAGAGTGTAAAGAGAACACTCTTCATGTCAGGATAACTAATATTTAAAAAAAAAACAAGTGTTGATAAGGGTGTGGATAAATTAGAACCTTGGTATATTGTTGTTAGAAATGCAAAATTAGGCCGGGCGCGGTAGCTCATGCCTGTAATCCCAGCACTTTGGGAGGCTGAGGCAGACGAATCGTGAGGTCAGGATATCAAGACCATCCTGGCCATAGTGAAACCTCGTCTCTACTAAAAGACAAAATATTAGCCAGGCTTGGTGGCATACACCTGTAGTCCCAGCTACTCAGGAGGCTGAGGCAGGCTAATCACTTGAATCCGGGAGATGGAGTTGCAGTGAGTTGAGATTGTGCCATTGCACTCCAGCCTGGTGAAAGAGCAAGACTCTGTCTCAAAAAGAAAAAAGGCAAAATTATAGCCACTAGAAAAAACAAGATGGAGGTACCTTAAAAATTAAAACATAACTACCATAACTACCGTATGATCCAGCAATCCAACTTCTGAGTATTTATCCAAAATAACTGAAATCAGAATCTCAAAGAAATATTAGTACTCTAATGTTCATTGCAGCACTATTCATAAGAGTCAAAACATGGAGAAATAATCTAAATGTTCACAGGCAGTTGACTAGATAAAGAAAACGTGGTATTTGCCTGTAATAGAATGCTATTGAGCATCAAGAAATAAATTCTACAATAAGTGAAAACATAGAGAAATCCTGAGGATATTATTCTAAGTGAAATAATCCAGTCACAGAAAAATAAGGCATGATTTCACTTACATAAGGTATCAAAAGTAGTCAAGTTAATAAAATCAAAGAGTCGAATGATGGTTACTCAGCACTAAGGGATGGGGAGTAAGGGAAATTATTAATCAGGCATAAAATTTCAATCAAGCAAAAAGAAAAGCTCTAGAGATTTGCTGTACAGCATTGTACCTATAGTCAACAATAAGGTATTGTGCACTTGAAAACTTGTTAAAAGGGTATATATAACATTTGAAATGTCCTTACCACAATAAATAAATGAAGAGAGAAAGAAAACACACACACACACACACACACACACACACACACACACAACATGAGAGCATAGAACATTCTGACCATTATTAGGCAACTTTCTCAGGGTCTGTAAGCAAAGCAATAAAAGCTTCACTGAACAGAAGAGAAGGGATTGCTTCTGTTGGTGACCAATTTTTCATGTGTTATTTTGCATTATCATTTTTTTCTTCAAAATTCCTGGTCATTCTTAATTTCAATAAATTCCCAAAATTTTACAAAAAAGCCTAGGAAGTCCTAAGAATTTTACCCTGCTTTGTATATTAGGATGTTGCTGAATCAGACCATGCATTTGATTTTCTGTTTTAGCAGCACTCTGGCTACAAGAGTTAGGAGAATAGAACATCATTGAAGTCTCCATTTTCTATAACTGGGTACTGAGCCAAGAATTTAAAACTTGAGTGTCATATTTTACAATAAAATTGTCTGTGCAATTTGAAGTAGCACTTGTTTGTCAACACCTTGCCTTCCATAGGCACTATAATCTGGGTAAACAAACATAACTATGAGTACATTCACCACTCTATGCTCTTGACTCCCAGTGTCCTGTCCTATAGCGTTGAATTTGTATCAGATCAGATAAGAAATCTAATAGTATATTCTTGAATATGTTATTTCTCCTAGAACACACGTGTGTGTGTGTGTGTGTGTGTGTGTGTGAGACCAGAGTTTTATTATTACTCAAATCGGTCTCCCTGAGCATTTGGGTTTCAGAGTTTTTAAGGATAATATGGTGGGTAGAGGGGGAGGCCAGTAAGTTGGGAGTGCTGATTGGTTTGGTCAGAGATAAAATCTTAGGAAGTTGAAGCTGCCTTCTTTCGCTGAGTCAGTTCCTGGGTGGGGGCTACAAGATCAGATGAGCCAGTTGATCAATCTGGGTGGCACCAGCTGCAAGCATCAACTGCAGGGTCTGCAAATAGTCACTGATGTTAGGTTTTACAATGGAGATGTTGTCCCTAGGAGCAATTTGGGGTTGGTCAGAATCTTGTAGCCTCCAGCTGCATGACTCTTAAACCATAATTGCTAATTTTGTGGCTAATTTGTTAGTCTTCCAAAGGCAGTCTAGTTCCCAGGCAAAAAGGAGGTTTGTTTTGGGAAAGAACTGTTTTTGTCTTTGTTTTAAACTATAAACTAAGTTCCTCCCAATGTTAGTTCAGCCTATGCCCAGGAATGAACATGGACAGCTTGTAGGTTAGAAGCAAAATGTATTTAGATCAGCCCTCTTTCACTGTCTCAATTATAATTTTGCAACGCCAGTTTCAATCCCTCCCTTTGGGTTTTATAACACCTTAACCTTAAGGTGTTGACTAAAGAATATGAAAAGTGGGCAAAGACCACTCTAATTTCTTCCTGCTAACCAGGGGCATAATTGGGATACGTGTTGACCCCAAGGTGAGAGGAGTGGAACTGCTTTGCAACTGTCTGAGGATACTGACACAGACTGTCTGGAGTTCCAAGGCTAGCATGACAAAGGTATTAGTATTATCATCTATAGTTTTAGTACTGCATTCAGGGAACAGCATACTATAAGGTCAATAATGAGTTCTAAGATAAGGAGAGCAATTTCCAGTTTTAAAAGTAAAGATCTGAAAACATTAGTTTGGGAACTTGTAGTTCACAAAGAATTTAGGATTTAGTCCAAATGTCAGAAAAAAACACTCAAGAGCAACTAAAAATGGATGTACTATAGCTGTCTTTGGTTTTTTGAAGCAAAATTTTTCTCTCCCCAGTATTCATTTTTATTAAAAATAAATCATAGTATGTCAAATTTTTTGGTTAAATATGTTTTAGTATTACTGTGCTCTGCCTGATTATTTGCATGAAATGCAGAAGGAATAATTATTTGCCATCTAGGTTCTTTTTAATATTGGCTTTGTTAAAACTTTGCTCCATAAAGAATCTCAGATTGTACTTTTTAAAGCCTTGAAGCCCAACCATGAATTTATCTTTGACTACAAATACCTGCGAATTCCTCACCTCAGGGTCTCAAGATAATTTGGGGCTCCGGGGCCTAGTAGAAAGTAACATTCTTTAGTTATCATAGGTCAAGAACCTTGTACAGGGATTGGGTGGACAAGGTATAAGGCCAGATTTCAAGGGGTTTTTATTGGCTCTGTAAGTCAACTTTGATTCTTTAAAGAAAGCATGCCATTCCAGTTAAAACCTTGGTAAAAAAAAAAAAAAAAAAAAAGTTTCTCCATAACAGTTGTCCTGTTATGAATGAAAATGAATTCTTATTGCACTTATGCTAATAACTAGACTGCCATAAGTTGAGAATACTCCCAAATAGTTTCTAAATGCTGGAGAAATAAAGTACAGAGAAAGCAATATGCTCCAAATTTATCTTCCAGGAGACTTTACTCACTTGTTAAAATATGTAAATAGCTCAAAGGAACTAAGTTTTTTTTTTTACTCTGAACACAAAAGAATTAACGATATTTAATACATCAACTCTCCATGAGAGCCCTAGAAGTTTTTTTTCTTCTATTCCAGTAACACCATTTTGAAAGTTATCAGAGAGCTGCATTCAAGAGCACCCCATCAGATTCCTATCTCTTATTAAAAACTATCTTTTAAGAAAGATCAAAGAAAGACAAAATTGTCTGTGGAGGACAAAAGTCTTAGGATAGTCACCATTAAAGCTATAATTTGCCAGGAATTTGGTATTTTGTGTCATACACTAATTTTACATAACAATTATAAGTATTTATAACAGACTAAATCACATTGGAATTACAGAAGTTTCTCGTAATTTTGGAACACATACTAATAACATGTTTATATAAATACAGCCCAAGGAAAGCCAAACACCATTTCACATTTGACAGTGCTTCCTGTATGAATATACCAAATAAGCCAAATATGTTGTTATTGGACTTTAGGGGACCTAATATCTGAAAGATTAATTATGTCAGAAAAAAAAATCTGATTTTAGAAAGTTTGTCAAATATCAAATTTTTAAAAGTTTGATTTTCAAATGATATTGCCACATTATTGGTGACATTTAAGTTTCCCTTAATACTAATGTTCGACTACCTGATTATTGATAAATAATTTTTAAATAGATAAAAAATAATTCACACTCTAATTTCTTCACATTAATAGACATATCTATACTTCCCTCAAGCCAATGTCAGAAATCTGAAAAACATCAAAATATTACAAGAATACTGCCAATGAATTTCTAAATGTTTCATATTTTTTATATAATTAATACAATGAAACATGAAAAATGTAAATATAGCATTGGAATAATTATTTTTATTACATTTAATATACTTAATGCATATTACTTTTTAAGCTTCATTAAATGTTTAAAAAGCTTACTATTCATACAATATTTGTGTATATGTATGTGTGTGTGTGTATATATATATATACACACTCAGCTAATAACATTGAGTGCTTGGAGAATAGTACAGCATTATGACCAGGGATAAAAAATATGAAAACTCAGCAATAACAGTCATAATAATAATCATAATCACAAAAATTAAATAACGGCAACCGAAAGAAAAGAATCTTATCCTGAGGATCTTGTACATGCACCAGAAATGCAATATAATCTTTTTCTTGCCATATAGAAAGCAATTATAGGCAAAGAGATACATATACACACATATATATGTATATACCTAGACATAGATACACACATAATCAATTTAGACTTTAATCTTCATTTTAAAATCTATTCTATCTATTATCTGTATAAGTTACACTGCAGGAGAGAATATGCATAAGAGAATTATGGAAGCTGTATTTGAAAAGAAAGATTAGCTTGATCTTGGTGTTGAAATAGTTTACTCTGGCAATAATATGTAGGCTATATTAAAGGAATGTCCCAGAGAGCTGAAGTATACATTACATCACATTTTGAAAATAACTGCCACTTTCCTATTCCAAATTCTAAATTAATCATATAATCTATTATGGCCCAAAGTAAAAATAAAATTTAAAAAATCCTGATTCTAAATTACGTTTTCATTCCTATTCAAGAATGTTAAAAAAAAAAAAAACTAAAAATTTATACAATTAGGTATATTTAGAAATATTTCATTCAATGAGTTTAACATTTGAATTTTTGTTAGTTGGTATAACTTCCATTTTAATGCCTATTTTATCTTGAAACGAACAGATCAACTTAGTCCTTTCCAATGGCCTAAGCCCCATTGATTTTGATAAAAAGCTTTAGCTTTGAAAACGTGTACTGTGAAGCAAACATTATGTTTTCTTCAGTCTTTAGAGAAAATGAGTAAACATAAATTAAAGGCAGAGACTGTGTCTTTGCAGTGTCCTTTTCCTCCCCCCTTTGGTGTTCAACATATTAAAGTTCTTTGATGAATGTTAAATCATGATGACAAAATCCTAAACTGTCTCATTCTTTAAATCATCAAACTATGAAATGCGATCATTCACACATGATGTTAAAATAGCTTTTTAAAAAAACAGCACTTTTATATTTCCTTAGGTCATTTTGAAAAAGCAAAACAATTGGCATACATGACAGCTTCCCATCTATCTGTGTGCTTAATAAAGCCAAATGTGATGAAGACTAATGTACCATATTGATGTCTGCAGAATTTCATTAATGTATTTCCAAGACTATCATAACTCACTCACCTCTGTTGAGTTTATGAGCCATGGGCTTTGCACCAGCACATAAAATCGGCTTCTCTCACGAAATGCAGGGACTAATAATATCAAAGATGTCACTTTTTCATATTTTGAAACAAGGTGACTCATTTATTTCCTTCTTCTTAATATAGTAAGACAATGGAGTCATTTAAATTAATACTGAAATTAAGAAGTTATGAAAAGTCACTGAGTGAGAGTACTATGTTTTTCATAATAAAGCCTGTTTTTTTAATCAAAAAATTCAAAGTGATACAACAAAGCAAGCCTTTCCTTTGCTAAGAAATGTAATTTATCAGAAATATAATTTATTAGTAAATCCTCCTTATATCAATTATTATTCACTTTTACTGCTCCCTGAAATATTTTTAAAAACCTCCAGCAGTATTGATGGCATGCTTATAACAAACAGATACAGTTACTTACTCATTAACCTCCAAACAGTAATCAGAATGTAAGGATTATATTTATTAACTGTGTAGCGTTCATCTGTATTTGTAATTAGGTTGATTCAAAGATAGACCTTAAGAATATTTTCATAGGTCATCTATCTCACCCCATTCCACCACCTTTGGAAATTCTATTTATATAGCTGCTGTCATAATAAAAAAACAAAATTATTAAGTGTGTTTAATAGCTATAAATCAAGTAAATAAAGATGTGAATGAAAAAACAAAAAAGCAATGCGTACCTCTGGCTTCTGTCTACTTCTCTGACCTCTTGTAACAATCCGTTTTCTCTCCTCCCCCATACACACCTCATTTACTCCTCTCCTGGCTCACTGGCCTTCATCTTTGCTTCATTATGTCAAATGCATTCTCTCTCAGATCTAATGTAGTTTCTTCTTTTTCTGTTTGGAAAGTTCAAATGCAGTTTCTTGCATGGCTGCCTCCTGGTGATCCTATAGGTCTCAGTGTATTTTATTATGATCCAAGTGGGAGAAAATGAGTTCTCATCCACTCTCAAATATAGGGAATCAGTCAACGTATTTTCATGCATTTTGGCCCAAATAACATAAAATACTAGAATTATTTTTTTCCAAAAATAATGAGGCAGCAGTTTCTGTGTTGTTTCACCACTTAAAAATGACATCACATTGTAATATGGGATAAATCACTGAAAATATTTTTCTCTTCTGTATAAATATATTACTGAACACAAATTTTTAGACAGGCATCTGATAGTGAATGTAAGAACTTACAGTGATGTTCAACCTAGTATTTTTCCCCCCTTCATGTCCATGATAGTCGCCCCAGGTATTCACATTGCCAAAAGGCAGAGTGAAAAAGATTACACAGTAGACAAACAGTGTAGATAGAATGTGAAATACAGAAGCAGGTAGACAAATTCCTAAATTGTCCACAATTTAGATTCCTATGACATATTTAACATATTTATTTATTACAACTAAAATGAAAACTATATTCCAATCAATACAAATTAAAATGATAGAATTTCTCTGTAATTATTTTATTCATTATCACACAAGAAATGTAGTAAATGCAGCAGTATGAAAAATGCAGAAAATTATTAGAAAAGTCATTAGAATCCAAAAAATGAAAAAAGAGAAGTAAAAAGGCAGCAATATTGACATTTCTTTTAGGCCTATATGTATAGGCTTATCAAATCCTCTAGTGAAGAGAGAGTATAATTACTTCTTTGCAAATTGCCTTTCGATATTATTCTTAACTTTATTGTCAAGTTAACTGAATATAGCTTAGCACAAGACATTTGTGTGTATTCTCAAGTAAACCTTTTCTTATCTCTGTTAAGACTTGAGGCTGGGAGCAGTGGCTCACGCCTGTAATCCTAGCACTTTGGGAGGATGAGGCAAATAGATCACAAGGTCATGAGTTCAAGACCAGCCTGGCCAATATGTTGAAACCTCATCTCTACTAAAAATACAAAAATTAGCTAGGCATGGTGGCGGGTGCCTGTAGTCTCAGCTATTTAGAAGCCTGAGGCAGGAGAATGCTTGAACCCAGGAGGCGGAGGTTGCAGTGTGCTGAGATCATGCCATTGCACTCTAGCCTGGACAACAGAACAAGACTCTGTCTCAACAAAAAAAAAAAAAAAAGAAAGAAAGAAAGAAAAAACTTGAATTTAAAGAACCCCTTTTCACTTTTTAAAGCATGTCACAAATTCAGAGGATCAAAAACAAGATGGATAAATGTCAGTACAGGATAATAAAATAATGTTCATAGATAAAAAAATAAAGGTGGGAAAAAATGAACAGTACAACCCATAGCCAAATGACAAGTTCCTAAACATATTTATAATCTTTAAAAAACTGATAAGAAAAGGAACAAAAGTTTATCTAAAGTGGACAAAATAAATGGGCATGTAACTACCAGCATTAAACACACACACATACACACACACACACACTGAAATGTGCTAAACATACCTCATAATTTAATAAAATGCAATTTAAAGTAATAATGTGGCAGGTGTTTCCAACTAGCAATTTCCAAAATAAAAGCAAAAAGTTTTATAATGCAAACTATTGGTGAACGTGATGTGAAAACAGACACTTTCACACAGTGACATTTGCATATTGAACAGCGACTTTGGAAGGCAATCTGACAATATCTGGCAGATTCATTCAGTCAACAAGCATTTCAGAGTACCCCTTTTTCCAAACACTTTCCAAGCCAGGAAATTACATCAGAAAAAAAAATAGCAAGCAAGCCAAATTTCAATTACATTCCATTCCAGGGATGGGAGATAGGTGATAATCAAATTAGTACTTTGTTTTAATGTATCAGATGTTTAAGGTCAAACATGTACTTCATCAGCTGGTAATAAGTACTAACTATAAGTACTATTGGCAAGTGCTAGGGTAAGAAGGTTGTCACTGTGTGGGTGACTTTTGGTTAGAGACCTGGAAGAAGGAAGCAAATATTCCACGTGGACATGGGGAAGGAAAGATTCAGCTTTAAAGGCAGGCTGGACAAAGTTTCCGATTATAGACCTTCTCTAAAATTCTTTTAGGGAAAACAAGAATTGCAATATATTTTGGAAAATAAAAGGGAAAATAAAGAGAGGAGGTAGAGAGACAAAGGGAGAGAAAAAACACATCATGCAGAGTTTTGTACGTTATTGTAAAGACTGACATTTACTCTGAGGTGGAAAGCCATTGTGAAAATTTGAGAAGATGAGTGCCATGATCTTATTTAGGTTTTGGCTTATAAACTGACTCTGGCTGAGAATGACTACAGAGTAATCAGAACAGATGTGGAGTAAGATGAGTTAGGAGACTATTGCAATAATTCAGGTCAGAAAAGGTGGTTGCTTGGGCATATTTTTTAATGCAATGCCAACAATATATACTGATGAGAATGTTGCAGGATATAAGAGAAGAGAGGGTTTGCAGATGACAAAGTTGCTGGCATGAGTGACCAGAGTATTAAACATCATTTTACTGCAAATCAGGTTTGCAGTGTGACAGTGTGATGGAACGTGGAGTCAGTTTGCTGTTCATTTAAGGTTGAGGAGTCAGTTTGCTCTTCATTTTAAGGTCATCAAGAGGAGATGTCAATTGCATAATGGAAGCCTGAGGATCAGAGAAGAGGTTAAGACTGAGATATTAATCTAGGAGCCATTAGCTTTCAGATAATATTTAAAGTTTGAGGATGTATGAAATGATAAAAGGTGAGTTTTGACATTAAGAGGTGTCAGAGATGACATGAAGGAGAAGACTAAGAAAAGGGAAAGTGCTGTAGGAAAGACACCAGAAAAGGATGGTGACATGGCAACAATTTAAAGAGATAATACTTAAAATATTATCTGTGGTAATGTCAAAATTGATACTGGATTTAGCAACGCTGATGTCATTGTGACCTTAATAAGCATAGCTTCAGCGTTTTGATGGGGAAAAATATGATTGGTGTGGAGTGCATTCAAGGGAGGATGGAAGGAGGTGAATTTTATTTTTACATATGGAGTTTGCTGTAATGGGGGAGATTGGCAGAGATTTTTGTAGGTAGAGAATCAGGTAAGTTGGTAGAAGTGATGGTTTGAACTTGTGAAAATAGGACCCAATTCTTCCTAATTTTTCAGTGAACCAGAAAGGGAAATATTCGGATGAGAATAAAGGCAGAAAAAGATGTGTTGGTAGTATCAGGAGAAACTTAAGAAATAAAATATGAGCATAGCTACATCTGGAAAATATTCAAATGTTTGCCAACACTGAATGTTCCATAAAACCCAATCATACATTTAAAGAAAATCAGTTGTCGTGATTATGTATTTTAGTTTAAACAAGTTGGACTCCATTGTCAAAAGTGTAGATTAAATTTTTCTTTACTTTTTTAGGAGATTATTCAAAGCAATGATGGGCAAATGGTTTGAGGTAGAGGCAGAGGACAAATGATCATTATTTAAGTTATGGTGAATTAGAACAGAGTAAATACTGTAACGAAAGTTATGTATGAAACGAGTTCATAGATTATAGCTCAAATTTGAATCAAAGGGTTTTTGAGAGGGTGGATTAATTTTGTTTACCTGAGATTCTGAACTGAGAGTCTTTAACAAGAAGAAAAGCAATATTCTGGAAGCCAAAATGAAGGAGCAAACAGGGTGTCTGCTCCACTCCAGGACTCATGATATGACCGAGAATACAAAGGAAGAGAATATCTTACTCGAGAGATTGCAAGAGAAGTGGCTTCAGGGCAGAATAAGATTTTGAGTTGAGCAAGACAATGAAGGTAATATTTAGAGATAGAGTAGGATATTTGGGAGATTTTCTGAGTTTCAGAGGTAGAGGGGAGGATGGAAAGATTTCTACATTTGAGCAGTGATGAGGAGTGGGGTTGCAAAAGTGGCATGACACACTGGGATGTAGGACTTCCGTAAGACTCCTGGAATGAAAGTTGTTGGAGTCCAGGGAAGAAACACAGTTAACCAGAAAAAGATTCCTGCCAGGAATGGATTCTGCAGTTCCAGCTCCTGAAAATGTATCATTACAAGAACTATTCATGTAGGAATAGATCAAACCAACCTAAATATCCATGGAAAGACTCCTGATTTGACAAATTACATCATGGAATCCTCTACAAAAGTTAAAAAATAATAAAAACAGTACTATACATGCATGTAAGGAATACCCTCAGATCTTATTCTAGCTGAAATAATTAAGCTTGGTTTACAAACCAAGTTAGTGTAAGTCTTCACTTTGATTTAAAAATATATATATCTTCCATAAAGGGGACTAGAGTGCTCAGGCATAAGGGAGGCTTTTCTTTATATGACTATTAACATCATTTTAATTTTCCTTTTTTCCCCTTTCTTTAATTATACTTTACGTTCTTGGGTACATGTGCAGAACATGAAAGTTTGTTAAATAGGTATACACGTGCCATGGTGGTTTGCTGCATCCATCACCCAGTCATCTACATTAAGTATTTCTCCTAATGCTATCCCTCCCCAATCTCCCCACCCCCTGCTATCCTTACCCAACCCCCCCCAGCCCACGGACAGGCCTTGGTGTATGATGTTCGCCTCTGTGTCCATGTGTTCTCATTGTTCAATACCCACTTATGAGTGAGAACATGCCGTGTTTGGTTTTCTGTTCTTGTGTCAGTTTGCTGAGAATGATGGTTTCCAGCTTTATCCATGTGCCTGCAATGGATATGAACTCATCCTTTTTTATGGCTGCATAGTATTCCATGGTGTATATGTGCCACATTTTCTTATCCAGTCTATCATTGATGGGCACTTGGGTTGGCTGCAAGTCTTTGTTATTGTGAACAGTGTCATAATAAACATACGTGTGTCGGGGATGGCACATCTGCCGGGGAGCTCTTGGCCAGCGGAGAGGGTCCCAATACCTGGAGAGAGAGTGCGTGGGGAAATCAAAGTAGACAGAAAAGTAGGGTCTGGAGGGCTGAAAGGCAATGCCTAAACAGCAATTTTATTTGTGCATAGGGTCCCAATATATACTGTTAGCCTTTAGACACTGACGTCAGTCCACATTGTTTTAGCTTAAACATAAAGGGAACAGAAGGTTCTCATACAAAAATTATTTATCAGGAATATCAGATGTAAAATATAAGAAAGAAAAAAGAAAATTGGTACTCTTCATGATTCAGTTAAAATCAGATTGGTTATATGTAACAGTAACATGCATTAATATTATTAATTTGATAATTTACTTTCAAATATTGACAACTTTTATACTAATTAAATAGTAAACCCTAAAAAGTGATAAAATGTACATTCAAAAGAAAAATTTATAGCAATGAATATTAGAGGGATCTTGATAGCTTAGAACTTGATACTATAATTATATTTGAAAAAAGAAGTCAAAATTTTATGTATAAAATTTTGTACAATTTTTGAGATTGAATACTAGTTTTCAATCTCACGACCTATAGCTTGATATATATAAAGCTATACAGATAGAAAAATATACATCTCATAATACATAGGTCTTATGTATATTTTATGACCTATTACTTGATATATTTACACATAATTGGAAGTAAAATGTTTCTCAGCAAATGCAAAAGAACAAAAATCATAACAGTCTCTCATACCACAGTACAATCAAATTAGAACTCAGGATTAAGAAACTCACTCAAAACCACACAACCACATGGAAACTGAACAACCTGCTCATGAACAAATACCGGATAAATACTGAAATGAAAGCAGAAATAAAGATGTTCTTCGAAGCATATGAGAATGAAGACACAATGTACCAGAATCTCTGGGACACATTTAAAGCAGTGACTAGAGGGAAACTTATAGCACTAAATGCCCACAAGACAAACGAGGAAAGATCTAAAATCAACACCCTAACGTCACAATTAAAAGAACTAGAGTAGTTAAGATCAAACAAATTCAAAAGCTAGCAGAATGCAAGAAATAAGTAAGATCAGAGCAGAACTGAAGGAGACAGAGATACAAAAAAAAACATAAAAAAAAAAATCAATGAATCCAGGAGGAGTTGGTTTTTTGAAAGATCAACAAAATAGTTAGACCGCTAGTCAGACTAATAAAGAAGAAAAGAGAAGAATCAAATAGAGGCAATAAAAATTGACAAAGGGGATATCACTACCGATCCCACAAAAATACAAACTACTATCAGAGAATACTTCAAACACCTCTATGTAGCCAGTAACTCAAGAAATGGACAAATTTCTGAATATTTCCACCCTCCCAAGACTAAACTAGGAAGAAGTTGAATCCCTGGATAGACCAATAACAAGGTCTGAAATTGAGGCAGCAATTAATAGCCTACGAACCAAAAAAGTCCAGGACTAGACAGGTTCACAGCTGAATTCTACCAGACATACAAAGAGGGGCTGGTACCATTCCTTCTGAACCTATTCCAAACAATGCAAAGAGAAGGAATCCTCCCTAACACATTTTATGAGGCTAACATCATCCTGATAGCAAAACCTGGCAGAGACACAGCTAAAAAAGAAAATTTCAGGCCAATATCCATGATGAACATTGATGCGAAAATCCTTAATAAAATATTGGCAAACTGAATCCAACAGCACATCAAAAAGCTTATCTATCAAGACCAAGTTGGCTTCATCCCTGGGATGCAAGGCTGGTTCAACATACACAAATCTGTACACATAATCCATCACATAAACAGAAGCAAAGACAAAAACCACATTATTATCTCAACAGATGCAGAGAAGGCTTTTGACAAAATTCAGCAGCCTTTTATGCTAATAATTCTCAATAAACACCCAGCTGTGTTCTTAAGTATCTAATCAGAACAGGCATATATTATGCCAGCATCTATTGTTTGGACCAAAGCAAGTTGCAGAGCAGATATAGAGTACTCCCTCTTGTAGAGAGACATGCAAGTCATATGGGGTAAAGGGGCATCCAGTCTTTTTCCTTGGAAGGAGAAGCAAATGATTTGAAATAATAATGCAATCTATAACCACCTCCCCCCATTGCACACACACAGACACATTCCTAAAAGTAATACAAGACTCTACTTAAAATCTCCCCATACTTAACTCACTTCTGATCTCCAGAAATAACCAAATATCATCTTATATATATTCTCAGAAATACTTTTAATGCATAAAAACATAAGAATTTTTGTAATAATGCGATAGATTTTACATACTTTTCTGAAATTGTTTTATTAATTCTGGGGCAGTACATATGCAATGATTGTGCTCCTAGATTTAACTAGTTTAAATAACAGATCATAGTGCACTACTCCTGTAGTAACAGTCTGGCAATCAGTACTGGCAACATATACAACAGTCTTATTCCTCTTAGTTCTTCTTTCAGAACCTATTTTTAAAGTAGAGACTAAAAGTTAGAGATATATACTTTCCTGTGCTGTATTACACCTAGCAGAGCAGGAAGAAGTTAGTAGTGTGGGATTATCTTTCTGACTAGATTGTTTTTCTAGGAAACTGATGGTCGTGATGTTGCTCACATCACCTTATAATAAATAGTATAAAGTGCAAGACGCATGTGTCCTCCCTATTCCTCAGCACTTTGTCATGTGATTATAAGATGCTTGATGTGCTGCAGGCATCTGGCAAACAGTTACAGGACATCACTGATGCATTAGGAAAAGAGAGAGAAATCCTAGTTTGTTGACAGGATCACCAAACTACTTGACCAACTCTCCAAATAAATACTTTAGTATAACTTGAGCATATTAGAGACCCTTTCCCCAGTGAATGCCATTAACATTTGGGTGTTTTAAAACTTGTAGCTTGTAGTAGGTCTCAAAAATGGTAACTCAATCTGCTAAGAAGAATATTTTCGTTGGAAAAATGCATTGGCTTATAGCTAACATTGAACTCTGTGAAAGTATTTATTTTCTCACCAAGTATTTTACTTTTTTTTGGTGGTGGGGTTGGGGGGTGTCTCATTCTGTTGCCCAGGCTGGAATGCAGTAACATGATTTTGACTCACTGCAACCTCTGCCTCCCAGATTCAAGTGATTCTCCTGCCTCAGCTTCCTTAGTAGCTGGGATTACAGGCATGCACCACCATGCCCAGCTAATTTTTGTATTTTCATTAGAGACAGGGTTACCCCATGTTGGTGAGGCTGGTGTCGAACTCCTGACCTCAAGTGATCCACCCACCTTAACTTCCCACAGTGCTGGGATTACAGGCATGAGCCACCACGACCAGTCCACCACTCAGAAAGTATTTATTGCCCCACTCTGTGATAGACACACTTACATGCACTAGTAGTACAGCCTAAAGCAAAACAAAATAATTCTCTTTCAGATGTTGCATATTTTAATTCAATATTAGATTTGGAACAATTAATTTTGATTATAACTATTGACCAAGCTGATGATTTCATTGTATTTACATTGAGAAAAATCTCTCCAACACAGAAGAGTCTATTTGGAATGTTTTCTCCCAGATACTCACATGGCTTATTGCCTCACCTCTTCCAGATGTCTGCTGCAATACTGCCACTGCAGCCTTCCTTGGCGATGCTACTTAAAATAGCAGTCCCTCAAATTTGTCACTTTGCACTTGCTCCTTCTATGGCATTTTGGTTTAAAACAACACCGTCTTATTTCTCATTTATTATCCATCTTCTCTACTAGATAGAAATTGTGTGAAGATAAATACTTTGTTCACTGCTGTGTTACTGGAGACTAGGAAATAGTCTATTAAGAGTACTTGTCCAAAATTTCTGTGTGAATGAAACATTGTGCCTGATTCCTCAAGACCATTATATTAAACAGCCCTAAATTTTATATTTTATATTTCTCTTAAAATACTCCAAACCTTTGGGTTTTATACTGTATATAACTAGGCATGGCTTTAGTTTTCCTTCTCCACCTTAGCATAAATGGTTAAATAAAGTGTTCGATGTCTCTGAACAGTTTTGTCTATCTAAGTAAAATTTACTTTGAAATTGTGTTCATGTTATTAATCCAAATATATATAATTTGCATTCCTTTATACTGACAAAGCAAAAGTGAAAATATGTATTCTCTTTAACTTAATTTTTACTAATTTTAACTCCCTCCTGTAATTAGGTAATTTGTATAACGCAGTAGAGTTTAGGAAGATTGTCTGGGTTCAGCCTGACCTAAAAGGTGAGCTCTTAAAAGTGGCTGAATTCATCTTGAAGTCAAAGTTTTAAAGTATAAGTGGAATACACTCAAGAAATCATCTATTTCTGGCTTCAAAGAAGCAGTGGACCATGTGATACAGAATTTGGATAGCTGCTAGGAGCTGAAAGCAGTTCTCAGGTGACAGCCAGTAAGGAAACAGAGGTCTCAGTTCCATACCTTGCTAAGATTTGAATTCAGCCAACAACACGAATAGACTAGAAAGTGTGTTTTTCCCGCAAGCTTCAGACCTGAAAATCAAGCCAGCTAACATATTGATTTCAACTTGGTGATAGACTTGAGCTGAGAATCCAGTAATGTTTCACCTGGATTTCTAACCTATATACTTTGAACTTACATATTTATGTTGTTTTTAGATGCTAGCTTATTGATTTGTTACACAGCGATAGAAAAACTAATACAGCCTTTCTCTTTCTCTTCAGTCTATATCCGAGCCTACATCTTGAGCTATAGCCCCACATGATTTTATAACTGTGGTATTTATCATGCTAGCTCACCCTACAAGTTTGGCTCTTATTTAGAGTTGGTTATAATTGAGCTCCTTTTCTGTGACTTATCAGACATTGTCTAAATATGATAATGCCTGACATTTATGGAATTGAGCCATATAAAACAATGATAATTCCCCTGTCTCCTTCATAATAATAAAGCAATAACAGTATCAGCTAGATTTACACAAGATACTCAAAGTACTAACATGGGAAATGAAAACTATTCATCCCTCTTATAAGAAAACAGTATAAGAAATGAAGTCTTAGAGTTATTCAACATAAACATAAAACCACAAATACTGTTTAGTATTTGTAATTCATACAGATAAAGAAACACTTCTGTAGTGAATGATACTTGTCTAGATATCTGGAAAAAATACAGTGACGATATCTAGGGAAAGAATATTCTCAGTAGATGGAAAGAGAGGTGTGTTCTCTAAAGAACTGTGTCTTGAAAACAGGTAATTGAATTAGACCCCTCCACCTGAATTTATAACATTCATTAAGACTCAGAAAAGTATCTCTATTTCTTAAGTAATAATTTTGGAGATAATTTTTGTCTTTAGTTAATGCATATAAGACTTGTCTGAGCATTTAGAGGGTAAAAGTAAGATAGAGGAGATAAGAATAAAAAGAGCATTTACTACAAATCCTCCTTGAGAATCAGGATTGATGTGTTGTGAAAGTGGGTCTTTCTTTATTTGGGAACTCAGTAGACCACATGTTAGGCATATAGCCCTGAGACATACTTTGGCATCTGCTTTATTAAGACAGCTAGAGTGCTCTGTTTTAATAGAATGCTGTCTAAGTATGTGATTAGAATGAAAATGTTTTTTATTTTAAAATGGTGATTGTTAAACTTGAGAACTTTCTCGATGTGATTTTGAGATAAAATACCCTGAATTCTTTGTATCATTAATATGCCATAAGAATTGTTGCTGGAACATTTGCTCCATCAATCACCAGAGGACAGGAAAACTTCTTCTGACTTTTCAGCTTGAATTGGGAAATAAATCGAATTCATTTCTCTTGCCATTAACCTTCCACATGAACTTACCGAGCTTTAGTGGATCCTTGATTAGTAGCCATTAAAATAGAATATAATTAGCAATCTCCTAATTATGTCTAACTCATTTCAATAAATAATTTTCTTCTTTCTATCCCATAGAGAGAACCCAAAATTACATATTTTTATTTGGCAATCAAATTCTTAAAAAAATTTAAAAGAGTGCTTTCTTGTGGATTAATTAAGTGATGAATACAATTTAGTGTCTTTTATATAGTGCCTTAATTTACTTTCAGATAGTTATTGAGTCTATTTTGTGATTAAAATTATGGAAAACAAAAACAAACTATATTTGTGTGTATAGTTTGTGTATACATGTATACAAATACACATATACATGTATATATAAAGTAATACATGTACATATGCGTATTACATATAAAAAATGTTGTACTGTAGTTAATAAGATAACCCATAATCACTCGAAGTAACAACTTGAATTTAGCTTTAGTTATTAAAAATCACATATAGTATATGATGATAGTAACTTTGTATAAGGATAAATAACTTACAACTAAGGAGATAAGGAAGATTTTCTCATTCTAATTTGGATTAGACATTAGATAGATATTAAAGACATAATTAATTCTATGTTTAGAAGGTAGAGAAAACAGTTCTAGAAAGACAACTTGAGTAAAGTCATATATAACAGTGAAAATATTAAAAAGTTTTTTGGAACACAGTGGTTATATTTTCTTCATTGCCGGCTCCTCTAACATCAACAGGGGATGGGGTGTGATGTTTTTAAATACAAATATTATGAATGTGGCTAAAAAACTGGTTTTGTTTCTTTTTAAGTTGTATATTATTTTAGTTTTGATTTGAGTGTTTCAGATTGTAATGGTGAGGTTTTCATTTCTAGTATACCCGTAATCCAAATAGTGAACATTGTACCTGATGGTTTTCAAACTAATTATAGAATGTTTGAAATGCAGCCTAAAATGTTGGCTTTATTTCTAGAACTAAAAATTACCTGCATTTATGTTGTTGATATATAATTGTCGATATAAGAACTTTTCTGAGCACCTGAATTACACTCTTGTACAAAAGTTTCTGCCTCCATAAGCTGACTTTCCAGTTAGATAACAGTCAATAAATGGTAAACAAAATGTTACAAAGGGAAAGATGACAGAAAAACAAAAATGAACATTGGAGTGTTTAGAATAGATATTATATTCTAAGTATTACTTATAAAATGTATTAGTTTTTAAAGTACATTTCAACGAGAAGGTCTAGAAGAATGATATGAGGAGTTTGCTATGTGGGTAATAAGAGACAGCATCCAGGCCTGAAAAAGCAGGTAATACAACTGCCTTAAGTTGGATTCATGCTGCATATATTTGACCAGCAGCAAAAAGGCTAGCCTTGCAGAAACAGTGGGAGAGATGAAGAGAGAATGAGGTCAGAGAAGTGATGGGATCAGACATTGGAGGGCTTTGGAGATCATTTTAAGGTCTATACAAGGGCATAACAATAAATTAATTCAATCTTCTGTAGTCAACCTATTAATAAACTCAGATCCAGAAAGAAAAAATAAACTGGTGTTCTCCCAAAAGAGCCCAGAACAATGTGATTCATCTACTAATTCAATAAATATCTATGGAGTATCTACATTGCATCAGTAGGTATAGTAACAACATGGGAAAGAAGGCCATAAAACTAGACAGTTATGATTCAGCTCTGTACATTTGTTTACTAATGGTGTTCATACTATGGAGGACACATTCCAGAAGCAGGAAAGGGGAATTAGTTGCCATGAGAGGAGTCTCCAAATGAGCAGGAATGCTTGAAAAATCCTGAAGCACAAGGAGAAAAGTGTAAACAAGATGAAGTTATAAAAGTGGGAGTTCTAGGCCAGGCGCAATGGTTCACACCTGTAATCCCAGCACTTTGGGAGGCCGAGGTGGGTAGGTCACGAGGTCAGGAGATCGAGACCATTCTAGCCAACATGGTGCAACCCCGCCTCCACTAAAACTACACAAATAGGCTGGGCGTGATGGGGCAGGTCCATAGTCCCAGTTACTTGGGAGGCTGAGGCAGGGGATTTGCTTGAATCCAGGAGGCAGAGGTTGCAGTGAGCTGAGATCATGCCACTGCACTCCAGCCTGGGTGGCAGAGTGAGACTCCTTCTGAAAAAAAAAAAAAACGTGGGAATTCTAATGATAATGGAGGCATGGGAATATGTCTGAGTTAAGCACAGAGGAACAAAGGTGAAAATAAAAGAAAACAAAAGAAAAAGAAAACAGAAAAATGTGTCTGCTCATATATTTTGCCCATTGTTTGATGGGGTTGTTTTTTCTTGTATATTTGTTTTAGCTCTTTGTCAGATCTGTAGCCCTTTGTCAGATATTAGCCCTTTGTCAGATGGGTAGCTTGCAAACATTTTTTCCCATTCTGTTGGTTACCAGTTCACTCTAATGATTGTTTCTTTTGCTGTGCAGAAGCTCTTAAGTTTAATTAGATCCCTTTTGTCTGTTTTGGCTTTTGTTGCCAGTACTTTTGGTTTTTTAGTCATGAAGTCCTTGCCTATGCTTATGTCCTGAATGGGACTGCCTAGGTTTTCTTCTAGGGTTTTTATGGTGTTAGGTCTTATGTTTAAATCTTTAATCTATGTGGGTTAATTTTTGTATAATTTGTAAGGAAGGAGTTCAATTTCAGCTTTCTACACATGGCTAGCCAGTTTTCCCAACACCATTTGTTACACAGGGATTCCTTTCCCCCATTGATTGTTTTTGTCCAGTTTGTCAAAGATCAGATAGGTGTAGATGTGTGGCATTACTTCCAAGGCCTCTGTTGTTTCATTGGTCTATATCTCTGTTTTGGTACCAGTACTATGCTGTTTTGATTACTGTAGCATTGTAGTATAGTTTGAAGTCAGGTAGTGTGATGCCTCCAGCTTTGTTCTTTTAGCTTAGGATTGTCTTGACTATGCGGGCTCTTTTTTGGTTCCATATGAAGTTTAAGGTGTTTTTCTTCAGTTCTGTGAAGAAGGTCAATGGTAGTTTGATGGGGATAGCACTGAATCTATAAATTACTTTGGGCAGTATGGCCATTTTCACAATATTGATTCTTCCTAACCATGAGCATGGAATGTTTTTCCATCTGTTTGTGTCCCCCTCTTATTTTCTTGAACAGTGGTTTGTAGTTTTCCTTGAAGGAGATCCTTCATGTCCTTTGTTAGTTGTATTACTAGGCATTTTATTCTTTTTATAGCAATTGTAAATGGGAGTTCACTCATGATTTGGCTCTCTCTTTGTCTGTTATAGAAGACATTTATGTGGCCAACAAACATATGAAAAAATGCTCATCACTGGTCATTAGAGAAATGCAAATCAAAACCACCTTGAGATACCATCTCACACCAGTTAGAATGGTGATCATTAAAAAATCTGGAGACAACAGATCCTGGCAAGGATGTGGAGACATAGGAATGCTTTTACACTGTTGGTGGGAGTATAAATTAGTTCAACCATTGTGGAAGATAGTGTGGCAATTTCTCAAGGATCTAAAAATAGAAATTTCATTTGACCCAGCAATCCCATTACAGGGCATATATCCAAAGGATTATAAATCATTCTATTATAAAGACACATGCACATGTATGTTCTTTGTGGCATTGTTTACAATAGCAAAGACTTGGAACCAACCCAAATGCCCATTGATGATAGACTGGATATAGAAAATGTGACACATACGTACCATGGAATACTATGCAGCCATGAAAAGGATGAGTTCATGTTCTTTTTAGGGACATGGATGAAGCTGGAAACCATCATTGTCAGCAAATGGACACAAGAACAGAAAACCAAACACTGCATGTTCTCACTCGTAAGTGGGTGTTGAACATGAGAACACATGGACACAGGGAGGGGAACATCACACACTTGGGTCTATTGGGGGAGTGGGGGGCTAGGAGAGGGATAGCAGGGGTTGGGGAGATTGGGGGAGGGATAACATTAGGAGAAATACCTAATGTAGGTGATGGGGGGATGGAGGCAGCAAACCACAATGGCATGTGAATACCTATGTAACAATCCTGCACGATCTGCACATGTACACCAGAGCTTAAAGTAAAATTTAAAAGGAAAAACCAAAAAGGAAGAACATTAAATTTAGCTCAGATTTATATTTTATCAATTTATATTGGCCAAGCAGAGAATTCTATGGAAGAAAGAAAACCTGAAACAAGATAAAGTAGACATTGTTTTATAAATGGAACAAAGGAAACTAACCTAATGTATGAAGAGGAGGAAGTAGAATCTGAAGTATTTGACAAGTATTAGAAATACACTGCTGTGGATGGTTATTAAATGGTGTTGATTAAAAAGAAGATGGGATGCTATTTATGGATAGCCTAGAAAAGTAGTGGCTTTATTAAAGAAACAATGAAATAATAGGAATTTTACACTACTTCCTTCAGATTTCACAACTCTGTCATCCTTCATTTGTTATATCTAGTACTCTCAGTAACCATGAGGATTTCACCTTCAGCTGTTCCATGGGAATTTAAATTTATTATATCTTCTATTCCAGTTATTCATTTTGTGTTTTGGTTTCAAGCTTAGCAAAATAAATAGATAGTTTTCTCACATTTAATCCAGCATTTCTGTCTGTCTGTCTGTCTCTCTCTCTCTCTCTCTCTGTGTGTGTGTGTATGTGTGTGTGCGCTTGTGCATGCTTGGAAGGTAGATGGGGGAACTCAGTTCAACCTGATAACTAGTAATGTCATCCAACAAAAACATGCAAACTGTCTTTATGAAATTTTACTAAACAGATTTATTGCAAAGACATTGTCATTGTCTCAAACTGGAATTAGGAACATTGTGGAGGGGGAGTGCAATGGAAGGAAATATGGAAGGAAATAAAGAGATTAGAGACAGTGAATAGATTCACCAATATGTCTAGTTTATTTCTGATCTGATATCATTTTAATAGCTAGATGAAGATGGAAGACTTATGGTTGGTTGAAAGGACAAAGATGATTTCAGTGCTATATTTATTTGAAGTACCAGCAAATATTAATTTAACATGGCTTCAGGCTAATACAACTTGTAGCTTCTTCCTGTTTATACCAAAATCCCTGTAGAGATACAGAAAAAGTCACAAAACCCATGAAGGTACATACCTGTAATGACGATCAGGTTCTTAGAGTACTCACTGTGAAATGAAATGTTAATGAGGCTAGCTGGATTTATACAGTTTTCTTTAACTCATTTTATAACTGAGCTTTTAAGCTTGAAAGTAGCTGCCCAATTTCTGTGGAAAAGAAATTAATTTCTTCCATTCCTGTGCTGCTGTATAGGTTCTTTCTATTTCCCTTGGAATTGATTCTTTCTTCTCTGCAGGAGCATTGGTTTGGTTTGTATCTGTATCACTAATGGACTCCTTGAAGTTGAGGAAGAATATATTACTTGACTTACATTTTCTGAAGCACTCATAAGCACTTGAAAATGATTGTTCAGTTATTGAATAAGTTTTTGTTATTAGAATGGTGTTATAATAGAGAGCAATTAATGTTTTGTAATGCTTAGTGATATAGTGAGCTACTTCATGTAAAGAATAAAATAAAATAGGCAATGAATGGAAATTGCATTTTAGTTAACTTGGTATTTTATTATTTTGATACTTATAAGCCAGCATTCATAAATATTTTTGCATCACTCTCTTAGCTTATAACTAATTTCTCATAGCTTTAAAGACATGTATTTCTTCTAAACTGAAGGTACATTAAGGAAATGAAAAAGTTATTACTTCTCAGCTATCTAATTATGACAAATTTCACAAATAGAATATATATCCATATTTTACTCTCGAGTATGCTGTCTAGTATTTAAGTATAAAAATAATTATTTAGAAAAAAGAAATCCGTGTGTACAGTACTGAACATATTCACATTTCATGACCTTTATTTCGAAATCTCATATATATAATAAATTTGAAATATGTAACATAAACTTATTAGTATTTTGTATAATTTTTGTGTCAAATAAAATTACATAAATTATCTCATATATACATTTATATTACAAAAATATACATGTATATTACAAAAAATATAAATGGATATATAATATATAATTTATATAATTTTATTTGACACAAACCACTCTTAGTAGTCTTATTTTATTTTATTGTACTTTAGGTTCTGGGGTACATGTGCAGATCACGCAGGATTATTGCATAGGTACATACATGGCAAGGTGGTTAGCTGCCTTCATCCCCCCCCATTGCCTATATCTGATATTTCTCCCCATATTATCCCTCCCCACCCCCCCACTCTCCCTCCCCTAGCCCCTGACAACTGACCACAGCGTGTGATACTCCCCCTCCCTGTGTCCACATGTTCTCATTGTTCAACACCCATCTATGAGTGAGAACATGCAGTGTTTGGTTTTCTGTTCTTGTGTCAGTTTGCCGAGAATGATGGTTTCCAGATTCATCCATGTTCCTATGAAGGACAGGAACGCATTGTTTTTTATGGCTACATAGTATTCCATGGTGTATATGTGCCACATTTCCTTTATCCAGTCTATTGTTGATGGACATCTGGGTTGGTTCCAAGTCTTTGCTATTGTAAACAGTGCTGCAATGAACATACATGTGTATGTGTCTTTATAATAGAAATGGTACCATTTGACCCAGCCATCCCATTACTGGGTATATACCCAAAGGATTATAAATGGTACCATTTGACCCAGTAGTCTTATTTTAAAGAGAAATAATATAAAAATCTATTTTAGATTTACTAGTCAATTATAAACCTAAGTATAATTTTTATTAAAACTTTTAGAAGGACCAAACTATGAATTATATATATATCACTTAGATGTATTTATGTATGTATATATGTGTAATACATAATTATACATATATACATACATAATATATACATATATATTTCTTTACATCATTTGAATTTTTTTCAATTATTTTTTGAATTGTGCCTTCAATTCACTCAGTGTTATTATATTCAAATTTTCAATGATATAGTATGATGGTAACTAAAGCCCTTAATATAAAGCAATGTAATACAACTTTAATATTTAGGTATTTTCCCCCACTGGGCTCCAGGAATTTACAGATAATTCTTGTTAATGACCCAGTCAAAATTTATAAAAAAATGTGAATCTTTCTTTTCTGGTATAGAACATAAACTACATGCTGTCTTCAGAGAGTTGAACTTTAATACAAATATTGATTCTCTAATAATAAACATTTCAATGATCTATAACATAATTCTTCATGCGTTCTCATAGGTTTTTATTAAGAAATTTTACAGAATAATTTTGTTTGTTGGCTATTTAGTAGATTTTTGCCAATCAAGTTGACCAACTGGATTATTTAATTTATAAAAAGCTGTCCTTAACTTTTTTATAAAACATAGCACTATTTTTGTTTATCTCTGTAGACTTTATGCTTTACTAAATTAATTAATGGAAAGTAAAATGTTAATGTTAAATTAAACAAATTATCCCTTTATCAGTCAGAATGACTGACAGGTTAATTCAAAATCAGTGTCTGTGATTGATTTACTCAACAACATTTTTTTCCACTCAATCTACATAAAAATTATTTGTTAAATGCTACTTGAAAAGAGAGCAAATAAAAAGCAATGACTTTATCATTTCAATATTTCCTCTAACATTCTTTTGAAAACTAACTTTCAACCATAGATATACATCATGTGCTTTCCTTTAAAACACATTTGATTTATAATCATTTAGTATTTTTTTCAGTATGAAGTTTTTTTGTAAAAAGAGTAATAAAAATTAACTTATCTGTGCCTCAGTACCCTTCATAAAATTCCTCTATCCTCCTTTTTATAACTTTCATTATGCTGCAATTTAATTATCTTTTATTCTACTATCCTGCCACTGAGGTCTTTGTGTATACAAAATGTTTCTCATTCAATATTGTATTATTTTATTGTGGTAATAAGCATGTGGTAGAAATGCAATAAATGAGTGTATTTTACAGGACTGCCCAGGTATTCAATCACATTTTCAGGCTACTTGTCAGATATTGTGTCATATAATGAGTTCAAATATTGGTTTCCAAAATATGACTATATTATAACATATCCAAGGCTTAAGTATGTCTCAGACATGCCTCCAAAATATTTTCATTTCTTTGATTTCTTATTGGAAAAAAAATAATAAAAGGTCAGCCATTGGCTACAGTCAGACAGACAACACCAAGCTTTAATGATTATACATGTGAAAATATGCTGCATATTCTGTATTCTGAAGCTGTTATTTTTTGAAATGTCAAATGACCTGATTAATTGAATTAAAATTAATATGCCTATATTTTTTAGTTCTAAGATAAATGTAAAAGTAGTTCATATATAGGAAGATAATAATGAACTGAGTAAAAGAATAAATTTAGATGTGTCTATTACTTCACGCTTTTATAATTTTGTTTTAATATCAATTGTTACACATACACTATATAAAGTATTTGTTTCTATTAGTATCATTATATAGCTTTAAAATCAACCAAGATTATTCAAAACATAAAAATATATGATTTGAATTTAGTTAATAACAAAAAGATATTGCTTTATATTTAAATCTGTATTTTTCTGTATATAACTCTAGCTTAAAAATTTCAGAAGTCAGCACTTTTTACATAATCAGATTTTTTCTTTTAAAAAAATTAATCGTTTTTAAAAAATCATACAAATTATTTTTTAAATAGCTAGTATTTTTATTCTCTATTTTGATTAGTTTTTCTTGTATGGTACATTTTTAATACTTCACATGTTACGACAGGTATTCTAAATTTAGCATCATGATTTCTTTAGTAATATTTAGTAGCTAAATAAATTTAAGAAATTGTAGTTTCACTGTGGGTTTTAATATTTTTAAATATTATTACAAAAAAAGGAGCACTTATATTTTTTCAGAAGCAAAACCATAGGGAAATGATATACTCCAAGTTGAAAATTATATACATTTAAAAGGATCCTGTCCTATTTGATATTGCTGATAAATTAATTGGAAGCAAATATTTTTCCAAAACTTAATATACAGCCCATAGCTCAACGTTTCCAAGAAAAAATAGGTATTTTACATGTTGTTATAATTCTGCCATGGTTCATACCTATCTTTGCCATGTTTTCCAATTCTTTGAAAACCTCAAATCTGTGAAAAGTAATTTGGTAACACAGTTAAGACATTTAAGTAAAGAAGATATGGTGTAAACAGGATGTATGCCAAATATAAAATGACTGTATTTTGTATAGTCAATGTGAAATATTAAAATTTTTTCAATACCCAAATCAGTAACCATAAATACTGAAAACTTATTTTCTTTCAGCAAAAAGTTCCATTCAGTTACTCTTTATATGGCATCGTTTTTGCCATCTAGAGTGCTACCCTATGATTTCTTCACTGCATGCTTTATAAAAACCTCTGAATGAGAAGTTGAGTTTATTGGAGTGTGCTGTTTCCAGCTTACATCTCTCATTTCTCTACTCCAACTTTTGAATGATCTTTTTCAAATTTTAGTTTCTCTTTCTGCCTCAATCCAATATCACTAAATATTGCATCCTTATATTTTCCCTATTATAGTAAATTATAATCAACCATTCAATAATTATTAAATGAATGTCTGTCAAATGTGATTCCCTGTTCTGAACATGTAGGATGTAGTAAACAGGTCAATAAGATGGCATGTAGTTTACATTCTTAATTACCAATTCAATTTCAATGTATTGCAATGCTTAAAAAATACATAGTTACAGGCTATTTTCTTTGAAAACACTTAATAAAAACTTATTAAAATGCAAGGAATAGGCTAGGCACTGAAAATATAAATATTAAAAACATATGTTTTGCTTTGAAATAGTTGTTGGTCTAATGGCCAAATGATAAAACTTGAAACAAAAGTACTGTGATATTTATTAATTTGGAAGTTCTGGACTCAAATGTTATTCTTGACTCTGAGTTCTGCTACCTACTGGATCTTGAGACAGTTTACTTTACCCTCAACAATTATTATAATATTGAGAAAAATATAGAGAATGTAACAGTGGTATATAACTTACAGAATTATTGTGAAGACTAAAGGCATAATAAAAGCATTGCATATGGTCTGGCACATAAAATGTGCTCAGTAAATATATTGTTGTTGGAATATTATTGTTAATGCATTATAATAGTATATATTTAAATAGTGTGCTAGCATCTGTGACGAATTAACTTCTGTTTTGGCAGAAAGGTCAAGGTTAATAACTGAGTTCAGCATAAATTACACCGTCCTACATGAACCTTGGTTTTCTCACTATAAAAGGGTAGTAATTTACTATCATAATTAGCAGAAATATTAAAGAAAAGAGTTTTGTCAAAGTGGAATCTAAACTTTAAGTACAATATAAACATACAGTGTTACTGATATACTGTAATAAAACTGTTACCAAAAACCAAAAGGCATTTGAAGGTGAATTACCTGAAAGTTTAGCGTTTGGTTTGCCAGTTAGGTGCCTACAGTTAATAGATAACACATTACACATTTTATGAGATAGCTATTAAAAAGTAGAGAAGTTAAAATGTTGGTGCCAGAAACTAAAAAAAAAGAAAAGGACTCTCTGTATTGTCAAATATTATATTTAATAAACTAAGCCACATACTCATGACATCATTATTTATAGCCTCTCTGAACCCCAAACTCCACATGTATTAATAAAAGCAGAATCATATCCACTCATTTGCTTGATTCAATGAGTGAGGCTTACAATGAGATGATCTACTCTGAACATCAGCTAAAACACTCTCCTCACAGCAGACACTATAAATATTGTCATACCTCCTTCATTCATTCTTTACAGCATCTTCTTGTTGGGGGGACAAAAAGAATGACTAGGATATGAAACAGGTTTCACGGAGCCCCTTGAATTGCTTTCTCAGTACATCACTGTATTGCCAATATTGAAAGTGCCTTTTTTTTTTCTATACAAAGAATTATTTTCTCATGATAAGGTGAAAAACTCTCATAAATTTTGTTCATATTCTCTGAGAGTCAAAAACATGGAGAGGAAGTAGCCTGAGGGGAATATGATAAGCTTTATGTGAGAATATATTGCCATTGAAACAACAATAACCAGCCAATATGCCTCCAAGGTGAACCTCAGAATAAAATACTCATTTGTCTAGAAATATTAGGTTAAGTTAGTTGTTTTCTGGAAAACCATTAATTTTTCCTAGAATTGAAGAAAATCACCAAAAATTTATGACTGTACACTTATAATTGAAATTTATTATTTGTGTCATAATGTAGCCAGGGCTTATAAATATTTATTTTCTTTTAATTTCTCTACCTTACAAATGATCAGTGTACATAATACACTGAACATGTACTACTGATATGCCAGAATTACAATGGTATCTGGCAAATAATATGCAGCAGAAAACATTCGTTCATTTCTAAGTGCTTGTAGTTTATGAAAGCTCTTTAGTCAAGATTTATTTTAGCATATAAAATTTTTAAAAATCTTTTCAAGCTAATATATATTTTCACCACCTAGAAGACTAACAAACAATTCACTGAAGGATTAGAATACATCTATAATTTTCCTGGAGAGTTTTCACAGTAACACTTGGGAAGCATATGCTATCTTCATTTCACTGAGGAGTAAATAAATGACAGGTAATGTAGAAATAAAAATGAATATAATTGTTTAAAAGTGTATTTGCTTTTTGCACTGAAACTATATAGTAATTAAAATGAGAGAGCCAGAAGGTGAGAGGCAGAGAATATGTTGCCTCTTATAAAAGCATACTGACAGACAAATAGAAAACAGAATTAAAAGTCATCTTGTCAAATCCATTAGCATAAAAAGACAAGTCAGATGAATTAGATGTGTCAGAATGTTTTTACGTGCAGTTAGGAGAAAGCTCAATCAAAACTGTGGATAACAATAAATGGAAAGTAGATGCTACCACTTGTGAATAATTTCATTCAATACATGTGGATCATCTACATTGGCATTTTGCCAGGCCCAAAATCTCTTATTTTATCCACTGGCTTGCTGGCTCATGGTTACAATGGCTATTTCAGTATGATGCTAGCTGTGGGTTTGTTGTATGTGGTCTTTATGGTGTTGGAGTATGTTCCTTCTAAACACAGATTGGTGAAGGTTTCTGCACAGCAAAGAAAACAAGAAAGTGAAGAGACCCTACAAAATGGAAGACAGTATTTACAAACTATGCATCTGACAAGGGGTTAATATCCAAAATATATTAGGAATTCAACTCGAGCAAAAAACAAAAAAAAATCTGATTGATAAATGGGCAAAAAATCTGAATAGACATTTTCCTGAGGAAGATACATAAATGGTTAGCAGATACATGAAAAAATGCTGAACATTAGTCATCATCAGAGAAATGCATATTAAAATTACAATGCCATTACCCCTCATCTTCATTAGAATGGCTATGATCAAAAAGACAGAAAATAAAAATGCTGGTAAGGATGTAGATAAAAGGGTCTTATACACTCTTGGAGGGAATGTAAATTCCATTATAAAAAGCTGGAGGTTCCTAAAAAAAATAAAAATAGAACTACCATACAATTCAGCAGTCCCATTCCTGGGTATATATCCAAAGGTAATGAGAACAGTATGTCAGAGACATCTGCACACCAACATTTATTACAGCACTATTCACAACAACCAAAATATGGAGTCAACCTAAATGCCTATTTACAGATCGATGGATAAAGAAAATGTGATCTATATATACAATGGAATACTATTCAGTCATAAAACAGAATGGAATTCTGTTATTTGCAGCAACATGGATGAACCTAGAGGATATTATGTTAAGTGAAATAAGCCAGGCATAGAAAGATAAATACCATATAATCTCACTCATGTGGAAATTTAAAAGTTGATTTCATAAAAGTAGAGAATAGAGTAGTGGTTGCCAGAGGCTGGAGAGGAGTGGACAAGGGGAACAGTGAAAATTTGTTCAATGGGTAAACCGTTACAATTAGGAAGAATAAATTTTGGTGTTCTGTTATACAGTAGGGTAACAATATTAGCAAATAACAAGGTTTTGTATATTTCAGTGTAGCTGGAAGAGAGGTTTTGAATATTGTCACCACAAGGAAATGATATTTAAAGTGATGGATATGGTTGTTACCCCATTTGATCATTATGCAGTGTATACATGCACTGAATCATTGTATTGTGTCCCACAAATATGTACAATGATGTGTCAATTACAAATAAAAATACATAAATAATAGTTCTAAACAGATAAAAATAAAATACTATGGCTACTTCATCTGTAGGACACCCTTGCTTATGTAACTTCATCCAGAGAAGAAAAGGAGTGTCTCTTTACACATTTTTTAGTCATAGTGGAAAACATTTTCCATCAGACCACCCAGCCTAACAGCCTAATATATCATTGGTGAGAACTGGGTCACTTGATAATCCCCTTAAATCTGTTACTGACACAGAGGAATATGATGGCTGTACTTCATTTAGTTCAACCATCTTTCGTCCTCTGTGACTAGGAAGAGATCCGTTTTCCTGAACATAGCACCTTCAGACACCTAAATTACATCTAGATTATTTTGGCAAGAAAAAAAATGGTATCTGAATAGGCAACTAATACTGTCTGTCATGTTAGGTAGGAACAACTTAGAGGGAGGATATAATATTGAGTTGAGATGTTTCTGGTTTTGCTCTGTTGCAAGCTGACTAGATTAGGGACCACTGCATTGCATTACTTCAGGTAGTGCCATCCATATTAAAAGCTATGTGAATGACGTTTCCTAGAGTTTCACACTGCATAGCTTGTATGGCCATGTACATCAGCCCTGGTAAGTATAGTGTCTTGCAATGATCTTGAAAGAGATCTGTAAATTATCATGGAATGTGAAACAATTGCTATTTTATATTAAGCACTGAGTGCCACAATACAGCAATAATTGAGTATTGCTAACATATATTAAACAGAATGTGCCACAGACTGAACTAACCTCTAAATAAATTTTCTAATTTAGTCCTCATAACAGCCTTATGAAATTAGTACTTTGATTTTCTCCATTTATTGATGAGATGAGTGCTTTATAAATCAAGTATCTTTCCCAATATCCCATTTAGTAATTAATGGAAATAAGGCTAGAGGTAATAATTATCAAATACACAAATCATTGCTATTAACCAGCACTCTAGATATCTAAGAAATGTAAGTAGGAGAAAAGAGCCATAATTGATGAATCAGAAATATCAGAGCTGGAATATAAAAATAAAAACATTGGCCAAATAAATAAGAAATAAACAGAAAAGAGGGCACAGCCAAAAAAAAAAAAAAAATCAAGGAATTTTCATATAAGCAATATTAGCACTGATTATGAAATGTTGTTTACTCTCAATTATGAAATGTAAAAAGTCCATAATTAGGCAATAAGGTGTTATTAATCCAGATGTAATCAGACAATATGAACACAATGTTTATGATTTAATTACTTTTTATATTCTATGTGATTACCCCAGAAGTAGTGATAGCAAGAGTAGAAGCATTTATATTTTGTCACATAAAACAACTTACATTGGCAAGGGTTGGGGAATTGCAAAATAGATCACCATATAAATATGTTTTCAGATATAAATGGCAAAACTCTAAAACACTTGAAGTAGACTACTGATACAAACTCAAAACTTTTAAATTGATATCTCTAAGAATCATTGTGTTTAAAGCTTTGTGGTCCTACATGGAATCTTTTCTTTGTCATATCTTAGCTACGTTATAATGCAAGAAAT
The DNA here is from genome assembly GCA_036589455.1 of Ateles fusciceps. Classification (NCBI taxonomy): domain Eukaryota; kingdom Metazoa; phylum Chordata; class Mammalia; order Primates; family Atelidae; genus Ateles; species Ateles fusciceps. The sequence continues at coordinate 3,321,093 of JAZHEH010003445.1, forward strand.
TAAATAATCTCCGAGTTTCAAATTTTCCAACTGTTAAATATGGGTTAATAATACCTATTTGTCTTGGTCATTTGAGGTTGAAGGTAACATGTACCAAGTTGTCTGGTTGCTTGGCACATACCAGTTACTTAACAGGAAGAAGAGCTAAAATAACAGTAGTCTTTATCTATGCTCAGATTATATATTTCAAGACCTCCAGTGGATGGCTGAAACCGTGTATAGTATGATTCCTTATATATAAACTATGTTTTTCAATCTGATAACTAAGATGGCTGTTAAGTGACTAATGGTTGGGTAGTGCATACAGTGTGGATAAACTGGACAAAGGAATAATTCACATCCCAGGATGGATAGTGCAGGATTCATCATGCTACTCAGAATGACGTACAATTTAAAACATGAATTGTTGATTCCTGGAATTTTCCATTTAATATTTTCAGGCAGTGTTTCAAAATTTTCTGCAGTAACTTTCTGTACATAACTGAAGCCACAGAAAGTGACGCCTTGGATAAAGGAGGACTACTGCACTTAAACTTCTATTTGTGTTTGTTTTTTCTTTAACTCTACATGTAACCTGAATTCAGAGATCAGTTTCACAATTCATGGCCACTATGCAATTAGTAATTCATTAACTTTAGCACTTTTCAACAGACTATGGTTCCTTGATGTTGAGAACAACTTTTATGCAGTTTTTTCAAAAGCATTAGAGCCAACACAGGCACACCTCAGAGAGTTATGCACAAGGGAATAAGATACAAGAAAGAGGAAACTCTCCTTTCCCAAATTGCTAGTTTGTGTCAAGATGGCAGATAATAGCATCAGTCCTTACAGTTTAAACATCTTTTAAAAATAGCATTTTCAAAAACATTATTTGGTTTGGAGTTTATATTGCTGGCCACTTTATTTGATAAAATCACTTTAAATTTCAAACATATTTGAAAATTTAATATTAAAATATAAATAATGAATATTTCAAATGAGTTATTTCCATACTTTTCAATTTTGCAAAATAGAACTATAAAGTTTTTTCAAAAAGATATTCTAGGCTGGGTGCAGGGGCTCACACCTGCAATCCCAGCACTTTGGGATGCCAAGGCGTGCAGATCACGACATCAGGAGATTGAGATCATCCTGTCTACCATGGTGAGACTCCATCTCTACTAAAAATACAAAAAATTAGCTGGGTGTGGTGGTGGGTGCCTGTAGTCCCAGCTACTTGGGAGGCTGAGGTAGGAGAATCGCCTGTACCTGGGAGGCGGGGGTTGCAGTGAGCCGAGATCATGCCACTGCATTCTATCCAGCCTGGGTGACAGAGTGAGACTCCCTCTCAAAAAAAAAAAAAAAAACAGATATTCTAATATATGAAGTACAATTTTTTCCTTTTTGCAAAGCAAGTGTATTAAATGGGGCAAAACAAAGACCAACTTCTGAAATCTAATATACAATCTTCTATATAATTCACCATTAAAGAGTAGAAAAGTCATGATCTCAGAATAAGACTTCTAAGATGTAACACCTTAAGTACATACATAATTTACTATGTCACCATTAACTTTATCATTTAGCTTCATAAAACAGAAACTGTAATACATTGACAGCAACTCATGGGACTTACTGCACCAAAACACTAAGGTATCCACCATACAAGAAGAGATACCTTTAAAGTTGTAGTGAATGGAGCATATAGTCTTCATAGTGTTTATATTTGAAAGATGATATAAATAGACAATGACAAAATCAGGTTAAATATCTTTTGTTTTAAATTTTAAAACAATTTCCTCAAAGATAAGGTTCAGAATTAGTATCTATATATTTATAATGGCAAAATTGAGCAAAATAATGTTCTTTAGTGTAAAAGATGTGTTTGTGTAACATAGAAAAAACCATAAACACAGTCATCACTATCAAAATGGCAGTGGCCCTGATTTTGGAAGCAATGATTTTTCTACTTTGTTAGAAGCAATATTGTATTCTAAGGGTAAAAATAATAAATTTTAAGGTCTCCTTGACATAAAATTTAAAGAGTTGAAATGTTGGACAAAGTATATTTCAATTTCAATTCTACTGTATAACTGAAGGAATTAACATTATTATAAAAAGTGCAGATTCAAATGTCTTTTTTAAATTAAAGTTTTTCTATAGAGAAGTAGACTCAATATAAAACTGAACCAATATAACATATTTTAAATATATTTATGTGTTTTGTACATAACATATTTATATAAGTTATTCATTTTGAGATGGAGTCTCTCTCTTCTCTTGCCTGAGCTGGAGTGCAGTCGTGTGATCTCGGCTCACTGCAAGCTCTGCCTCCCAGGTTCAAAAGATTCTCCTGCGTCAGCCTCCTGAATAGGTAGAACTACAAGTATGCACCATCACACCCAGCTAATTTCCTTGTATTTTTAGTAGAGTCAGGGTTTAGTCACGTTGGCCAGGTTGGTCTTGAACTCCTGACCTCAAGTGATCCGCCTGCTTCAGCTTCCCAAAATGCTGAAATTACAGGGATGAGACACTGCGCCCACTCAGAAAAAAATATTAAGGAATTGGCTCACGTGATTATGGAGGCCAGCAACTCCAAAGTCTAATGTGCACAATTTCTGGTCCAGTATTTAAGAAGTTTGGAAGTAGCCATTTCATTGTAAGAAGTAAAATGCTGAACAAACTGAAAAAAGCAACAACTTTTCTTATAACTCCAAAAGACGTGGAGGTCAAAGGAAAAACTGCTGCCTCATAATTAGAGAGTTCAACAAAGAAATACAGAGAATCACAGCTTGCTGGAGCAGAAACCCACAAGGACAAAACTCCTTGGGAACGAGTGCTGGGGTAGGGAAACCTAAATGTAATTGATGACTTGCTAGAGGTTCAGTGTGGACAAGAGATAAAAACTCGGGGGGTCTGATCATGCGGTTGAGGAGTACACCTTTGTGAGTTTTACCTCCTGGATTTCTACCAGTTTCTCACAATGAATATCAAAGAAAATTCTTCTTGTGCTTCTAACAGATAGAAAGAAAAAGAAACCAGTTTGAAATATGCCAGAGCATTCTGTTCTTTTTTACAAGGTCAGGAGAAACTAAGCAAAGTTTATTCTGCTAGGTTTTTTATCAGAGCCTAACTGACCTGAGGGGAAAGGGAATCTTCAAATCCAGCCCACTCTAGCCATTCTTTCTCTCCCTCCTCCTGGGAACCAGAAGAACTGAGAAGCAGAGGCACAGGGTCAGTAAGAGACTGAGATCTAAACATAGAACTATAGAATTCTTCCCCTTCCTCTGGACCTTACCGCCACATTACTAAAGGAGTATTTACAGTACTCCTCTTTCCTGTACATAATGTCTGGCATCACACACACAAACACACACACACACAAATGCTAAAAGGCAAAAACCAAAGTTTGAAGACCTAGTGCAAGCACCAGAACTAGATTCAGATATGGTAGGACTGTTGGAATTGTCATGATGGTAATTTAAACCACGTATTGTTAATATGTTATTGAATAAAGTAGACAGCAAGTAAAAACAGATGGACAATCTAAGCAGAGAGATGGAAATTCTAAGAAGGAACAATAATCCCATTACTGGGTATATATCCAAAAGACTATAAATCATTCTACTATAAGGACACATGCACACGAATGTTCATTGCAGCACAGTTTACAATAGCAAAGACCTGGAACCAACCCAAATGCCCTATCGATGATAGACTGGACAGGGAAAATGTGGCACATATACACCATGGAATACTATGCAGCCATCAAAAACGATGAGTTCGTGTCCTTTGTAGGGACATGGATGAACCTGGAAACCATCATTCTCAGCAAACTACACAAGAACAGAAAATCAAACACCGCATGTTCTCACTCATAGGCGGGTGTTGAACAATGGGAACACATGGACACAGGGAGGGGAGTATCACACACTGGGGTCTGTCGGGGGGAAAGGGGAGGGATAGTGGGGGGTGGGGAGTTGGGGAGGGATAGCATGGGGGAGAAATGCCAGATATAGGTGATGGGGAGGAAGGCAGCAAATCACACTGCCATGTGTGTACCTATGCAACAATCTTCCATGTTCTTCACATGTACCCCCCCAAACCTAAAATGCAATAAAAAAAATAATAATAAATAAATAAATAAATAAAGAGAAAAAAAAAAAGAAGGAACAATAAAGAAATGCTAGAGAAAAATACCACTAGTAGAAATGAAGAGTGCTTTGATGTGATTATTAGTAGACAGGACACAGCTAAGGAAAGAAGCTCTGAGGTTGTGGCTATCTCAGCAGAAAGCTCCAACACCTTAAAGCAATGTCTGTAATGTGGGTCAGCAGAAGGATCAGAAAAGCTAATGTCTCCGCTGTGGTCCTTCCTAAGCTGCCTCTTGGAGAATTCCCCTCTTGACTGGGAAGACCAGTATTTTTGTTTTAGTCAGGGGTTTTAACTGATGGATGAGTTCTACCTATATTATGAAGAGTAATTGCTTTATGCAAAGAAGACATAAAATTAACCATTACAGAAGGTAAAGGTTTCAAGTGTGGGAGAGCAGAAAAATTGTATAATTTATTAAGATAAAAGCATAAGAATATAGTGGAATTTTATTTTTTGCAATGATATAGTTGCATTAAAATATCAATGTTCATTTAGTTACGATTTTCCAAAAAATCTTTATTGTATGGCTTATGATTTACCTTTTGGTTACAATAAGGACTTCATTATCTTTCTATACACACCTCAGTGAGTGAAGTAATAAACGGACAGAGGGTGAAATTTGAATTCAACAACTACTTTTAATGCAACTATGGATTCAGAAAAGCAAATGGTAGTTACTGGAGAAAATAAGATTTCGTGTTATGGTAGATTTCATATTACCCTTATTTTGATAGCTTTAATCATTTAAAAATAAGTATTTAACGCTCGTGTTCTCAGGAGATTAAGAGTAGAGAAAACACTACATATTCATAAAATAAATTATACAATATGAAACATCATCATTACAGTGTATTTTAAGAAATGTGAGTTAATAAAACGAGAAACCAAAGTATGAAAAGTCTAGGTAAAGGCAAATGAAAAAACTGTGTTTCACCTAAGATCAGAGAAGGATTTCATAGCAAGCAGGATATCCACAGCCTTCACAGCATTCTTGAACCTTGGATCCTTGCCATGATAAGTAATGGCAAATCGGAGAAAGAGTGACTTTTTCTACCCTTTACCAGTGCAGCTCTGTATTTCCCTTCTTAATAACAGCTCTGGTAACATTCCTGTAAAACAAATCAAAACAAAATCCTGTTATGGTAATTACATTTGAAGGGTCTTGAAGACAAAAACACAAAAAACAGCCTATTCTTGGAGAACTTTTTTTATGTTTTTATAAAATTTCTCATTGTACAAATCAAGTGGGTGTAAAGAGACATTGTATTTTCTTCTCACTTTCTTAACCCTAACTTAATTTTTGTTTGTTGAAAGAAAGATATTATGCCAGAGAATGCATAACACCTGCTTATGACCCTAAGTGGGGTTTGCAGATGGTCAGAAATAAACGAATGGCTCCCAATGCCCTTGAAAATGGGAGAAATACAGCTGTGTAAAGCCATCACAAGTTGTTATTTTGTGATGATTGTTTGTGCTTCCCCCTTTTGGAAAACTAAGTTATAAAAACAAACACCTGTTTCAATAATTCGCAGTGCATCATTAATTCAAATGACTTCAGGGGAAAGGCTATGTTCATTCTTACGATCTGGATTTCCATGTGAGAACACAATTGAAGTAGTAACAAAACTAAAATATCATTATTAGAATATAATTCTCAGGTTGCATAGCCTGATAATAGTCAACAGCATTACAATAAAAATGATTAAGTCTCTTGAATATACAAAAAAAATTTCTAGTACTTCTAGGTAGGGGTTACAGTCATTAGACTCTGTTCTTTTGAAGAAACTGAGCTACTGTTTACATTTGTAGAGCACCTTAATGTAAAACTTTCATATTATTGTATTTCATCTAAATTTTCCATAAAAAGGTATGCTACTAATCTAAACACACGCAAACAAATGGCTTTTAAAGAGGCAGGTGAGCAGTCTACAGATCCTATTGAAACATTGCATGGGAATTCACATTAGGTGATCCAACCAAACCTGAAACTCCACAAAATTATTATTTCTCAAATATTTCAGAAAACATTAGATAATTCTACAGCATCATATTTAATTTTATTTGTATACCATTTATACCTTCAACATCACAATAGGTAACAAACATAAAATAGAAGCATTTTTAACTAAAGATTTTAGCGCAAGAACTGGTAAATTAATAAAAATATAATTGTAATTGAAGCTTAAAAGGTGATACTTAATCATTATTTTTGTTTCTTTAAAATGTATAGTGTTCATTCACTTCTATAATTTTAAAAGTGGTACCAATGACTTTTTATGTATGAGTTTTTCTACATTCATAAGCTGGAGTTTTGGGTGGTTAATTTTGCATAAGTCATACTCAGAAATTTCATATTTTAAAAAATTGAGAATGAACATAAATGTATGGTAAACCATCTGAGCCTAGAATTCTTTTAGTCTTTTACAAGTTTCCGCCTTTAGAATCATCTCATCCACTCGCAGCCACCAAGTGGCTTTAGTAATTTCACTTACTGTATTTCCAAGGTCTTGATAGGCAAAATTATTATTATTTTGAGATGGAGTCTCACTCTGTCACCCAGGCTGGAGTGCAATGGCACTATCTCAGCTCACTACAACCTCCGTCTCCTGGGTTCAAGTGTTTCTCCTGTCTCAGCCTCCCTAGTAGCTGGGACTAGAGGTGCATGCCGCCAGGCCTGGCTAATTTTTTGTATTTTTAGGGGAGACCGGGTTTCACTACGTTAGCCAGGATGGTATTGGATCTCCTGACCTTGTGATCTGCCAGCTGTAGCCTCCCAAAGTGCTGGGATTATAGGCATGAGCCACTGCACCTGCCAGACAAAATTATTTTTATATGGTAATTTAAAAAAAAAAAATAGTTAGCTAATTTGTGTAAATGCTAAAACAAGAGCAACTGACATTAACAGGGGAAAACCCAAGCAACTAAGCTTAAGCATTTTATTCAGCTGGGAGGAAGAAATTACAGAAATGTTCACACATTCTGGAGGAACCTTCCACCACCAGTGTCTATCTCCATATAAAAATCAGTTAACATGTTGGTAGAATCAGTGGAAAATGGCTGAAGTTTCATAAAGAGATTTTCTAATGCATCTTGATCACTATTTTTTCAATGTAGACATTTTGATATTGGGGAATCCACATAAATTATTGATCACTTGATCTTCTTTGGAGCAATGCCTACCAGAACATATTTCAGTAATTCAGGAATATATTGAATATGTCATTATGCAATAAGTTTTTGTCTAGTGTGAATAAGTTAATGAGTCATTAACAATCTGTCATTGATGCATTCCTATTCATCCACCCAAATTCAGCTCCATTATATCTTTCCTGACCCACTCAGGCAGAGATCAATGATCCTTCCATTTGCTCTAATTGCAACTCATATATGATACCCTTTAGCAGAGGTAAATCTGTTGAAATGTCTACCTCTCAAATCAGAGATGAACAGCTCATATTAATCTTTTGTGACTGATGATGGAGGAGGAGCACCATCGAATAGAGCATATTACCATAAAAAAATAAAATAATAGTAATCTTCCTATGTCGTTCTGTATGGTAACTTTTGTTCAATTAGTTTCATGGTTTCACTAGAGCTTCCAATCAAATGTGACACAAACTAATAGTGTAAGCTCATATGGCCAAAATGTAAGAATATACTAAATTCTAATTAAATCAGGTTAAATTATAAAAACATAATTTATATATATAAATTTGTGTGTGTGTGTGTGTGTATATATATATATGCCCGTGTGTGTGTGTGTGTGTGTAGGGAACCAGCCCCACATCACCTGTGGGTATCCCGAGTTTGATGGTGACAAAGGATTGAGAAAAACACAGATTAAGAGTGAAAATGGGACCAGAGGACCATCACTTATTACTGGAGGCAGTGAACACCCTGAGCTCTGATCTCTCAGCTCTATTTATTGGTTACAATCACTTTGATCTATAGGGTATGGGTGGAGGGATGGTGGGGGAGAGGGGACGATGGTGGAGTGAATCAGTGAGCCGGAATTGAATCAGCTGGAACTGGTGTGTCATTCTAAATATTGATAACAGTGGCGGTTTGGGAGTTTCACAAAACAAGAACATGAGGTTATCTTTAGCCTACTATCTCTGTGCAGCTGGTGGAATGTGGGCCTCACAAGGAGCCTACAAGTCTGGTTATGCCTTAGTGCTATGAAGCGGTTTTACATCCTTGAGCACAATGTTTATGGTAGACCTAGAGCCTAGGTCACCCTGCACTGGAACAGGAGGCATGGAGAGGCCTTCCTCCCAAGAGGCCTCCTGCAGCTTCCACAGTTTATTGTTTCTGATTTCTTTTATACATATAACCAGTTTATGTAGGCACTCTAAACCCTTCCTCCCTTGCTGCTTCTCCCAACATTCTTCTCCCAACGTGTGTGTGTGTGTGTGTGTGTGTGTGTCTGTATGTGTTTTGAGGAGAGTCTCACTCTGTTACCCAGGGTGGAGTACAGTTGAATAATCTCAACTCACTGCAACCTCTGCCTCCTGGTTTCAAGTGATTCTCTTGCTTCAGCCTCCCAAGTAGCTGGGATTACAGGCGGCTGCCACCACGCTCCGCTAACTTGTGTATTTTTAGTAGAGAAGGGATTTTGCCATGTTGGCCAGGCTGGTCTTGAACTCCTAACCTCAAGTGATCTGCCTGCCTCGGCCTCCCAACATGCTGGGATACAGGTGTAAGCCACTGTGCCTGGCCAATATTTTATAAAGAATGGCATAAAAGATGGTGTTCTTAGGTTAAAATTATCCAGTAAAATATTCTTATTTCAAGTAAATGTAAAAAGTTAAAATATATTTGAAGAGTTTTCTTTTTCAATTTCTGATGTAAAAATAGTATGAAATAAATAAACTGTAGGATACATAAGCAACAGATATTTAACATAAACAATGTCAAATATGGTGATAATGGCTCTCCACAAATATCTGAAGAACTGATTTGGAAAAAGTGCTTTTCTTGGTATTAGTGGAACCAGACTTATAGAAGGTGGTGGAGAAGTTAAGTTTTAGTAGCGTCAGATAGAGGTAGTTTTGATAAACAATTTCAGAGCTTCCAGGGAATTTTCTCTAGAGAAGTGGTACTCTCAGCCAAGGTTAATTTGCACCATCAGGTGACTTTTAGCAATGTCTGCAGATAATTTGATTGTCACATTGGGAGGAGATCGTGTTTTTAGTATCTAACTGGATAGAAGGTAGGGAGGTTGCTAAACATCCTGTAATGCATAAGACAACCAGATACCACAACTTATAAAATCATAATTCACAGCAAAGTATCAGTAGAGCCCAGACTGAGAAACTCTGTCAGAGGTGATGATGAAAATAATGATTACCATTATTATTAACTTTACCTCAAAAGACCATGTGTAAGTATTTCTTATTACTGTGTTTATAATGTTAAAAGAATTAGATTTTAAAATTTATTATTCAAATACAAATTCAAATTTATTTACTATTATTCCATAAGAAAACATTTTTATACTCTGATTCTAATAACAGTTTTTGAGTTGGAAGCAAATGAGTGAAATCGTAACCAACCTACCAGGAATTGTACATAGCCAAAATATACTCTTCAGTCCCGTGAACAGTACTTGACATGCAGAAAACAACTTGTCTTATATCCCTTGTTACTTGTTATTTTCTATGAATTATGTTAAAAGTTTGTAAGAGTTTCTTACAAATTTCTACAATCAGACTTCAGAAAGAAGGCTGGATCCAGAAGTCACCTAACTCTACTTTTATACATTATTTCTTAACATAACTTGAGAGTCTTCAACATATACCTACTGTATCTACCATGATATTTCTTCATTCCTTTAATTTGTTCATGTTACATCTGCCAGTATGCATTTATTAAATACTCCCAGGCTCCATGTTATCAGACCCATATATGGTGCTTTGTATACAATGCTTATACATTTGAAGATTGTAGAACTTCTTAGGAGATAAAAAAAAATAATAATGCTTTAAAGTAACAATTTTATGTTATAATCCAACCTTTATGTCATTTTTCTTGAATTTTAGCATCCCTTATTAAACCAATATCATCTTTTATAACTGACAGTAAAAGAAACTAGATTGATAATTTTTAGCATTACAGGGGGCACAGTATTTAGGATATACATATTCAGCAAGAGATTACATTCTTTTAAATTCCCACTCCATAAAATTATATCCAAATTTTGTGCTTATATATGATTCCATTTAAAAAATCAGTTTATCAGAAGTACATGTAGCGCTGCTGCAACAAGTCATTTAAAGGTTCAAAATCAATGTTAAAATATTTTCACATTAACCTAATAAGGATGTTATGGATGCTTTTACTGATTATCATATAATTTTGGATGGATAAACAGACATGAGATTCGAGTAGGCTAGTACCTACTGGTCAGACTGGAGTCTGACTTCACAAGTACAGGTTAGCCTTGGCTAAATGCATTCCTAACATACGGATGAAGATGTTGGGGCATTTTAAAGGCCATCAGAAAGTGAAGTAACAAGAACTCTGTCTCGGTGGAGGTTAGAAATTTCCCCAAGAGGCAGAGACAACTCTTAGAATAATGAAAAGAATCTCATCTTCGTCATTATACCATCCAAGATAATTACGTTTTTAATGTTTTTCTTGTTTAACGATCTGATCCTTTAGGTGTACTTTTTAATCAAAGATAAGATATTTATAATGACAAGATAAAATATTTCCAAGTATATTGAGAAAATTGTTTATAAGTTTTTTTTTTAACCTAGGAAATAAAGATGCTCTGGCATTGTAAGTTTCATCAACTGTCTTGCTAATGTCACATTCAATCATGAAAGAGGGAAAATGCCATAATATATTGTTTTTATGTTTATTAAACACTGATATCTAGGGACATGAAAAAGTTGCTTAAATTGGTGTAATATTTGTAAATTTATTTTAAAATAATATGTGTATATATTATGCATTATATAGAGTATGAAATTCAATAATCCCATATTTTGACAAAACATTCACAGGCCTTGCAAAGTTTAACTCTACTAGCAATTACAAACTTTAATGAAATATTTATCATAAACAGTGCTGAGATTATTTATTTTTTGAGACAGAGTCTTGCTTTGTCTGGAGTGCAGTGGTGAGATCTTGGCTCACTGCAACCACCCCCCTCCTGGGTTCAAGCGATTCTCTTGCTTCAGCCTCCCGAGTAGCTGGGACTATGGGCACAAGCCACCATGCCTAGTTAATTTTTGTATTTTCAGTAAAGATGGGGTTTCACCATGTTGGCCAAGATGGTTTCAATGTCTTGACCTTGTGATCTGCCCGCCTTGGCCTCCAAAAATGCTGAAATTACAGGCATGAGCCATTGTGCCCGGCCAGTGCTGAGAGTTATAATGAGGAGAATGTCCTAGGCAGAGAAAGCTATATAGGTAGATACAGAAGGTTAGAGCTATTATAATGGATTCAATAAAAATCATTTGTCTAAGAAAGCTAACTGTAGAGAGATACAAACAGATGCTGGGAACTGGGAGTACAGCTACATTAGTAAGACAGCTACAATCAATTTTATATCATAATTATTGTGAAGTGCACCCAAAAGGGACTAAAGACCTTTATAACAATGCTCAAATTTAATACATTTTGCTTAATCTTAGTATACGATATACTATGAATAATTACCATAGATAAATTTTCAAGTTTAAGAGTTGCAAAACATGTACCATGCTACTGTGATACCTAATATATAATGAAGAGAATGGAGACATAGGGAGTACAGTCATCAGTTAATGTTGGAGCTGGGATTGGAATCTATAAAACAGGGCTCATTTTAACACAATGTTCACTACTGTGTAATTCAAGTCTTCACAGAGTTTCAATTCAAATAATATCTAAATACCTTAGATGTTCTTTATCATCCATCTATGTAATATCCCATGTTTATTTCCTCACCATCATTAAACAGCCTATGAGGGAGTGTGTGCTTTGTCACAGACACCAGTTAAACTTGAAGGTTTGGGCATGCATGGCAGAATTCCATCCTTTTAACAACTTACAAAAGAGCCAAAGCACAGATAAGTTACCAGTCAAGCAAAAGTGGAGATATTAGGAGAATGGCGAAAGATGATAAAGGAGCATCATTTACTCTGTTGATTATCATTCCTAAGAAATGTTGATTAGCATTCCTAAGAAATTCATGTCTACAATGAAACTTGAAGAACAAATAGCAGAAAAGCAGTAAAATAGGTTGAAAAAGACATTTTAGACAAGAGAAAGGTCACATGTGAATGTTGGGAATTATGCAAATACACAAATGTAGAGTAGATATAGAGAAATCAATTTTCAGGAGATATTAAAAATGACAATTTTGGAATTGGTTGGATTATTAAAGATGGAGAAAATAAAAAAGACTAAGATTTTCTCTCAGTCTTGGTGTATTAGACGAGAAAATGGAATCATTCATTAGAATTGTATTAGGGTTCTCCAGATAAACAGAACAAATAGTTGTGTGCATCAGTATGGAGGAGGAGAGAGAAAAGAGAAGACAATGACTTTAAGGAATTTGATTCACAGGATTGTGGGGCTTTGGTAACTCCAAAACTGATTGGGGAGGCTGGCAGACTGGAGACTCAGAAAAGGGTTGTAGTTCAAGTTCAAAGACAGTCTGCTAGACATTCAGGAAAGCTAGTGTTGCAGAGAAAAGTGGAAAATTCCGTCTTGTTTAGGGGAGATGAGTCTTTTGCTCTATTCAGAAATATGAATGATTGAATGAGGCCCACTCAGAATACATAAGTAAATAAGCTTTATTCAAAGTCTACCAATTTAAACATAAATCTCATATAAAGCACTCTTACAGAAATACCAGAATAATGTTTGACCAACTATCTGGGTACTATGGCCTAGCCAAGTTGACAGATAAAATTAACCATCAAAGGAGGGAAATACTAAAGAAATTGTAGCCACAGATCTTTTTGTTTCCCTAGTGAGAGCCATCTAATATTTAATTAATGTCTTTTTAAAAGAAAATTTATTCTAACTTTCATTATTTTAACCTCTGCATTTACCAACCATTAGTAAAGAAAGAAAGAAGTCAACGTACATACTTGACCAAATCTAAGCAGTTGATATTTTAGATATTTAGAGGAACATTAAATATTTGGTCACACTAACAATATTAGGCATTTAAGGGAAAATAAATAATTTAATTTATATATTTTACTCCTATTAGGAATATCCTGTATTTTTTTTTTGACATCCAGAAATCCAAAGCTCTCCAATCCATGACAAAAATGTTAAGAAAAAGCCTCAGCCTTAAGTTTATTGTCTAAATCATAAATTGTCTAAAATGCTGAACATCAATTCCTAAATCTGCAAATATTTTGAAAAATGCCATTTTGTTCTTAATTAACAGTCCTTCCAGTTACTTCATAGCCCATAAGTAATTTTCTTCTGTTATGAGTAGAGAAAATCACAAAAATTCCATGTCATCTTTTCTTATTGGTGGAAAGAGCCACATGACATACGAAATGCTTGTAAAAATTATCTTTGAGTTGTTCTGTTTATAAAAGTAGACATGAAATCTATCCCTGAAATATATTGCATATCATGCCGTCTATTTGATAAAGTTGTACTAGGTAAGTTATTCTTTTTACCTCTTTTTTTTTTTCCCTTTAAAGTCTCTTGTCCTATTATGCTCTACAAATAAGGTGAACATATGCATTAAATGATTCAAGTCTTCAGGTCTTATATTAGGCAAAAAGTGTTGGTAATTAACAGTACAATTAATCCAGAAAAACTAGGATAAAAAAACAGCAGCAATAAAACATTATTGTAAGTATGACCCAGATTAGTTTATCGGAAGACAAATTTTAATTCAGATAAGAAAGAGCTCTCTGCTATTTTGTGAGAATTATTATATTCCCTGAAAATATATAGATATTAATATTATAAAGGCTACCTCTATATTTAAGAAAAAATGTAATTTTCAACATCTTTTGTCATTGTATCATTTAAATAATGAACACTATGTAAATATTTAGTGAATACATTTTTGAAGAATATTAACAATTCTTCTAGTTACTTCATAGCCCACCAATAATTTCCTTCTTTTATGAGTAGTAGAAATTATAAAATTTCCAAGTTAACTTTTCTAATTGATGGAGTGATTCACATGACAAGTGCAAGATTTTTAAAGAGTATTTAAAAATTTTTAGAGTTATTAAACATTTTTCTCTTGATTGGATCCAAACCTGCTCTTCTCTACACTTTCACTGTAGAACTGGAACACTTGAAAGTACATTTCTTTGTGACCAGTTGATTGTTCTATAGGTTAGGTTTTGACTACAGTGGGTATTACAGGGGAGGCTGCCAGGTGAAAGATGGATGAAGGAAATCTCTCCTTTCTTTTCTAATGTTGCCCTTTTTTACATTGCAAACAGCCATTGGTTCTGGTTTCCAGCTTGTTCTCAAATCCCCAGAATGAGCTTCATGGCACCTTCTCTGAATACCAACACTAGTGGGCAAAGTCTTCCTCATGTGCCCAGGTTGCAGCTCTGCGGCTCCTCCTCCAAGATTCCAGCTTCTGCCAAGTGCAATCAGTCCTCTTTATTTCCCCAACACCATGGGTACAGCTGCTCCCTTTAGTTAATATCTCTAACATTTTGGATTTTACTTTTACTTTTTTGTAATCTTTCACTGTCTACTTAATCAATTTCTTCTAACATATCTCTCTTAAAATAATTAGTATGGTGTTTTCTCTCCTTGCCTGAACTTAGACTAATCAAGATCTAGTTCAGTGTAGCTCTGGAGCCTTTCTAAGAATCAGTATGTCCAGTATTAGGAGCAGATGGGAGCATGAGTGGTGACTTCTGTAAAATATTTGTAATTACAGATTCCTGAAAAACAAACACGTACAGTAGGTTGAACTTATGTAGGTTGAATTATACATATTATTCACATAACACATTTCTCATTTAGCACATAACACATTGGTTTTTTAACTTATCACCTTTTTGACAGACAATTCAGCAGATTAAAAAAAAAAGAACAGAAAATAGGTGTTCTACAAACGGAGCTAAGTTTCTTTATGCTCATGAGGTGCTTTTGTATCCTTTGATTTTCTGAATTCTTGTTTTATATCATAATTGCATTTTTTAGGATTCTCATTTACTGGAATGTGAGAAACTTAAGGATAATGATTTATCTTTGTATCTTTATGCCTAGCATAACACATATAAAATTTAGGGGCTCAAAACACGTTGAGAAACATAAATTTAGTCTAGCACATTATAAGTTGTTAAGTGGTGTAAAAAACATAAACTGCTATTAGTGTTACCAGTAATTTACATGTGACTAGAAAGTTAATATATTAAGTATAAAGTAATACACATAAGAAATTTTTATATGAAGACTAAATTATTTTCTGCCTGGTAAAAGTGTCTTTTATTATTTCCCAGGAAAATTGTTTTTTGGGGAGATATCCTTTGTTGTATATTCTTTTTTTTTTTTTTTTTTTTTTTTTCCGAGATGGAGTCTTGCTCTGTTGCCCAGGCTGGAGTGCAGTGGCACGATCTCAATTCACTTCAGCCTCTGCCTCCCGGGTTCAAGCAATTCTCCTGCCTCATCCTCCGGAGTAGCTGGTGCGTTGACTGGCTAATATTTTGTATTTTTAGTAGAGATAGGGTTTCTCCATGTTGGCCAGGCTGGTCTTGAACTCCTGACCTAGTGATTCACCCGCGTTGGCCTCCCAAAGTGCTGGGATTACAGGCATCAGCCACCATGGCCAGCCTATATTCTTCATTTTTATCATCCCTAACGTGACTTGACTGATGGGCCAAAAGTAATTATCTTATAGATCAATTAAGATTTTTACTTGTCTTAATGTACTGTACAACAATGTATCCAATGTTATAGTGATTATTTCTGTAACTTTCATAATGGAAAAAAATCATAGCCATTAAAATGCCATTCAGTTTCTTAAATGTAAATATACAACTTTCAGTGCATTTCCCATTGTTTTCACCTGTTGTCTTGCCAAGAAGATAACCTCCATCCATATGTTTTAGAATAGGTAGAAGTTTTTTTGTCTCTCTTACAGTTAAAATTTTTGCCACCCCTCCCCCTTGCTGCTGCTTATGTCATTAGTGGATGATTAATTTATAATATTTCCATTTTTAATCACTCAAAAATGCAACGTTTGCAATTGATACAATGAATCATATATATCTTATACACCAGAAAACTGCATGGAATGATATGCACTGGAAAATTAACTAAGCAGAATAAATTCTTTTCACAGTATCCATATTGGAAGAAACTTAATTACTTTTGCTAAAAGCCTCCATTTTCTTTTCTACCATTTTTTTTTTTTGTTGTTGTTGTTCTTGTCTTGGGAAAACCACTTACCAATATCTTAATTCTTCAAAAGTTCTCTTTCATTATTAAGCCCCCTGGTCCAACTAAGAAATGTTTTTCAGTCTTATTACATTTAATAAAAAAGGGGTCTCACTAAGAATTGCATACCTTGCATATGAAAAATCAGACACTACTTCAATTGTGGTCTAATACCTTAGGGAAATTCCACATTTTTTCTTTGTCATATGCTTTAAATCAGTTACCTGGATTTCAACCTTTAGGCTCAAAATTTGGAATGGGGAATTAAGCATTTCTGTAACAGCTCTCCCAGAGCACAGATCCTGGTACTGATTTTGTTCCCCAGTGTGACTAACAGTGTGTTACGCCACATGTTGAAAATGATATGTCTTTACTAAACTGATGATAAAATCACCGTATTGCACCCAGGATATTCTGTCTCCTACTGAAGCAGACATTACTTGTTCAAGCATTTCTGTCATAAGCAAGTAGATTGTATTTCCTTGTTACTACATTTTTGGTTAGAGGCATGATCTAGACAGCAGGGAATGTGAGTTTTGTATTATGTTAATTTTTTCTAACTGTTATTCAAGTCCCTTATTAAATAACTAGGAATCATATTTATCTTTCTATCTGGCATTAAATGCACTTACAAATTCTAGGTATGAATTTCAATCCTGAATGGTAAGTGATGAAATTAAACCCAACAAACAATTCTTATGCATTTATTTTGCAAAGAAAAAATTTATTTGAAAAACTGTCTCTTCTCTTAAATTATATTTTATTTTTGTTGATTTACGTTGATGTTGAATTAAAAAGCTGGTTGATATAGATAACATTATGTCAGAGTAGATAATAATCAGAATTTTTAAAGTGAAATTAGTATACATTGTCTGCATTTTCATTATATTTGGAACAAATATTCTATTTTATTTTAGAATGTTTTTAATTTAAACCTCTTTTAGCTCGAGTGTGTCTCCCTCTGTCCCAAGATTTAGATTTTTTTTAAATGCTTCTTACTATAGACCCCTAGAATGATCTGATGAGCTGTTCCCTACATACTTCTTCAAATCTATCCTCTACATTTGTTACTTTATCCATTTCTTTTTCCTGTGAGTGCCCAAACCCTTTTAAAATGCCAGTTGTATTCTTGCTTAGATTGCTTTACACATGTTACTCCCTCTTTGAGAAAAATTCTTCTTGCTTTCTTATTCCTAAATTATTTTCATTTGTAAACTATATACTCTAAGTGTTCCATTTTCAGCCTTTCACAAATGATCTGATATGAAATACTCCTATTTACTCCATTCAACTGCCATCCAATTTTCTTGTTTTATTCTCTCATAATTCCACTCTATGAAATGCATGCCATCTTCTCTTTCTTCTCTCTCTCTCTCCTGGTGCGCTCTCGCTCTCTAATTCACTCTATCCAATCCCATTCATTTATATTTATATCATTTTGCTTATTTTTTTGTTTCCTTCTATTTGAGGGACTACTTTCACAAAAACAGAAACTATAGTAGGTATTTTGACAGTGAATTCAATATATAAAATTATCTTCAAAAGTGTTGAGAAGGCAAAAAGGCAACCCTGAAGCAACAAAGGCATTGCAACTGTAGATAACAGTTCTTACTCTCATAGCTGAGGGGAAAAATGGAAAATGTGGGGGATTACCAGAACCTGAGAAATGGTGAGCCTTCCAGACAGTCAGCCCAAACTTCTGAGAAGACACTGACTGACTAGTGGTAGAACACTTGGCTCATGGAACTGAGGTTCAGACTGCTAAGCATGGGATGCTGTCTGGGCAATGCTAAAGAAACTGGAGAGTAAATCAGACACTGCAACATGTAGCCCTTTTTGAATGACTCTAATATTAACATTAATTGGGGGGGGGAAAAGTAGCAAAGCAAAACAAAAGATGAGAAAGTCCAGTCTTCACTATTCCTCTTTCATAATCAATCTCTAGTAACCCCTTCTGTCAGAACATTCTGTTTAAAATACAGTAGATAAAAGATAAGTATCATTTATGGATTCTCAGCCCCAGCACCACAAAGCAGAGAATAGAATAGTGAATTGAGAAGAGAAAGACAGTAGTTTGATTATCAGTGTGTACCTTTCCTTTGGTTAGCCTGTATCTATAAAAACACTTGCCATAGTGAATTATAATGACAATTACAAATGAATTATAATATAATAACTTTTTCCTTTTGCCTACAAAAATTCAACTATTTTTAATACCCTGTCTTCAAAACAGAATACAAGGTACTCTATTTTTTTTCTAACACTAAGCAAATATGATATCTATTTCTGAATTCTTTTAATTAGTCTACTAATTGTGTTATCACCATTTGAATCTGAAGGTTATGTGTAAAGTTAACCACTTACAATTTCTCTTTTGCACAATAATGAAAATAAGAGGCAGGAAAACAGAAATTGAATAAAATGTTTCTCCACCTGTGTGTTTGTGTGTATATAAAAAATAAAGAGAGATATGCATATCTGCTACAATATTTTTTCCTCCAATAATGAGTCTATAGTTGATATCTTAATTTCTCTGTTCAGTTCCCAATTACTTGTTCTCAGCAGATTGTGTTTTTTTTTTTTTACCTTAGGAGTTGACTCAAAACTCCATTTCTAAAAGCTATAGTATTTTAGTAATATGGCCTTCAAGAGTTGCTCTAGTTTTCCATTAACATTTGCTGTTAGACATGGAAGTACTAAGTGACTAGTACTTAGTCACGGTGGATTTTAAGCATACTTCTCCTTGTCACCAATGAATGTGAGCAACACACTTACAAGTATCATAATAAATCATGTCAGACCATAACTAACTTATTCTTTGTCAATTCAGTAGAATAAGGGGACTGAAATGGCCAGGTGATGACCTCAAGGTCCAAGTCAACCATTTTTCTGTGCTCTAATAGAAAAAAGCAGAACCCAACATTTTTGGTATGGAAGCAAAAAATCCTTTCTAGATGGATTATTAGGGTCAATAATGTAATAGGCAGAATTATATATGTATTCACTCCCACCACAATTTCCATCCCCTGGATATTCAACAAACATTAATCTAGCTACTTCTTTGAAGGGACTTTGACATTGAGAGTAAGGCTATTCATAACCTGGCTTCAGGTTAAGGATATTTTCCTAGATGATTGAGGTGGGTACTCTGTAATCACATGAGTCCTTAAAACAGAAAATTAAGGCAGGAAGAGTCAATAGACTGTGCGACTGAGGCTGAAGAGGTAGCAGAGAGAGAGGAAGCAGAAATGGATGTAAAAAGAGATTTAAAGAATAAGAAGAAACGATGCATCACTGGTGTTTATGAAGATAAGGTCACAAAGCCGTGAGACAAAGATGTGTTGATGGCCTGTAGAAGATGGGAAGAACATCTGGCCGACAGCCAGCCAGGAGATGGGTAGAAGTCCTACAGTCACATGGAACTGAATTCTGACAACAATCTGGACTAGCTTAGAGGGAGGATTATTCTTCAAAGCCTGCAGAAAAGAAAATGGCAACTTGCTGAAACTCTAATTTCTCCCTTGTTAGACTCCAAGCAAAGCAATTAACCAAGCCCACCAAAGTTCCGACCTACAGAACTGTGAGACAAGATATATGTATTGTTTTAAGTGAACGATTAAGTTTGTATTAACTTGTTAGGGCAATAATTGAAAACTAATGAAGGAGTAATTTAATCCTCCTCATTTTACTCTTTGATTTCATGATCTATATTTTCTGACAATGGAAAAAATACAAATAACCCTTATGTTAAAAGTTAACCTAAAGCATAGATCACTTCTTTCAAGACAGAACATCATAGTTTAGTGTATTATTTCTCAACTTGCACTATAACTGATTCTTCGGTCAGTCATTCCTCTTTCTATCAGAGAAGCTGCTTGGCATGATAAAGAATTCTATGGCATATGCCTATTTCCACACTTATTTGCTACAGAATAAATCCCTTCTACAGAAATCATAAGTATACATATAGTGGTGCTAACAAAAGCATTATGTACAGGAATATCAATTTCATAGAGTATCTTTCTAAACTAGTAAGGACAAATCATTGCTCTTCCCAAAAGGTAAACTCCTCCCTGGCCAAGGTGTGATATTAGGTCTTCAACATTGTTCTAGATGTTGCCAAGTTAGAGACTCAGTAATTAAGACAGCAAAGTGAGGTGTATGATGTTCCATGTTGTTTAGCCTGTGCAGAGCCTTCTTCTATTCTTTTGTGGTCAATTATAAATAATCCCACTGATAAGGCATGAAGGTGGCTGGAGAAAGAGGCTAACTGATGTTCAAAGACAGGTCTTGTTGTCCAGATGATTATTGAAAGTTTTCTCTGAAATAGATAAACTTTTGTCAGGGAAGCATTTAATGGTACACAAATACTTTCATACTCTTCTCCTTTTAATGAGCTATCGATATATCTCTTCTGAACTCATTTTTTCCACTTTTTCAATCCTATAACACATTCATTTTCCATGTATCTGATTATATAGCCAAATCATTAGCCACGGTCTCCAATTTAAAAAGATCTGTCTCTCTCTCTCTCTCTAGAGAGAGAGAGAGAGAGAGAGAGACTAAGAAATCCAAAATGGATTGCTTGATGTTTTGATGTTTGGCCCACTGGGATAACTTTCATTCACACTTGTCTTTCAAGGACTTCTGATTGAGCATCTAATGCTGCAGTAGTCCCTGGTAGGTCGGATTTATCACATTGACAAAAGATCTAAGATATTTATTCTTCTGTCAATTTGTCATAAGTTACTGTCATAGGAGGAGAAATGGCAATGCATCAAGAGATGGTATCAAAGGAATCTGAGCCATCTGCTCATTCAATTTACTTGTATCTTATTTACCTGCCTGAGCTTGATCTCTATGCATCATTTGCAGTGATGATTTATGGCTTCTGGGCATGCCCTTCCTTATAATTTGATTGGTAAAAAAACACTCAGTTGAAATAGTTTGGTCAAGCCACATAATCTCTTGATGTCTTATAATCAAATTTTTAAATTTATATAGGGCCCAGTAGCAACACAGAAAGTATTTCTCATAAAGAAATAAAAAAGTATCTTATCCATGAAAAGGGAACGCTCTTGCTTCCAAACACAAGGAGTCTCCTGTGTCTTATTAGACTTCACCAGGTTTGTCACATACATTTTCTGTATCCATGTAACTGCTGTAAGGGAAGTTTATAAGGCAACATAGGTTTTATTGCACACTGGACTCCTAAAGAGCTTTCCCTTGCTCTTGGCCTCAACTTTGAGGGTCTTGTTCCATAAAACGTGTGCTACGTATTGTTTTCTGAGGTATATGATGCAATGTGTATCAATCCATTTTAGGCACTGGCATGGTTATCTTTAACCATTAACTTTTACCTTTTACACCCAGAAAATTTAATAGGCTACAAGGCCCTTTAAAGCTTTGTGAGGTTTGACTCTGATCTCTGGTTTACATTTTTCTTACTGTGATTTTGGTTTTTTTGGTCATTGATACTTCCTGTGTATTATATTCAGCAAGCCAGCTTTCATTAATGTAGTGAAACAGTGTAAATCATTCTGTGGGGATGTCAATACTGTTAATATTCATCCAGGCTAGATTATTGATATAGAATTGATATAGCCTTGAAATACTATAGGAAATTTATAAATGTATACTCTTCTGCCTGCTAAGCAAGAGAGTATGACTTCTCTTGAACCTTATAGGTTGAGAAAAATAATGTATTTGATCAATTGTTGTGTAGATTTTTTCCAGTAAACAGCTCTGAAAAACGGCTAAAATTCCCATTCTTTTTCTCAGATCCATCTGCCTCTCCAGAGGCCAAACAGGTGGTTTAAATAAAGATGTTATGTAGAAATCACCAACCCTGAATTTTCAAGTATATGATAGTGACAGTAATTTTGGCAATTTCCTCAGAAATATGATATTACCTTCCACTGCCAAATATATTTACTGATTTGTCCTAACTACCCATTAGGGAAATTAGGCCACCTTGCCTCTTGCCATTGAGTGCTGCCATTCAATATCATCCCTGTGAGATGCTTTCTCTGTTGCCATTGTAATCATTAAGTTTGGCTTAAGGACACCATCTTCGTGCATCATATTCAGCCTTCAGAAAACAATTACCACAGAGATTTTCAGTATTCTAGCAGTCTGTCCACAAATATATTACTTAGTGCTGTGATGGGCTCATGTGGTGAATGAGTGGGTGACATAACATTATGATAAATTCACTACTAACTGTCTAACTGCCTAAGCCCAAATTTATTGCATGAAGGACACCAACATGTCCAAGTTTCAGTCAAATGGTCTAGTCAACTCTTAAGAGCCAATCCATCTGTACAGGCTAGCATCATAAATTCATATCTGATAAGTACATTTATATAAATGTGGCATATTCTAGAGTTTTATTCCAGCCCCTTGGTCTATTCCCATTCAAATCCATTCCTAAAATTCCTATGTATTTTCAGTTTTATAGTAAACTAATCTTCAAATTATTTGGTAGGTTAACCTGAGTCAAGTAATATATTTATCTTCCTAATATATACATTTGGACAAGAGGATATCATGAAAGAACAGGTCAGTTTTAACAAGAATAAGAAATAAGCATATCTTTGCAAATTGGCCACCCACAGTGAGGCAAATAAGGGTCTTCGAGGAAGGCAAGACTTGTTTCCTTAGATATTGCGTGACAGAGGGTCTCCTTAGACATAGCAGACATCCTCCTGCTAGCAAAGATTACTTGCAGAGATATGGGAATCAGTATTCTCAACTTTATCTGATTCTGTCTTTACTTCTAAAATCTTAGGGTCCTACTGCCTCTAAATCAATGTCATAACCTCCACATAGGAGACTTGGTGAGTCGAGTAACTCAATATTTGTTGTCCTTTTGCAACCTATATAAGTACATCTGTGTCTGACTTACAGTGAGCCTTGTCCTATAACTACAAGAAATAAGAGATTGTTGGGAGATTATTTTAAGTCTGCCATAGAAGCTCTGTTTCTCTGTTTGGTCTGAGAATACGAAAATGTAAAGCTGGAAGCTTGCAGTTTTTTCCTATAAGCGTTTTAGTGCATTTATATTCAGATAGTTCACCCCGTAGATCCTGTAGTCATCATTACAAATTTAACAGTTGTATACAACAGCTAGTGCCCCTGCTTCCAAAGACATTTGCTTTTTAGTAAGCATTGCTTCACAATCAATGACAGGTTTTAATTTAATGCATTTTATTTTCAGGACATCCTATGAACAAGGACATTATTAAAGTTTTCAAGACAAAAAATAATGAAAATTTCATAATACCATTTTTTGAGATTCTGGGTTTCTTTCAGAATAACGTCTGGGATCATTAAATAGTGTATCTAATGCTAAGCAGAGCCAAATCAGGGTAAGTGAAGCTACATTAGGTATTTCAATAGAGATAACTGGAGAGAGGATATCAAATAGGTGGTAGATGTCTGGAAAAACAAATGAAAAGGTTTAAGTAAAATTCAGATATTATATAATCGGAAGTTACATACTATCATCCTGGGTTCATACCTTGAGGAGGGCATGCTTTCTGGTTTTGCTGGTACATCAGAAGCTAAGAAGGGGCCCTTACTGGACACAGTGGCTGACACCTGTAATCCCCGCACTTTGGAAGGCTGAGGCTGGCGGATGCCTTGAGCCCAGGAGTTCAAGACCAGCCTGGGCAACATGGTGAAACCCCATCTCTACAAAGAAATACGAAAAGTAGCCAGGTATGGTGGCGAACACCTTGTAGTCCCAGCTACTCAGGAGGCTGAAGTGGGAGGATAGCTCTAGCTTGGGAGGCAAAGGCTGGAGTAAGCCATGACTGTACAACTGTACTCTAACCTGGGTGACAGAGTGAGACGCCCAGATCAAAAAAATAAATAAAAATAGAAGGATCTCCAAGCTCAGAATTGGGCTCTGAGCAGGGTCTGAGGTCTGGGTGGTAATGATAGTTTTGAGAAAGTATAACAAGATTTGTTTTGAGTGCCAGAAGATGCTGGAAAATAGAACCAAATGCTGACTCCAGGGTGAAGAGTCAATAATACAGTGGCACTTACTGGAATAATAACAAGAAAGAAAAATTACACTTGCCTGTGTTCCTTCTTAACTTCCTATAATGCACTCATTTGAATAAAGATATCAGAAGTAGCTGAAAAAGAAAAAAGAAAGTGATTTGAAGAATCTTAGTCCAAGCATAAAAAAGGAAAATATAAAGGTAAAATTTTGGAGTGACAACAGCTTAATTCCTGAAATGTGCAGCTCTAGAACATATGTTGTATGATAACAAAGCTTTGTCAGTCTAATTCTCTTGTGTTCCTCGAACCTTGGGACTCTCAATGGAAAGGCCTCATTGCTTATTGTTGAGTGAGTGAATTAAACACCTCTGTAGATGCAGGATGATAATATCGACCATCATGCAACAGTTTAGATTATTTATCGGAAAACAATGGAATGTAACAATTAATATTAAAATAGTAACAACAAAATGTGTACCATATTAGCATGTAGCATTTAAATCAACATTTAAAATGGAGTATGGCAGTCACTCATGTGTCATGTTGATACTTCTTGCAGAACTCATGTCTTACAGGTTGTAAACAAGAAGAATTAGCAAGTGAAAGGCCCAATTATTAGTAATAGAACTTGATGCTATATTCTGTGAAATCTTTATCTCACAAACAGGTAGAACTGGGAATGTTTCAAGCGATCATTTGGTTTGGAAAATGGTGATGATCTCTCTCTTCCTTAACTCTTCATATTTGCTCCCTTCACTTCTAATGTTCTTACTTTTTAAAAAGCTTGTGGAGTTTCAAGATGGCTGACTAGTACGGCCAGGAAGTGCTGCTGCCACGGAAACACCCTGGAATTTAGACTAAACCAACATAATATGAACAGATCTTCGGAGAGAAACCCCCAACATTGGCATGGAAAAGATTCACATGCTGCGGCTCAAGCGGGAGGAAGCTGAGAATGCCGCATGGGGTGACTGAACACCAGAGCTGGTTCCAGGCCCCAGAGGGTACCGGAAAAGGGGCTACCATAACAAAAATAGCATAGTTCTGGTACACAAACAGACACATAGACCAATTAACACAATAGAAAACTCAGAAATAAAGTTGCTCACCTAAAGCCATCTGATTTTTGACAAGGCCAACAAATAAACAATGGGGAAGGGACTCCCTTT
This sequence comes from Ateles fusciceps, assembly GCA_036589455.1. Lineage (NCBI taxonomy): Eukaryota > Metazoa > Chordata > Mammalia > Primates > Atelidae > Ateles > Ateles fusciceps. Next base: position 3,346,784 of record JAZHEH010003445.1, read on the forward strand.
TCAATAAATGGTGCTGGAATAGCTGGCTAGCCATATACAGAAGATTAAAGCTGGACCCTACCTTTCAGCATAAACAAAAAATAATTTAAAGGCATGAACTATTTAAATGTAAGATCTCAAACTATAAACATTGTAGAGGACAGCCTAAGAATTACTCTTTTCCATATCAATGCATTAGTCTATTTTCACACTACTATAGAGAAACTTCATGAGACTGGATAATTTATAAAGGACAGAGGTTTAATTGACTCACGGTTCTGCATAGCTGGGGGAGACCTCAAGAAATTTGCAATCATGCCAAAAGATGAAGAGGAAGCAGACACCTTTTTCACAAGGAGGCAGGAGCGAGAACATGCAGGGAAAACTGCCACTATTAAAACCATATCTCCTGAGACCTCCCTCACTGTCACAAGAACAGCATTGGAAAATCACCTGATGATCCAATCACCTCCTACCAAGTTCCTTTCTCAACATACGGGGATCACAATTTGAGATGAGATTTGGGTGGAGACACTGAGTCAAACCACATGAATTAGCCTTGGCAAAGATATTTGGCTAAGTCCCCCAAAGCATTTGCAACCAAAACAAAAGTAGAAAAGTGGAACTTAATTAAACTAAAGAACTTCTGTTCAGGAAAAGAAACTATCAACAGAGTAAACAGACAGCCTACAGAATGGGAGAAGATATTCACAAATTCTGCATCCGACACATCTCTAATATCCAAATTCTGTATGAAACTTAAGGCACTCAACAAGTAAAATCAAATAACCCCATTAAAAAATGGGCAAATGACATGAACAGACACTTCTCAGAAAAAGACATACACGTGGCCAACAAACGAAAATATGTTCAGATCACTAATCATTAAAGAGATGCAAATCAAAACCACAATGAGATACTGTCTCACACCATTCAGAGTGGCTAATATTAAAAAGTCAGAAAATCAACAGATCCTGGCAAAGCTGTGGAGAAAGGAAAACCCTTATACACTGTTGTTGGTAATGTAAGTTAACCACTGTGGAAATCAGTCTGGAGATTTCTAAAAGAACTTAAAACGGCTATCATTTGAGCCAACAATCTCATTACTGAATATATACCCAAGAGAAAATAAATCATTCTACCAAGAAGACAAATGCACTTGTATGTTCATTGCTGCACTATTCACAATATCAAAGACCTGGAATCAACCCAGGTCTTTATCAGGGTATATTAGATAAAGAAAATTCACATGTATATACACCATGGAATGCTATGCAGCCATAAAAAATGAAATCATGTTTTTTGCAGCAACATGGGTGCAGTTGGAGACCATAATCTTAAGTGAACTAACATGGGAGCAGAAAAGCAAATACTACATCTCTCGCTTATAAGTGGGAGCTAAATTTTGAGTTGAGAACGCATGTCCACATGTTATGTAGACGTAAACATGAGAATAATAGATACAGTGGTCCACTAGAGGTGGAAAGGATGGGTGGAGGTTGAAAAGCTTCCTATTGGGTACTGTGCTCACTACGTAAGGGGCAAGATCCATACCTCCAACCTCAGCACCAGGCAATATTCCCATGTAACAAGCCTGCACATGTACCCCTTATATCTAAAATGAAAGATAAAATTTAGAAAAAGCTTACTTTCTTACTCCTAGTTTTCTTCCAGTACTTGCTTCAGGATCTTTTTCTCCAAAAATATTTCCCTGATCCTTTGTTGCATTTGTTTTGATTCTTCTGAACTTTTAAAAATCCTGGACTGACTTCTGCAGAATCACATGTAAATTACATATACAGTTTTATTTGTCTGCATCCCCCACAAGACTTTAAGCTTCATGTGGGTAAGAATTGCATCTTTGATTTCTCTTTCCTATTCCCTTAAGAATGAAACTTGGAACATGTGAGTTCTCAATGTCTGTGATGAGTATATAAAGGAATAATTAAGTAGTTATATTAAATCATGTAGGTTATAGAAAAAAAATAGCAAGCAATGTATCTAAATGCTAAGTTTAGAAAATAATGTTTAGCAAGATATTTCTGTTGCTACCACGTAGATGGTGGCATTTTATGAATAATTTTTCCTTGTGCATTTATTTGTTCATGCAAGATTTGTTTTCTCTCTTCCTGCCTGTGGATTTTCTAAGCTAATTTTAAGTGCCAGTACTTTTGTTTCTATCACTATGCCCAGTTGGAAAGAGCCGATGATTTCCTGCATCCATTTATTTTATTTGTATTTGTTTTGTATCATAGTTTCTATCATGATTGCTTTATAGCAGAGAATACCATAGTAGTTCAGAGGCAGTTGAGCATGATTAGATACTATTCTGAAGTCAAACTAACCACTTTGAACCTTGCCAAAGTGAGAGATTATCTAGGGTATTTGGACAATTTAGTTGACCTCTCTATTTGTCAGAGTCTTTGAAAATAATGGCAGCTACTTCCTTGGGTTGGCGTAAAAATTAAAGGTTGTAAAGTTTATAAAATACTTCATACCATTACCAAACACATAGCAATCTCTGAAAAATATGGTAAAGACTATCGCATATTTATTCTCACCTCTAAATGGTGAACTCTTTGAATACATAAATATTATTTTGCCTTTATAATGCAAATCCTATCAAAGTTTCATTTTATTGTGCTTTTTTTTGTTTTTTTGTTTTTTTTTTGCCATTTGGCCTCTGAAATATCTTCTTTTACTTACAAAGTAGTAATTTTATTTTTTATGTTTTTCTAAAATTGTTCCTTTTTTTCATTAATACTTAGAATTTTAAAAAATAAAAACAACACTACTTTTCCTCTGTATTTCTTCTTTAAACTGGGCACACGTAAGCTCTCTTAGTTAAAATTGTTCTGTCTTATTATAGCTATGTCTACATAATGCATTTGTGTCTAAGCTCTTGAGTGTTGTATGCTGGCTTTCAGTAATTTATAAGGAAACAAAATAACATGTCATTAACTTTCATGGAATGTTCATTTACCAGAACAGTTCTGAAAGCTTTGAACACTGGGGTTATTCACTGAAGCTTTGACAATCAATGCACCCAAATCCATTCATTCATCTTTGTAGTTGTTCTAGGGAAGTAGAGTACTCCAGAGAATAATGCAATGAAGGACTACATTCCAAGAGACTGGGGGACCAGTCTCTGGCTCTGCCATTAATTACCTGTCTGAACAAAGGAAAGGGAATTAAATCCTCTTGATCATAAAAGCTTCAGCTGCTAAATGAGGAGAACTTGGCTTAGCTGTCTTCATATTTTCGAACAAAGAAATAATGTAGAATGGATATCAGTATTTTTTGAAAAGTTGGTAAGCATTACTTGGATGCCTATAGAAATACAAACATATTCAACACAAAGTGTACTTTTTGTTATATCAGATACAAGTTGTATTTTTGTTGTTGTTGTTATTATTAGAAGGATTAGTGAGAGGCATGGGAGGCAAAAATAAATGTAATAATTACTATACCAATTACTTCTAAGATCTTTTATACTTTATTATAAAGATCTAAGTGCCTTTAATTTCAGTCACTCATTCAGTGCATTCATTTACTTGTACATTCAATGTATGATTAATGAAAATGTCTACATTATTATTAAGGCTAGAAAAATGAATACAGGATGGCTCCCAAATTTGAAATGCTTTAGAAACAGCTCTAGTTAAGACTCAACATAGTGCAGAGAAAGAGGGAAAAAGATGTCCCTGAATACCTTCTGTGGAGATAAGTTACAACGTAGCATCAAATGTAATACTTTATGTCTCAACTCTCTCAGTAGCTCTCTAAAGCAAAAGATTGTGGCTATTTATCCCATAAGAATTTCTGAGATTCAGAAAAAGTGAATAATTTTTCTATGTTATATTCTGGAAGATGTTAGATTTGAAGTTTCTGCCAGATAATTCTGATCTCAAAATTCATCTCTTGAATACATCAATATGTCTCTGTAGCAAGGAAAACTTACTAAGATAACTGGAACACATTACAGGTACCCCCATGAGGCCTAAAACAATGAATAAAAGGGAGTTTTTGTCTTCTAAACTTCAGTTTATTACATCTAAGTTATTTCTTTAGTTTTCCTAGGAATTGATAGCAAGCCTTCCGATGAGGTGTTATGTTTAGTGGGCAATAAAATGGGTGCTTTTTAATCTTGATTTATAGAAAACAATTAAATATGCCCTTTGAAATTGTGAAACTGTAAAGATATTATTTCTACATAATTTTATAGACAACTATCAGAAATATTTACTTCATTTTTAAACGTGTTTACCAATATAAAAGCAAATTCATTATCTAAAATTAGTGCAGTTTTAATTTTAATCCCAGTTGCTCACTTTAAATCCTCAAATCCCTGGGGGCAAACAGGCATGTAACATTTATGTTTTGAGCCATTTCTCATTGTCTGATTAGGAAAAGAAAGCACTATGCAATTGCCTGCTTTCATTTATGCACACTTCAAAATCCTTCTTATTTTATTCATTGTAGAAAATGGAAATTTACCAAACAATGTGGAATAGACAAATCTTTTAGCAGCAAAATAATGTCTCTAGGGCTTTCTGTAAAGTGAGAACAAAGTGCTTCATAGCCCTATTTGAAGCTGGTTAATAAGACACAAATGTAATAGGCTTCACTGCATTTAACTTCAGAAAAAGTGCCAATATCTTCAAATGTGAACCTTGGATTATTGCCTCTGCAATTTGTTTAGGCAACCAATGCACTACAAATCATTTCCGCCTACAAATTGCTTTGTTAGTGGGAAATGGACTACAATAAAGCCGGGATTTCCTAATGCTTTATTGACTCTTGATCGAGTAGATGTTGAGTATTCTTTTGTCTTCTTTCAGTGTCTTTCTCAAATATTCTAAGTGTTTTCAAAATGACAACCTCTTTAAGTACTGTGAATTTTTTTGAAGACCATTGTAATTTTTTGGAGTTTTTGTTTTCTTAAAATGGTTTAGTATTTTTTTTTCAAATTGCCTATGTTTGTACAGACTTTAGAAGTACTGTAAAAACAACTGTTTCTCTAAATGCAGAAGGATAGGCTTTAGTGCCAATACATCAGCATTACTAAATTTCATGATTATATTGTTATATTCTGATGGAATTAAAATATCACAAATGAGTTCTTATAGATATGAATTTAAGATGTGCAAAACATACTAAAAGGGTAAAGCCTTTTAGTATGTTTTCTTCAGTTGCATTCTGCATTACTTTGTAAATATTAAATTGATGAGTATGACCAGCATGTAATATGTTACTCAGTGACACCAAAATAATTAATACCTCCATCATTCTTAGATTCCATAAAATCTTCTAATTATATATGTTTTAATAATTCCTCTATATTAAGTGAAGAACAATATACAGGCATCAGTGGACGTCACTGCTACTACAGAAGCATAGGTCAAATATCTTAACACCAAATGTCAAACTACAAAAATGTTTAGTCATTTATTTTATAAGAATTTTTATTTGGAATATATAAATCGTTGTTTATAATACTTTTTATTTTGTATGTGAAAATATTAAAATCAATGTTACTGCCACTAAATATATTTTGTGTTAAAATTATTGCACTTTAAAAACAGACATATATAATGCACAAATGTTACAATATTATTATATCACATTGCTTTGGTATATAAAAATGCTATCCCTGTGGACGAACTAATAAATTGGGTTTGCTTGTTTTCTAGTACCTGTAGTCCTTAAATACGACCAGCATCCAACTTTATCAACAACTTAGAAGCAGAATCCAGGTAAGCTACAGAAAATAACATATCCAAACTCCAGGAATATTGTGAATTGGGATATAAAGAGTAAATCCAGCAATTAAAGAGAAAGACTTGATGTGAAGTTCAATTAGTAAGAAAAGACTGGGAGCCAGCTAGACAGAATGTTCCTCATGGGTTGCATGCTAAGTCCTTTTGATAAACGCTGGTAAACCATACACACATTCATGTGCCTAAGTTAGCTTTTCTTTGTCCTGTGCATTGACTTTTACCTGAGGTAAATCCTAAAAGATGGAGATATAATTGATAAAACATAGAAATTTTTGTTGTCAAATAACTTATGCATAAATTCAAATCTGAAGCATTAGCTATAGACCACATCTTCCTAAAATAGCCTAGTAGGGTGGAGACATGATCAGTACTACAGTTGTCTAAATGTGACTTGAAGGTTTCAGGATTTTAGTTCTAGGACATATAGCAGAAGTTTAAAAAGGAATCCTATTCCTAATTTGATAATTCCAAAGCATCAGTGATACCTTTGAAAACAAACGTTGCTGGAAGTACAGTAAAAACCTTCATATCAATATATCCACCTTATATTTACATGTAACTCAGAAGACTCTCAAATAAATATAAATGTGTTAAATTTATATATAGGCTAAAATTAAAGACTTAGGTGGATATTGAACATCTGAAGACAATAAGAGATATATCTATATTTTGTTGTTGTTGTCTGAGAGATGGAGTTTCCCTTTGTTGCCCAGGCGGGAGTGCAGTGGTGTGATCTTGGCTGACTGCAAACTCCACTTACCGGGTTCAAGCAATTCTCCTGCCTCAGCTTTCTGAGTAGCTGGGGATTACAGGTGTGCACCACCACATCAAGCTAATTTTTGTATTTTTAGTAGAGACGGGTTTCTCTATTTTCTGACCTGAACTGATACACCATCGTAGGCCTCCCAAAGTGCTGGGCCACCGTGCCTGGTTGATCTAAATTTGCAAATTCATTTTTTGTGTGTCTCAAAGGAGGAAATGTTAGCTCCTGAGAAATGACCTACAATGAAAATATTACTTCCCTTGGTCATTTTTATTTATACATGTGCATCTATGTGTGTAATCTAATGATTAATGAATGGATAATGATTAATAGATATTAACAAATGCACATTAAATATCAATATATATATCACCTAACAAATGTTAATATTCAATAAATACAACAAAAAATCAGAGACTAGTGTTAGTATGAGCAGTATTTTTTCATATGTTATCATTGTAAAGATAAAGATTATAGACTTTTGATAGATATCTAGTGAAATAAAGATGATAGCAGGAGGAGTCATCTCCTAGACAGCATTCAGAGCGACTTTTATTGTCATGAATTCACAAATTTTTATTTTTATTTTTTTATTTTTATATATATTTTACTGCATTTTAGGTTTTGGGGTACATGTGAAGAACATGTAAGATTGTTGCATAGGTACATACATGGCAATGTGGTTTGCTGCCTTCCTCCCCCATCACCTATATCTGGCATTTCTCCCCATGTTATCCCTCCCCCAACTCCCCACCCCCAGCTGCCCCTCCCCTAGTTTGCTGCCACAGACCCCAGTGTGTGATGCTCCCCTCCCTGTGTCCATGTATTCTCATTGTTCAACCCACCTATGAGTGAGAGGATGTGGTGTTTGATTTTCTGTTCTTGTGTCAGTTTGCTGAGAATGATGGTTTGCAGGTTCATCCATGTCCCGACAAAGCACACGAACTTATTTTTTATGGCTGCATAGTATTTCATGGTGTATATGTGCCACATTTTCCCTGTCCAGTCAGTCATCGATGGGCATTTGGGTGGATTCCAAGTCTTTGCTATTGTAAACAGTGCTGCAATGAACATTTGTGTGCATGTGTCCTTTTAATAGAATGTTTTATAATCCTTTGGGTATATACCCAGTAATGGGATTGCTGGGTCAAATGAAATTTCTATTTCTAGGTCCTTGAGGAATCACCACACTTTCACAATGGTTGAACTAATTTACACTCCCACCAACAGTGTAGAAGTGTTCCTGTTTCTCCACATCCCCTCCATCATCTGTTGTCTCCAGATTTTTTAATGATTGCCATTCTAACTGGCATGAGATGGTATCTCAATGTAGTTTTGATTTGCATTTCTCTAATGACCAGTGATGATGAGCATTTTTTCTTTTTTTTTTTTAATTTATTTTACTTTAGGTGCATACTATATCTGGCAGTTTTCCCCATGTTATCCCTGTCCACCCTCCTCTCCCCTCCCCCACCCCCCGTTGTCTCTCCCCCTACCCAACCCTGACAACTGTCCACTGTGTGTGATGCTCCTCTCCCTGAGTCCAGGTGTTCCGGTTGTTCAACACCCACCTATGAGTGAGAACATACGGTGCTTGGCTTTCTGTTCTTGGGTCAGTTTGCTAAGAATGACAGTTTCCAGATTCATCCAAGTCCCTAAAAAGGACACAAACTCATCGTTTTTTATAGCTGCCTAGTATTCCATGGTGTATATGTACCACATTTTCTTTGTCCAGTCTATCATTGATGGGTATTTGGGTTGGTTCCAGGTCTTTGCTATTGTACATAGGGCTGCAATGAACATACGTGTGCATGTGTCTTTATAGTAGAACGATTTATAGTTCTTTGGGTATATACCCAATAGTGGGATTGTTGGGTCAAATGGAATTTCTATTTCTAGATCCTTGAGAAATCGCCACACTGTCTTCCACAATGGTTGAACTAATTTACACTCCCACCAACTGTGTAAGAGTGTTCCTATTTCTCCACATCCTCTCCAGCATCTGTTGTCTCCCGATTTTTTAGTGATCGTCATTCTAACTGGTGTGAGATGATATCTCAGTGTGGTTTTGATTTGCATTTCTCTAATGCCCAGTGATGATGAGCATTTTTTCATATGTTTGTTGGCCTGATATATGTCCTCTTTTGAAAAGTGTCTGTTCATATCCTTCACCCAGTTTTGAATGGGGTTTTTTGTTTTGTTCTTGTATATCTGTTTTAGTTCTTTGTAGATTCTGGATATTAGCCCTTTGTCAGATGGGTAGATTGCAAAAATTTTTCCCATTCTGTTGGTTGCCAATTCACTCTAATGATGGTTTCTTTTGCTATACAGAAACTCTGGAGTTTAATTGGATCCCATTTGTCTATCCTGGCTTTTATTGCCATTGCTTTTGGTGTTTTAGTCATGAAGTCCTTGCTTATGCCTATTTCCTGGATGGTTTTGCCTACGTTTTCTTCATGTTTTTATGGTGTTAGGTTTTATGTTTAAATCTTTGATCCATTTGGAGTTAATTTTAGTGTAAGGTGACAGGTAGGGATCCAGTTTCTGCTTTCTGGACATTGCTAGCCAGTTTTCCCAACACCATTTATTAAACATGGAGTCCTTTCCCCATTGCTTGTTTTTGCTGGGTTTGCCAGAGATCAGATGGTTGTAGACATGTGGTGTTTCTTCTGGGGTCTCTGTTCTGTTCCATTGTTCTGTGTCTCTGTTTTGGTACCAGTACCATGCTGTTTTGATTACTGTAGCCTTGTAATATAGTTTGAAGTCTGGCAGTGTGATGCCTCTGGCTTTGTTCTTTTTGCTTAGGATTGTCTTGGCTATGCGGGGTCACCTGTGATTCCATATGAAGTTTAAAGTGGTTTTTTCCAGTTCTGTGAAGAAGGTCATTGGTAGCTTGATGGGGATAGCATTGAATCTATAGATTACTTTGGAAAGTATGGCCATTTTCACGATACTGATTATTCCTAACCATGAGCATGGAATGTTTCTCCATCTGTTTGTGTCCTCTCTTATTTCATTGAGCAGTAGTTTGTAGTTCTCCTTGAAGAGGTCCTTTACATCCTTGGTTAGTTTTATTCCCAGGTATTTTATTCTCTTTGTAGCAATTGTGAATGGGTGTTTGCTCTTGATTTGGCTCTCTGTTTGTTATTGGTATATAGGAATGCCTGTGATTTTTGCACATTGATTTTGTATCCTGAGACTTTGCTGAAGTTGCTTATCAGTTTGAGAAGATTTTGGGCTGAGATGATGGGGTTTTCTAGATATACAATCATGTCATCTGCAAATAGAGACTGTTTGACTTCCTTCTTTCCTAATGAATACACTTTATTTCTTTTTCTTGCCTGATTGCTCTGGCTAGAACTTCCAATACTATGTTGAATAGGAGTGGTGAGAGAGGGCATCCTTGTCTAGTGCCTGATTTCAAAGGGAATTCTTCCTGCTTTTGTCCGTTCAGTATGATATTGGCTGTAGGTTTGTCATATATAGCTTTTATCATTTTATGATACGTTCCATCAATACCTAGTTTATTGAGTGTTTTTAGCATGAAGGGCTGTTGAATTTTATCAAAGGCCTTCTCTGCATCTATTGAGATAATCATGTGGTTTTTGTCTTTGGTTCCGTTTATGTGATGGATTAGATTTATGGATTTGCGTATGTTGAACCAGCCTTGCATCCCTGTGATGAAGCCTACTTGGTCATGATGGATAAGCTTCTTGATGTGCTGTTGCAATCTGTTTGCCAGTATTTTATTGAAGATTTTTGCATTGATGTTCATCATGGATATTGGCCTGAAGTTTTCTTTTTTAGTTGAGTCTCTGCCTGGATTTGGTATCAGGATGATGTTGGTCTCATAAAATGAGTTAGGGAGGATTCCCTCCTTTTGTATTGTTTGATACAGTTTCAGAAGGAATGGAACCAGCTCCTCTTTGTATGTCTGGTAGAATTCAGCTGTGAACCTGTCAGGACCTGGACTTTTTTTGGTTGGTAGGCTATTGATTGCTGCCTCTACTTCAGCCCTTGTTATTGGTCTATTCAGGGTTTCAGCTTCCTCCTGGTTTAGTTTTGGTAGAGTACAAGTGTCTAGGAATTTATCCATTTCTTCCTGGTTTACTGGTTTATGTGAGTAGAGCTGTTTGTAGTAATCTCTGATGGTAGTTTGTATTTCTGTGGGGATCAGTGGTGATAGCCCCTTTATTGTTTTTTATTGCATCTATTTGATTCTTCTCCCTTTTCTTTTTATTAATCTGGCTAGCAGTCTGTCTATTTTGTTGATCTTTTCAAAAAACCAGCTCCTGGATTTATTGATTTTTTTCAAGGGTTTTTTGTGTCTCTATCTCCTTCATTTCTGCTCTGATCTTAGTTACCTCTTGTCTTCTGCTAGCTTTTGAGTTTTTTTGATCTTGCTCCTCTGGCTCTTTCAATTTTGATGATAGGGTGTTGATTTTAGATCTTTCCTCTCTTCTCTGGTGGGCATTTATTCCTATAAATTTCCCTCTCAATACTGCTTTAAAGGTGTCCCAGAGATTCTGGTAAGTTGTGTCTTCATTCTGGTTGGTTTCAAAGAACATCTTTATTTCCGCCTTCATTTTGTTGTTTATCCAGTCAACATTCAGAAGCAAGTTGTTTAGTTTCCAAGTGGTTGTGCGGGTTTGAGTGTGTTTCTTGATCCTGAGTTCTAGTCTGATTGTGCTGTAGTCTGATAGACTGTTTGTTATGATTTCTGTTCTTCTGTATTTGCTGAGGAGTGATTTACTTCCAATGATGTGGTCAATTTTAGAGTAACTGCAATGTTGTGCTGAGAAAAATGTATATTCTGTGGATATGGGGTGGAGTGTTCTGTATATGTCTATTAGATCCGCTTGGTCCAGCTCTGCATTCAAGTCCTGGATATCTTTGTTAATTTTCTGTCTCGTTGATCTGTCTAATATTGACAGTGGAGTATTGAAGTCTCCCACTATTACTGTGTGGGAGTCTAAATCTCATTGTAGGTCGTTAAGAACTTGCCTTATGTATCTGGGGTGCTTCTGTATTGGGGGCATATATATTTAGGATAGTTAGCTCTTCCTGTTGGATTGATCCTTTTACCATTATGTAGTGTCCATCTTTGTCTCTTTTGATCTTTGTTGGTTTGAAGTCCATTTTATCAGGATTGCAACCCTGCTTTTTTTGTTCTCCATTTGCTTCGTAAATCTCTTCCATCCCTTTATTTTGAGTCTATGTGTGTCTTTGTATGTGAGATGTGTTTCCTGAATACAGCACACCAGTGGGTTCTGACTTTTTATCCACTTTGCCAGTCTGTGTCTTTGGATCGGGGCATTTATGCTATTTACATTCAATGTTAATATTGTTATGTGTGAATTTGATTCTGCCATTTTGTTACTGGCTGGTTTTCTTTCCCATTAGTTGACTCATTTTCTTCATTGCAATTTTGATCTTTGTCAACTGGTTTGCTTTTGCAGTGACTGGTACTTGTTCCTTTCCATGCTTAGTGTTTCTTTCAGGAGCTCTTGTAGGGCAGGTCTGGTGGTGACAGAATCTCTCATTAATTGCTTGTCCATAAAGGATTTTATTTCTCCTTCACTTACGAAGCTTAGTTTGGCTGGATATGAGATTCTGGGTTGAAAGTTCTTTTCTTTAAGGGTGTTGAATATTGCTCCCAACTCTCTTCTGGCTTGTAGAGTTTCTGCTGAGAGATCTGCTGTGAGTCTGACTGGCTTCCATCTGTGGGGGACCTGACCTTTCTCTCTGGCTGCCCTTAGCATTTTTTCTTCACTTCGACCCTGTTGAATATGACAGTTATGTGCTTTGGGGTTGCTCTTCTTGAGGAATATCTTTGTGGAGTTATCTGTATTTCTTGAATTTGAAATTTGAACTGCCTTGCTAGGCTTGGGGAAGTTCTCCTGGATAATATCCTGGAGTGTGTTTTCCAGCTTGGATTCATTCTCCTCGTCATATTCAGATATACTGATCAAGCATAGATTAGGTTTTTTCACATAATCCCATTTTTCTTCCAGGCTTTGTTCATTTTTTTTCACTCTTTTTTCTCTTGTATTGCCTTCTCTGTTTATTTCATTGAGTTGATCTTTAATCTCTGATATCCTTTCTTCTGCTTGATCGATTCAGCTATTAAAACTTGTGTTGCTTCACGTAGTTCTCGTCCTGTGTTTTTCAACTCCATCAAGTCATTTATGTTCTTCTCTAAGCTGGTTATTCTAGTTAGCATTTTGTCTAACCTTTCTTCAAGGTTTTTGGTTTCTTTGCATTGAGTTAGAACGTCTTCTTTTAGCTCTGAAAAGTTTGTTATTTTTCACCTTCTGAACCCTGTTTCCATCAATACTTCGCACTCCTTCTGAGTCAAGTTGTGATCCTGTGTTGTTGAGGAGTTGTGATCCATTGAAGGAGAAGAGGTGTTCTGGTCTTTGGTGGTTTCACCTTTTTGCACTGGTTTTTTCCCATCTTTGTGGATTTACCTGGCTGTAGTGTCAGAGAGCTGCTTGATGAGGTGGCTTGTCTGCCTATGGGGGGCACTACTGGATTTCTAGGGACTACTTCAGGTTACTAGGGAAGCTTCCTATGTCTTTTTTGTTTATGCTGGGGAGATTAGGCCAGCCTATTCCGCTGACCTGTAGGAGCTGCTGGGTTGTCAAGAACGCCGTCCCATTGCTACGTAGGCTTCCTGTGTTTTCTGTTAAAACATGTAGCCCAGTCCCACCCCTCTAGTGGTGGGTTGTGCCCTTTCTCCACTAGGCTGGATCATTCAGGGTTCATCTCAAACTGTGGCACTGGCTGCACAACCCACTAGAGTCAGAGCTTCAGCCCTCTGGAGTTTGTGGTGGAGGTTAAGGACCTGCCCAGCCGCACCTGGCAGTCTCCCCCTTTCAGCTTTTCTCTCTCTGGTCATGAGGTAGGGGCCTCCCAGCTGCTCCGCTTACAGCTCCCTCTCTCTTGGGGGGGTGGGGGGCAATAACTGAATCTGCAGACTCTTATTCAACTCCACACTTGTAATTCCTGGCGCTTGACTGGCAAAGATCCCCTTTTTTGTGTATTGCTGAGGCTTTGGGGGAAGCGCTGTATCTGGACCAGAGCACCAGAGGTGGAGCCTCTGACTTGCCAGTCAGATGCACTTTCTGGGTGAAGCAGCACCCCTCCCCCACCTCGGTTCACCCTGAGTGGGCTTTGCTCACCCTTGGACCAGACCCGTTGGAATGCACCTGGTACCTCGGTTGGAGCTAGGAGATCTCTGGGTTTCTGCATCTCTTCGCTGGGTGTTGTGTGCTGGAGTTGTGTCTAATCTGCCACTTGGATCCAGTGAGCATTTTTTCATATGTTTGTTGGCCTCATATATGTCTTCTTTTGTAAAGTGTCTATTCATATCCTTTGCCCACTTTTGAATGGGCTTGTTTGTTTTTTTCTTGTAAATCTGTTTTAGTTCTTTGTAGATTCTGGATATTAGCCCTTTGTCAGATGGGTAGATTGCAAAAATTTTTTCCCATTCTGTTGGTTGCCAATTCACTCTAATGATTGTTTCTTTTGCTGTGAAGCAGCTCTGGAGTTTAATTAGGTCCCATTTGTCTATTTTGGCTTTTGTTGCCAATGCTTTTGGTGTTTAGTTATGAAGTCCTTGCCTATGCCTATGTCCTGAATTGTTTTGCCTAGGTTTTCTTCTAGGATTTTTATGGTGTTAGGTCTTATGTTTAAGTCTTTAATCCATCTGGAGTTAATTTTAGTGTAAGGTGTCAGGAAGGGTTCCAGTTTCTGCTTTCTGCACATGGCTAGCCAGTTTTGCCAACACCATTTATTAAACAGGGAATCCTTTCCCCATTGGCTGTTTTTATCAGGTTTGTCAAAGATCAGATGGTTGTAAATGTATGGCATTGCCTCTGAGGCCTCTGTTCTGTTTAATTGGTCTATAACTCTGTTTTGGTACCAGTACAATGCTGTTTTGATTACTGTAGCCTTGTAGTATAGTTTGAAGTCAGGTAGTGTGATGCCTCCAGCTTTGTTCTTTTTTGCTTAGAATTGACTTGGCTATGCAGGCTCTCTTTTTGAATTCACACATTTTTAAAGTCTGCACCTAAGGTTGTAGGCTTAAAGACTTCACTTTCCTGATATATTGAGAACAGCTTCATCATTTATAACTTACGGTTGACATTCCATCATATAAACGAGGCTTTTATTTATTCTGCATTTTATAAACTATAATTCAAATTTAAATATTTACAAGGAACAATGTAATAACTGGGATATGGAATAATCTCACCTAAGTTATTCACCCCTTGAAATTAGATTTCATTAGAAATCCCTTTGTGTGGATGAGGTATAAGCACTCATCTCAATAGAGATACACCTAATACCAGAAATAGTAAAATCACCTGACATTTTACCTCCCTGAATGGAGATGGACAAATACCATAATACACAGTACTTATTATCCTTCAACGTCTTCCTCTCCTATTAGAACCTTCTTTGTTAAATCACATGCATTCATTTAGTAAGGTTGATTCTTCTCAGGGAGACATTCTGTGTTCTTTGAGAGATTTGGCACATATTGTGGTGATTCTCAAAATCCTTAATCTTCTTTAGAAGGAAATCTTATTTCCAAATTTCCGAATTCTATAGGAATAAACAAAATTCTATAAGAGTAAAGCTACTTTCTGCTTTTTTAAAGAAAAAAAGTATTTTATGATTTGCTTGACTCTTGTTTTCAAAGAACAAACTTGTAATATGCGAACATTTAGAAAGTATATCAAATCCATCCTAGATATTTGTATTTTATACCCTGAGTCTACATATCAAAATGTGTTCACTTGTTTCCCTCCCTTTATTGAAAATGTAGAATGTTGCAGATAAGTTAAGGATCCTGAGATGAAGAGATGATCCTGGGATTATCCAGGTGCACCCAATCTAATCCCAAGTGTCCAGATAAGAAAGAATCAGAAAAGTCAGAGTCAAGAAAAAGAGATGTGACCATGGAAGTGGGGTCCTACTTATGTGACTGAAGATTGAGAAAGGGCCCAGGAGCCAAGGAATACAGGTAGTCTCTAGAAGCCAGAAAACACAAGGGAACAGCCTTTCTAGGACACCTTCTCAAGAGAACACAGCCCTAGGTTTTACCCCAGTGAAAACCACTGAAAACTTTTGTCCTCCAGAACCATAAGATAAATTTGAAAGATAATATAAATACATTTGCATTATGTTAAGCCACTAAATTTGTGTTAATTTTTCATAGCAATAGGCAACTAATACTTGATAGTTGATGAGAACAAATTTTTAGAAATGTAATTTCTATATAGAACAGGAACATAAATAAGCATTACCTTGAGCAATAATAACTACATTATATCAAAAATACACATTTACTTACTCAATGCTGAATAACTATATGTTGAGTAAAGTTTAATCACGATGACATATTTTTTAAATTCCATCTTTCTAAATTTAGTTTGTAACCTTACATGAGTTATTTACTACCTGTGTGTTTGAGATTCTTTTTATTATGCAATGGACAGAATATTTCTCAACGGGGTTAGAAAAGTTCTTGGCACATTTAAAACAATAAACATGTTGCTCATCAATTTGTTTAACAAAATCATTGCCAGTTATTGCATTTTATTATGTACCTTGCAAATAAAACTACAATTGTAAAATATGACTTACATAAACAGTGAAAAAATTTCATTTTGCTGTACAATCTTCCCAATTGCAAATTTCAAAGTTCTGTGAAAAAAAAAACCACTATAATATCTTGTTACTTTGTGGCATCATTGTAATCATTTCATTAACATGGGAGTTACATAATTATATTACATTGATGACAGGAAAAACATAAGTCTCCCCAAATTAAAAACAAGACATACAAAAGAGCAATAAGCATTCTAAACAAATTGTATTAGTATTGCAGTATGTCAGGTTTGAATTAACAACAAAATCTAAACACCTATTTAATGGTCTCTGAAAATATTCAATCTGCTTCATCTCCTAACTTAATAGAAATCAGATATAGGGATGGTGTTAGACTATAAACTGAAAATCCAGAGGCTTAAAATAGACTAATAAATTTCCCTTTAACACATGCTACCATCAGAGTGGTCAGTAACAACTGTTTGTAGAAAATTGCTTAGCCTTTCTTCAACTATGGCCTGAAAAGTAATTTCATCTGAAAGTATTGTATTTTAGCTGACACTTAAGGACCTGTCTTAGTAAGTCTGTTAAATTCTTATGTACTGTGGAATTGTACTTCAGGGTAATTTACAAACTGTATGTCTGATTGGTGATTAAAATTACCTTCAAAGACAGAGTTCTATAATGATAACAATTTTCTGCCTATTCAAAAAGGAAATGGACAATCAGAAAGGCAATAAGCTCTTCTTACGTGTGTTCCTACATAAAGATACTCAGTACATTTCTTCTCAAGAGAAGTGTAGTCAATTCAGTTATACATGCACAGAGAACCTGTTTAAAGTTTTTAATTGTTATTATCATGATGATTATCATTATCACCATTATTTTACTTTGTCTCAACAGTAGACAGTATTCTGTCCCTTTTTTGGTCTCTTTTTTACCAAGGACACAATAAATGAAATAAATTTTGGATAGTGAATTAATTTTATATGAAGTTTTAAAGCAATTTTTAAAATAATTTAGTTATGATAATATAAATATATAAATTATGAATCATTATAAGGTAGTAGTTAAAAATATGGCATTGACATTGATGTCTAAATACAACTATCTTCAGCTACCTCATTTTAGAGAAGTTATGTATCATTTTATGTCTTAGTTCCTGGAAAATAGAAGATGGTCTGTATGTCTCTGTTGAGCTCTTTGTCTCTCTTTGTATGCCTCTATCTCTGTCTTTTTTTTATCTCTCTATGTGTACAAATGTAATATATACATATAAATCTAAGCTATATAGTAAGATACATATATGTGGATGTGTATATACATATACATACATATACACTTACAGGTCATATAGTTTATATTATGTGCATACATTTTATGTACAAATATATATATACATACATTCACTGAATAAGTAAATATGTTTCAACTTCCTATAACATTATTTGTATCTTGTTAGAGATTGAACTTCCTTCTTTGCTAGCAATTTTTCTGATATTTCTCCATAAAACTAAGACCAACACAATAAAGATGAAGCAAACTTTAAGAATCACATCAAAAATAATAGCTACAAAGAGAAAATCTCAAAGGGAGGCAAAGGTATTACAGCTCTTCTCCTTCCAGGATTTTTTTTTTTGGAAGACAGGCTTCTGAATCATAGCCATGAGGCAGCAGTCAAGAGCCCAGCAACATTTGTAACGGAACAAGAACACCATCAAGTAAAGGACAGCCTGACTGTTAGAGCTGAGTGAAGAAATAGCCTGGCAGGGTTGGCAGATAGAGGAGGATTGAGCAAAAATGTAAAGACTTGGAAAAAACCAGAAGTACAGTTTCTCACTGTCAGCGAAGGGAGTTACAAATAATGAAAGAATCAGAGACAAAGTGGACTATATGGTTCTGGGATAAACTAGGAGGTACTGGTGTGAAATGATTATTTTATTATATGTAGATAAGTGAAGAAAGAAATATACTTTGTGTGTGTGTGTGCATGCATGAGCACGCATATATGCCCATAGATATAACTCCTTGGTCTGTCCACTAAGAAAGTCTCAAAGCAGTAACAACCTCATAACCATGAAAAAACCTAGTGCTGAGATCTTGTATTTCTAAATATTTTTTTCTACCAAAAGAAATACAGATTCTTTGGAGAAATGACTAAGTAAGAAATAAGATAAGCCTGAAATATTTTGCTATGTCTGAAAATAATCAAATTGTTAAAGAATGAGAGACACATACCAAAGGATATGAGAGAAGAAAAAAATCATTTTACATGTCTATTAATAAAGGTAGAAGCATTATGAAATTAGAAAACCACAATTTGGTAACCTATCTAGCAATAACTGATATAAAAAGTATCTATGGATACCCAAAGTAATGGGTGAAAATGTGAAGAACAGAATTTTTATGTAGTCACAGAGTATCTCTCCACAAAATACTTATAATTTGAAAAAAAGACAATAACAGTGAGGACACCTAGAATATATCTCCAAAATTTACTGATCAAAGTTAATATCATCCATAATAGGGCTAATTGTCATCCTACATACATCAGCTGATAGTGTGGAGAAAGAGATACACATCGTGTCTGTGATATTCTTGCTAAAAGTGCTAAATGGAATGTAACTGTGATGAAATATCACTCAAACTGAATAGAAACATTGTATAAAATAAGGTTTAGTAGTCAAAAAAATTAAAGTCATGATAATAATGGAGAGACTAAAATACTATTCTAGATTGAATGAGTAAAAAAAGTTTATAAGTAAATGTAATGTACAATATTATGTTGGATTCCTTTACTATGAAGGACATGATTGAAACAACTGGTAAAATATAAATAGGCTCTGTAGGTCGTCATTAGTATTGTTTCCAAGTTAATTTCCTAGTTGTAATATTTGATGCCTTTTTTCGTAAATGATAGACATTAACTTATTCAGACTAATGGGTCGCCATGTCTGCAAACTACTGTCAACAAGAAAATAATATAAGTGTAAATAGATAGATCATAGACAAGAGACACACAAAAAAACAGAGAGGTACACATAGAAATAGAGATACAGATGTAGACAGATACATATGAAATGGGAGAAGTTCCCTTATTCCCCCTGGCAGGGCATATGACAGGGGTATGGCTTCTTTGGTGACCTGCTGCTTAAATCCTTCAGGGGAGCATGCAGACAGGCAGCTCATGGGGAGCATTTTTTGGGCTCCTGCCCCATGGCAGTGTCTAGGGTTGAATGTTTACAGCTCTGGAAGCCCCAGTGGGCATGTTACAGGGTGTTCTTTCAGCTTTGCTGTCTGCAGGCAGCTTGTGTTAATCAGCTCAAATAGACCCTCTGCCTTATTGCAAGGACAGAGGGTTTTCTGTATCACCGGTTCTTGCCTTAGTGTACTGGAAAAATTGGATCACACTTGGGCTTGGAGAATGAGTGCAAGCTTTTATCGAGTGGTGGAAGTAGCTCTCAGGAGATGGATGCGGAGCCAAGATGGGGATGGAATGGGAAGGTGGTCTTCCCCTGGAGTCTGCTTACCCAGTGGCCAGACTCTCCTCCGACAGCTCCCAGCCAAATTTCCCTGTGCGTCTGCAGCCTTCCACTGTCGATGGCCTGCCAGTGTCTGCTCATGTCTGTTGATGTGTTCTTCTGCTCTTCTCAACATCCGTCCACTTGTGTGTCCCCCGCTAAAGTCTCTCGGGTTTATATGAGTACAAGATGAGGGGCAGGGCGGGCCAAAAGACAACTTGGGGCATGAAAACATAAATGGCTGTCCTCATTTAGATCCTTAGGCACAGGCCCAAGCGTGGAGCCCTTATCTGGGACCCCACCCTTCTCTACCCAGCACTTCCGTGCCCCACTCCCATATCATATCCATCTATCTATCTATCTATCTATCTATCTATCTATCTAGAGAGGAGAGAGAGAGAGAGATAAATATAGATATAGCCACAAATTATCATCTTGACCTTTTATCAACCATTTTAAATCCTGGGAATAATGGCATTTTGTTTAGATGTTCAAAGCCGCGTGCTTTTGTGGTCAATTCTCTAGGTAGAAGATGAGCATATTCATCCTGTGTTAGTACCTCATTCGAAGAGGATCTTCTCAACTATTACAAATCTCACTTAGAAAGCTGAAAAACATACATATTAAAGTGAGTATTTTATCAAAGTATGATTAAGTCTCTCTTGCTTCACTCATCTATTCTGCTATTTGTTCGTAAACTCAAAGGTTGTTCAGTTGCCTACAGGGAGTGCATGGAGACTATCCTGCATATGAATGCCACGAGTCCACTTGAGGGTTCAGCCATGTTATTTATTTACAACAGATCATCTAGATCTACATATTCTCTATCGCTAAAGTCACAATATAATCTTTCATACTCTCTGTCACTGAATTAAAGATTTTGCAGACTTTATTAACATAATTAGACAAGCCCATAAACACTGCCATATTCATCAAGAAAATCAATTACTGGACTACATAAATCAGAATACAACAGTATCTTAAAGTCAGTCAATGAGAGCAAGGGATCTGTTTATTCACCTTATGAATATGAAAATTATTTTATACATATGAAAACACAGAAAATTATAAAACCTAAAGAAATCACCAATTTATAGGGTTAGAATTTTAAAAATCAGGTATGAATTATTTATAAAGGGCAAAACATTTTCATAGGTTAGAAATATCTGAGGCAATCACCCAGTAATCTAAAACTGTAATATTCTATATGTTTCTATAAAAGTACTTAGGTTTTAGTGTTTTTCTTTCCATTTTTACTATATTTATCTTTGCACATGTATTAACTACTATATGAAAAAATTATATGTGTCTTATCACACTTAAAGATTTTCTTGTCTGGCTCTCCCAGTGACTTTGTCATAGTAGATAACAAATAAAATTTTAAGTGCAGATATTTAATAACGCATAGCCTGAGTGAAATACACTTCTGTACTCTGAATAATAGTGATCTTGCATGTCCATAAGAAATGTGATTTTCTATATCCCAAACAAAGCCAGGAGACAGCCAGAATATGTTTAAAGAGTGTAAGAACTTCAGAGCTGAAAATAAATTTACAGTAATACCCTAAACATGTCACATAAAGAAACAGATATTATAACAAGATCTTTTGGAAAAAAAATAATATCTTTCAAAAATATGTCAATTATTTTTGAAGGTAAATTAAGGGATGTTGTTTATGTGCAGTAACCAAAGCTCTAGATATTATAAAAGAAACCAGGACAGAGAATGGTTCTATGTCTGCTTAGCTATGAAGAGGAACTAACATATTTAGCAGAAATATTTTGTAATGGCTTATATAGAAAACATTTTGATTGCCCCCTTGACATTTACATGTTACACATCATCTGGTTGCTCTAAAACAATTGTAATTACTTGGGAATTGTGTACCTAAGACAAAATTTCAACCAATTAAGAAACAGGCAAAGTCTGAAGATGGCTTCTGAGAATAGCAGAGAATATCTGTAGCTCTTACAAGAAATTCAGGAGAACTCAACTCCCAGTTTTGTTGAGTAAGTGTGAAGTATCATCTTGCCCCAGGTCTTAATCACAACACGTTGTAAATAAATAAGAAGCCAAGCATCAGTGTACACTGTGGCTGGCCAAGCGAAGAGTAAAAGCAGCTGGATTTTTGATAATGTTTTTAAGTTACGAAATCACCTGCCCTGAAGTCTTTACTACTTGTGTCTCTCGTGGGCAAACTTATAAATAATGCAAAAATAATACCACTGCCACATTACCACCATCAATGATAAAAATCATGTTATTAAGAAAACCTAGGTTATGAATTTACTCACAAGAAAAAAGTGATTACAAAACAACTTTTGAAATCATTATGATTAACACATGCATGCTGAAATCTTCCTTTGAACAAAAGTTGAAATAGTCTTTATTTTTATAGTGAAAAATATTATCTATGCTGTTGGAAAGAGATGCTCGGTGCCTCAAAGAAAAATCAGCACTGAGACAAAGGATCTCTCAGCAAGTAATTTTTACTTCCTGGACTGCAGGAAGAAGTACCCTCACTGACCATCGTGCCACAATAGTACAATCAACAAAGGAAAAGCAGACACATTTATCCCTTATGCATTTTAGGTGGTCCTTTCTGCTGTGTCTGATCTCTGTTGGCTAGAGCCAGACCTCATAATCTAAACTAAAACCAATTGGCTAACAATGTAAAACTTTTCTAAACGGGTAAAAGCAATGCAGAATTTCAAATAAGGAAGGGGCATAGGCTGTGAACTGGGACATGCCTGTGAACACATCCAGCACAAGTACAAGTTAACTGTGGTTAAAGTACAAGGACATAGAATGTACTACATGCCTATAAGCATGTCTAACAGCTGCATAGGATAGGACTTAACAAAGAATTATTACACACTTATGATTTATTCTTTAACAAGAAAGGAAACTTTAAAAAGGAAGTTTTACTTCCCGCATATATACATATTATCTATACACAGAGAGGGTGGGTCTCCTTTATCAGTCATGGATATAAATTTACTGGTAACTTTAGAGTTTGAGATCTATACCAACCTTCTAAATGCTTAATGAGGGAAATGAGGACAAGGAAATTATACTCAGTACTTCAGTGCAAGTAGATATTTGAGGATTAAAGTTAGATCTTCTGGAAAGTTTTAGTTTAATACTCTAAAAATGTTGTCACTTTTATCAAAGCAAATGATAGATTTTTTTTTTACAGCGTTTACATCAGATCATGTACCTGGAACCTGTGTCATGGGCTGGAAAGGCTCATGAAAGAAATGTTTCACTAGTACATATAGTAAAACAATTTTAAAAAGAAACCCGTGTAAGGTACACCCCCCCCCGAAAAAATTGAATTTTTCTCTATAGAAGTAAAAAAAAAAAAAAGACTGCTCTGTTTTTCAACTTCACTATTGAGAAATTCCATGATAATCTTAAACATAAGTAAAAATTTTGGAGAAATTAACAAAATATAAAAGTAAGCCTTAAATGTGAAGAGCTTATGCTTGATACAGAGGAAAGTGTAAGACCCAGGTGTTGTTATTATTGATAATTCAGAAGTCATACAACTCCATGTGACTTTGGCAAAAATATTGGAAGTTTAAAATGTTTGAGGTGTCATATTGACTAAACAAGGGGATTAGATCCTTTTGTTTCCTTTAATTTGCAAAAGCTGCTACTCAGGACCTAGGTTGTGTGGAGAAACGATATGCCCATGTGCAGTTCCAGAAATGAATGATCTGGTCCCACAGACCAAAACTACCAAAACTAATCCTTACAAAGTGTTAGTCTAACGTGTGAAAGACATCAACAACTTTTCCAACTGAGTATCCACTCTTCAAGCCAATCTAAAGGATAGATTTATCAATGATTTTGAAACTATTCTTCAAATGGGTATCCATAGATTATGTAGAAAAACTAAGGAGAAAATGTACACTTTAAGTAATTTTAGACACCAAGATAACAAGATTCATAATGAAAGCTATTTTGTCAGCCCTTGTTAAGCAAAATTTCTTTCAGTAAATATAATGAAATAAAATTCACTTCACTAAGAAAGCCTTAACAATCTGATTCCAATTAATAAGAAAGCAGAAGTATAGATCTTAATGTTGATGTCAGTTTGGTTTTCAGAGCTGATGATTTATTATCATTAATATAATTACATTCATTATTTAATATTATGACATTGATGTAAGCAAAATTTCTTTTTGTGCTGACATTTATCTTTTGCCATTACAGAAATTAATCCTAAATTTGTTTGCTTTTTTTTTTTTCATTTTTGAGATGAAGTGTCACTCTCGTCCCTCAGGCTGGAGTGCAATGGCGTGATCTAAGTTCACTGCAACCTCTGCCCCTCGGATTCAAGTAATTCTCCTGCCTCAGCCTCCCGAGTAGCTGGGATTACAGGCTCCTGCTACCATGCCCGGCTAGAGATGGGGTTTCACCATGTTGGCCAGGATGGTCTTGAACTCCTGACCTCAGGTGATCTGCCTGCCTCAGCCTCCCAAAATGTTGGGATTACAGGCATCAGCCATTGCACCCGGCCTGTTTCCTTCATTTTTAAGTATTCATAATCCCTCTGCGAATATGTCATTCTGTAAATATATTGAAAAAAGTTTTAGGAATTTAATTTTATTAGAGATAATCATGTGCAGTGTGGTAACTGGCATTTAAAAAGTAACAACTAAGAAAAGGAAAATATCAAGATAAGGTTACAATAACATGAACATGAGCATAAACAATATGAACACACACACATACTACACACATGAATGTGTGCAGATGTACTATATTAGTGAAATAGTTTTGTTAGTTTACTACAAATTATTTCCCAGATAATTACAATTGGTATAATCTAAGAAAAGTGGAGACATTTTCCTTAAGTTAGATGAATTCATAAAATATCCCAATTTTAAAAAGAAACAGTAGAATTACAAACAGAAGAAAATAAACATAAACCAGATTGGATGAATAAATAGATAGGTGAATGAACAGATGAAAGGATGGATGGATAAATATATACAAGTAATAAAAACAAGTTAGCAAAGTGTATATATAATGTTTACCAAGTCAATATTTCTAAAACATTGAAATTGTCTATTTTAATCAAGTAAAGTTACTTACTGTGGATAAATTAAAATTTATTTTTCTCCCATACCCAATTATCCCCAATGATATTTCTTTCAAATGTCCATATGATCCAATTCACTTGACATGCCCCAAGCAAAACTAATTAATTTCATTGTCTCTTCTAATTTCTTATTATAATGTTCTATGCTTTAAATTCCTGTGTTTATATCAAGCTTATAATTAAAATATTCCTTGAAATCTGATAAAGCAGAGCAATTCATTATTGAAAATTTTCAAAACTTTCCTAGCTATACCTATACAATTTCTTAACAGCATTAAGAATTGTCTTTTCCCCAGTCCATAAAATTCCCCAAAATCCAATTATAATTGCCTCAAATTTTTGATTAATTGAAAATTTTTATAATCTTCAAAAACTATATAGGGGTTCAGCAGATTTCTAGGTCTAGTCAAATGACCACCAGAGTCAGGAACACACAACAAATGCTTTTTTGTGGCACTTGGACAGGTTTACATTACAGAAGTCTCCCACTGCATGGGTCTCTCCAGAGAATCAGGCAAAAGAGCCACCATCCAGAAGCCAGAGGAGGACAAAGGAACTCCTAGGACATAGGGAGATAGAATTGTTGCTTGGCAAGTTTTTGTTTTTCTAGACAACAGTTTGAACATATTGTTTTATTGTTGTTCAGTCTCCATATTTTAAGATGATGAGAAGTTGGTAATCTTGATTTCTGTTTCGCTGTATGTAACGTTATTCTTTCTGGTTGCTTTGATGACTTTTTTGTTACTGTTGGTTTTGGCAGCGTGATAATGAGGTTCCCTCTTACTTAGTTATGCTTGAGTTTGCTGAACTTCTTCAGTCAGTGGATTCTTGCTTTCACCTCGAGGAAATTTCTGACATTATTTCTTCAGATAATTTTACTGACACATTTTCTCCTCAAATTCTTAAGTTCCAATTCTTTATTTGATACACTTTTTTAAAAAAAGTATACTAAATGAAGTAACTTAGGAATGGAAAACAAAATATTATATGTTCTCTTAAGTATGAGCTAAGCTATGAGTATGGAAAGGCATAAGAATGATATAATGGACTTTGGGGACTTAGTGGGGAGGGTAGGAGGAGGCAAGGGAGAAAATATGACATATTGAGTACAGTGTACACTGCTCAGGTGACAGGTGCCAAAAATCTCAGATATCACCCCCTCAAGAACTTATACATGTAAGAAAAAGCACCTATACCTGAAAACTATTGAAATAAAAAAAATTATTTATTAGTCTGATTGGGCTGAGATAATGAAAACACAGACCACGTGGTTTAAATAACAGAATTTTATTTTCTCACAGTTCTGGAGACTGGAAGATCAGGTCTCCAGAACCGTGAGAAATAAAATTCTGTTATTTAAGCCACAAGGAATCAGAAAAGTTATGTTCTCGTGCAGCTTTTCTACCTCTCTTGGATACATACCTCTTCTAACGGTTTATTCACATGGCCTTTTCTCTGTGTGTGCAGGGAGGGAGAGAGAGAGACGGACAGACAGACAGAGATCTGCTAATTCATCCTCTTCTTGTATGGATGCCAGTCCAGTTGGATTAGGTCTCTACCCTTTTTGACCTCATTTAACTTTAATTACTTCCTTAAAACCCCTATTCCCACTTACAGTTACATTAGGTGTCTGGGGTTCACCATACAAATTTTGGGGAGAAAAAAATTCAGTTCATAATATATTGTCTCATGTTTTCTTCAGAAGACTTTACTTAGCTTTTCAAATTATTTTCTCTCTCTTTTTTTTTTCAGGAAAAAATTATTTCTATTGACCTTATGTTAAATTCACTGAAACTCTGTTCTGTTGCCTCCATTCTTATGTTCGTTCAGTGGAGATTTCTGGCTTTTTTCCTTCCACATACTGTATTTCATTTCCAAAATTGTAAATGGATTCTTTGTAAAATTTCTACTACTGTGTGATAATTTTCTGACTGGGTCATCTAAATTCTGTCTTTATTGATTTTCTTATTTTCTAGATAGTCATATTTTCCTTTGTCTTCAGTTGCTGATGAATTTTAATTTCTATCTTGGATATAATGAGGGATTGATATTTGATGGAATCTCTAGGTTCTGGCATGTATGTACTTTCTATAAATATTGATTTTGTTGTTAAACAAACATTCAGTTTACCAGAGATGCAGCTTTATCTCTGCTGTGCTGACGAAAGCTCAAATATCAGTTCATTCTTTTTGGCCTTATCTATGGTGCTGGGGTTGAGATATACCACAATACTTCAAAATTTAGGGATCGCTCAGAAACTCTGGCAAAGTTTATAAACAGATCTGGTTCTTTTCCTTTTGAGTGCTCTCCTTTCCAAGATTTTTTTCCCTCTCACTTTCAGTGACTCTGGTAGAGAAAACTCTTTGGTTGAAGAGTTTAAGCTTGTGCGTTCTTAGTGTTGTTCTGTGTCTGATGAGAAGATTGGGATCAAATTTTAAGAAATAAATTTGTAAGTATACTGATCAATTTCATCTTTTCTTCCATTTTCCAATATCTAAATGCTTTGGTTATTTTTTGTCCATTTAGATACCTTTTTGCTTACAAGAATATATAGGTTTAACTTGTAGAATGAGTAGTCTAATAGGATCTCTTCAGCAATGGCCAGAAGCTCCACTGATCAAGCACTTTTATAAAAAAGAAAGAAATTAATGCTGTATTAATATATGTTCAATATTTTTGCCCCTAAAGAGTGTGTACCTCATACTCCAAACATATTCTATAGTATAAAAATATCTACAATATAATAATAATTGAATCAAGGTAGTTGCATAACACATAGTTGAGTCTATTTAATTCTACCCAGTATGATTAAAATACCTGAAAAAATAAACAATATTCACTGTACATTTTCTTATTTTTAACATTTTAAAATCATATTAAATGTTATACCATTTTGAAACAAAATCTAAATTATCAAAAACAATAGAATGTAAAAACATCACTTAATGTTTAGGAAGTTATTTATTTATTTCAGTATTCCAGAGTAAAAAGAGATGGAAATACCTTAAATTAGGATAGTGGAAGTACAAAATAATGTGAATATTAGAGATTCAATAAAATAGAAGGAATAGCCATAAATTGAATGGGACAGTTGGAAAAGAGGTTAAGTGACCAAGATGAATGAAGTTTTACTCATGATTTATGCACATACCGAAACCAGAATCTATACCATGGAAACCTAAATTGGAATAAGTTTGATAGGGGCTTCCATGGTAATAAAACAAACGGTGTTGTTTCGCTGGTTTAGTAAGATGTGCTGAAGCAACAATCATGGATAAACTTTTCCTGTTAGTTGGAGATTCAATCTGCAGATGAGATGTGTGATAATTGCACAGAGGTGACATCTGAAGCTACTTAATTGGTTAAGCTCATTAAGGGGAAGTACAAAAAAATGAAGAAACCCATGTCTATGCATCCATTTATTGTCTAAAAGAACAAAATTGAACACTCGTTAACACAGAGGTGAGCTATATGCATCTGAAAAAGTACATGCACAGCCCCTGTGTCTTGCTAGATACAAAGTTAAAAACCTGGACCAATTATAGGCTGCTGTAATATGACACATGAGTATAGGAATTTTTTTTTCTTTTTTTTTTTTTAGACACTCTTTCTGTTACCCAGGCTTGAGTTGGAGTGCAGTGGCACAGTCTCAGCTCACTGCAACCTTTGCCTCCAGGGTTCAAGCATTCTCCTGCCTCAGGCTTCCAAGTAGCTGGGATTACAGGTGTGTACCACCACACTCAGCTAATTTTTGTATTTTCAGTAGAGAGGGGATTTCAACCATGTTGACCAGGCTGGTCTCAAACTCCTGACTTTAAGTGATCTGCATTGGCCTCCCAAAGTGCTGGTATTACAGGTGTGAGCCACCATACCTGGCTACAAGATAATGTTTCTAAAATGCGAGGATTTTCGCTGTTTTAAAGTGTGTAAATTGTGAATTATAAAATGTCCTTATTTTTCCATTTTGCAATGAGGAATAGAAAGTATCTGGGAATGGGATAGAAAGGAGGACAATCACAGTACAGAGCTTCAGGTATAATCAAATATTTTCTAAGATACCTAGCTACATCAGAGACAGTGTGGAAACCGCAGTGAGCTTCATTTGTATATACTTATTTATGATCTATCCAAGGACAAAATTTTCCATGCAGTTATCTTTGTATATTGGCTTTATCTATCTATCTCATCAGGGGTCCTTCGGTGACACCTAGCTGTTTTCCTTATGGGGTACAAAATCTGTTTCCAAGCTATATATCTCACAAACGGTAAGGAGTAAATCACTCACTTTATGTTTAATTGAAGTACTATATGTATATTCATATGTCTATTGCAAGTGAAATATTTTAGCAGTGCCAAGTACTTCCTGAAAGTGCCATTCAGACATATGGTACAATATGTTTATACCTATTGCAGACCATCTGTTGTCTAGGCTCAACTGAGCATTTATTTTACTTTTAATTCACAAAGAAAATGGAAAATAGAGACTGGCCCATGCACCATGATTTGGCAGAGATTTAAGCAGGTGCAAATTCAATAAGAAACATATTTAATACTACAGAAACCTCACTTATTCTGTCCCCTCGTGGATATATATATTTTCCAAATCAATAAATACAAATGTTTTAGTCCTTTATGCTTAGGTCTGTTGTACTGTGTAACGGTGTCATGTGGGATGAAACAGATTTAGAAAGCAGAGAACTATATATCCTTTTACTGAAAACGTAAGTCATGACTATAACAATATTTGCAGTGTAATTTTACTGGTGTATCAAAAGTGTTATATTTATAGGAAAGGTAATAGTTATGAAGACTTTATTATTTTAAACCAATTTTGCTTTTAATATTTTACATATACATAGAATAAAATACAATATAAAATTTTCATAGACACATCTTATTTAAAATGTGAATATTTATCAGAAATCAAACCATAAACATACAACTGAAAAAAGAAAATGAGGGACTATCTTCACATAGCAATTAAAGCATATGTTTCAGTAATTACTTTCATTCCTAATTTTGATAGGAACATATTTTTTAATGACAGTTATTTGCAGAATTGATCAGATGCTCTTCTAATTATGACATTTCAGTAATTTCTCAAGTAATATATTTGGCCAAATTTTACTATATTGTAACATTATAGAATCATTGTAATGCCAAGTGTATTGCTGCTGCCACAAATTATTTGAGTATTTGACTTGAACTCTTTGAACCTAACATTTTCTTTATTATCTGGCTTCATTAGGTAGGAATTGTTGAAGAGGTTTTCCCTGAATAGAGTCCAACTACATAGTAGGTCAATAGGAGAAATTTACTCTTTTCAAAGAGTTTCTATACCATTCAGTCAATATTAATAAACATCTTATTTTTGAAAGGCATCATGATAAAGATAAGCTGATAAAAAAATATAAATTATTTATAAATTTTTTTTCTCAAACCTGATGTCTAATTAAAGGTTTATATACATTTATAGGGTCTCATAAATAAGTAAATAAATGTATAAATATAAACAATATTGCATAATGAAAATATAGAAACATTATCAAAACCCAGTCGAGTTTACATTTTTGCTCTAAAGCTGGGCACTACCGTTGTGATAGAAAAGAGGAAGACTCTAAAAAGCTTTAAGAAAATCTACTATAAAAGAGTTTTGAAAGAGTGGTTGGATTTTGGCATACTGAAACGGGGAAAAACATATTTGGGATAAGAGACCAAGCAGATAAAAGCATTAAGAGGTTTTGTTTTACATGGTCCACTTAGAAAAAAAAAAAAGGAACACCTTTGCATTGCTTTTAATTCTCAGTACCTCTGGAATTTAAAATCAATAGTTGAGTATATAAGTAAATAATGGGTGACATGTTTAAAAACAGTGCCAAATCAACGACACATTAATATAGTCAGGATGGCAAATGGGTTTAATCTCATGGCCAGCTCCTGTCAGTGGTCTCCAAAAGCACAATCTTGAGAATCATTTCAGGTCTTTTTTGTTCAATGAAACTAAGCACAGGGATTGATGAGTATTGTTTTCCAAAGTCACTCTGGGCATTTTTCAATTCCAACTTTAATTTACAACTTCAACTTTTCCCCTAATAATACTGAATATATATTTGGTGTTAACAAGCTGAGCTTCTTTTCATAATAATGTATTTGCATTCAGCCCTAATCAAAATGGGCTCAGAGGAATCACAGAATAGATTAAATCGATTAATTAAATATCCTGACTTTTCAAGAGACTGTTAGTATGTAAGTAGATTCCTCTGCTTTTCTCTAAAGTGGCCGTTGGGGAGTGATTGAAGGCTTCAGCTTAATTCTAGGTATGAGAATAAAAAGGTAGGGCCGGAATGTTTTTAGTGACAATGTATCTGAATTGCAGTTATGGGAGATACTGGCCTGATCACTTGCTCTTGAATCTCTATCTCTGAACTGAATCATAGAAAAGACTGTTCCATTTTCCTGCCTTTTTCTGTATACATTTTACTTATCTATAATGTTTGTTTGCGCATTTATTTTGTAAAAAGTAACACATCTAACAAGAATAAGACAGTATTCTGAATATTTATTGAACTCATTGATCCTCAGAACCTTAACTTAGCAATCTTGATCTGGGTCCGTATAAAAGAGATATGAGTTTGGCTGAATCTATATTCCAAGCTTAAATAACACAAATTTTTAAAAATAACCAAAATTTCCCCAACTGTTTCCCCAAATGAAAATGTTGATAATCACAATACCTCCTTCATGAGAGTGTTGTGAGAATTAAATAAGGTTTAAAAATCCTTAGAATGGTACTTACCTATAAGTAGCACTCGATAAATGTTTAATATTATTTTTGTTATAACTGGGGCATTACAGCACATGGTTAACAGCAGGGACTCTGGGGCCAAATGCAAGGGTTCAAATCCTGCCTCTTACCACATGTGTAACCTTAGGCAAATTTAATTTAGAATAACCCTCTTGTAGAATTTAAAATACATGTAACTAAATATATACATATATATATTTAAACTCAATAGTTTTATATATTATATTTAATTTATAAATCATATCTAAAACCTACATTTATGGGTATACATGTAATATTGGTGATTGCATATACATGTATATGCACGTACATGTATGCACATACATAGCTTACAAATCTTATATAATTGTAAGATTTGTAAACTATGTGTATATACATGTATATGTATATACAAGGCAAGGCTTTTGTAAATGTAATATTAGCTATCTATAGATTACAAAAAATACCTTTCTGAATATTCAGCCTGAAATTGATTTATTAAAATCTACATTTCTCATTGTCTATTGATATATTTCTTGCTGCCCTTAATGGTTAGGGTTAGAACTTTAACACAGTATGGGTATAAAATTTGAAGATCATTGTCAAAATTTATCTAAAGTGTCAGACTTTCCCAAGGGCAAGCCTCAAGCGTATACCCACAGAGACCACTGCTCCTAAGATAAAAGAAATTAAAGAGGTCCTTCTGCCTTTCGTATACTATTTAGTCACCTACTTTACCCAGAAGATGATATCTCTCATTGCCACATAGAAGCATTCCAGTGTGATTGTTTTCTTCATAGCTATAATTTATTGGGAACCGTCTATGAAGCAGATGCTGGCCTAAAATTTAGAATGTTCTATTTCCATACTCTAACTCCTAATAAAATCCTAGCTTGTGTTGTCATAGTTTTTAAGGTTTCATTTTAGGTTAATTAAAAAAAAAATTATCATATGTTGTATCAAGAATAACATGCATATGTGCACTTGAGTGTGTGTTTGTGTGTGTGTGTGTATTCTCATTAATAGAAAAAGTCATCTACAATTAGTACTCACTGTTGTTTCCTGCTTCAGGAAGTTTTTTATCTTTCCCTCTTTGTAATGTTCACTCTCTTTCAATTGTCTTTAGTTCAGCATAGTATTATAAGCACTGTCCTTAGATCGGAATCCAGTATTAAACTATGCTATGAATATGTATATTTTATTATTTAATATGTATGATTACTCAAACGTCTATTACATTCATCTTTAAACATTGTTCCACTGCCTTCTCTCTTCCTTGATTACAAATGTCTGCATTGATTAGAGAAGGCTGCTTTTCTTTCCATTCCAACGTGTGCGTGCAGGCACACACATGTACACACGCATGCACACACACACACACACCTGTTTCCAAGTAGGAAATACTTTTTTCCCCACTTTTCTCTATATTTAAGAATGTCAGAGGAACAATGTTGTATTTTCATTTAATTTTTATTAGATTAGAGACTTGGTTAATCCATTCACTTACCAGTTAAAATTCTTGTGCAAAGTATTACTCAATTATATGTATCTAGCTTGTGGAATTCCTTTCTTTCACACACTGTGTCTCTTAGATCTACCTTTCTAGTGTTTTTGTTTATTTTTCTAATGATTTCTATTTATTTCACCTAATTCTTCAGGATTATGTTGTTTGCTTACTTCTTTTGAGAACCAGCTCTACCTCTTACTCTTTCAGAACAAAAATTAATTCAAAACAGTGATGATTCTCTTTTAAATTGGCTAAGGTGTTTTTTTTTTTTTTTTTTTTTTTTGAGACAGAGAGTCTTGTTCCATTGCCAGGTGCCAGGCTGGAGCGCAGTGGCACAATCTCAGCTCACTACAACCTCCCCCTCCCGGGTTCAAGCAATTCTCCTGCCTCAGCCTCCCGAGTAGCTGGGACTACAGGCATGCGCCACCATGCCCAGCTAATTTTTGTATTTTAGTAGAGATGGGGTTTCACCATGTTGGCCAGGATGGTCTCGATCTCTTGACCTTGTGCTGTGCCCGCCTCGGCCTCCCAAAGTGCTGTGATTACAGACGTAAGCCACTGCGCCCGGCCAAAATTGGCTAGGTTTTAAATGAAATATTTCTTCAGCTCTACAAACTAGTTTAGTATCCGAATTGCATTCCTTTAATAGTCATTATTTTTCATAAAATGAGTTAGGAAGGATTCCCTTTTTTTTGTATTGTTTGATACAGTTTCAGAAGGAATGGAACCAGCTCCTCTTTGTATGTCTGGTAGAATTCGGCTGTGAACCCATCTGGACCTGGACTTTTTTTAGTTGGTAGGCTATTGATTGCTGCCTCTACTTCAGCCCTTGTTATTGGTCTATTCAGGGTTTCAACTTCCTCCTGGTTTAGTCTTGGTAGAGTACAAGTGTCTAGGAATTTATCCATTTCTTCCTGGTTCACTGGTTTGTGTGTATAGTGTTGTTTATAGTAATCTCTGATGGTAGTTTGTATTTCTGTGGGATCAGTGGTGATATCCCCTTTATCATTTTTTATTGCATCTATTTGATTCTTCTCCCTTTTCTTTTTTGTTAATCTGGCTAGCAGTCTGTCTATTTTGTTGATCTTTTCAAAAAACCAGCTCCTGGATTTGTTGATTTTTGAAGGGTTTTTTATGTCTCTATCTCCTTCAGTTCTGCTCTGATCTTAGTTATTTCTTGTCTTCTGCTAGCTTTTGAGTTTTTTTGATCTTGCTCCTCTAGCTCTTTCAAATTTGATGATAGGGTGTCGATTTTAGATCTTTCTTCTCTGGTGGGCATTTATTGCTATAAATTTCCCTCTCGATACTGCTTTAAAGGTGTCCCAGAGATTCTGGTAAGTTGTGTCTTCATTCTGGTTGGTTTCAAAGAACATCTTTATCTCTGCCTTCATTTCATTGTTTATCCAGTTGACACTCAGAAGCAAGTTGTTTAGTTTCCAAGTGGTTGTGTGGGTTTGAGTGTGTTTCTTGATCCTGAGTTCTAGTCTGATTGTGCTGTGGTCTGATAGACTTTTGTTATGATTTCTGTTCTTCTGCATTTGCTGAGGAGTGATTTGCTTCCAATGATGTGGTCAATTTCAGAGTAAGTGCAATGTGGTACTGAGAAAAATGTATATTCTGTGGATTTGGGGTGGAGCGTTCTATATATGTCTATTAGGTCCTCTTGGTCCAGCTCTGCATTCAAGTCCTGGATATCCTTGTTAATTTTCTGTCTCGTTGATCTGTCTAATATTGACAGTGGAGTATTGAAGTCTCCCACTATTATTGTGTGTGGTCGTTAAGAACTTGTTTTATGTATCTGGGTGCTCCTGTGTTGGGGGTGTATATATTTAGGATAGTTAGCTCTTCCTCTTAGATTGATCCTTTTACCATTATGTAGTGTCCTTCTTTGTCTCTTTTGATCTTTGTTGGTTTGAAGTCCATTTTATCAGAGACTAGGATTGCAACCCCTGCTTTGTTCTACATTTGTTTGGTAAATCTTCTTCATCCCTTTATTTTGAGTATATGTGTGTCTTTGTATGTGAGATGGGTTTCCTGAATACAGCACACTGATGGGTTCTGACTTTTTATCCAGTTTGCCAGTCTTTTTCTTTTGATTGGGGCGTTTATGCTATTTACATTCAATGTTAATATCGTTATGTGTGAATTTGATCCTGCCATTTTGTTACTGGCTGGTTTTCTTTCCCATTAGTTGACTCATTTTCTTCATTGCAATTTTGATCTTTGTCAACTGGTTTGCTTTTGCAGTGACTGGTACTTGTTCCTTTCCATGCTTAGTGTTTCTTTTAGGAGCTCTTGTAGGGCAGGTCTGGTGGTGACAAAATCTCTCAATAATTGCTTGTCCATAAAGGATTTTATTTCTCCTTCACTTACAAAGCTTAGTTTGGCTGGATATGAGATTCTGGGTTGAAATTTCTCTTCTTTAAGGATGTTGAATATTGGCCCCACTCTCTTCTGGCTTGCAGGGTTTCTGCCGAGAGATCTGCTGTGAGTCTGATTGGCTTCCATCTGTGGGTGACCTGACCTTTCTCTCTGGCTGCCCTTAGCATTTTTTCCTTCGTTTCAACCCTGGTGAATCTGACGATTATGTGCCTTGGGGTTGCTCTTCTTGAGGAATATCTTTGTGGAGTTCTCTGTATTTCTTGAATTTGAAATTTGGACTGCCTTGCTAGGCTTGGGACGTTCGAATATCCTGGAGTGTGTTTTCCAGCTTGGATTCATTCTCCCCATCATATTCAGGTACACCAATCAAGTGTAGATTAGATCTTTTCACATAATCCCATATTTCTTGGAGGCTTTGTTCATTTCTTTTCACTCTTTTTTCTCTTGTATTGCCTTCTCTTTTTATTTCATTGAGTTGATCTTCAATCTCTGATATGCTTTCTTCTGCTTGATCAATTTGGCTATTAAAACTTGTGTTTGCTTCACTTAGTTTTCATGCTGTGTTTTTCAACTCCATCAAGTTGTTTATGTTCTTCTCTAAGCTGGTTATTCTAGTTAGCATTTCGTCTAACCTTTTCTCAGGGTTTTTGGTTTCTTTGCCTTGAGTTAGAACGTGTTCCTTTAGCTTTGAAAAGTTTGTTATTATCCACCTTCTGAAGCCTGCTTCTGTCAATTCATCGAACTCCTCAGTCAAGTTGTGATCCTGTGTTGTTGAGGAGTTGTGATCCCTTGAAGGAGGAGAGGTGTTCTGGTCTTTGATGGTTTCATCTTTTTTGTGCTGATTTTTTCCCATCTTTGTGGATTTACCTGCCTGTGGTGTCAGGGAGCTGCTTGATGAGGTTGCTTGTCTGCCTGTGGAGGCACTACTGGGTTTCTAGGGACTCCTTCAGGTTACTAGGGAGGCTTCCTGAGTCTTTTTTGTTTACACTGGGAGATTAGGCCCGTCTCTTCCACTGACCTGTAGGCGCTGCTGGGTTGTCAAGAACGTCGTCCCGTTGCTACGTAGGCTTCCTGTGTTTTTTGTTAAAACATGTAGTCCAGTCCCACTCCTCTAGTGGTGGATAGTGCCCTTCCTCCACTGTGCTGGATCATTCAGGGTTCATCTCACACTGTGGCACTGGCTGCGCAACCCACTAGAGTCAGAGCTTCAGCCCTCTGGGGTTTGTGGGGGAGGGTAGGGACCCACCCAGCCGCACCTGGCAGTCTCCCCTTTCAGCTTCCTCTCTCTCTGGTCATAGGATAGGGGACCACCCAGCTGCTCCGCGTACAGCTCCCTCTCTCTGGGCGGAGGGAGGGGGCAATAGCTCAGTCTGTGGGCTCTTATTCAACTCTGCAATTGTAATTCCTGGCGCTTGACTGGCAAAGATCCCCTGTTCTGTGTATTGCTGAGGCTTTGAGGGAAGCGCTATATCTGGACTAGGAGTGCCACCTGGGGGAGGAGGGCCTCCGACACTCCGGTCAGATGCACTGTCTGGGGGAAGCAGCACTCCTCCCTGCCTTGGTCTGCCCTGAGTGGGCTTTGCTCACCGTCAGACCAGACCCATCGAAATGCACCTGGTACCTTGGTTGGAGCTAGGAGATCTCTGGATTTCTGCGTCTCTCTCGCTGGGTGTTGTGTCCTGGAGTTGTGTCTAATCAGCCATCTTGGATCTCTCTAGTCATCATTTTTGAAGAACTTTTTTCATTAGTTCCATTTCAACAGAAGCCATCTGCTATGTTTGTTCATATGGGTCCCCCTACCTTCAGTTTAAATAAATTGCAACATTTCCTGCTTTATAATTACTTTAGCATAAGTACCAGTAAAATGCTTTTCCAGATAGATTCATCATAAAATAAAATGCCTACATGGTTTGGGACCAAATTCATTATAAGTATGTGAAATCTGTATATATTATTCTCTAAAGAATTTTAAAAAATCAAAAAAACATTAATAACAAGATTACAAACTATGATGTACCATGATCTGCTTTTTAAAATTCACATCCACTATATCAGCATTCTACCTATATAAAAAATATATAAAAATCAGTAATATTCGTGTCTTTTTATAGGTGACAAAGTGGACAAAGTTAAAGAACTTGAATCAAGTTCCATAGCTAAGTATACAATAACACTGAAATTAAATTAGTACAGAATCACTCCCAATATCATGATCTACATATCACATTTTGCTATTTTTATTGTCTCTATCATTGTTATATATGAACATATAATTTCATTTATAATAGATATAGTTGCAAACATCATTTTTTTCTAGAACAATGAGAGGAGTCTTCATAAAATGTGTAGTCCATATACTGTTTTTAATGAATATTTATAGGGGTGTGTGTGTGTGTGTGTGTGTATCTCACATACACACTCTCTCTGTCTCTCCTAAAGTTAATTGGGTAACTGAGAAATCTAGATAAAGAATGTTTTCATATTACATATGTGAACGCTTTCTTGTACACAGATATTTCTCTTTTTGCCTTTAGTAACTTCAGGCAAGACCCTTTTTCAAATCTATATCTGGAATTTTGCAAAGATTAAAACAGATTCTTTACACAATGTCTGCTATGTAATAAATGCCCAGTAACTGTAGGTTAAAACCAATATTAAATTAAAAGTAAAATATTTTCCAGCAAAATGTTCCTCTAATGTCATTTAATGTTATTCAAACTAATTCTTCCACTAAAACAACAAAGAATACTTGATAAAGTGCCTGTACAAATCTTACCACAAACATCAAAGAGTTAACAAAATACTAAAGAATTATCAGACCAAAGTTTAAGAGTAAGCAACAGTTTAAAGTCTGAGGCAGTACACAGACCTTCAGGGTATGTGCAAACCTTGGAAAAATTGAGCCCTTATTTTGGAGGGTCTAAGAGGGCAAGGAAGGTAAAAATAAAAGCATGAGTCTTGCTAAGGTGATGATTACAGATAGAGACTCTCTAAATTCAGAGTTGCAACTTTAGGGTATGCTTGAACTAGAAATAAACCTACACCAGCCCCAGCATCAAAAACTTATAGATAAAAACTGACTCTCTCCTGGTTAGAACACTAAGGAATCATATTCCTGGAGGATCAAGAGAATTCAACCATTGAATTTGACACTTGAGGAAGTATCTAAATGATAGTACCGTAGGTACATAGCAGAAAGAAATGTAAAATCTTTCTTGAGGAGGTACATTCATCTGAGCTGTTCAGAAGTCCAAAAATTACTTTTCAAAGATAGTGACTAATATAAAGTCAAAAATAACTAGTCACACAATTGGCAGCATAACAGAAGAAGGAACAAGTAGGAAAACAAGTAGGAAAAAACAGGCAGCAAAAATTCACCCACACAGTCATCATACTAATTGGAATTATCAGACTGTGAACAAAAATTTATGATATTAAGACAGACTTGAAAATATGTGCAGGGAATTAGAAAGTATTATATGACTAAGATTATTTGAGAAAGATTCAAATAAAATCTGTAGAAGTGAAAAAAAAAATGACCATAATTAAAACTTACTCGGTAAGTTTGGGTCCAGAATTCTTTAATAAACATAGAAAATTAGGGAGCTGAAATATAAGCCAAAATAAATTACCAAGATAGATCCCTCAAAAACTACAGAGTAGTAGTAATGGAAACGTGGAGGACACAAAGAAGAAATCTCATGTGCTTCAATGACAGCCACAGAGGCAGAGAAGGCCCAAGAACAGAGGCAACAGAAGAGATAATGATTAAGAATTTTTCAGAAATAATTTTTTGAAATAACATTTTCTAGCTACTTGACTTCCAATAAATCATCAACATCTTATTATTAAAGCCAGTTAACTTTCTCCTTGAGTTTCTGTATCCTCTTTCCATTTGACTTCTGACATTTCTCCAGGTACAGTAGGATATATTTGAAATTGCATGGACTCCACTTAGAAGGAGGAAGTCTAGGGCAAATCTATCACCCATAAAAACCCTGGCCTGGCCAGGCATGGTGGCTCATGCCTGTAATCCCAGCACTTTGAGAGGCCAGGGCAGGTGGATCCCTTGAGGTCAGGAGTTTTAGACCAGCCTGGCCAACATGGTGAAACCCTGGCTCTACTAAAAATACAAAATTGAGCTGGGTGTGGTGGTGCATGCCTATAATCCCACCTACTTGGGAGGCTGAGGCAGGAGAATCCTTTGAACCAGGAAGGCAGAGGTTTCAGTGAGCCAAGATTGTACCTCTGTACTCCAGCCTGGGTGACAAAGTGAAACTTCGTCTCAAAAGACAAAACAACCCTGACCAGTGATTTGAAGTCAAAACAAATACTTTCAAAGACCCAACTGGTGCAATTCATAACTTGAGACAAAGCAAGAGCTAAATTTGGAACCATCTTTTCTAATTAGATTATTTCATCACAGGAATAACCACCCTCAGGGCTTGCAAGAGTATCTAATCAATTATCCATCCAGGTAGCATTTTGTTACAAACAAGTCATACCAAAAAAAAAAAAAAAATGGAAGTTTTGGAAGAATAAAAATAATCTAAGATGAAAATGCATAAATACAAGGTAAAAACTGAAAAAGAACATTAGTATTATTTGGAGAAATGCAAGCAAATACTGACTGTATAGCAGGGGTCCCCAACTCCCAACTGACTGATACCGGTCTGTTGCTGGTTAGGAACCTGGCTACACAGCAGGAGGTGACCAGCATGGCAAATGACAGAATTTTCATCTATATTTCCAGCCACTCCCCATCACTCGCATTATAGCCTGAGTCCCCACCTCCTCTCAGAGTAACACCTTCATTAGATTCTCACGGGACCACAAACCCTATTGTGCACTGTGCACTTGAGGGATCCAGGTTGTGCACTCCTTGTGATAATCTAATGCCTGATGATCTGTTACTGTCTCTCATCACCCCCAAATGGGACTGTTTAGTTGCAGGATAACAAGCTCAGGACTCCCACTGATTCTACATTATGGTGAGTCATACAATTATTTCACTATGTATTACAATGTAATAATAATAGAAATAAAGTGCACAAAATTCTCATGTGCCTGAATCACCCCAAAACCATCCCCCACTGGTCCGTGGAAAATTGTGTTCCATGAAACTGGTCCCTGGTGCCAAAAAGGTTGGGGACAGCTGCTGCATAGAACTTTAATACTAAGACTTTATGCAGTTAAAAATATAAAAGTACAAAACATACCAGAAACATGTAATTCTTTCATAATAAGATATTTGAAAATACAATATTCTAAGTCATTCATATTACATGACTTCAGCCTTTGACATCTTATTCTGGTTAACATAATCATTGAAATAATTTTTGAAAGCATGTCTAAATGGGAGGAGGGTAATACAAAACATGATAAATACTACTCAGTAAAAAAGGGAAGAAGAATGCAGGAAAAAGAAGAAATTATAAAATATCGAGATGAAACAAAAAATGAATAAAGCCATATAGCATGTTAGTCCTAGTGAATTCAGTTTAAAAGTGCTCTCACACTTGTAGATATATGAGCTTTTTTTCATATGTTTGTTGGCTGCATAATGTCTTCTTTTGAGAAGTGTCTGTTCATATCCTTTGCCCACTTTTTGATGTGGTTGTTTTTTTCTTGTACATTTGTTTAAGTTCTTTGTAGATTATGGATATTAGCCCTTTGTCAGATGGATAGATTGCAAAAATTTTCTCTCATTCTGCAGGTTGCCTGCTGACTCTGATGATAGTTTCTTTTGCTGAAGGTCTCTAGTTTAATTAGATCCCAATTTGTCAATTTTGCCTTTTGCTGCCATAATTTTGGCTTTTGTGGCCATAAAAATATGGAATGCTTCACGAATTTGTGTGTCATCCTCGTGCAGGGTCCATGCTAATCTTCTCTGTATCATTCCACTTTTAGTATATGTGCATGCACATGTATGTTTATTGTGGCACTGTTCACAATAACAAAGACTTGGAACCAACCCAAATGCCCATCAATGATAGACTGAATAAAGAAAATGTAGCTATGCAGCCATAAAAAAGGATGAGTTCATGTCCTTTGCAGTGACAGGGATGAAGCTGGAAACCATCATTCTCAGCAAACTAACACAAGAACAGAAAACCAAACATTACATGTTCTCAATCATTAGTGGGAGTTGAACAATGAGAACACATGGACACAGGGAGGGGAACATCACACACCAGGGCCTGTCAGGGTGGTGGGGACTAGGGGAGGGATAGCATTAGGATAAATACCTAATGTAGATGATGAGTTGATGTGTGCAGCAAACCACCATGGCATGTGTATACCTGTGTAACAAACTGCACATTCTGCACTTGTACACCAGAACTTTTTTTTAGACCAAATATATGCTTACCCCAGAACTTAAAGTATAATAAAAATAAAAAAACATTGCTAGATGAAAAAAAAAAAAAAGACTTTTAAGTTCCAGGGTACGTGTGTAGGATGTGCAGGTTTTATTACATAGATAAATATGTGCCATGGTGATATGCTGCACCTATCAACCCGTCACCTAGGTATTAAGCCCAGCATGAATTAGATATTTTTTTCTGATGCTCTCTCTTTCCCCCTCACACCCTCTCACAGACCACAGCATGTGTTGTTCCCCTCCCTGTGTCTATGTGTTCACATTGTTCAGCTCTCACTTATAAATGAGAACATGTGGTGTTTGGTTTTCTGTTCCTGTGTTAATTTGCTGAGGATAATGGCTTCCAGCTCCATCTGTGTCCCTGCAAAAGACATGGTCTTGTTCCTTTTTATGGCTGAATAGTATTCCATGATATATCTCACATTTTCTTTATCTAATCTATCATTGATAGGCATTTGGATTGATCCCATGGCTTTGCTATTATGAAGAGTGCTGCAATGAACACATATGTGCATGTATATTTATAATAGAATGATTTTTATTCCTTTGGGTATACCCTGAGTAATGGGATTGCTAAGTCAAATGGTATTTCTGGTTTTAGGTCTTTGAGGAATCACCACACTGTCTTCAACAATGCTGAACTTCTTTAAATTCCCACCAACAGTGTAAAAGTGTTCCTATTTCTCCACAGCCTCACCAATATCTGTTGTTTCTTGACTTTTTAATAATCACCATTCTGACTGATATGACATGGTATCTCATTGTGGTTTTGATTTCTATTTCTCTAGTGATCAGTGATGTTGAGCTTTTTCAAATTTGTCTGTCACATAAATGTCTTTTAGGAAGTGTCTGTTCATGTCCTTTGCCCGATTTTTATTGGGGTTGTTAGTTTTTTCTTGTAAATTTAAGTTCCTTGTAGACTGTGGACATTAGATCTTTGTCACACGGATAATTGCAAACATTTCCTCCTTTTCTGTTGGTTGGCTGTTTATTCTGATGATAATTTCTTTTGCTGTACAGAAGCTCTTTAGTCAAATTAGATCACATTTGTCATTTTTGCTTTTGCTACAATTCCTTTTGATATCTTCATCATGAAATCTTTGCCTGTGCCTATGAGGGTTTTTATAGTTTTGAGTCTTACATTTAAGTCTATAATCCATCTTAATTTTTGTATAAGGTATAAGAAAAACATATGGTTTCAGTTTTCTGCATGTAGCTAGCCAGTTATCCCCACATTCTTTATTAAATAGGGAATCCTTTCTCCACTGCTTGTTTTTGTCAGGTTTGTCAAAGATGAGATGGTTGAGATGTGCAGTCTTATTTTTGAGTTCTCCATCCTGTTTCATTGGTCTATTTGTCTGTTTTCTGCCAGTTTCATGCTGGATTTGGTTACTGTGGTCTTGTAGTATAGTTTGAAGTCCAGTATTGTGGTGCCTTCAGCTTTGTTCTTTTTGCTTAGGATTGTCTTTCCTA
This sequence comes from Ateles fusciceps, assembly GCA_036589455.1. Taxonomy (NCBI): domain Eukaryota; kingdom Metazoa; phylum Chordata; class Mammalia; order Primates; family Atelidae; genus Ateles; species Ateles fusciceps. Next base: position 3,390,090 of record JAZHEH010003445.1, read on the forward strand.
TTTGGGCTCTTTTTTGGTTCAATATAAATTTTTAATTTTTTTTTCTAATTCTGTGAAGAAGGTCAATGGTAGCTTGATGGGGGGGATAGCATTGGAATTCTAAATTACTTTGGGTAATATGGCCATTTTCACAATATTGCTTTTTCCTATACCGGAACATGGAATGTTTTCCCATTTGTTTGTGTCCACTCTAATTTCCTTGGGCAGTGGTTTGTAGTTCTCTTTAAAAAAGTCCTTCACTTCTCTTGTTAGCTGTATTCCTAGGTATTTTATTCTCTTTGTAGCAATTGTGAATGGGAGTTAATTCATGATTTGGCTCTCTGCTTCTCTGTGGTTGGTGTATAGGAATGCTTGTGAATTTGGCACATTGATTTTGTATCCTGAGATTTTGCTGAAGTTGTTTCTCAGCTTATGAACTGAGACAATGGGGTTTTCTAAATATGAGATGTCATCTGCAAACCAAGACAATTTGATTTTCTCTCTTCCTAATCCTGTCTTTCTTTCTCTTGCCTGATTGCCCTGGCCACTACTTCCAATACTATGTTGAATAGGAATGGTTAGAGAGGGCATTCTTGTCTTGTGCCAGTTTTCAAGCAGAATGGTTTCCAGCTTTTGCTCATTCAGTATGATAATGACTGTAGATTTGTCATATATGGCTTTTATTTTGTTGAGGTATGTTTCTTCAATATCTAGTTTATTTAGAGTTTTTAACATTAAGGTATGTTGAATTTTTTTGAAAGCCTTTTGTGTGTCTATTGAGATAATTGTGGTTTTTGTATTAGTTCTGTTTATGTAATGAATTACATTTATTGACTTGCAAATACTGAAGCAGCCTTGCAACCTGGGGGAGGAAGCCAACTTGATTGTGATGGGTAAGCTTTTCAATGTGCTGCTGGATTCAGTTTGCCAGTATTTTATTGAGGATTTTTGCATCAATGTTCATCAGAGATCATGGCCTGAAGTTTTCTTTTATTGTTGTATCTCTGACAGATTTTGACATCAGGATGATGCTGGCCTCATACTGTGAGTTAGGGAGAAATCCCTTCTTCTAAATTGCTTGGAATAGTTTCAGAAGAAATGATACTAACTCTTCTTTGTACCTCTGTTAGAATTAATCTGTAAATCTTTCTGGTCCTAGGCTTTCTTTGGTTGATTGGTAGGCTCTTTATTACTGTCTCAATTTCAGAACTTATTGGTCTATTCAGGGATTCAACTTCTTTCTGGTTCAGTTTTGGGAGGGTGTATGTGTCCAGGAATTTATCCATTTCTTCTGCATTCTCTAGGTTATTTGCCCAGAAGTGTTTATAGTATTCTCTGATGGTTGTTTATATTTCAGTGAGGTCAGTGGTGAAATGCCCTTTATCATTTTTTATTGTCTATTTGATTCTTCTTTTTTTTATTAGTCTAGCTAGTGGTCTATTTATTTTATTAATTTTTTTCAAAAAACAGCTCCTGGATTTGTTGATTTTTTGAAGGTTTTTTGTGTCTTTAATCTCCTTCAGGTCTACCCTGAACTTGGTTATTTCTTGTCTTCTGCTAGCTTTGGGTTTTTTTGCTTTTTTGTTTTGTTTTGTTTTGTTTTGTTTTTTTGCTCTTGGTTCTCTAGTTCTTTTAGTTGTGACATTAGGATGTTGATTTGAGATCTTCCTAGCTTTTTGATGTGGACATTTACTGCTATAAATTTCCCTCTTAACACTGCTCTAGCTGTGTCCCAGAGATTCTGGCACATCATCTCTTTGTTCTCATTAGTTTCAAAGACTTTCTTGCTTTCTGCCTTAATTTCATTATTTACCCAAGAGTCATTCATAAATAGGTTGCTCAATTTCCATGTAGTTGTGTGGTTTTGAGTGAGTGTCCCAATATTGAGTTTTAATTTAATTGTGCTGTGGTCTGAGAGACTCTTATGATTTCAGTTCTTTTACATTTGCTGAGGAGTGTTTTACTTCCAATTATGTGATCAGTTTAGAGTAAGTGCCATGTGGCACCAATAAGAATTTATATCCTGTTGTTTTGGGTGGACAGTTCTGTAGGTATCTACCATGTCCACTGGATCCAGAGCTGAGTTCAACTCCTGAATATCTTCATTAATTTTCTGTCTCAATAATCTGTCTAATATTGATATTGAGGTGTTAAAGTCTCCCAGTATTATTATGTAGAAGTCTAAGTCTCTTTGTAGGTCTCTAAGAACTTGTTTTATGAATCTGGGTGCTCCTGTATTAGGTGCATATATATTTAAGATAGCTAACTCTTCTTGTTAAATTGAACCCTTCTTTGTCTTTTTTTAATCTTTGTTAGTTTAAAGTCTGTTTTGTCAGAAACTTTGATTGCAAGTCCTGTTTGTTTCGTTTGTTTGTTTTTGTTTTTCATTTGTTTGGTAAATTTTCCTCCATCCCTTATTTTGAGCCTATGTGTGTCTTCGCATAAGAGATGGGTCTCTTGAATACAGCACACCACTGGGTCTTGATTCATTATCCAGCTTGTTCTCTTTTAATTGGGACATTTAGCCCATTTACATTTAAGGCTGATATTGTTATGTGTGAATTTGATCCTGTCATCATGATGCTAGCTGGTTATTTTGCAGACTTGTTAATGGAGTTGCTTCATAGTGTCATTAGTCTGTGTACTTCAGTGTTTTGGAGTGGCTGGTAACAGTTTTTCCTTTCCATATTTGGTGCTTCCTTCAGGAGTTTTCCAAGGCAGGCCTGGTGGTAATGAATTCCCTCAACATTTGCTTGTTCGAAAGGACTTTATTTCTCCTTTGCTTGTAAAGTGCAGTTTTGGCAAATATGAAATTCTAGGTTGGAAATAATTTTCTTTAAGAATGTTGAATATTGATCCCCAATCTCTTCTGGATTGAAGGGTTTCTGCTGAGAGGTCAGCTGTTAGTCTGATGGGCTTCCTTTTGTAGGTGACCTGGTCTTTCTCCCTGGCTGCCCTTAATATTTTTTCCTTCATTTGGACTTTAGAGAATCTAATAATTATGTATCTTGGGGTTGATCTTCTCATAGAGTGTTTTACTGGGATTCTCTGGATTTCCTGAATGTGAATGTTTGCCTGTCTTGCTAGGTTGTGGAAGTTCTCCTGGATAATATCCTGAAGTATGTTTTCCAACTTGATTCAGTGCTCCCTGTCTATTTTTGCTACCTCCATCAGTTGTAGAATTTCAGCAACTCCAGCCCCACTCTGTGAGGGGGAATGGATCTAGGTCCCACCTAAAGAAGTAATCTCACCATAATCTGCCACAGCCTCTGTGTTGCACTGTGGGAAATCCCTCCTTGGCCATACTGCCCTGCCTTCCCAGCACTGGCAGGGGAAAATGGCCAACTGGAGCCACAGTGATAGCAGCTTCTCCTCCCAGAACACAGTCATCTTAGACAGTCTCCTGCCTGCTGTCACTGGCTGCAACCCAAGCAGCTGCCAAGTCCCACGTCTCTGTGCTTGGGATCCAAGGCCCTGGTGGCTTGGGCTTACAAAGGATATCTCCTGATCCAAGGGTGGCATGGATGTGTGGAGAGAGCATGGTTTCCTGGGCAGGGTGGCACAATCAATCCCTGCTTCTCTTGGCTGGTGGTGGGAGTGTCCCTTGCCCCATGTGGCTCCCTGGTGAGGTTTCACTCTACTCTGCTTTTCTTTGCTCTTCATGGGTTGTTTCAAGTGAGTAAAACCAGGATACCTCAGCTAAGGTACAAGATTCACTTACCATTTTTGTTCTTTTCAATGGAAGCTGCCAGTGGCAGCTATCTTGGCCTCTCCCCCTGAAAAATGACTTTCTATATGTAATAATGTTCAATATCAGACAAAACTAAATTATAGTGTTTATAAATGTATACATAAAAATAGAAAGAAGACAAGAAAAAAATATGGAAGTCAATATAGTGATGATTATAATAGAGAAGTTTGTGACTGGGAAAAATATGAGATGTGGGAAAGGATAAGTTACTGCTGATAAAAATATTTAATTTCTTGATCAGGGCAGTGTTTAAACACGTGTTCACATTATGATTATTCATTAAACAATACATAGACTTTTATGTTTTTTCACATGTATGAAACTTCATTTACATAATGTGATGCAGATTAATAATGTTTTCTCTTTATATTCTTATTATTCTATTTAAGTACAATCCTTCTTGACTAAATAAATATCTCATTGCTGTTAGCGTTTTTATCATGTGTTTTAACTATAATTTAAAGAGAACATTACAGCATGAAATTCATAAAGAACCATAGTAGAGCCCAAGACCTCAATTTTTCAGTGGGTGTTTTATGTGTAAAACAATACCCAAAGGCAGAAAGAAGCAGAATGAATTTTCAAGTATTCATGAAGATAGTGACTTTGAAACATATGTAATATTTTGAGAACTGAGAAAAATACAGATGGTGACTACATATGTATAAAATTGATATTGTAAAAACGTTATGCATATGAAGATAAAATATAACCTAAATTTAAAAAAACCTCCAAATCTAAATTAAAAGTTAAATTTATATTTAAAGAGTAGTTTGAACAAATACTAATTATTTTCTCAATATGGTTAATCTGTTGTTTCTAATTCCAATATAGAATATAATTTAAAAATCCCTCAAAGCTGAACATACGTTATTTTTCTGAATTTAGAGAGCACAGTACTTTCATATGTGATTTCTAATGCTTTTTTTTTCAGTGAACATGATAGACATAATATCTTTCCCATTTATAAATGATAAAACCAATTCAGGTATATTAGCCAGTCACTGACTCTAATCTCAAAGCTAGTATGTGTAATCCTAGAATAAAAACTAAAGCTGACTGTTGTGTAACCTACACATGATTAAGAAGTAGTTGTTTGAAGTTAGACCTAAATATTTTCTAAAAGCTTGTACATTAGCAAATAAAACAGATTTTTTTCAGATAAACTATATTTTATAGTCTACCTTAAATCATGTATAACACCCAGGAAATAAGTCACAAAGCAGGGTCCATTTTAATAGGAAAAAAAAAAAGAGAGGAGGAACAGCTTTAAGCTACGGACACTGGCTAAATAGGCATTGCTGAAGACTGATGAATCTCAATCAATGAAGCAAGAGTGAAGGCCATAATCAATCTAAAGAGGGTAACTAAACAGAGTAGAACTTTGGGAGAAAGAAGTGACAAGTGCTAAAAATGGAAATAAATTTTCCATTTGGATATGTAGCAAAGAATTGCAAAAAGCCAAAATTCACTTCTGATTCCTTGACATGTTCTATAAAAACTCCTTGGTAAGTATACGTGGTATGAGGAAGAGGACTGGATGTGTAGTTTACCCAAGAACCCCTATAAGTACTTTCTGAAATGAGGACTTCACTGTGTTTCTTAAGGGAGGTAAGCCAGTTTTTAAAGGAAAAGGACCATTCCTATCCATGATTCTGGGGTACTTTTTCTGACTTTTATTTTCTTTAGAGTAAAAGAAACTTTCAATTCATTGAAACACTATCCTAAGTGTGTGTCCCTCGTCATTCCTTAAACTGTCTTCTTCCAATATATTTCCAAACCACCATTTACATTCTTTCCAAAATTATATCTATAACAGAAGTTAGTTTTATCTCCTTAAAAAATCTCAGTGCGTTCGACTGATTATAAGATAAAATTTATAACCCTTAACATCACTGTCTTTTTCTATTAGGATTTTATCTATCATTGCACTTTCTGTGTTTCAATCTGTAAATAAATTAATACAAATGTATATTTTGCCACCCCTATACCAATCAAACCCAAACCCCTGACACTAGTTAGCTATGGTAAACCTCAAATGACTCAATGTACTATGATACATATCCTTAGGTATATATCTATTTGATTACCATGTTAAACTTAAAGAAACAGTACTTTTCAGACTTACTTATCTTTAGGATATCTTCTTTGGAAAATTGGTAATGTTGTGTTTGCTTGTCATACATATCACATTCTTGTTTCTTGTTCATTTTAGTATTTGTTTTCTGATGACCAACTTAAATGTCCGTTACATATTATGGAAGAAGAAGAACAAGCTCAATCATTTGCTGCAGCTTATGTTGAAATATTGCAAAATGAGAAAAAGTTTGAAATGAATGTTAGGGAGAGAAGCATGATACTTAATTTTGTCATGTGACAGAAAATAAGCCAATGTTTCATTTTCTTCCAATAATATTCACTAAGGAAATTCTTCAGTAAACTTTAGAAACATGTTACATTAATTGCAGAGCAGGATGTTAGAATAGAAAAATGGTGGTTGCAGTGTATCAGCTGTTGGTTGATCAGCTTAGGTTTAGCAAAGTTTTTGAGGAGGAAGAGTAGGAGACAATTTTTCAAGGGTCACAGTGAAATATTTTTAGTCTTTCAGAGACTTTTACATCTATTGCTCTTTACCAAAATTCACCTCTGGAAAAACGTCATTATGCCTAATACCAAGATTTCAAATTGTCATCTTTATCCAGAATTCCAAATCAAAAGAGGTCTTGATTATAGGAAATCCTCGAGTTTCAGGTGGATAATCAGTTTCTGGCTTGCTTTTGCTTTGTTTTGTTTTGTTTCCTGGTAAATCCATTCATCACATAGTGGCTATATAGAAGCACTTTGGCTCTAGACAAGATATGATATAGAACTGTAATGTCAAGAAACACAAGAAGTAGATGATGATTAATCGGCCTTGATGTGTTCTCTTTACCAACACTGATTTTTTTTTAACTCCAGCCTGAAAAAAACCCTTCCATCTCAACTTCTCAAGCTGCAAAGTGGCACAGTGGCCAGTTTCCAAGTTTACTAATCTTTCTGTTTTAGTAACAAGGATTAGCTTTTGGAAACAAAATCAATGGAAACAAAGAGAAATGTCTTAATTTTTTCATTTTTGATAATTAAAAACCTATAATTATAATCTTTAGAAAATGACTAAAGATAGCTGTTTTTAAAGGATGGGAGGAAAAGAGAAAACAAAGGGTGAAATAATCAGTGGCTCCTGGCATTCAGCCTCCAATCTGTAGGTCTCCGAAGTCTGAAAATCTGATATTTGATCCACATTTCTTGGAAAAGCTGAATTCTTTGTGATGTTATCTTCTTCTAAGAATTACAGGAGTCTCAGTTTTTATATATCCAAGCACTGAGTCCACTGAGATCATGGAGTGTGATGCTTTATGAATTTCAAAGGTAGGTAGATGCAGAAATCTGTGCTTTTAAACATAAATATGAAATTACTAGTAATGAATACAGTCATTTCTAATTAGGTTCAAGAACATTTTTATGTTGTTTTCAACATTGTTTCTGTGGTTTTCCTTTGGTAAAGATGCCTGGATCTGTTGACTACAAACTTTTTGGTTTGTATATTGCAATAAACCTAAGATGACAATCGGTTACTTGAGGTGTAAATGTTAGCCTTACTGGCTAAGGGCTTACAGCATGATAACCTATGATTTCCAATAAGTTCATTTCTGATAGCCAAGGCAGCAAAATATAATATCTAGGTGATGACAGTTAATCCTTCAAATAATTTTCCAACCTTTATTATTTTTTATTTTTGATAGAGTGTGATGAAGGCAATGGAGTTTCTGCATGATGAGCAGTATCATGAACAGCTATTTGATTGAAATCTCTGCAAAAGGAGCATTTCTATTTCTGGATAAAGATAATCATAATAGCCTAAGTTGAAAATACAAAGCCTAGAATGGTGAGTGTTGTTTTAATTTGTTTGTTTGATTTCATTTTGTTTCATTTTCTCTTTGTTAATGTAGTAGCCATTTAGCAGAGAAAAACTTTTGGCCATCCAGAAAATAGACAATTGTAAAAATATATTCATATCCATTTCAAGGAGGTAATCGGATGAACTCCATTTCTAAATATTCAAATAGACTTTAAGGCTTTGGTTTTTACCTATACCTACCTTTGCAGATTTGCTTGGATTATAATTTTTGCAGATGAAACATGTGCCAGAAACATCTCAGCAGTTTTGAGTAAAACTGTCCTACTTATAATAGTTTTAAAATTTCAGCTCATTTATCATTTGCCATGATCAAAATTAATAGTTATGTTAATAATGTTAGTTATGTTAATAGTTATATTAATAAATTATGCTAATAGTTATTTTAATAAATTATGTCATAGTTATTTCAATTAATCATCTTAATGGTATTACATTATAATCACTGATTATTATGGGAGGAAAACATTTTATAAACAGAATGACATGAACAAGTTTCTGTAACAATTGGATTCATATTAGAAAACAAATTCTGCTTTGTCACTGATAATACCTGGTAGTCAAATGTTTTAGAATTTATAAACAATTATTTTATAGATAGTCATTATGCCAGACTTTGTTTGTACATGAGTGTATTTTTATCTGTAGAATTTATAAACAATTATTTTATAGATAGTCATTATGCCAGACTTTCTGTTTGTACATGAGTGTATTTTTATCTGAGGGTTTCAATATATCTTTTATGGGAACATAATTCAACCCATAACAGTCTACCCTCTGGCCCCACAAAATTCATGTCCTTCCCACATGCAAAATTTGTTCAACCCATCTTGACACCTCCAAAAGTTTTAACCGACTCCAGCATCAACTCTAAGTCCAAATCTCATCTATATATAATCAGCTAAAAAAAGTCCCAAATCTTATCAAATCATCTAAATCAGATATGGGTGAGACTTTGTTGCTGCAGGATAAACCATAACCAATCTTTTTGATCTGTGAGTCTATGTAACCAGAAAACAAGTAATATACTTACACAGTGCAATGGTGCCGAAGTCATAGGATAGACCTTCCCATTCCAAAACTGAAAAATAGGAGAAAAAGGGATCTCAGGTCCCAAGAAGTCCAAAAACCAGCAGGACAAATTTCATTAGATTCCAAGGCTTCAGTCTAGGCCTCTGTGGTTCAATGCTCTGTCCTCTGGGCCCTCTTGGGTCACCTGAGAGACAATTGTAGTCCCCTGCTCAAAGATGTTCTATTAGTTCAGGTGTCTGCCTCCTTGGCCCTACCCTCAGAATCATTCTTCATTAATTTCATCCCATCTCTATCACTTTCAGTCCAAGTGATAAGGACAGGAGCCAGATAAATTTTAGCAGAAAAGGGGTGGGTCTTTGGTGAAAACCCGACCCTCAAGCTAAAACGCCTGAAACTGCAGCCCAAAATGAGAACTTATATCCCTGTTTTCCTGCTTGAATGTTGCCTTTTCCTAAATCACTCATGGCCCTGTCTCACCTCATCCTGTGTTTATAAAGACCCCAGACTCAGCTGGCAGAGAGGAGAAGCAGCTGGATGTAGGGACTGTGGCTGGATGTTGGAGAGAAGTGGCTTGACTTCAGAGAGAGAGCTTGACAGTGTAACTTTTGAGAAGAATCCAGCTAGACAGGGCTGGGCTTCAGGGGAAGATTACCTTTCTGTCCTACCCTCTGTTCAGCTCCCCCTTCTCGCTGAAAGCCACTTTCACTGGCAGTACAATCCCCCACATTTACCATCCTTCAGTTCGTTTGGGCAACCTCCTTTTTCCTGGACATCAGACAAGAGCCTGGCAGCCACGAGCATGGATGCAAAGTGCTTACTGAGCTGTTAACACTTAAGCAGTTTGCAGATAGCAGAGCTAAAAGAGCACCATAATACACCCTCTGGGGCTTTGGGAGTCACAGGCAGGCTGCCTGAAACAGGGCTTGCATGGAGTTTCCTCCTGCCAGTGCCCAAAAGTGCTCGCTCTGGTTTCTGCACCCACTCACCTGCATGTTCCCTCCCATAAGGGGTGGAATGCAGCAGTCCCAGTGAGTAGAATTTGATCTCATAGGCACCAAAATGGGTGGCCAGTTCCAGTGTTCATATGCTCCAGTTTGTGCCTCATTTGCTTGTGTGATCCCTCCCATGAGGGGTTGAGAGTGGCAGGCTCAGTAAACAAGGCATTCCTGTTGTGAGTCCCACAAAGGGGTCAGGCAAATATCCTGCTTCACAAGTTGGCAATGTTTCTGCTGGTATGATTCTTAAGAACCTTTTCAGTCTCCTGAGTAATTTATGGTAATCTAAATATTAAACAAGATCTACATATCCTTTCTAGTTAATAACACCTCTTTTCCTGTGTCTAGATGAATGAATTGTTGGATACATGAGTAACTGTATTAATCAGAGTTCTCTAGAAGGATGGAACAAATAGGATATATGCATCTATGAAAAGGAGTTTGCTGAGGAGAATTGATTAACATAATCACAAAGGAGAGTCCTATGATAGGCCGTCTGCAAGCTGAGGAGCAAGGAAGGCAGTAGTGGCTCAGTCCAAGTCCCGAAGCCTCAAAAGTAGGGAAGCTGACAGTGCAGCCTTCAGTCTGTGGCCAAAGGCCTGAGAACCCTTGGAAAACCACTGGTGTATGTCCAAGAGTCCAAAGGCTGAAGAACTTGGAGTCTCATGTTTAAGAGTAGAAAGCATCCAGCACGGGAGAAAGATGAAGACTGGGAGACTTAGCAAGCCAGTTTATTCCAGTTTCTTCCACCTGCTTTTTCTAGCCAGGCTGGCAGCAAATTGGATAGTGCCCACCCACATTGAGGGTGGGTCTTCTCTCCCAGTTCACTGACTCAGAATGTTTATATCCTCTGGCAACACCCTCACAGACACACCCAGAAACCATACTTTGCATCATTCAATCCAATCAAGTTGAGACTTAATATTAACCATCACAGTAATATACTCAATTTCTTCAGCACATGGTTGTCTAGACAGATTCTTGGTCCTGTTTCTATGCCATGCTATCAGGATAGGATGAGAATTTTCCAAGTCATCAAGTGCTGTTTCCTTTTTGTTTAACAGATTATTCTTCAACTTGTATATTTCCTCTTGCATTTTACTATAAGCAGCAAAAAGAAACTAGACCATATCTTCCACACTTTGCTCAGATATATCCTCAATAAATACTCAAGTTTATCACTTACAAATTGTACCTTCCACAAATAGTGCAAAATATTTCAGCCAAGTCGTCTGCCACTTTATAACAAGGACTGCCTTTTCTTCAGTTTCTAGTATCATGTTCCTAATTTCCATCTCGGTCTTCATCAGAAGTAGCCTTACTTATCATCTTAGAAAATATTACCATAAATGTTCACAAGAACTTTCTATGTAGCTCTCCTAACTTATCTCTGACTTTTCACTAGAATGTTCTTTAATGAGCATTATTTCTACCAACAATCTCTTCAAGTCAGTCTATGCATATTTTTTTTAAATCAGGAGCCTCAAAACTCTTTCAACCTTTACCCATTACCCAATTCCAGAGCTGTTGTCACATTATTTAAAAATGTCTTATAGCAGCACCCCAATTCCATCACCAAAATCTATTCATGTCCTAGGGCTATCATAACACACATGGCAGTTTAAACCAACAGAAATGTATTCTCTCACAGTTCCCAAGTCTCCCGGGGAGACAGAGCCACCCATTCAACTGAAAGGGAGGGGGCTGAGACAAGGAGCCAGGTGATCTGGCTGGGTGGGTACAACCCCCACAAAAAAAGCAATCTGAAACATTCTGGGTTGAGAGTTCGCAGCAAGCACAGCTGGACCCAGAATGGTTCAGCTCAGTGAGGGGGAAGGGCGTCTGCCACTACTGAGGCAGTCCGCCAATACCGAGGCTATTCTAACTGCCTCAAGGAAGTTCACACAGCAGCTGGGCAGAGCCCGCGGCAGCTTACCAATGCCTCTGCTGGCAGACTGTGACTAGACTATCTCCGTGCAGGGCAGGGCATCTACCAAAAAAGGCAGCAGCATGTCATGAACTTACAAATAAAGCCCAATCTTCCTAGGACAGAGCACCTAGGAAAAGAGGTGGTTATGAGTTCTACTGCAGCAGACTTACTTAAAAGTGCTTTCCCAGCAGCTCTTCACAGAACAACGGAGCTCCCAGCACAGCACTTAAGGGACAGACTGTCTCCTCAAGCAGCTCCCCAACCCCATATACCCAAAGAGACACTGCATAAAGGAGAGCTCAGGCTGACATCTGGCGGTTACCCTTCTGGGATGAAGATAACAGAAGAAATCAGCAGCAAACCTTACTGCTCTCAGGATTAAGAAACTAACTCAGAAGTGCACAACTTCATGGAAACTGAACAACTGGCTCCTGAACGTCGACTGGATAAACAATGAAATGAAGGCAGAAATAAAGATGTTCTCTGAGACCAATGAGAACAAAGACACAATGTATCAGAATCTCTGGGATACATTTAAAGCGGTGTCTAGAGGGAAATTTATGGCAATAAATGCCCACATGAGAAACAATCTAAAATTGACACTCTATCATCAAAATTGAAAGAGCTAGAGGAGCAAGATCAAAAAACTCAAAAGCCAGCAGATGACAAGAAATAACTAAGATCAGAGCAGAACTGAAGGAGACAGAGACACAAAAAACCCTTCAAAAAATCAATAAATCCAGGAGCTGGTTTACTGAAAAGATCAACAAAATAGACCACTAGCCAGATTAATAAAAAAGAAAAAGGAGAAGAATCAAATAGATGCAATAAAAAATGACAAAGGGACATTGCCACAGATTCCATAGAAATACAGTCTATCATCAGAGATTACTACAAACAACTCTATGCACATACACCAGTAAACCTGGAAGAAATGGATAAATTCCTAGACACTTGCATCTTCCCAAGCCTAAACCAGGAAGAAGTTGAAACCTCGAACAGGCCAATAACAAGGGCTGAAGTTGAGGCAGCAATCAATAGCCTACCAACCAAAAAAAGTCCAGGTCCAGGCAGGTTCACAGCTGAATTCTACCAGATGTACAAAGAGGAGCTGGTACCATTCCTTCTGAAACTATTCCAAACAATACAAAAAGAGGGGAATCCTTCCCAAATCATTTTATGAGACCAACACCATCCTGATACCAAAACCTGGAAGAGACTCAGCAAGAAAAGAAAACTTCAGGCCAATATCCATGATGTACATACATGCAAAAATCTTCAATAAAATACTGGCAAACCGAATGCAACAGCACATCAAAAAGCTTGTCCATCACAATCAAGTAGGCTTCATTCCGGGGATGCAAGGCTTGTTCAAAATATACAAGTCTATAAATGTAATCCACCACATAAACAGAACCAAAGACAAAAACCACATTATTATCTCAACAGAATCAGAGAAGGCCTTCAACAAAATTCAACAGCCCTTTATGCCAAAAACTCTCAATAAACTAGGTATCGAAGGAACATATCTCAAAATAATAAAAGCTATTTATGACAAACCTATAGCCAATATCATACTGAATGAGCAAAAACTGGAAGCATTCCCTTTGAAATCTGGCACTAGACAAGGATGCCCTCTCTCGCCTCTCCTATTCAATATAGTATTGAAAGTTCTAGCCAGAGCAAGTAGACAAGAAAAAAAAAATAAAGGGTATTTAATTAGAAAAGGAGGAAGTCAAATTGTCTGTATTTGCAGATGATATGATTGTATATTTAGAAGACCCTATCATCTCAGCCCAAAATCTCCTTAAACTGATAAGCAACTTCAGCAAAGTCTCAGGATAAAATCAATGTGCAAAAATCACAAGCATTCCTATACACCAATAACAGACTAATAGAGTGCCAAATTGTGAGTGAACTCCCATTCACAATTGCTACAAAGAGAATAAAATACCTAGGAATACAATCAGCAAAGGACGTGAAGGACCTCTTCAAGGAGAACTACAAACCATTGCTCAAGGAAATAAGAGAGGACACAAACAGATGGAGAAACATTTCATGCTCATGGTTAGGAAGAATCAACATCATGAAAATGCCCATACTGCCCAGAGTAACTTATAGATTCAACGTTATCCCCCAATAAGCTACCAATGACCTTCTTCACAGAACTGGAAAAAACCACCTTAAACTTCATATGGAACCAAAAAAGAGCTTGCATAGCCAAGACATTCCTGAGCAAAAAGAACAAAGCCAGAGCCAAAACCTGAGCAAAAAGAACAAAGCCAGGCTACCCGACTTCAAACTATACTACAAAGCTACAGTAATCAAAACAGCATGGTGGTGGTACCAAAACAGAGTTATAGACCAATGGAACAGAACAGAGGCCTCGGAAGCAACACCACACATCTGCAATCATCTGATCTTTGACAAACGGGACAAAACAAGCAATGGGGAAAGGATTCTTTATTTAATAAATGGTGTTGGGAAAACTGGCTAGCCATGTGCAGAAAGCAGAAACTGGAACCCTTCCTGACACCTTACACTAAAACTAACTCCAGATGGATTAAAGACTTAAACATAAGACCTAACACCATAAAAACTCTAGAAGAAAACCTAGGCAAAACCATTCAGGACATAGGCATAGGCAAGGACTTCATGACCAAAACACCAAAAGCATTGGCAACAAAAGCCAAAATAGACAAACAGGAACTAATTAAACTCCAGAGCTTCTGTACAGCAAAACAAATTATCATTAGACTGAACCAGCAACCAACAGAATGGGAAAAAAAATTTGCAATCTACCCTTCTGACAAAGGGCTAATATCTAGAATCTATAAAGAACTAAAATAGATTTACAAGAAAAAAACAAACCCATCCAAAAGTGGGTGAAGGATATGAACAGACACTTTTCAAAAGAAGACATTTATGAGGCCAACAAACATATGAAAAAATGCCCATCATCACAGGTCATTAGAGAAATGCAAATCAAAACCACATTGAGATACCATCTCATGCCAGTTAGAATGGTGATCATTAAAAAATCTGGAGACAATAGATGCTGGAGAGGATGTGGAGAAATAGGAACACTTTTACACTGTTGGTGGAAGTGTGAATTAATTCAACCATTGTGGAAAACAGTGTGGCAATTCCTCAAGGACCTAGAAACAGAAATTCCATTTGACCTAGCAATCCCATTACTGGGTATATATCCAAAGGATTATAAATGGTTCTATTATAAAGACACATGCACACTTATGTTCATTGCAGCACTGTTTACAATAGCAAAGACCTGGAACCAACCCAAATGCCCATCAATGATAGACTGGATTAAGAAAATGTGGCACATATACACCATGGAATACAATGCAGCCATAAACATCAATGAGTTCGTGTCCTTTGTAGGGACATGGATGAATCTGGAAACCATCATTCTCAACAAACTGACACAAGAACAGAAAACCCTGGATCTTCTCACTCACAGGCAGGTGTTGAACAATGAGAACACATGGGCACAGGGAGGGGAACATCACACACTGGGGTTTGTTGGGGGGGGGACTACTGGAGAGACAGCATGGGGGATGGAGAGGTTGGGGGAGGGGATAACATGGAGAGTAATGCCAGATGTAGGTGACAGGGGGATGGAAGCAACAAACCACAATGCCATGTGTGTACCTATGCACCAATCCTGCATGATCTGCACACGTACCTCAGAACCTAAAGTACAGTAAAAATTAAAAAGAAACAAACAAGACCTTCCATAGATTCCCAATCTTTCAAATTAAATATCTTTTTCCAAGTTCTCCATGCAACAGCTCTCTCTCTGTTTTATTTAACTGTTTGCTTCAACTACCATAACCTTTAATGTTTTATCAAAATTGAACATATTCTAAAAGTTGTATATTTAATTCTGCACCATTCAATATGCTTTCTCGGTCCTCTAGTTAATGTAAGCTACTTTTATTTTGTTTTTTCATAAGAATGCTCTCAAAACGTTTTTTTAAAAAGTTCTTTTTAATATAATGATTTTCATTTTCATTTATGTATATGGGTATGTGTGTGTGTGTGTGTGTGTGTGCATACATTCTTGAGAACAAGATATTACAAATAAACAGGCTATCTAGAGACATTTTTATATGTAAGTGTGTGTGTATATATATATGCATATATACATATATACATGTATATATACATATACTTCTTCTCAGACCCCTCTTAGGGCAAACCCATTCCAGGGATCTCTGCCCTTTGCAAAGAAAAAAAACTCTTCCCAAGGCTCTTGGAGGCTTCTCTAGGTCAGTTGTGTTACTGCAAGATTCGTATTATTAAACAACCAATATTTATATGTTAAAGGAAAGGAAATACAAGATTGAATACTTCAAGTGAGAATAAGAAATAATCAAATATTGCATTCCAGATCTGAAAAATAACTACATTCAAATTCTAAAACTGAAAAGTACAATTATTATAATTTAAAACTCAATGAGTAGATGAAACACCAGATTAGATAAGTAATGAGAAAATGGTGAATTGAAGACAGATGAGAAGGAATAAAAACATAAAGATGAGAAAACACCTAAAATACATTTAAATCAGAATTTAATAAAATGGGACTGTGGTCTGATTTTAAGAGGTAACTACTAATTTTTTTTAAATAATAAACTATGAAAATTACATTCAAAATCCCCTCAAAACCTCATGAAAAAAAAATGTAAAATTGAATGTACATATATTATAAAACAAAACAAAGAGAGATCTCTAGCCAGCAAGATGGGAAAAGGGGTATAGTTTAGGTTCAAAGAAGAAACAATCACATTTTATAATTGAGAATGAAAGTTGAGTTTTACACAAAAATTTTGAAAGCTGAAGGTGATTGAATGATATATTCGTAGTAATAGAATGGTAAGAGAAGGTGGTGAGGATATTCTGCCCAGGTACAGGTAATAACTGTGTTCACTGTCTGTAATGAATTTAAAGCTATCAGAAAACTGAATAAAAGCAAATCTGCTTTTTATTATCACCATATACTGGAAATTCTAAAAATTGTCAATGATAAAATGTACTTTCTGGCCTGAGTTAACTATTTTCACCCTCCCCCACATTTTCATAGAGCTGATGAAAAATAGGTATCAATTTAAAATTCTAAGCTCTATAAAAATACTCTTTAAGAAGGAAAGTCTGTCACTTGCAATGGCTCATGCCTGGAATCCCAACACTTTGGGAGGATGAAGGGGAAGGATTTCTTGAAGCCAGGAATTTGAAACTAGCCTTGGCAACACAATGAGGGCCCATCTCTAAAAAAAAAATATTTAAAAGTAGCCAAATGTTATTGCATGTGCCTGTAGTCCTAGCTGCTTGGGAGACTGAGACAGGAGGATTGCCTGAGTCCAGGAGCTCATGGTTGCAGTGAGCTGTGATTGTACCACTGAACTCCAGACTAGAAAACAGAGTGAGACACAATCTCTAAGAAAAAAAAAAAAGCGGGGGAGAGAGAGAGAGAAAGATGTAGGTGAACCCCATGAACCCCTAGTCATTTTCGGATATTGATCCTATTTCCTGCAAACTTGCTAAACTCAATTCTGGTAGCATTTTTTGATAAATTCTATAACATTTTCTGCAAAATAGGACACTTTTTCTTTTCTCATAATGCCTTTCGTTTATTTTCTTTGTCTTACTATATTTGCTAAATAGTTTCAGTAAAATTTGAAGAGAAATGCCATATTGAAATCCTTGACTATTCCCTGATCTTAGGTGGAAAATATTCAGTACTGACTAAATAGAGTGTTAGTTGTAAGAGTTTCACAGTTGCTTTGTATCTATTTGAAGAAGATTCCTTCAAGAATGCCCCTCAAAAAACAAACCAAAATCTGACAATATCAAATATTGGTGAGGATATAGTGCTTGCACACTTATTGAGGAAGAATAAATTGGTATAACCTTTTTTGGGAAATTGTTTGGAATCCTCTAGTGACACTGAAAACAAGAAAGGCAGGGGTGGTGGCATGGGTATGCAGTCCTAACTAATCAAGAGGCTGAGTGGGAGGATCACTTGAGCCCAGGAGGCAGAGGCGTGATGACCTATGATTGTGCCACTGCACTCCAATCTGAGTGATAGAGTGAGACTATGTGTCTAAAAACATTAAAATTCAAATGAAACAATTTCTAAATCAAATTGTATGCACATATGTACCAAAAGATATATATGACAAATATTGATAGCAACATTATTTGTAAAAGACCCAAACTAGGAAACTTAAATATTGGTCCAAAGTTGTTAATCAGGGTGTGTTTCCTCAATAAAATAAAGTACAGAAATTAAAATGACATAACTAGAGCTACAGTCATCAACATGAGTGAATCTTACACAAACATAATGTTGAACAAATGAAACAAAACCCCAAAGACTATATTTAGTATGATTAATCTGCATAAAATTATCTCTAAGAACTGGCACAAGACAAGGATGTCCACTTTTGTTGTTGTTGTTGTTGTTTAAAGACAGGGTTTCACCCTGTTGGTTAGGCTGGTCTTGAACTCCTGACCTCAGGTGATCCGCCCACCTTGGCCTCCCAAAGTGCTGAAATTACAGGCGTGAGCCACCACACCCGGCCAGAGGATGCCCACTTTTACCACTCTTACTTAACATATAAGAGTACTGGAAGTCCTTGCCGTAACAATCAGGTAAGAGAACAAAATGAAAAGTTTCAAAATTGGAAAACAGGAAGTCAATTATTCTTGTTACTGATAAGGTCTTATACCTACAAAACTCAAAAGACTCCACTGAAAAAATCTTAGATTTGATAAATGAATTCAGGAAATTTTGGGGATACAAAATTAATGTACAGAAATTAGGATTTTTATATACAAATAATGATGTTGCTGAGTACCAAATCAAGAAGACAATTCCATATATAATGCTACAAAAAACAAAACACTAGAAATATACTTAACCAAGGAGGTGAAAAATCTTTATAAGGAGAACTGCAAAACCAGATGAAAGGAATTGCAGATGACACAAACAAATAAAAGAACATCTCATGCTCATGGATGGGAAGAATCACTATCATTAAAATCATAATACTACAGGTTCAATGGAATTTCTACCAAATTACCAATGTCATTTTTCACAGAATTAGGAAAAAATCCTAAAATTCATATGGAACTGAAAAGGAGCCTAAAAGTCAAAGCAATCCTAAGCAAAATCAAACTGAAGACTTCACATTGCCTGACTTCAAATTATATTACAAGACTATAGTAGCCAAAACAACATGATACAGGTATAAAGACAGACACAAAGATCAATAGAACAGAATACAGAATGCAAAATTATAGCCACATACCAATAGGCAACTGATCATTGACAAAGTCAACAAAAAATATAGACTGTGGAAAGAAAATTCAATAAACAGTGCTGGAAAAATTGGATAGACACATTCAGAGAATAAAGCTGGAGATACACCTCTCTCCATATACAAAGATTAACACAAGATGGATTAAAAACAAAAAAAAAGACATGAATTTATAAAAATGTCAGGAAACACTCTTCTGGATATTTGCCTAGGCAAGGAATTTGTGACCAAGTCTTTAAAAACAAATGTCAGTGAAAAAAAAAATAGACAAATGGGACTAGAAAAATAAAATGTTTCTGCACAGCAAAAGAAACAAGAGCATAAACAGATGACCTACACAATGGAAAAAAATTGCAAACTATGCATCCAGCAAAGGACTAACATCTACAAGGAACTCAAACCACTTAACAATAACCACAAAATAGCCCCATTAAAAAGTAGACAGATAAGTGGCCAAGAAACATATGAAAAACAATATCACTAATCTTAGAAAAATGCAAATTACAATCGCAATGTGATACCAACTTACACCCATCAGAATGGCTATTATTAAAAAGTCAAAACACAGCAGAATTTGGCAAGGATTCAGAGAAATGGGAACATCTATGCACTGTTGGTGAGAATGTGAATTAATGCAACCTTATGGAAAACGGTATGGAGATTTCTCAAAGAACTAAAAATTAAACTATTCTTAGATTCACCAGTACCACACTACTGGGTATATACCCAAAGAGAAGGAAATCATTCTATCAAAAAAATATCCATACTTGTATGTTTATTATCATACGATTCATAATAGCAAATATATTGAATCGATCTAAGCATCCATCAGTGGAAGGTTAAAGAAAATGTGATGTATATATCTGTGTGTGTGTGTGTGTGTGTGTGTGTGTGTGTATGTGTGTATGTATCACATTGTGGTATATATTTATATATATCACAACCATACATATAAATGTGTGTGTGTGAATGAATACAATGTGGAGCTACACTTGTTTGTGTATTGGTCCAGAATAAGCACAAGTTAATGATAATAGAAGATAATTTATACAAATGCTTAGCAATAAACATGAGTAGAGCTAAAATTGTATTTTAGCACTAAAATACAATTGTAAATTGTATTTCATATATACTTATATATATATACCACAAACACATACCATGGAATACTACGCAGCCATAGAAAAGAATGAAATTATGTCTTTTGCAGCAACATGGGTAGAGCTGGAGGCCATTATCCTAAATGAAATAACTCAGCAACAGAGTCAAATACTTAATGTTCTCACTTATAAATGGGAGCTAAACAGTGAGTACACAGAGACATACAGAGTGCAAAAACAGACATTGGAGACTGCCAAAAGATGGGAGCTTTGAAGAGGGGTGAGGGTTGAAAAGTTTCCTTTTAGGTATAAGGTTCACTATTCAGGTGATGGGTACACTAAAAACTCAGATTTCACTATTATGCAATTGCATGTAAGAAATCTGCACTCGTATCCCCTAAATATGTATTTAAATTTTTTTTTAATTTGAAATTCAAATAAAAGCAACACTACTCTGAGGATTAATCCATTAGAAATCATAGTAGTTGGGCATAACTTTAGGCATGCAGGCAGATTTTGGCATGCTGGCTATGTTCCATTTTCTCAATTGTATAATGATGCCTGCCCCTAAAATTTGCAAAGCTCTCTGCATGTGATTATTTTAATTACAGAAAGAGAGAAGAGAGAGAGAGAGAGAATTGTGTAAATAATGATGTGTTGTATTAAAATTTGGGCCTATAAACCAAATTTTCACTCAAAAATTTATTTCCCTCCTCCACCTTCCATCTCCTGCAATTGGATCAATAATATTCATTGCTTTCAAGAACATGAAGTAAAGAACAAATGTATTCAAACAGAACGATTGGTATTGTGTTCCAAATTAGATTTTTACGCTGAAAGCAGGGACAATAACCTTGAAATGAAAGGCTTTTCATTTTCAAGAGTCTGCTGTTTTAAAGAGCCAAAGAGTAGGCTTTGAAGGAAGCCAAGCTTAGTATGTTTGCCATAAAAAAAAAAAAAAGACAGGAACAGGGACAGGGAAGAACTGCACTACCTGCCCCAAGAGCTTAGATAAAGACAACCTCTAGTGTGTGTGCCTTTGATGGGGTTAAGCTCATTAAAACACATAAATAAATTCACCACTTGAGAATGGCAAAGCAGCTTTAGTGTAGAAATAGTGGTAAGAATAGGTCTCAGCTTTAAGAACCTTCCCTCACTAAGTCTCTTAGGATAAGCGTAAGAAAGAGAAAATTTTAGTTTGAATTCCCCCTTAGCTCCATCTATATGTAAAGAATTGTCTGATAAAATGCAAGCAGATAAGAAAAATACACACTACCAGAGTACTAGAAATAATCTAAATTAACTAGAAGATTGGTAAATCTAAGGACTTCTCATCAGATGCAACAAATGTAGAAACTTGCCATGAATAGCAATATAGGATAAAGTATGTTTTTGAAAATGTTTACAGATGAATAGAGAAAATAATTTCCTACTTTCTATTACCTACTGAAATCTGATGCTACATATGACACTATGTTACCTGGAACTGAGAAGCCATATGGAGGATAATATATGAAAGCAATATAGAACCTTGCATGCATTTGAATACAACATTATATGATTGAACAATCAGTCAATTCATGAATATTTTCTCGAGTGATTATGTCACTGGGTTCTGTAGACTAAGGGCATGAGATGTTTCAAGTTTATTTTTTGGAAAAATATATTTGCATTCACTTCAGTATTAACTAGAAAATTTTACTTGACTCAGAGCTAAAGAATAAGTCTTTGTTAAATTAATCATGTGTAGTAGGTGTATTCTATAGGTTGAAAGGACAAAAAACTAGTGTTTGATATTGTTGAAAGGTTTTAAAAATGAACTAAGGCTAGATTCTTATCCTACCATGATCTATACTTTTTATAAATTTAATATCAAATGAACTCTCCAATTTCCAATTTATAGTGTCACTTCAGTCTTTTGACTAATCAACAACCCAACATGTGTTTTTGTTCCACTGAGTTTTAGGCAACAACTCGTCATATGAAATTGATATTGATTTTTAAATTTTGTACATATTTCAATGGTTGACATTTAACTTCCCTGAGCATATAATTTTAGAAAAGTACTACATTTTTGAACTCATTTAAGCCATCTGAGGTAGGTCCCTACAGATTGACTATCTCTTAAATGCAGCCTGAGAAAGGAGAAAGCAGGGAGCTTGTATATGAAGTTGTCTACTACCCGAACCACACCACCAAGTTATCTTCAGATAATGCCACGCTTCATGGTTTATTGTTATCTGCAAATAATGTAGGGGAAAAAAGGATAAGCATTATGCTTTGGCACATATAACACAAATTTGTGGCCACTTGATATTTTGATACCTTTATGATTGGTCTTAGAAAGTCATAATATTTTAAATTATGTACTTAAAGACTTTGCTGAGAGCTTTCATATCTTTTTATCCCTCCACTGCTTGCCTGGACTCTAGTTCTCTTGTCCCGAAACTCAACTTTGTCTTTAAATAAAATCCTCATGGGAGAATGTTTTATGGAGTCAAATGCATCCTTTACCTAAACTGAGTAAATCTCTGCAGCACATAAAAACAAATAATAAACTAACAAAAAGTTTGCAGATAAAACAACAAAATAATCGTGTCAGAGAAAGCAATATAGAAAATGTAAAATAGAATGGAAAAAGAGCAACAGGGAATGCAGCTAGTCAGAAACTAGAAATTTCTCCAAATACATGAGTAATTATTGTAAATGTGAAGGTAAATATGTGGAAACACAACAAGAACTAAGAAAATTTTATGTTCTTGTCTTTTTTTAATATTACTAAAAAAGTTTTCCCAGTGCTTAAATTTCCTCTGAAATAGTTATTTAATAAAAATATATTATTTAAAAATGAAAAAAATTCACATTATATTTTTCTTCTAGTTACCACGAGAACATTGGACTAGTAAGGATGATTCCGCAACCTGTTTTCTCAACTCACAGTTTCATCCTCTATGACTATAGATGCGGAAAAAGATAAATCTGACATTTCAGTTAGTATTCTGACTCATGGAAAAAGGAAACTAATCTGAAGAAAGGGGGCCAACTGTAACTAAGAAAGGAAAATATGACAAAGACTATCTTTCAGCTTTATATGATGTTAACAATTTGCCTCATTGTGTCTTATAACACAGAACATTTTTGAATGGTATTATGTGTCGGTTACAATGTGGCATCTTTTTGAAAGCACTCACTGAAAGTTTAAAGAAAAAAAAAGATTTAGATACTTTAAAGGTAAACATGATGAGTTCTTTTAAAGTTGAAAGTCTTTTTTGACATCCTTTCAAACTAGAAGTGAACAAATCATGGAATGTCATACAGTGTAAATTATATTTCATTGGTTGGATAACTGTACATGATAGCTCAGAAACTGATAAAGCCTTGAACCTTTGCCATTAGTGGAGTGTCTGCCAAATGAAAAGTTAATAAAAGAAATCATGTCAATGTGGTTTCAATGATATGTAAATCTTCAAATTAATTATCTGACTGAAAACACAAAAGCTGAATTAGAATTCTGCCTTCAGGATTGTAAGCTTGACTTACAAATGGATGAATACAACATGGAGCCACACTTGTTGTTTTCACATATTGGGTCCAGAATAAGTACCAATTAGTTATCATAGAAGATCATTTATACAAATACTTAGCAATGAACATGAGTAGTGCTAAAATATGCCGGGTGCCAAATAACCCTTCTGCATGATATTGTTTACCCTGGAATAATTGTATTGACATTTGCACTGTTGGTGCAAGACAATAGTGATTAAAACTCTGGTGCCTTATCACAAATTAAGAGGGAGAAACCAAACTATATCGGTAGTAACATTCTCTTCATCATTAGGCAATGACTGTTAAAAAAAAAAAAGTCACTCTCAAGCAAGTATTAGAATTAGAGAAACTTGTATCCACCTCTACGTGCTTTAATGTCATTCCATTACTTAAAGATTTTTTGATGAGATATGTGGCAATATTAACAAATGCAATTTATTGTTTTTATTATTTCAATATTGGATAATAAAATATGTCATGAACAAATGTTTTCCAAATAATCAATGTGTGGTGTTATAATCATACATGAGTAAAATACCCATTCAAAATACATGATAACCTAGTGAGTTTTACTACACCAACATACGAAAAATTCATTATGATTTCAGATTCCACATTGCAATTAATCTTGAAGAAACTACCACTTGTCCAGTTTGAATATAGTATTAAAAGTAGCCACAATTATTTAAAAAGTGTTACCAAACACTGCAAATTTTCTAATATCACTTCTGTGTGAGGTCAGCCTTTCTTTATATGCTTCAAGCAAAACAACATTATCGCAGCAGATTAAATACAAAAAGCTACTCAGGAGGCTGAGGCAGGAGAATCGCTTGAGTCTGGGAGGCAGAGGTTGCAGTGAGCAAGATCCCACCACTGCACACTAACCTGGGTGACAAAAGTGAAACTCCATCTCAAAAAAAAAAAAAAAAAAAATGAAAAAAAGAAATGTGAACCCAGCTCTTTTCTATTGAGATGTAAAATAATGGCACTATTCTCACTAATTGTTTTGGATGATATTGTTATTTTCAATAAAACATATCAACATAATGGGTCTAACTTTGTCATTATCATTATTATAAAATAAATTGTTCAGTAATGTTTTTAGTTTCTAATATGGTAAATATAATAAATGTAAGCCACACAAACAAAATCTCTTTGCCATTCTTAATAATTTTTAAGACTGTAAAAATGCCCAACAAAAAGTTTGGTAACTGCTACCCTAGAGAAATCCTTGCACTTACTAGAATATACGAGAATGTTCACATTTTTATTATAAAATCCTGGGAACTTATATTTTATATGAACAAAATTATTATGTTATATTAATCTGTGGTATTGATTTTACCTATGACTTCATAGCAAAATTTTTAATTAAAAATTGTGATAATTATCATAATGCAAATCTAGCATGATTTTTTTTTTTGGCATGGAAAGGCCTACTTATTTCTCTATCATGTTGTTTCTAAATTATTTTCTATCTCATTCACATAAGAATAAATTTTCAATCTTCTTGAAATTGACAAAATTTTAAGATTTATTTACACCACTATCGACGGCCTCAGTTACTGTTGTCAAAACTTGTTGCTTTGCTGTAGCAAACCTAGGTATTAAGGATTTTCACCCTCTACTGCTGAGATTTGGGCAAAGTGCTCCTTGCAAGCACTAAATAACTGAGAGAGGCTTTTCTTTCTTTTCATTACACTGCAAGAGTAGAAGGAACTATAACAATTTCCAGGAATTTTGCAGGAAAAATATATATTTCATATATATATCAAATAAATATATTTGTATTTGTCTATATATATATCACTTTGTGTTACTGACTACAGAGGGTGTTAATAGATCACATGCTTTTGTATTCTGGTGACCCCATTACCAAGCAGGAAAATTTCAAGTGATAAATATATTTTCCAATTTTTTCACTTTTTAGATCAGTGGGGCAGTTTTCATATTTTCACACGTGGATGAATTATGTGTTTTCCTTGAAAATCACATTACAATTAAAATTATTTATTAAGCTCTGATTCTGTGACCTGACATTCATGTTCATATGCCAGTAGAGACCTTTGGATGGGGGAGAGGAGAAAACACAAAGGGTGAGGGGAAGCCGTGACTTGAAACAGACCGCAAGGTGAGAGCTCACAAAAGCAACAACAGCCCCTGTCATGTTCCCTCCCACCTTCTTGGCATAATACCCTGTGATACTCCGCCACTGTCAACAACTGGGATCCAATAATATTCCTAACATTGTTAGATGACTGGGGATTTTCTGTTTATTGGTTTTGTGAAGTATTTTATACCTGAAACATCTCCGTATTATCCTTGTTTTTTTCTTTTCACTTTCTATCTATTTAAGAAAGCATTTTCCCATGCCCTACAAACCATAAATTCCCATCAGATTCAGTTTTATTTAACCACATATATCGTGACTGGCTTTCCAATCTGACTCTGGCATAACATTATGAGACAAGGAAAAAAGTCAAAATATTTAACCCCAAAATGTGTTTCTCTGCCATATCTTGAAATGGCCCTGTAAAGCCATCCTTTGTGGGGGGGGAAATCCGCATCTGTAAACAGTCTCTATTAACATTGTTAGATCTTTCTCTTCCAGGACCCCCCAACACTGAAGAGATTAACTAAAAGTCTAGCACCTTTTAAAGATCTGAATAGGAAACATTTGTCACCTATTGTCTCTAAGGGCAGCCACTATAAAACTTCAAAAGAACCTTGGTCTCCACAGTCTTTTGACTTAACTTGAAAGATTCCTTTCTATAGATCCTATGTCTTTAGACAAACTCAACCAGAAAATGTTTAAATTTACCTGTAATCTGGAAGTCCTTTGAGTTGTCCCACCTTTCTGAACCAAACCAATGTAATTCTTATATGTATTTAGTCGATGGCTCCTGCCTCCCTAAAATATATAAAACCAAGGTGTACCCTGACCACCTAGGACACATGTTCTCAGGGCTTTCTGAGGGCTGTGTCACGGGCCATGCTCACTCATATTTGGCTCAGAATAAATCTCTTAAAATACATATTTTTTTAAACGAAGGCATTTCTCAAAAAGTCCTCTGAAAATACTGCCTTTGCATTGGTGTTATAACAATATATGCTCAATATAAAAAACAAATATTATCATAATTTGGGACACAAGTTGGAATTCAAATAAATAAAATGCTTGTAATTGTTGGCATAGAGTAGAAGGTTTAAGATGAATGGCTCTGGAGCTTAATTCCTTGAAGTCAAACCCTCTCCCTGCCACTCTTTAAATGTGTGTTCTACAGCAAGGTGATTAACCTTTCTGTGATTTGCTTTCCTGGAGATTGAAATAGTACTGACCTCCTAGGACTGATGTGAGACTTAAAATAATTAATTAACATTTCATTGGTAATAGTGACCTCATAAGACTGAAGATAAATCCAAAGATTAAATTAGCTAATCAGTTGTGAGAATGGAATTAACTTCATAATAGTATTTAACACCCAATAGGTATCCACTTTATTAGATGTATAAAATAGCATGCTTTTACAGCTTTAATTTCATTTTCAGTATAATATTTGGCGACTGCTGTTTCACTTAGCATAAACATTTTTCTCTATTAGTATCACTATTCATAATCTCCAACATTACATTTTATGAAAAAAAAATAAGCAGCTATGTTTTGGGATATGTATGTTGTTTCCATTTATAGTTTTATAGACACAAGGCCAAATTTAGCATTATTTTACATACATTTATATGCAAATAGTTCTTATTATCTAGGATATTTTTTCAGTACTGGAATTACAAAAATTAGGTGTATTCACTCATTCACTCCAAGAACATTTAGTGCATGTCTGTTCTGAGGCTGGCATTTATCTTCAGCTCACTGTCTGATTGCCTGTAAGGAATAACCTAGGTCTCTCTTCCCATAGAGATTAAATCTCATGAGGTACAATGTATGCTTTTGTACACACTGTCAAATGACCTAATTAACAAAGTTTGTACTTTGTCAGTCATCTTCTCATCAACAATGTATGAAATACTATTCCTTAAACTTTAGCCAATGGGAAAAATTTTAAACCAACAAGCACAATGTAACTAAAGAAGCAAACAACACAATAACAACAACAAAACTGTGCCAATTAGAGAAAAACAGTATGACATTAATTTGTTTTGCTTTATTTTTATTCTTTTAAATATATACTTTAATTAAGTATTCATACTTCATAGCTATTGACTTTAGTACCCCTGCTCATTTTTTATTTGAGACACAGAGCAGAGACTACTTGATGCCAATATGCCCACACAAAAAATATATATTTTCTATTATTTTTGTTGCAGGTATAAGAGGAGAAATGATTCAGTTCTGGACAATGAGATGTGAGCTCATTAGATTTTAGTGAAAATCTTTTTCTCTAGTTTACATTATAAAATAGAGTTTAGTAAAAGAGGATGGAGATACATATATGTACATGTATATATACTTTTTATATTCTATATTGTTTCTAATTTTAGATTCAATTTTGTCAGTTGTTTTAGTCTACGTAGAATTTATTCATGTACCAAACAAGTACTTTTCATGTGCAAAAATATACGAAGTAAGGCCATATTTTGTAGCAATGCTGGTGAAATACACAATAGTAAGTAAGAAAAACCGATCTGATTACTGAAAACATTTATTTGCTATGTTATTTGGACAAGTTACTTAATACACCTGACTTTCAAATGTTTCATCTGTAAAACAGGAATAGTATTATCTATTTTACATGTTTAATGTCATGATGAAAACAAAACATGTTGAATCCTAAGAATAGTATGTTAATAATCAATTTTATCATTGCTGTAATCACTATAATTACTATTGTAACTGGAATATCCCAAGATTGTGACTAAAACGCAAGGCTGTATTCTCAAATCATGGTAGATGGAGGCCTCAGAAACTTTATTGTTTGTAATTAAATCAAGGTGGCTTGAGGCCTTTTTATTCTCAAACCATGGTGGATTACGCCCTCAGAAACTTTGTTGTTGATAATTAAATATCTTTCCGTGGATTCTCTCCATTTTTATGGAAGATTAAAATGGAGTATCTCATGTATGCCCCAAAACTCAGTCTGCCACTTCTCTTCACCTTGATGCTTGTTTTCTTTCTGCTTTCTAGTTTTGACTGTATTGTGTCTGCTGCTCACATAGTTATTTGAGTGCTTATTGTTGCTACTGCCCATAATTGGCAAAGCAGCTTCCAGGCACTGTGTCCTTGTTACTGATGTTGCAAAAAAAGGGAAACTCTGTCTCAAAAAAAAAAAAAAAAAGACGTACATTCTAAATATAACATTTAATGTGTTTATTATGTGTTGATAGTAGGAGATGCCCATTTTTCTTCTTTTCCAGTCTTATTTTTATGATTAGTACTTTGTAAACAATGTCTTATCAAAGAAATATTTTGAATGAATCTTAATTGTAGCACAAGACAGACAACAGAATTTAGGCAAGGCTGTTAAAGCATTTTTAAAAAGTTCAATATGACAACAAATGAATACTAACTATATCATATGACAATATCTTGCATTTTTATGTCATTTTAAAATCTGTAAAATATACCTATACTATTATCACAATTGCTGTTTAAAAAATACATGGTATTGACACGTTATAATTACTTCCATTTTTTAGTAAGAGAAATGATGTTAAAAATAATTTCTTTCCTTTTCTTAGCTTTATATTATTTCAAAGATCTGGACTATCCACATAATGACGTGGGGATACGACTGAGGTAGCAATGAGGGACTTTGTTAAAGAAACTTCTCTTCTTGGGTCCATGAGGGGTGTGGTTTCCAATGAAGGAATTTCTTTTGAGCAGCTCCTCCACACCTCCATCCAGAGACCAGAGGGAATTCAAATACAGGAATTTCCTGGCTCCCCACCTCTTTGACCACCTTCTCCACATGGGCCAGGTATCTTCCCATGCACGGGAAAGCCAGGTGGGACTCTTTTGTCCCAAATTCCCACGGAAAGCTCTGGGAGGAGTGGACTCTATAACTCAGGGTTTTAAAACAAGTAGCCAATCCAGTATCAGAGTCAGAGTCAAAGATCAATCACTCCAGAGGAAGTTTAAAAGAACTCCTCATTGGACGAGAACATGAATGGGGAGGGAATAACTCAAGGGTTAAAACTTCAGTTGTTCCTCATTCTCTGGGTTCCGCACCCACAAGAGCATGGGAGCTGTCTTCTTCTCTCTAATAAATTGCTCTCTACAGAACTCTTTGGATCCATGATATTTATTTGAATGGTAAACTCACCATGCCTCCGGGGCCCTTTCCCCATTCTTCGGCATTAGGGAGGCCAAGAATATACAAGCTCTGAGTACTCCCCTGGAACCGTCTGTTGGCAAGCCAGCCAGGAGACGTCGGAGTGCAGAGCAGTGATATTGGACCCCTTTCACTTGCTAATCTGTCCTTTCCCTTCTTTTAATTTGTTAAGGAGGTAAAAACCGGGCACCTGTTGTCCATTTAAGAGCAGCTAGTGTGGCTGCCGGCTAAAGACACTGGAGTCAGTGGACTCTCAAACAAATCCCGGCTCTTCCAAACTGGGAGTGTTGGTTAACCCTGAACCAGCTTCCCTTTCTTACTGCCTTCTTTCTGTGGACTAAGCCAAGGGTCGGCAGGAGGAAAGGGCAGCAGTCCCGAACTCCCAGTTCAGTCCAGTTGAGGTTGTGGCCTTGCTTAGACCTCCCAAGAAAAAGCTGCCTATGTAAGCCATGCCCAGCCTTTCAGACCCCAACCTCCTGTGTCCAGATATCCATGAGGCAAACTTCTTCCCGGATCTTTCCTCTAAGATATTTCCTACACAGGACGCTATTACCCTTCTTGCTAGGACTTTGAGGCTCTTGGGGTGGCAGTCCAGGGAACCTTGCCTGTGGTGCCCTCAGGCTTATGCCTATGAGGACCTCCTACAGTATAAATACACAGGGCCAGTTCCCTTAGTCCACAGTGCTAGGTTATGTCCCAACAGAGCCAGAGTCTATCAGTGGGTACTGGAGGCTATAGGACATTTTGTTTTTTGTCACCTGCAATTTACCAATCAAACTGAGTGGTGCCAGAATCCAATGACATACAATTTGTCTTGCCTAGGATTGGCTCTCTGTACAGTAGAACTTCTCCATCTAGAATACAATAGTCATATCTGGTCCAGGGCTCAAATAGTTAATTACAGGCCCCATAAACCTAAGGCATATTCCTAGAATGGAAAGTGGGGTGGGGAGAATGTCTTGAGGGCATTGTTCCGACCTCGGCCATGTGGCCAGCCATTACCTTCTTTACGATTGTTGTGCTTAGAGGCTCTTCTCAAGGAATTTATCCTTCTGGGGTGGTTTTATGGTCAGGCCTGTTTATTGAACTCTTACTAGGGAATATTGGCATTGATTGCCCAAGCCTCACTGGCCTAGTTCTTTAAGGAAATGCCAGTATAGGGCCACAAAGCCCGACAGTCCTCATGTCCTTAAGGTGGCCAAAAAGGACATTAGACAGTGAGGGTGTGCCCATGATGCCAGTAAGTGTGATTAAACCCAGCACATGGGGGCCCAGAAGATGATTATGCATCTAGGGCACAAGGAAAACCACAAGGTCCT
This sequence comes from Ateles fusciceps, assembly GCA_036589455.1. NCBI lineage: Eukaryota > Metazoa > Chordata > Mammalia > Primates > Atelidae > Ateles > Ateles fusciceps. The sequence continues at coordinate 3,421,330 of JAZHEH010003445.1, forward strand.
ATAACTGAGGGATGCACCAGGGCTAGCAGTTGCAAGGAGTAACCAGGGATGCAGGCATCCCCTGTGTTAGATTTCAGTTGAATGCTACTCTTCCCAAGGCAAAATCACCCTTAAAGTGTATCCTGGATAACTGGGACCAATTTGACCCACAATCTTTGAAGAAGAAGTGGCTCATTTTTTTTTCTGCCAAACAGCATGGCTGTGATATCCTCTGCCGAGTGGAGAAACCTGGCCTCCTGAGGGAAGGATAAATCATAACACCCTTCTAATACCCTTCTATAATTAGACCTTTTCTATAAGAGGGAAGGTAAATGGATTGAGGTCGCCTATGTGCAAGTTTTCTTTTCTCTAAGGGATAATCGTCAGCTATGTAAGTCTTGTAACCTATGTCCTACTGGTCATTCCTCAGGACTACCCCCATATCCAGGACTCCCTGTGGCTCCTCTCTCCACTGATGCTGACCAGGTCTCCTCAGCTCCTATAACCCAAGAGGAGTCAGGGAAAGCCAAAATGGCCAAGGCCCCTCAGGCTACTAGGATGCCCCAACTCTGCCCCCTACAGGCAGTAGGAGGAGAATTTGCCCCAACCAAAGTACATACTCCCTTTTCACTTTCTGACTTAAAGCAAATCAAGGCAGACTTAGGAAAATTTTCAGATGACCCAGACAAGTACACAGATGTTCTGCAGGGCCTGGGTCAGTTCTTTGAATTAGATTGGAAAGATATCATATTACTGCTTAGTCAGACCCTAACCAGCAATGAGAGAGAGGCTGCTCTAGCAGCAACTCAACAGTTTGGGGACACTTGGTACCTTAGTCAAGTACATGATCAAATGACATCAGAGGAGGAGGATAGATTCCCTACAGGTAGACAGGTAGTCCCTAGCATGGACCCTCACTGGGATCCTGACTCAGAACATAGGGACTGGAGTCATACGTACTATTGACCTGCATACTTGAGGGATTAAGGCAAACTGGGAAAAAGCCCATAAACTATGCAATGTTATCCACCATAACTCAAAGAAAGGAAGAAAACCCAACAGCCTTCCTTGAGCAGTTACGGGAAGCCTTAAGAAAGTATACTCCCCCTGTCACCAGACTCCATCAAGAGTCAGCTAAAAGCCAAATTTATTATGCAATCAGCAGCAGACATTAGGAGGAAGCTCCAGAAGCTGGCCCTGGGGCCAGAACACAGTCTAGAATCATTACTAAATGTAGCAACCTCGGTGTTCTATAATAGAGACCAGGAGGAACAGGCTGAAAGGGACAGGAGGGACAAGAAAAAGCCCGCAGCCCTAGTCATGGCCCTCAGGCAAGCAGACCTAAGGAGCTTGGAAAAGGGAAAGGCTCGGGTTAGCTGCCAGTCTGGCAGAGCTTGCTACCACTGCGGCCTACCAGGACACTTTAAGAAAGATTGTCCCCAGAGGAACGGACCATCTCCTCATCCTTGCCCACTGTGCCAAGAGGATCATTGGAAGGCACACTGTCCCAGGATATGAAGGTTCCCAGGGTCTGAGGTGGCTAAACAGATGACCCAACAGCAGGACTGAGGGTACCTGAGGCAACTGCCAGCACAAGCCATCACCCTCACCAAGCCCTGAGTAAAGCTAACCTTGGAGGGCCAGGAGGTCCAACTTCTCCTGGACACTGGCACAGCCTTCTCAGTTTTCCTTTACTGTCCTGGACGGTTGTCTTCCAAGTCTGTAACTGTCTGAGGAGTCCTAGGACAAGCAGTCTCCTGATATTTCTCCCAGCCCTTAAGCTGTAACTGGGGAGATGTGCTCTTCTCCCATGACTTCCTCATCATGTCAGAAAGTCCCACTCCCTTACTAGGGCAGGACCTGTTAGACAGAGTAGGAGCCATTATCTATATGAACGTCAGGGAGGAAATCCCTCTCTGCTGCCCATTATTTGAAGAAAGAATTAATCCCAATGTTTGGGCAATGCAGGGACAATTTGGTCAGGCATAGAATGCCTGCCCAATTCGAACAAGGCTAAAAGATCCCACCTCTTTTCCTTACCAAAGACAGTACCCCCTAAGACCAGAAGCCACAAAGGGGCTACAGGATACTGTAAGGAACTTCAAAGCTCAAGGTCTAGTGAGGTCCTGTAACTGCCCTTGCAGTACTCCAATTTTAGGAGTACAAAAACCTAATGGACAATGGAGGCTAGTGCAAGATCTCAGGCTTATTAATGAAGCTGTGATCCCTTTATACCCGGCTATACCCACCCATACAACTTGCTCTCTCAAATACCAGGAGAGGCACAACGGTTCACAGTTCTGGAGTTTAAGGATGCCTTTGTCTGTGTTCCATTACATCCTTACTTCCAGTTTCTATTCAACTTTGAAGACCCTTTAGACCAGAATTCTCAGCTCACCTGGACAGTGTTACCCCAGGATTTTGGAGACAGCCTGCACCTGTTTGGCCAGGCTCCAGCTCAGGACCTTAGTCATTTTTCACATCCAAGTACCCTGGTTCTTCAATATATGGATGACTTACTTTTAACTGCTAACTCATAAACCCAGTGTCAGCAGGCCACCCAGGACCTTCTAAACTTTCTAGCCACCTGTGGATATAAGGTTTCCAAACCAAAAGCCCAACTTTGTAGGTAACAGGTAAAATACCTAGGGATTGTCTTGTCTAAGGGCACTCAGGCCCTTGATGGAGAATGTCTCCAACCCATACTGGCCTTCCTGTGTCCAAAAACCTTAAAACAGTTGTGGGGATTCTTAGGAATAACTGGTTTCTGCCAATTGTGGATTCCCAGATATGGTGAAATAGCTAAACTCCTATACACTCTAATGAAGGAAACCCAAAAAAGCTAACACTCATCTAATACAATGGGACCCTATAGCTGAGGCAGCCTTTCAGACCCTGAAGCAGGCACTACTGCAGGCCCCAGCTCTAAACCTTCCTACAGGGAACGACTTCTCCCTATATGTTACAGAAAAGTCAGGAGTGGCACTGGGGGGTTCTCACCCAGACTCGGGGACCACACCACAACTGGTGGCATACCTAAGTAAGAAAACTGATGCTGTAGCAAAAGCCTAGCCACAGTGCTTGCGGGTCGTAGCCGCGATGGCTATATTGGTCTCAGAAGCTGTTAAAATTGTGCACGGGAATGATCTAACTGTATGAACTTCACATGATGTAGCTGGAATTCTGGCCTCTAAAGGAGGCTTATGGCTGTCTGACAACCGCTTACTCAAATATCAGGCCTTAATGCTCAAAGGGCCTGTATTTCAGCTGCATACATGTGCAGTCCTCAATCCAGCAACTTTTCTTCCTGAGGAAGGGGCAGACAGAGAACATGACTGTCAGCAGGTCATAGCCCAGAACTATGCAGCTCGAGAGGATTTCTTAGAAACTCCTCTAGCCAATCCTGACCTTAACCTATACACCAACGAAGTTCATTTATTGAAAATGGATTTGAAAAGCAGGATATGCAGTAGTCAGTAATTAAACAGCACTTGAAAGTAATTCCCTTCCTTCTGGAACTAGTGCCCAGCTGGCAGAACTAGTAGCCCTCATTCAAGCTCTAAAATTAGGAAGAGGAAAGAGAATAAACATATACACAGATTCCAAATATGCTTACCTGGTTCTCCACTCTCATGCAACTACATGGCAGGAAAGAGAGTTCCTAACCTCGGCAGGAACTCCCATTAAATATCATAAGGAAATTTTAGATTTGTTATAAGCTGTCCAAGAACCCAAAGAGGTAGCAGTCTTACACTGCTGAGGTCACCAGAAAGATGAGAAGGAAGCACAGGGCAATTGCTGAGCTGACCTAGATGCAAAAAGGGCAGCTAGACAAGAATTTATAGAAGGACGTTTAATATGGGAAAACACTCTCCAGAGAACGAGACCTCAATACTCATCGGCAGAGGTAAAGTGAGCAATCTCCCAGGGACATAATCTTCTTCTTCAGGATGGCTAGCTACCGAGGAGGGAAAAGTACTCCTATCTGCTGCCTTAAAGTACTGGTGGAAAGTACTTAAAACCCTACATCAAACCTTCCATATGGGTATAGAGAATATGTATCGAATGGCCAAATCTATATTTACAGAAAAAGATCTCTTTCAAGGCTGTCCAACAAATAGTCAAAGGATGTGAAATATGCCAGAGAAATATTCCTTTGGCACATTGCAAAGTTCCTCCTGGGGGAACAGCAAACTGGTCATTACCCAGGTGAGGACTGGAAAATGGACTTTACCCATACGCCTAAGTCTCGGGGGATATCAGTATCTGTTAGCATGTGTAGATGCCTACACAAACCGGGTTGAGGCTTTCCCCTGTAGGACCGAAAAGCTTGAGATAATAAGAGTCCTGATTAATGAAATAATCCCTAGATTCGGGCTCCCTCACTGTCTTCAAAGCAATAACAGCCCTGCCTTCAAAGCTGCAGTGACCCAAGGAATTTCCAAAGCCTTAGGAATACAGTACCATCTCCACTGTGCTTGGAGGCCTCAGTCCTCAGGGAAAGTTGAGAAGATGAACGAAATTCTCAAGAGACACCTAAAGAAACTGGCACAAATCCACCTCCCGTGGCCTTCTCTATTACCAATAGCACTCTTAAGTGCTCAAAACTCTCCTCAGAATATAGGACTCAGCCCCTATGAGATGCTTTATGGATGGCCCTTTCTTACTAATGATCTCGTTTTAGACAAGGAAACAGCAGACCTAATAAAAGATATAACCTCCTTGGCTAAGTACCAACAGGCTTTTAGGACCTTACCTAAAAGACACCCTAGGGAAAAAGAGAGAGAGTTGTTCTGCCCTGGACACTTTGTGCTCATTAAGTTTCTCCCCTCAGACTCTCCCTCTCTAGGCCCATCTTAGGAAGGACAATTTTGAGTTATTCTGTCTACCCCAATGGCAGTTAAGGTGTTGGGAATTGACTTGTGGATTCATCACAGTCAGCTGAAGCCTTGGAAACCTCCTGAAGAAAATCATAGGCCCTCCACTCCACAGCCTGAAGTTCCAGGAGATGGCCATTTGTACACCCACCAGCCTTTAAAGGATCTACGTTTGCTCTTCCAACAAGATCCCCAGGAAAGTAACTACTCATGAGTCTAACCTACATCCCAGCATTAACAGGACTATCACTGTTAACTTTACTATTTGCAACCAGACTCTATGTGGTCACCCTTGTGGATTGGCCTACATCTCATAAACTCTCCTTATCCATGGCTTACTGCCTAATTATGTTTCTAATAGCTCTCCTCTTCTCCCTCTGATATTATCACTCCCTTAGTAAGAACTCTCTTATGGTTCTCATTATCCTCTTTTTAGCCCCACTCATCCTGTCAACTCGTGCACACCCTACATGTAAACTCATAGTACTAGCTATAATCTTCCTGGAAGAAGCGCCCACGATTTGTCAGTCTAAGACCGGTTCCGGAGGTATAACCACCTCCTCCTTTCGTATCATACATGTATATGCACAAAAATTGCTATACCTCTGCTTCCCTGTGCACATACAACTCACAAACATACTGGACTGAACAATAATTGGGCCTAATTGTCCAGCTGCTAAGGGAACCACCACCCATTGGACATACTTTACCCATGTTGGAATGTCAGATGGGGGTGGAGTTCAAGATTAGGCACAGGAACAGCATCGTTAGGAACTAGTCTCTATTCTAAGCAAACTGCAAAGTACCACCAGTCCCTACAAGGGCCTGGATCTTTCTAAGTTACACGAGACCCTTCGTACACACTCTCGTATACTCAGCTTATTTACCACCACCCTCATAGGAATACATGAGGCCGCCTCCAACAACCCAACTGACTGTTGGATTTGTCTTCCACTACACTTCAAACCGTATATCCCAGTTCCAGTTCCATACTCATGGGACCTAACTAACTCTCCCTCAAATCATACGGGGCCTATAGGTCCCTTGGTCACCAATCTATAAATACCATCTACCTTAAACTTCACTTGTGTGAATTCAACTAACAACTCCAATGCTTCCCTACGTCAAAGCTGGGTTGCCTTATCCCCAGGCCTCACCTGCCTAGCACCAGGCTTATTATTTGTTTGTGGCACCTCAGCTTACTGCTGCCTGAATAATACCCCTGGGGAAATATGCCTCCTCCTCCTTCCTAGTACCCCGCCATGACGATTTATACCGACTCTCAAGTGCAGAGTCTTCTCTTGCCAAGGCCACACCATACTCAAACCCCAATTATTCCTTTCATAGTGGGGGCCGGAATAATAAGAGGACTTGGTCCTGACATTGAAGGAATTACTACCTCTACTCAGTTTTACTATAATCTATCTCAGGAGTTAAATGATGACATGGAAAATGTTGCCGTAACTCTGCAGAAGCAGCTTAACTCTTTAGCTGCTGTGGCTCTTCAAAATAGAAGGGCCCTAGATCTGCTAACAGCAGAGAGACGAGGATCCTGTCTCTTTTTAGGAGAAGAATGCTGCTACTTTTTAAACCAATCAGGTATTGTCTTAAACAAAGTTAAAGAACTCAGGGACCAAATCGAACGCAGGGCTAAAGACTTCCAAGAAACAGGATCTTGGGGCTTAACTGGCTGTCCTGGCTCTACCCTCTTCTAGGCCCGTTTATAATCATTCTATTATTACTGGTCTTCAGGCCTCTCATCTTTAACCTTCTTGCAAAATTTGTTTCTTCTAGAATTGAGGCCATGAGGCTACAAATGGTCCTGCAAATGAAACCCCAGATGTCCTTGGCTCATGAGTTCTATCGTGGACCTCTGAATTGATCTAAACCCCTGGAAGAGTCCCCTCTGGAGGAAACCTCAACTGCAGGGCCCCTTCTATGCCCCAATTCAGCAGGAAGTAGTTAGAGAGCAATCGATGCCCATGTCCCAACAGCAGCTGGACTTTCCTGTTCAGAGGAGGTACTGAGGGACTGTGTTAAATAAACTTCTCTTCCTGGGTCCACAAGGGGCATGGTTTCAAATGCAGGAATTTCCTATGAGCACCTCCTCCACGCCTCCATCCGGAGACTAGAGGGGATTCAAATGCAGGAATTTCCTGGCTTCTCACCTCGTTGAGCAACTCCTCCACGTGGACCAGGTAAAATTCTGTCTGATCTTCCAGTGCACAGGAAAGCCAGGTGGGGACTCTTTTGTCCCAAATTCCCACTGAAAGCTCTGGGAGGAAGAGGCTCTGTAACTCAGGGTTGTAGAACAAGTAGCCAATCCAGTATCAGAGTCAAAAGTCAATCATTCCGGAGGAAGTCTGAAGGAATTCCTCTCACTGGACGAGAACATGAATAGGGAGGGAATAACTCAAGGGTTAAATCCTACCTGAAGGGATTCCTTCTCTGGGTCCCCTCCCATGACAGCATGGGAGCTGTCTTCTTTCTCTCTCTCTAATAAATTGCTCTTCCGCAAAACTCTTTAGGTCCACAATATTTATTGGAACGGTAAACTCAACACACCTCCAGGGCCCCTTTCCCCACTGTTCAGGGTTAGAGAGGCCAAGAATCTACAAGCCTGGGTACTCTCCCGGAAACAGCAATATGAAAGATACATGCCACAGAGGAAGAATACCAGAGTCCAAGTGAGAAACTCTTACTTTTAAATGCATTGATATGTGACCTGTGAAAATATATTTTATCTTTTAGGCCTAGTTTTTTCATTAATGAAAGACAAATAATAAACAATTCCTGTGGGTCTACTGTGAGGATTTAAGGCGGGAAAAACAAACTATGTAAAATTCCATTCACGAGCTTACGCCTAGTATAAAAGCTCAATCAATAGTAGTTTTTCTCTGCAGTTTTGTTCATGTTAACCACAACTGCATTTATATTAATCACCTCTTCCAAACACCTGAAACCACCCTCTTTTCAAAGTATATCAGTTATTTGAAATGTTACATAAATAATTGAAGTCTCAGAATGTCATCTTTGTTTGTGAATAACTTTCTTGTTATTTTTTAATAAAGTTTCCACACTATTATACCAAACTTAAACCCATGTTTTAGAACTAAATGGTTTATATAATATTTAAAGAATAAATAAATATGTTTTTCTTCTATCCTAATGAATACTTAGCAATAAAGAGATGTATTTTAAATACCATAGAATGCTGCCTCTTTGATCCAGGTTTAAAAAGAAAATTTTATATGGCATTAGAGTAGCCTACAGTCTTTAAATTTTTCATACTGGCTTCCACCTGAGAAAGGAATGGCATTTTCTTTGTTACCTTATGATGGAAGAGGTAAGTGAAAGGACTGCTGAGGGATCTGTTGATGGTGATTTACCTAACTTCTTCACAAGTGGCAACTTCATGTTGCTTTTACTTTATTTCTGACACCGACTAAATGTGTTAAAAGCACTAGTTCAGAATTTATCTTAAGTAGGTTTTCGTGAATTTAATATTGTGTGGGCACTCAATCTTTGCAAATGTGGAGGGATGTTTTTTTCCTGAAAAGACTATAAAGTAGAACAGCTGCCTTGGGTACTATACAGCAAGTGTACAGGTTTCTAAGATCAAGGAGTGATTAAAGTCAATTTTGTCGCATAAATGGTTCCATGTATAAAGTGAAGTGCCTGGCCAGGACAACATGATAGAAGATGCTGCACTTAGTGCCCAGGATCTATTTTTCTTTGGATACACAGAGTGCTTCACTCTCTTTCCTTTCTGCCAATCTTCCTTTCACAAGGACTAAATTACCTAAATGGAGAGTGGGTTGTTAGATGTCTGAACTTCAAGATTCTAAAAGTACTGGCAGTTTGCCATATTGAAGATCTGACAACGACTGACCTTGTTTTTACTTAAACACTCCTCCCCATTTAGATATTGGCAATATAGATAATGGGAATGTCCTGTAATTTCCTGCCACACTTTATGTTCAGTGGGAGAACTCAATATCTTTACAGAATTTCTGTATTTTTTTATTTCTTCTCATCCCTACTTCCCCTGAAGTATTCATTGGAATGGTAACTTTCTCAATTCTACTTATTATTTTAACATGTACTCTGAAGATGCTACCCCTGCACTGTTTTAAAATACTATTCTTCTTAGAGGGAACTGGAAATACAGAATGAAAACAGGAATCAGGAAATGGAAAAATCTATGGTGGTGAGGTAGTCACACAAACAGAAAGATGCTAGTATCATTTTCAACCTAAGATTATTTATATATATCTAGCACCATATTCCCATTGAATGGCAACCACTGTAGTATACATACATGGTTGACTGGATTTGATTCAAATTACCAACATGTCTTAGCTTTGTTTCCTTTATTTGAAGAAGTTATTATTCAGCATTTCCTGTCTTTCTCAAAAAAGCTAAAAGGAGTTAAATTCAGAGTGTGTGGGTAGCTAGCTACAGCACAGTAAATACTCAATAAATTTGCTAATGTTGTTAAGGCTGAACTTTTCTGATAGGTTTTCCTTGACAGATATATTCAGGTCTAAGCCAAATTATTTGTCAAGTTTCCTTTATAGTAGTTCCAGAGTGATTATATCATGTCACAAATCTGACTATAGCAGGTTATCAAAGGGCAGTATTCTTTTTTCTCCTCTTAAAACTTTTACTGAAATTCAGAAATGTGTATCCAGAGATGTTTAAGAAGCACTAGTACAATTTTTATGCATATTTTTCTATGGGAAAAAATACTATTTCAAGTGACTACTGCTCGTTTACATTTTTTTTTTTCTTTTCTTTTTTGAGATAGAGTTTCACTCCTGTTGCCCAAGCTGGAGTGCAATGGCGTGATCTCGGCTCACTGCAACCTCCACCTCCCGGGTTCAAGTGATTCTCCTGCCTCAGCCTCCCAAGTAGCTGGGATTACAGGTGCCTTCCTCCATGCCTGGCTAATTTTTTGTATTTTTAGTAGAGACTAAAAAATACATGTTTCACCATGTTGGCCAGGCTGATCATGAACTCCTGACCTCAGGTGATCCACCCACTTGGCCTCCCAAGTTAAAGTGCAATCTTAAATTATATGAGCTCCAAATACAGTCAAAACACAGAAGATAATTCAGGCAAAAGAGAGAAATCTACAGTACAAGATAAATGTAGAAAAGAGCAAAGCATTTTTAATTTGAAGTAAACAAATCAGGCATATAGCCTTCATCACTGTACATAAAGTACTTAGTTGAAATGATTCAAAATAATGCATTTAGCTAAACAGCAACACTATATTAATTGCTCATTTATAAAAAACTGTGTAGTGACACAGAAATCACAATTAAATGATCATTAAACCAGTATAAAGAACTCAGCTGATGATTTTACAATATATCATAGTAGTAAATTTATTCTAAAAAGTTAGAAAATATTGAAATATTGAACATATTCATTGTGCTACTTAAATTTGCACACATGTACATGCACATACAGACACACACACAATCTTTTGATATTTTTATAGATTTCAGTAGTAGAAGCAAACGGAGTAGGCAGGTTTGGAAGGGATGCTGGGGTAGAAAATAGGGGAGACTACCCAAGATTAATCTGGACCCACAAACATGATCTGGACTCCCATGAAGATGCAGTGTCAGCTCTGTTTGCCTCTGACCTTGATGGGGAAGGGATCTTGAAGAAATTGGGCCATTTGCATGCTGATAAACACACTCACTGCATCCAGGAATTTGAGAAATGAGGGGACAATAAAGGAATTGCAGGCCTTGCCACGGCCTTAGGCCTTACGTCAACGAAGGAAGCAAGCAGGTAGGTGGCAATATGTATAAGAAACAAAACAGCTTTTGCTTCACTTCCACTTCCGAAATCTCCAACAAGACTTCTTTGTGAAATGGCTAAGAAATCAGGATTTATATGTGAAAACAGGTGACACTTTCTTAATTAAATTGAATGCTGAGCAAATAAGAGGTCTTAAGACTGAGCTCCGGGACCTTTAAAGGATTGTCATATGGTTTGTCTTTTGGATTTTTCTTATTGTTTTTAATTTTTTAAAATTAAGATAAAAATTCAGAGAGAGGAGTAGTTAATTAAGAGTCAGATGGAGACAAAGAAACAGAAAGACAGAAAGAATGCTGAGCCATTTTGCTTACCAGAAATTATTTCAAAAATGCTTTTAATTAGAATACATTCAATGCCTATCTCCACTATCTTTAAACTGCCTAAAATCACTTTCACATTTTTATTTGGAGCATTGAGTAATGGCCTTTTTTTTTTTCTTTAATAGGGAGAAAAAATTCAAAATATATTGATAATACATATGAAGATAAGGGGAATCATGGTTATATAGGGCAGTATTTTCTCAAAATTTAAATGAAATTCAAATGCACAAGCAAGACTCTGGGAAAGAAATCTGATGTTATCGTAAGAAGGACTATGAGAACCTGAAGGATTTATAGCCTGATGGGGACTGAATTTACCTATGAAATTGTAATTATTTTAAGTATGGAAGAAAATAGATCCCAAAGTAAGAAACTGACCTGCTCTGGGATCTTGTCCCTACATCTATGAGTCGATTTCAGCATGCCTGTGCTTTTGGTAATTTTGCTACTCACCTCCTTACAGACATCGCTCCAAGTAGAGAGCCCTATTTCTATTACATACTCATCCCCCCCTCCATTTGATATGGGTATATCCATTTCTGTAATAAAAGCAAAACAAAGTAAAACAAATGTCCTTATTTACAATACCAACTCCCGACTGTTTTCTTCTTTCTTTTCTCAATCAAAATTACTGAAAATTGATCATACATTTTTCTGAGTCCAGTTCTCTGCATCCCATTCACTAATGACATTTTAAAATTTAACAGTCTACTTTCTTTCTCCATGCCTGAATTCAAAATATTCTTTGCAAGAAAATTAAAAGCCTTTGGGTACTAAATTTAATGAAAAGCACTTCCATCCCTTTGTGACTGTATCACACTATATTCCAATCAACACTGCTGAGCTTTTGTTCCTGGTAAGGTTTTACTCCATTTGTTTGCCCTGATTATCTTGGTGCCTCTTGGACTATTTCTTTTTATTTTCTTGTCTACTTTTGCTTTGTTTGCATTTTAAACTCATAATCTCTACTTCTTGCTCTCACCTCTCCTATGGCTTCACATGTATATATTCACCTGCACTCTTAACATCTTCCTCTGGACATCCCATGGATAGTTATAAATTACTTTCTGCCAAGATAGTTATGAGTTACCTTCTGCCAGCATGAACCAATCTTCTCCTTCAATTTTTATCCTCAGTCTATTTTTCTTCTAATCCTGTTATCATTAATTGAAGAGCCATAATTCATTTTTGACTATATTTTTATTCTTATAATCACATATAATGAATCAATTCAATAAACATCTGCTGTTCTTATTGTATAGAAATTAATAACCAGAAGGACTATGGTATGATAAAGTTAATTATCAACTCAAATAAATTAGTATGAAACTAAGCCTAGCACTTAAAAATTGTATGATAGTAGACAAATTCCTAAGCATCTCCAAGCCTCATTTTATTCTTTTATATTGGGAAATAAAAATAATTCATCTCATAGATTAGATTCAATAACTCCATACATGTAAATATTTTAGTATGTTCCCTGGCTCAAAAATATGTTTTCTTAATTATAATTTTGTCATTTTTATATAAAATCTCATTAGTTCTAACTTAGACTATTATGTAATTCTCTTAACTAGTTTCTCTGAATAAAATCTGTTCCCCATGAAAAAACAATTTTCAGGCAATTATAAGATTTCTAACATTTATTTTTGTCTATAACTTGCTACAAAGTAAAGTGCTTCATTTATTATCATCACCCACATCTCATAGTCAAATAACTTTATTATTAGATACTAAGTACTCTGACTTCTCCTTTCATGCCTAGAGTCATCTCTTGCCCTCTCTAAATTGTAACTATAATTACAATTCTATTTGCCTAAGGCAATTTACATGAGCAATAACATCTAACATATGCCAGGTTCTCTAATTATTTTACATGAATTAACTCAATAGTATTATCTTAATTTTCATATTAACATCTACAATTGAAGAAGTAACTAACTTCGCCAAGTCTCGCAGCTAGAAAAGGGCAGACCTGTAATCTGAACCCAGGATTACTGGCCCCTGAACCTGCATTTCTAATGGCCCCACTCCACGTCCTCTCAACTGCACCTTGATTTTTAAATCAAACTCATCTGACTCCCTGTTTATGCCAAATAGAATAACTGAAAAAATCAAGTAACTTGAAGAATTATTTATTTAATTTGGAGATTTAGCTAGCTCTTGCACAGTTTATGGACTGCAGGATTCAGTGTCAAAGACCTGGAAACAGCACCCTCAAAGGAGGGGATTTCAGCATTTTACCCATAAAGTGGTCTAGAAAAGTGTCAGGCCCATTAAAGACATTCAAAAGTATATGTGAAATAAACTAATACATGAGTGAAGAATGAATCATCAAATGACTGAAAATAGAGCTCATCTAACAGTAAGGAAAGTTTCTTCAAATTTATCATGGAGGAATTTAAAAGTTTCAAAACATATCATGGGCGCATTTAAAAGTTTTATGGACTTAACATTTTTCTTATTTTATGCATGATATTCTTGGATGACTAGAGCCTGAGCTGGTTTCCTCATTTACATTCCTTTGTGATACAATGAGTCAGCAATTTGTATTAGTAGTTTCCATTCTAGGAATGAAAAGAGAAAGGAAGACCTCTTTAATCTAGTACTCTAAATTAAAGACAAGTATGTGTCAATAGAATAAAAATATTGAACAACTAAATGTCACTCTTCTCAAGTGAATTTTAGCTTCCAACCTCATTCTAGCCTCTTCATACACTAAATGGAGAAACATTTTTGTTTTGGATGATTCAGTGCCAGAAGGAGCTGCTAACAAAGCCTCTAATATGTTTGGGATCAAAAATCAAATAGCATGCTTCTGGAACATGAAGGTGGGAGAAGGCCTTATCCCTTAAAATGATCTGGGGATTTTAGAAATGTGCTTTTATTATATTCTTTCTGGGTTTTCTAGATATAAGGGACAACATATTCAAGTAAAAAGGAAACTGGACTTGGAAGACAAATTGATTTTGGTTTGAATCACTTTCACTCTATGACCTTGGCAATAAAAATACAGGCTTGGGTGATGTAATGTTTAAGGTTCCTTCTAGCACCAATACTCTATAAATTAAATAATATTCTAGTTTTTAAACAGCAGAAAATCATTAGATAGCTTAAATGTATGACTGATTTGTGTGTCTGTGTATATACATATGCATAAATTAAGAGGACAATTGGATTAGTGTTTGACTGCAGTTTTTTTCTTTATTCTGTAAGTTACTTTTACTGCCAAAATAAACAAAAAGAGAGTTAATGTATTCCACTGAATTTCAAGTAAGATATTGATTTTTCCAAACTTCTAAATAACACTTATATTCAGTATGAACAATAGCCAATATTGCTAATATATTTTAGACTATCTTGATGTTGTAATTTGTATTCATTTGTAAACCAAATAAATTGTACCATGTCACATGAGACAGTTATTGTATCAATATGACTCATATCAAACTATGTCTCTGATGCTATTTTACAGGATATTAGGAAAATAATTTCACAAATAAGTTGAATTTGTTCAAAGAATGAGACAGCAAGAGAGAATTTCCTGTCTAGAAAAAATAATTCACCTGACTTTTAACCTTGTTTATTTTTAGAGAATTGGGGGCAAAGAGCAAAAATGAACCTAATGTTTAACATTATAAAGAAAGATGTAAGAGACTTTTGGACGTGGATTTAGAATCAGTAAACATTTAATCAACAGTGGCAAATCTGTAGGCATGATTAGTCAGCATTTATGTCAATATCAGAAATGGGAAACCCATGTAATATGTTCCGTTGTGCTATTATTCTGTGCTCACTATTAGTATTAATCAATATAAATTTATAATGTTTCTCATAATACGTGCCACATCATAGAACAAAGCTTAGTTCTGTTTTAGACATTCTTAATATTGGAGGCATTTAGCAAACAGTGGTGTCAACAATAACTGGCAGATGATGCCTGCTTTGTTTTTACTTCTAGGCCACTACAAGTCCTAAATATTGTCTCAATTTTTGAAACATTAATTTGTCAGACACTTGTAAT
Source organism: Ateles fusciceps (assembly GCA_036589455.1). Taxonomy (NCBI): domain Eukaryota; kingdom Metazoa; phylum Chordata; class Mammalia; order Primates; family Atelidae; genus Ateles; species Ateles fusciceps. Next base: position 3,436,368 of record JAZHEH010003445.1, read on the forward strand.
GTATCTCAAGTGTTTTGTTGTTGTTTGTAAACATTCTTCCTAAAATTCTTCACATTGCGAAAGTCATTTTCTAAAATGAAAACATATAAAAAATTAGTCAAAAAAATCCAAATGAAATAAGAACTCACCAAAAATAATGAGCAGAAAAATAAATGAAATGCTTCCACTATGTGAAAACACAAACACACAGTCATTTATATTTATCAGGTTTCTAAGTTGTACAATAATTAGTCCAAACTTTGACTTCCATGTGTATAAAAATATATAGATCCACACAAAAATAGATATGGACATATGTACATATATTTGGAAATATGTATATGAGAGAGATAGGGAAATAAGTCAGATGTTAGGTAATTTTTCTATTAAATATACTCTTTTCAAAGAGAAGTTTTTGTGAAAAAGTTTAACAAAGTCCTAAAATGTTCCACAATGTAGAAACAGACAGGCAGAATATTGGAACTTGGAAACATTATTATTCATTATAAAAGTGCAGCAACCTCCTTTAGAATATTTCTTTTTAAGCCTCTTTGCCAGAGTAACCCCGATGTCAGAGGACAGGATGTTATGCTATCAAGATGAAAATATTTTTTCCTACTTCAACATTCTGCTGACTACAGCAGTGTGTTTGGTTTTCTATTAATGCTGCAACTTTTTATCACCTGATCACAATTTTAAACTCATAAAATGTGTGCAAGTGTGTGTGTTTCTAAACATAGCTATTAAATTTATTTTACTTTCTGAGATTCTACTTACCTCCCAAACTCTATCAAATATCTAGGCTCAACCCATTTAGACATTTTAGCATTGCTCTTTCCATTTTGGAATAAATTTCAGTAGATAAAAAGGTCCATTTATTCTGGAAAACAAGGAAACTAAAGGCATAATTGTTTTCGTGGCCAAAAATGGAGTCACCAATTAAGAAGGGGCTTTAAATGTTTTTCTTAAAAAAAAGAGGAATTATAAAAGACTGGAAAATGTGCTTTTGCTCAAGCATTATTAAAACCAGCCCCTTGCAGGAAATATACACCACTAAGGGAATCTTAGAGGAAAAAGTGGAAGATTCTTTCTTTGTTTTCCTTGTACACTTTAAAATACTAATTCTGAAATATGTGAAATCTAAATGAAATACATATAAATCCTGACCTGGGTTCTATAAATGTTAATATGTCTATTGTTTAAATTATGCTAAAGAAAATAGAAAATCACAAGTACGTATGTGTATTTTGTCTCTCTTTTGAAGTCTTGACCTATTAATGTATCTGATTATCTGGAGGGTATCTTCTTAAAGATAGCTTAAAAATATCAAAATCAATATAATTCAAACAAAATGTATTTTTTTACGCATGGTCTCTTTAATATTGAAAAATGCTACCCCCTATCTACATGAAGATTTTATAAATTAATAAAGGCTCTTATAACTAGCAAAAAATAACCATTGAATACTTTCATTCCATAAAATCATTCTCATTTTCCATTTTCAATCTTATTAGTAAGCCACAATATAGAACATTATTATCTCTTCCTGATAGTTAAGCCTTGAGCTAGCTCACTCTGTCTAAATATTTTCCATCTCACTAGCCAATTTATCTCTGAAGAATACAAAAAAACCATATTATTCTCTGTCCCAAGACCATAGATAGAAGTCTAGTCAAAACAGATTTAGTTCAAACTACTTAGCATGAATACAAAATAGTTCACATTCTATATAGCTTCAACTTCTGTAGCACAGAAATAGCTTATTCATCTGTCAAGAAACAGATGGAATGCTTTCTGTTATTTCTATGATTGACAGAATAGCCCTCTAAATAGGTCCATGCTTTAATCTCTCCTACCTGAGAATATGCTATGTTACATGGCAAAAATGACTTTGCAAATGTAAATAAGGTGACCGACATTTAAGTAGTCAGATTATTTTGGATTATCCAAGTGAGTCCAGTGTAATTACATGACCCCTTAAAAACCAATCACTTCTCCAGCTAAAGGTAGAGAGATATTACACAAGGATTACTCAGAGAAATTCAAAGTGTGACAATGACTCAATTAGTCACTGCTGGAGGGATTCATATAGAGAGCCTAAGAAAGCTGGAGTGTAGCCTGTAGGAGAAAAAACTGACTCCCAACCAACAAAGGAAACAGTGATGTGAGTCCTACAACTACAAAAAACTGAATTTTTCCCACAACATAAATAAGTTTGGAAATGGAACTTTCCCCAGAACCTCCAGTAGAAAATGCAGACCTATCCCTATCTTAGTTTTAACCTTGCAAGACCTGAAGCACAGAAACCAGCTAACCCCACCTAAACTTCTGACCTGGGAAACTCTTAAGTTAAAATATAGGAGTTCTTGCAGGCTGCCAAGTTTATGGAAATTTGTTACATTAGCAATGAAAATCTAACACAAAGCTTTCCTTAGAAATAAACATCATCCCTTAGAAATAAGCATGATCCTTTAGAAATAAACATTCCATCTTACACAATATATGTATATGTTTTATTGTTCTTTCATTACACAATATATGTGTATGTTTTATTATAGTTATTTGTATTCCTTCTTACATAATATATGTATATGTTTTATGACAGTTATTTGTATGTTCATTTTTTACTCTTAGGACCTATAAATAACTTGTGGCAGATGTTCTTTAAGCTTGTTAGTATTCCAGACTTTCTAAACTCACCAACATGAAATATATGGCAGATTTGTTTTCCAAAGAAAACCACAATAACATCTCCCACCCCGTATGTGCTTCTACAGTGTGATTTGCAGCTTAACCATCAAGACTGAAGTTGAATTTTTCACCAACTTAAAACCAGGTGGGCTCTTTAGGTTGGCTTTGAACAACAGCAACAAAGGCAGAAATGACTCTGTGCTATTCTGGGTATAGTTCTTAATGGACTTCTTAGCTTCCACTTCCTACCTCTTGGAAGCCAGACACCATGAAAAATTTAACTATCCTAAGACCACTAATTTGTGAGAAACTTTAGTTGCATGGAAAGGTCCAGAAGTTAAGACACCATAAAACCTTTGTGTTGGGGGAATGGGGTGCGAGAGGGGATAGGGAAGGGGGAGAGAGAGTAAAGAATACGATTCACCAGATATGTCAAAGGGGAAGCTGCACGGGAACAGTATCATCCAGTCACAGCTGACTCAGCTGACACCAGAAGAATCACAGACAAACTGCTCAGCCTAGCTCCTTCCAAATCTTTTACTCTCAAATTATGAGCAAATCAAAATAGTAAGTTTGGGAGCGATCTGTTACATGGTCATAGATAACTGAATAGACTCATTTGAAAAGGACTCTAGCCATTAAAAAAAATCAATTCTCTGCCTCTAGAGGCAGAGCAAATACATTCTTGGTCTTGCAATTATATGTCGAGGGGTGTTAAAAAACAAAAACATGAACTTTAGACAAATTAAATTTAGCAGAGTTTATTTGAACAAAGTACAATTCATGAATCAGGCAGAACTCATACCCAGAAAAGGTTTAAGAAACTTCATCCAGCTGTGTGAACAGCTGGCTTTATAGCTCAGACACAGGCAAAGTACAGAGGTCACCTGGTTGTTCACAGCTGGGTGTCTGCATTATTTGGGCATGGTCTGATGAGTTAGCTGGCCTGTGATTGGCTGAATCTTGGTTGTTTGTTATACTTCTAATTTAGGTTTCAGATTGTTACCTAGGAATTCAAAGTATAAAGAGAGCCTCAAGCTAATAGTGTCTTACTTACTAATATATCAGGAGTCTGTCTTCTGGCCAAAAAACTTTTCTGTGATATTTTAGGCCTGATCACAGTCCTGGCAAACCTCATGGGGCAAAGTTGCCTTCTCTACACCAGGCTTAGCACCCAGCCAGTGTACTTCGGTCTGTAATGGGAGTTTCAGTCAAGGACTCAGCCTTCCGTGGCTGGCCATGCTCTTAGGCATATCTGCATTACTAACTACATTAGTCCGTTTTCACACTGCTATAAAGACATGCCTGAGACTGGGTAATTTATAAAGAAAAGAGGTCTCATTGACTCAGTTTCACATGGCTAGGAAGGCCTCAGGAAACTTACAATCATGGCAGAAGGGGAAGAGGCACTTCTTCCATGGTGGCAGGTGAGAGAGCCTGAAGCGGAGAAGAGCCCTACACTTATCAAGCAACCAAATCTCATGAGAACTCACTCACTATCATGAGAACAGCATGGGGGGAAACCACTGCTATGATCCAATCACCTCCCTCCCTCCACACATGTGGATTATAATTCCAGATGAGATTTGGTTGAGGTCACAGAACCAAACCATATCACTAACGAGTTGCCTTCCTTCTGAGACTTCTTTCTCTGGGACCTTTGGCTGAGGCTTTCCTCAGGCACCTCTGCTGAGACTTCTAATTAGAGCAGGAAGAGAAAAAGTGGAAACTTTTGTCTACTCTTCATACCCAGTAAGTAGTTTTCCACTCCCTGTCCTTCCCACACAATTTCCTATGACTCCAGGGTCCATAAAACTGAAAGAACCTCTTACTGGCATTCTCTCGACAGTGAGACAATCCTCTAGTCTCTGCGCTGATCTCTCTCACCCTTTATCAGTGCACCATTCCCTGTAGGAAAATGAAATAGGTGGAGTTGGAGCTTTCTCCAGTTAAGCCTCTTGCTTGTAACATCACAGTAACTGATTGAAGGATTGACCATTGCTTTCATTGTAGTTTGTTTCTTTTTTTTTCTTCTTTTTTTAAAGATGGGTTTTCACCATGATGGCCAAGCTGGTCTTGAACTCCTGACCTCAGGTGAGCCACCCACCTCGGCCTCCCAAAGTGCTAGGATTACAGGTGTGAGCCACCGCGCCCAGCCGTAGTTTGTTTCTTAATTGACAACTGACATCTGCGATCTTTCTCCCCAACACAGCTGAGCCTGTGACATGTTAATGGTAACTATAGCTGGTTGTATTAGGGTATTTTATGTTATGCTACTATAATTTGTATTGAAACGTCAATCCCCAAATTTCAGCAGTCAAAATAACAAAAGCTTACTTCTCACCCAGGTTACAATTCCTTTACTGAGTGTCAGTAATGACCGTTCAACATAACTCCTGAGGGATCGATGAAGACAAAACAGCTATTGTTCCAGCTTTGGTGGTTACTATGTGAGAGGCAAAGAATGTTCTAGAGGGTCTTGCATTGTCACCTAAATATTGCGGCCTAGAAATGGCACTGATCTATTTTGCTCACCCACCATGTTTTAATTACAGGTCTCACTCAACTGGAAAGAGGCCACGGAACACAATCATATCATGTTTCTGGAGTGTGGGAATCAGAAAAATTTGGCAGCCAATTCTTAATACTATGCCTCTGAAAGTGGCTTTCATATGTATACCCATTCTTTTTCCTTAGAACTTGTATCACCTACTTCCTGTACACTTCACAGATTATTTAGTGTGAGATTCCATGAGTTCTAGTGAGTCATCTTCTGATTAAAGGTAAAGTTTAATACATCATTCCCAAGTCTGAATCCTCACAGGTCTCCCTAACCCTGGTTCCCATTCAGCAAAAGCATCTCCTTCTGCTCAATGGGTCCACTTTCCACAGGTCTATCAGACAAGAAATTTTAACTTACATGGAGTCTCATTCATTAATTTACTTTTCATACCAACTCACAGAAAGGGGAGAGGGTCATTTGGAGACTTATGTTCATTTTATTTTGCCTAAAAAATGAATTTTCCTATTTGTCAGGCATGAGTTAATCATTAGCAGAATGAATTATAAATACCAGTGTATCCATTACAGATCTTAGTTTTTAAAAGGAAATGGAGGCTGGGCATGGTGGCTCACACCTATAATCCCAGCACTTTGGGAGGCCAAGGTGGGCAGATCACCTGTGGTCAGGAGTTGGAGACCAGCCTGATCAACATGGATAAACCCATCTCTACTAAAAATACAAAATTAGCCATGCGTGGTGGTGCATGCCTGTAATCCCAGCTACTTAGAAGGCTGAGGCAGGAGAATCTCTTGAACCTGGGAAGTGGAGGTTGCAGTTAGCCTAGATGGTGCCATTGCACTCCGGCCTGGGCAACAAGAAGGAAACTCCATCTCAAAAACAAAACAAAACCAAAGGAAATGCAGACCTTGGATAATTCAGTCAAAGGCAACTGTAATCAGTAGATGGAGAAAACTTTTTGAAAATGGGCTGTAAACATGTTAACACTTATGATTAGCAAGAAGGATTCACGATAATGCTTTTGAGACAGAAAGCTCGGTTGAGGTTTATTTTCTGAGACCTGTAAACTTAAAAAAAATCATACAAACAAAATCTGTAAGTTTAGAAAAGGAGAAGGATATTTTATTTCTTCTAAAGGGAAGCAGCCTGCAAAGTGACCATCTGCAGGCTGGAAAGTAGAGCATCTGTCTGGCCAAAGTCCAGAGATAGGCACCTCAAATGAGGAGGGAGTGAAGTAGGAGATTTATGTCAAACAGGCTGGTCAAACATACATATTCAACTGGTTACAGGAAGAGCTATGAATATTCATGAAGGTGGTTCTGACACATGCATATTGAACAAATATACATGTAACATACAATTCATGTTCACCTTGGGGTGAGGACATAACATTTAAATGTACTATGATTAGGTCCCTGTTAGTCAGTTTTGCCTTGCTTTAAAGGAATACCTGAGGCTGGGCAATTTACAAAGAAAAGTGGTTTATTTGGCTGATGGTTCTGCAGGCAGTATAAGCATGGCACCAACATCTGCTTGCTTCTTGTGAGGCCTCAGGAAGCTTACAATCATGGTGAGAGGCAGATGGGGAGCTAACATGTCACATAGCAAGAGGGAGTGAGAGAGAGGAGGAGGTGCCAGCCTCTTGAAAACAACCAGATTTTGCATGAACTCATAGAGGGAGAATTTACTCATTCCCCAATCAGACACCAAGTAATTCATGAGGAATCCACTCCCATCGATCCAAACACCTCCCGCTAGGCCCACTTACAACACTGGATATTAAAAGGTCTTTTCAGGACATGAAGTTACACAAGCGTGCAATCTCTATAAACTGGCCAGGACCAGGCACGGTTGGTGGTCTTCTTACCAGGAGAAAGTTACTGAATTTAGTCACTTGTCTAGTTGAAAGTTACTGAATTTAGTCAGCTTCTGCGAGCCAGATGAGTTGCAAGTATTTTAATATTGCTTATCTTGAGGACAGTGCTTATTTAGTTGCTAGAGAGAAAGTAAAACTTTGTGGCCATTAGAACATAGCTTATTTTTTGTAGTTTAAGTGTAGGGGATGTGCAGCTGAACTTTTGCCTGACATGGCCTTAAATCCTGTTTAAAATTTGGTATCTTATTGCCACAAAGAGCCTATTATGTCAGTCTTATGATCTCTATCTTTTCATTAATGCTGGTCAGATGTTGTGTTGAAACCACAAAGAGAGGGGCTTGTAACAACGTGTGTCTGACCTCCTGTCCTGGCATGCTGGGCACTAAGTTTTTAAGTCATTTCTCGGGTTTCCCTGGCTGAGGGGGCAACCATGTAGTCAGTGGGGTTGGGGGGGGTTAAGATTTTATTTTCAGTTTACAGAATCATTTACTCAAAGCCATTTCCTTTCTTTTGTTCTTAGTTATGCTGCAAAAGTTTAAGATTTTTATCCATTCCACAATTTATCTATATATCAAAAATCAATTTGTGGCCAGGCTGTGACTCACTCCTATAATCCCAGCACTTTGGGAGACTAAGTTGGGCGGATCACGAGATCAGAAGATCATGACCATCCTGGCCAGAATGGTGAAACGCTGTCTCTACTGAAAATATAAAAATTAGCCAGGCGTGGTGGCGTGTGCCTGTAATCCTAGCTATTGGGGAGGCTGAGACAGGGGGAATCGCTTAAACCCGGTAGGTGGAGGCTGCAGTCAGCTGAGACCAAGCCACTGCACTCCAGCAGGGTGACAGAGTAAGACTCTGTCTCAAAAAATATATATTAATTTATACACCATATACATAGAGAGAGAGTACAAAATGGAATATATATATGTACATATATATGGAATTGCTATGTATGTACATATATTTATATGTATGTTCATATATACATACACAGTAATTCCAATGAGCTAGCTGGAGATTTTTAAATTTATATATGTACATATTTATATATGTATATATAAATAAATATATATAAATTAAATATAATATAAATATAAATGTATATAAATTTATAAATCTCTAGCTAGATCATCTGAATTATTAATTATGGTCTGAGAGCTGACGAAAGGGTTGGAAAAATTAATGTAACAGAGGGATACTCTAGGGACGCCCTTAGGATTCTACCCTGTGAGAATAGGCACCTAGATTTACAACTCTATCAAGTTTACACGAATTGAGAAGCAGCGATTCTCTGGGTGAAAAAAAACTAGAGTTGGAAATGGAGACTGAAAAACAACAAATATCAACTACTGCTAGGGAATACAATTTGCTCAAGGCCAACTTTTACTGACAAGTACAAAGTTTTCCCTAATTCATTTACTGAAAATACTGCACTCTAAGACAAAACATATTTAGCATGACCTTCAGTTTTCCTTTTCTCAAGGTGGTATGAACAAAGTAATATGCTACAGAAAATTCTCCATACCCTTGAAGGGAGAGACTGCCACGCTCATTTGGGTATGTCCCCTGTGACTCGCTCACTGACTAAATGCCTGAGCCAAAGTCACTTCCTATGATGACAGCAGGTTATTGGCAAATCTCCACAGAAATATCATCACGGTGAGGCTGATACTAAATTAGGACAAGGCTATTTGGCTTGATTGGAGCTGAAGCTATTTTTCTGTCATATAATAGATCTTATATCAGTACCCTTCAAGAAATTGCCCCAGAAGCATCAACTATATTATTCTTTCAGAAAGTTGGTCAGATAATAGGAACTATTTAAAAATAAAAAGTGAAGTGCATTCTTTCATTCAGATATAAAGTAAATCCCATGTTATTTTCTAAAACAAAAATTTATTGATTATGAATAAATACCTTCTTGCATTGGACGTAGTCCATAAATATGCATAATTGGAAAGCTTTAAAATCTGTGAGTATGGTGGAGTAGTGATTTCAGATGCAGTGATTGGGTCAGGTAGGATTAAAGGAATACAGGGTTATTGAGACCTATAAAATCTTCTGAAACTTGCATCTTTCTCCCCATAATAACTTAAATAATTTTAAAGGAAATACACTAATTACTGGAAGATTCTGTCACTTAGAGTCAAATCAGTCTTGACTTTCCCATACAATTCACATGCTTTAAAAATTTTTCCTGTTTAGTTCATTGATTTTCATCAATAGCAAACAAGTTGATTTGGTTCTGCCTAACAAATATGAGAATGAAATAATAGGAGGTCATTTAGAGCAGAGCAAATGGGCTTAACTACTAACTTAATATAGTCAACTAGATCTGAAGTTGGTTGCAAGCAGTCACCTTTATTATTTTTTCCCAAATGCTTTAGCAATTTGCCCAAAATTATAAAAAGTAAATAATGAAATTAGATGTAGAATTCAGACCTTGTGAACCTAAATCTAGAGCCCAGAATCATTAAATTTTGCAAAATACTGGTACAAACACTTTGTAAAAACATTTACGTTATAAATTTTTAGAATGAGTGTTATTTAACCCTTATATGCAAATAATACAATAGAAAAATAAAATTTTGAAACATAGAAGTTGCTATGACCTGACCAACTCTCAGTTGCCCTCCTATTAAAATGAGCTTTGTGATATGGACATAAATGGAGTAACATGTGTTATAACATCTGGAAGAAATGCAGATCAGCAGTAAGGTTGTCTTTCCCTCCCTGCCTTTTCCTGTTCTCACTTCCTTGATCTTTTGTTTTTATGCCCCACTTTCTTCCTTTTTGTTTTGCTGTCATCCTTGTTAAAAAAATTTTCCTTGCTTCCCTTTTAATAAATATATTTAATTTTTAAAATTTAATGTATATTTTAAGCCTAGAGAAATCATTTAATCATTCACAAGTGAGCTTTGAGCATTTTTCAAAGCTGACAAATTCTATTAAAAGGGGAGTTTTGTTTTTAATACTCTTGTTGTTACTATTTTATGTTTACATTTTGAAACACTTTTGAAACATTTATGCTTTACTGATTATCTAATTTAATCCATCAACCAGTATTAGTTGGGTAGCTAGTGAACACCAAGAAGACCCTGAATATGGTCAGTTGTGTTAATGAACTTTGAGTACTTTAATGCAAACATCCAGGTGCCTTAACTGATTCCTAATCTACATGCAAACAATTGCATTTTTACTAAGGTTAGACATGTTGCATGAGTTTTAAATCCTTTTCAAGTTGGACAAGACTTTCAAGTTAATGATATAAATACAATTCACTAAATCATCATGTTAATTTTCTACTAAATTTATATTGATTGTTCTGTCCTTTTTCCATGTTAACAAAAAATTTACATTGAAGTTAACATTATAGAAACACGAATACTTCTTGAATTTGAAATAAGTGAATTTAGTTCATCACTAGATGGCACTCTAAATTTAGACTGTGATATATGTTTCTTCAAATAGAAACTACATGTGTTTTATAAGGAATAATTCATTTTATAAACAAAAAATTTACCCCCTTGTTCATACATAAAGTTGAGAATTACCTTTCTATCTATCAAGAGTAACAAAGAAAACCTACAACATGTCATAAAAAGTAGAAAAGCGGCTACCAACACAATAGTATATACAGACTGGATTATAAAGAGAATATGATGGTTATCTGAAAATATTTCTCATATATGTTTGAATCTTTGTTGGTAATTTACCATTTTAGGACTTAATTTTTCTATATACAATAATTTAGGAAGTTTTAAAGTGTTCTTATTTTTGTAAATCTAAAATTTATGATTTACGCACCATTTAAAAAACTGCTTTGCTTCTTAAAAGTTAGTCAAAATTCAGTATCCACAGGTTCCATCTGCAGGTTCAACCAACTGCAGATCAAAAATATTAGCAAAAATTAAAAAAAACTACCACTAAAATAGACAAATAAAAACACAGTATAACAACCATTAATAAAGCATTTACATTGTATTAGATATTATAAGTAACACAGAAATGATTTAAAGATATCCATAGATTATGTGCAAATACTATTCAATTTTATGTAAGGGATTTGAGCATGCTCAGATTTGGTCCTAGAACTAAACCCCTGGCAGATATAGAAGAATAACTGTATTTTTATTTGTAAGAAATATATAACCATGATGGATACAATAAAAATAAACGTATGTCTGCTGAAACATGCCTTTTGTGTCAGATGTAAATTGTATGTAGACTGCCTCAAATACAACTTGTATAGTTCCTTTTCTCCTAAATGTTAGAAGCTGTACACATTTTTCATTTTGCTAGAGAAGATTTTTAGCTTCCTAAGAAGACTAAGCGCTTTCTTGTGTTACTTTCATCTGTAAGTGATGACATCCCACATAAAATCATAAGAATGAACATTTGGAAACGTAATTCTGACCATTTGAAAAGTATCAGGCCAACGATCCTATGACCCCTGTATAATTGCAGCCATCAACTCTTCTCTGTTCAGGGACCACGGCCTGGATGGTGAGCATAAGGGGTGCTGAGGTGGCTCGGCCTCACATTCAGACTGTCGATGACACTGCATTAAGAAACACTGCTAGCAGGGCGAAAGCCACTGCAAGAGTAAAGCAGGCGTTTAAAGATAGGCGACATTTAAAAATATTCTATATTAGAAGTCCAAATTTTCCATGGATAAAAGTCAGTATATTTTGCTCTTATTCTACGCTAAGGTCATGACCCCAATTATTATGTAAAAATAGGTTTCTCAGAATATTTTTTGGCATTGCTGATGACTATGGTTTTTTTCTCTATAATCCTGACTACACAGTAAAGATTGACTCTCTAATTCTCTGGGTCAGATATGGGGAGAAATGACTATTATATTCTTGTTTTCTACATCAGAGAATGAGGTCTTTGAATACAATTTCTTCTGGATAAATGAAAAAACGGGTATATTAATGTTGAATTTCTGCATAGTTTCTTTTTCACTGAATAAGTCTCTTTGTAATATAAAATGAGGAGAGGAATCCATCATTGTTAACATTGATACACAGGTAAAATTTTAATCTTTGTATTTCTGATTCAGTTATCATAAATTTGATATAAAATGAGAAACTTTATTATGTTACTTTGAAATATTTATTTCATAAACACACATTGTATAAATATGTATTGTATAAAAATTTATCTTCGAAAATATTTTCTTTAAAAACTCCAAAAATGTTCTAATATATTATAAAAATAAAGATAATAGATTTTCTTTAAAATTGCACTTTGAATTTAACAGTTTTCTATGTCACTATTTGTCTATTATAGATAGTAATGCAAGATCAGTATTTTAGGAACATATATATTATTATCTATTGCTTGTGAGAAGAAACTTTGAAACAAATATTTACTTAGTAATATCAAATTAACAAAGATTTTATGTAGAATATAATTAAAAGGTGCTATAACGTTAAAAGACATTGGCAAAGATTAAAATATGTCATCCAAGTGTTCCAAAATTTAGAGAAGTAAAGAGTTGTGTCAGGGGACAGAACCTTAGGAAATACACTTAAAACAAACACAGACCTTAATTCCAAATTCCTCACGGAAATCAGACTGGCTACTACAAATGTCTAATTGAATGCATCAGTGCATCAGGAGAAGTCTTTCAAATAACCTCAAAAGGTGGGAGACTGGCAGGACTTATTTTCTAGTCACAACCCTGCTGACTAAAACCGGATCTGGTCCAGACTGGATAAAGTGAAGAAACAGAACCAGCAGATGGCAACAAAAGAGATTCCTATTTTCCCTCATTCCTTATTAGCGTAAGACACTCCCATGAGCACTATGGCAATTTACAAATGCCATGGCAATAACCCCAAAATTAACACCCTTTTCCTAGAAAGGTCTAAATAACACACCCCTCAATTTGCAGTGCTTGACCCCTCAATGTGCATGAAACAAACAGAAAGTGAATTTATATAGGTACAAACACAGTTGCCAGCCCATACATTGCCTACTCTGGGTACACTGCTTGTAAGTTAGCCCCTGTTCTGCAAGGAGCAGTACTATCCAATGAAAGATTGCTAACACCACTGGCTCATTCTTGAATTCTTTTCTGGGTGTTGTCAAGAACCCTCCTGGGCTAAGCTCCCATTCTGGGGCTCTCCTGTTCCTCAACAAGATGTATTCGTCAAAAGAATAGGCAATTAGAATCACCCAACTTGAATTTGAATCCTGACTTTTTTCTTGCTATATTTGGAAACTTGGACAAATGATTGATCTCTTTAAGCCTAGACTTCCTCGTTCTAAAATAAGAAAAATCATTCCTAAACAATCCCACTGGCAATTTTCTATTTGCAGAAGTCCTAGAACTGAAATGCCTGAAGACTATGTCCAAGCATTCATTATACAGATTAACTAGAGCTTCTTTGGGAACATAACTGCTTATTTTCATAATCCTTCCACAAATTCCAGCTCAACTATATCATTGAGTCTTCTAAGCTATGTCAATTAGTAGGATGTGAAACACACCACAGATTTTTTTTTTTTAATGTTGTGGAAACATGTATCTGAATTACTTAAAAAAATGCAGCAAGTAACTTTATCATGTTAATGTTCTGCTCATTACAAAAAATATTTTGGGCAATTACATGTATCTTTAAATTCAAAATACACTTGCCTAAGGTGCTTGGTGATTTGCCAGGTTCATGTATTATGATCTTTAGCAAGAATTTTCTAGAATGTCAAAAAATGTAGGCCACGTTTTTTATTTGTTTCAAATTAAGAAATACAAAAACTGAAATGATGTATAGATGATTTCTAAAAAGAATGGGAATAAAATGAAATATGTTTATGCTAAGGATTTGAATTAAGCAAGAGTACTGAGTCCATATGAGTCTGATTCCACATCTTGATGGTGTGTCCTAAGACTGCTAATCAAAATATTGATTCACAAACCTGCAGGATCCATACCACCTGGGAACCTGTGAAAGATGTGGAATTTCACATTACAAAACAGACTTACTGCATTTAGCAACTCTCCACTAGTTTCATAAATACAAAGGTTGGAGAGGCATTTCTATCTTTGCTACTGTACATAGGTTCATAACCTGAACGTTACTAAACCCCTTAGTCTTCATTTTATCGTATTATAGAACCTACACAGAGCAGTAATATATAAGTCAATTGTGTTGACATTTGACAATGCCATTTGATGATGCCAGAGTAACTACAAATAGCTTTTCATCATAAATAGAAAAGTAGAGCTTATGTAGTTCTATTTTCAAGACAATAATCAAATGAATAAGTTGAGAAACTCTTTTTCATACAAAAAGGAAAAAAAAAAGCCTCAACAAATGATTTTCCTGAAATGTCAGACTGTATTATTCATAGAACAAATGATTGATTTCCTTAAGCTATTTATTTATCACTGGGGTTTTCCTTCCCGAACCAGTGTGATCTCTGGATGTATATTTTTAAAAATTATTTTTTCTCTGACACATTTCAACATTTTTTTCTTTATCCTCTGTCACACAAATGCATAGAGTAGGATGAAGGAACTAAAATGGATAAAAAGAATGATCATCCAAAAATGTTTCGTTTTCTTTCTAGATTAATATCCATTAGTGGTTTCACTCCTAGGCCGAGTAATCATTATCACTACCACTGCAAATATTTGTGTTGAATGTAAAATGGTATTTCTAAGGAACTCTTCAGCTGGCTTTGTCTTAATACACAGCAAAATCTTCAACATTTGATGGCCTTCTTTGTAGCTTATGGAAAAAATCACTCTATGATGTTAAATTTAATTGCTTTGGATTAAATACTATCCAATGTTGCTAACAAAAAATAGTATAATATAGAACATTGTTTAAACAATTGTTAAATACTGGACATTGTGCTAATCATTTTACTTCCCATAACACTGTGAAATAGTCATGGTTATTATCCTTACTTTACAGATGAGAAAACAAAACTTCAGATAATCTAGGTTACTTTTCCGGGGTTTAAATCTTCCTTGGTCTAACTCTAAAATCCTTGCTAATAATTGCTGTAGTATGCTTTACCTAAACTAGAGAATTTATAACTTAAAAGGAAAAAAGTCATGTATCTTTTTATATTTCTCTCAGGGATTAAACATAGACAATATGAAATAAATATTTGTGATTGTACAATAAACTTTGCCTAAAAAAATTGGTTCAAAATTTTTATAAATAAAATTCCGTGGATAGAAATATTTGATGAATGTATATTGTACATAAATTTTAAAGTCCCTGTATATATTTGTTTATCATTTGTCCAAATACGCATTTATCTTAATGGTTCAAGTTTTCAAATATTAGCTTACCCTTTTGCAAGGAGTGTACTAACCTTTTTATTTAGTTAATTTTCTGTAACACAATAAAGAAAACCAAGATGAATAGATGTGCAATTTTGGTTAATATAATGTAATTACCAGAATAGATCTTGACTAACTTATCTAAAATTATAGAAGTTCCATATATTTAATGTGTCATGGTAGAATTGTACTTGGTGTTTTGTTCCAACAGCAGAACTAGAAGAAAATTTATCTGATTTTTATTATACTTTTCAACTATGGTCTGTAAGGGAAGCATTGATAAGCAATTTCTCTCATGGATTTAATAGGTTCAGAATAATCCTTTTAAATGTCATCTCTTTTATTTATTTGTTTAATGTTTTATTATAGATATAGATATACAGATTATATTATATATGGTCAGTTTCACACAGCAAAAAAAACATATAAATATAGTCAATAGCTAAATGAGAGAAAATAATCCAAATATATATTCATCATCACTTCTATTATGCTCATAGAAAATTATATTTATGATTGCTTGCTTTTACTAGTATGATAAAATACAGACTTTTTTTCAGTACAACAGTCTACTACTCCCCTCATAAAAGAACTGGTTTAATATTCAGAAAATGATTTTAGATAATAGCATTAAGTACAGTTGAATATTCAGAATCACTACATTTCTAGCTCATAATAGAAAAGGTTTTATTAGTATTTCTTGCCAGTATGTAAAATTTAATCTAACATTTCTTTAAACCAAAAAGTGCCAATAGTTTTAGAATGCCTTGCAAAAAAATCTGACATTAAAGACATTGATACTGTGCATTTTAAGTACAACTGCAATTAGGAATTCTTAGAGTTAGATACATATATTTTGAGATTGAATATTTATTATGAAAAATTAGAATAGATGCATTATTTTACAAATAAACCAAGACTGAGTACAATTTATAAGATGTAAAATTGCATTTTTTTTGTTTCATCTGTGTGCCTATGAACCTACACTAAATATACTTCTTTTTTAACTTTTATTTTAGGTTCGAGACAACATGCTTGGGCTTGTTATACATGTAAATTATGTGACGTGGGGGGTGTGGAGTATAAATTATTTTGTCACAGAGGTAATAAGCATGGTGCCCAATAGATAGTTTTGCGATCCTCACATTCTCCCACCCTCCACCCTCAAGTAGGCCCTGGTGTCTATTTTTTACCCATGTGTACTAAATGTTTAGCTCCCACTTATAAGTTAGAACATGCAATATTTGTTTTTCTGTTTCTGCATTAGTTTGCTTAGGTTAATGACTCCCAGCTCTATCCATGTCACTGCAAAGGACATGAGCTCATTCTTTTTTTATGGCTACATAGCACACCACGGTGTACATAACCCGCATTCTCTTTATCCAGCCTACCACTGATGGGCATCTAGGTTGACTCCATGTCTTTGCTATTGTGAATAGGGCTGCAATAAACATACACATGCATGTGTCTTTGTGGTAGTATGATTTATATTCTCTTGGTTATTTACCCAAATAATGGGATTGCTGGGTCAAATGGTAGTTCTAAGTTCTTTGAAAAATCACCACACTGCTTTTCAATATGGCTGAACTAATTCACATTCCCACCACAGTGTATAAGTGTTCCCTTTTCCCTGTAACTTTGCCATCCTTTGTTACTTGTTGCTTTTTTAGTAGGAGCCATTCTGACTGGTGTTAAGACAGTATTTCATTGTGATTTGAATTTGCATTTCTCTGATGACGAGTGATGTTGAGGATTTTTTTCATATTTGTTGGACGTGTGTATGTCTTCTTTGAAAAGTGTCTGTTCATGTTCTTTCCCACATTTTAATGGGGTTTATTGTTTGTAAATTTGTTTCTTATAGATTTTAGATATTAGACTTTTGTTGGTTATCTGTTTACTCTGTTGATAGTTTCTTCTGTTGTGCAGAAGCTCTAGTTTAATTAGGTCCCATTTGTTAACTTTTATTTTGTTGCAGTTGCTCTGGTCATCTTCCTCATAAAATATTTGCCAGGGCCTATGTCCAGAATGGTATTTCCTAGGTTTTATTCAAGGGTGTTTACAGTGTTAGGCTTACACTTAAGTCTTCAATCCATCTTGAGCTGATTTTTATATATGGTAGAAGAAACGGGTCCAGTTTCAATCTTTTGCATTTGGCTAGCCAGTTAATCTCAGCACCATTTATTGAATAGGGAGTTCCTTGCCCATCGCTTGTTGATATGGTTTGGCTCTGTGTCCCCACCCAAATCTCATGTTGAATTGTAATTCCCAGTGTTGGAGGAGGGGCCTGGTGGGAGGTGATTGAATCATGGGGGCAGACTTCCCCATTGATGTTTTCATGACAGAGTTCTCATAAAATCCAGTTGTTAAAAGTGTATAGCAATTCCCCTTCTCTGTGTCTCTTCCTCCTGCTCTTGCCATGTGAAGATGAGTCTTGTTCCTCTTTGCTTTCTGCCATGATTATAAGTTTCTTCAGGCTTCCCCAGCCATGTTTCCTGTACAGCCTGCAGAATCATGAGGCAATTAACCCTCTTTTCTTTATGAATTACCCAATCTCAGGTATATCTTTATAGCAGTGTGAGTATGGACTTGTTACTGTCAATTTTGTCAGCTACAAAATGGTAATAGGTGTGCAGCTTTATTTCTGGGCACTATATTCTATTCTGTTGGCCTATGTGTCTGTTTTTGTACCAGTACCATGTTGTTTTAGTTACTGTAGCCTTGTATTATAGTTTGAAGTTGTGTAACGTGATACCTCCAGCTTTGTTCTTTTTGCTTAGAATTACTTTGGCTATTGAGGCTCTTTTTTGGTTACACATGAATTTTTAAAAACTTTTTTTCTAATTCTGCAAAAAATGTTATTGGTAGTTTGATAAGAATAGCATCTTTAGATTGCTTTCGGCAGTATGGCCATTTAATAATATTGATTCTTCCTATTCATGAGCATGGCATGTTTTTCCATTTGTTTGTGTCATCTCTGATTTATTTCAGCAATGTTACATAATTCTCAATGTAAAGATCTTTCACCTCCTTGGTTAGCTGTATTCCTAGGGTGTGTGTGTGTGTGTGTGTGTGTGTGTGTGTGTGTGTGTGTGAGCCTATTGTAAATGAGATTGTTTTTGAATTGGCTCTCAGATTGGACACTGTTAGTGTGTAGAAATGCTATTAATATTTGAACCTTGATTTTTGTATCCTGAAACCTTGCTGAAGTCATTTATCATATTTAGGAGCTTTGGGGAAATGACTTCAGGGGTATTCTAAGTATAAAATCATATCATCTTTTTTTAATTATACTTTAAGTTCTGAGGTACATGTGTTGTTAGTGCAGGTTTGTTACACAGGTATACACGTGCCCTAGTGGTGGTTTGCTGCATCCATTGCACCATCATCTACATTAGGTATTTCCCCTATTGCTATCCTTCTCCAATCCCCCCACCCCCTACTATTCCTCCCATAGCCCCCCACCCCCAGGACCCAGTGTGTGATGTTCTCCTCCCTGTGTCTGTGTGTTCTCATTGTTCAACACCCTCCATGAGTGACAACATGCAGTGCTTGGTTTTCTGTTCTTGTGTCAATTTGCTGAAAATGATCATTTTCAGTTTCATCCATGTCCCTGCAAAGGACATAAACTCAGAGATGAGACTTTCTTTATTTCAGAAACTTACATCTCTTCAAATAAAACACTATTATGAAATTTGTCATTTAAAAAGATTCTCATTGTCTTCATAAAATATATTTAACTTTCTAAAAATGTAGATCCATAGTTGAAATAAAATAAATATTGCTAAACCCACTTTAAAGATTAATGTCATACTAAATTTGAAAAGCAAGGGTCACATGTTACAGTAAAACAGATGCTACTAAACTCCACAATCATGGTTTGTTTTTTTTTTTCTGTTAGAAATTCACCTTTAAAATCAGCCTTCTCCTTGGCCAAATACATCTCTTGGTACCACGGATGTAGGTTCTATTTTGTTAATATCTTCCCAGTTCTTGTCCATTCCACAGAGCCAGACTCACTGGCACTATTAGGGTTCCCATCATCTCTCTCATGGATCATTCCTCCAACTGCCCCTTACATTCTAGTTTTGCCATAAGCTTTGTTTCTCCTTAATCATGTCTTTTTTCCACTTCCAGGTTGATTATTCTACATTGCAAATATGTTTATGCAAATCCTCTATTCAGTATATTTTAAGTGTTCCCATGGTGAATCACTTGCCACTTTATAATATGTTCTTTTCCTTCCTTTACAGATGTATTTGGAGCATTAACTTCAAACACTCAGATATTTTCCTCTTTTCAGTCCTCCTGAACGACATGTACTTCCCTAATTTTGTCATTCATTTTTTCTTTTTTTGCACATTTTCTCTTTGCACATCCTATTGCCACTGTTTTAAATGTCTTTCTTTACTTTAGTTTCAGTATAAATGTCCCCTTTTCTAAGATCCTTTTCCTGGTGTCACCAGTATATATTGGCTTAGGTTGATGGGGTGCTGTCTTAGTCCAGTTCTTTGATCTCTGAGATTCTTTCCTCAGTTTGATCTGTGATGCTGCTATTACTTGCAACTGTATTATACAATTCCTGTAATATGTCTTTTAGCTCTATCTGATCAGTTTGGCTATTTCTTAAAATGGCTATTTCATCTTTCAGTTACCATATCATTTTATTGGATTGATAAGATTTCTTGAATTGAATTTCAACTTTCTCTTGAATCTTGATGAGCTTCGCTCTTAACCAGATTCTCAATTCCATGTCTATAATTTTAGCCATTTAAGCCTAGTTAAGAATCATTGCTGGGACTGGATACAGCGGCTCACGTCTGTAATCCCAGCATGTTGAGAGGCCAAGGTGGGTGGATCACTTGAGGTCAGGAATTCGAGACCAGCCTGGCCAACATGGTGAAACCCCATCCCTACAAAAAAAAGTTATACTGATATGGTGGTGCATGCCTTTAATCCCAGCGATCTTGGAGTCTGAGGCAGGAGAATATCATGCTACAGCACTCCAGCTTGGGTGACAGAGGGACACTCCAACAAAAAATAAAAGAAAGAAAGAAAGAAAGACCAAAAAGAACCATTTTTGGAAAACTACTGCAATTATTTGGCTGTAGAAATCATGCTGGCTTTTAAAATTTCCAGAGATCTTGCATTAGTTCTTATCTGTATGGGCTGATCTTACTTTCATCTTTGAAGTTGCTGCCCGTTGGATGGTGTCTTTTCTTTGATATTCTTTGATGCCCTTGAGGGTTTGATTATGGTATAAAGTGGGTTCAGTTGACTTGCTTCATTTCTGGAAGATTTTAAAGAGCTAAGAACTCCTGGGCTGTGAAGTCTAACTCTGGGAAGCTGGTACTGGGTCCCCAGTTTTGTTCTATGGCCCCTCAAGGTTAGGGAACCTGCTGTGCCAGAGGGGCCCAGGTGTTTCCAATCCACTAGCAGCAACAACACTCTGATGGGGGTTTGTCAGGTTAGTGGCAGCAGGATCTGTACTCACTTGCATGTGCCAACAGCAGTGGTGACTCAGCAAGGTATGCATGTGTCATCTGGGTATAGTACCAAAGGGGATGGGGTGATGACATCTGTTTGCATGCTTGCAAAGGTGGTGGCAACACAGCAAGGTGTCCACTTGTTGGTGGGAGTGGGGCACCCAGTGGGGGTAAGGCACCAGCATCCGTGCACACATTCTTGCACTTGCAGCGGTGGTGCAGTGGGTTGTGTGCACAAGTGCACACCAGTGGTGGAGGGTAGGTGAGGTCCACCCATGTGCACTTGCTGGTAATGTGGTGGGGTAGGGCCATGGGCAAATGCACACTAGCAAAGTGGCAGGTGGAAGCTGCGGTAGGGGGCAGCTGTGAGTAGGTGGGTGTGCATTAGTAAGGGCTAGTCTTCTGGAGCTCTCTGATGGTTAGTTGCAGTATGCCAGCAAAAGAGCTATGATGATGTCCCCCAGGAAGCACCCTGGTTGGGCATCCAAGGCTACATTGCAAGTGAGTGCAGCCAGGCTGGGCCTTCAAAAGAGACCAGCAAACAGGGAGGCTCTCAAACTGGACTGGCCGTATTCCACAGGCAAGACTACCCAACATCTGTCTAGGTCTGACAGTAGCCAAAGACCAAAACCACCTAGAGATGCACGGTAAGCTTTAGGGAATAGGTGTCCCTGGCCATGCTCCACTGCTGCCATTCCCACACCAAATCCTCTGGACTCCACACAGGCTGGAGTCCTACTTCTGCCACCTCTCCAAGGAGCTCTCCCTGCCAGCTCAGGTGTCCACGGGGTTTGTGGGGGTCTCTTTCAGCAAGGTCTCTGGACATTCATGGTGTGAGTCTATCATTTCTCACCTGTTTAATTCACCCATTCCGTTTGAGCTGCTGGGGACCAGGAATAAGTCACAGTGCTTGACAAACATATGCAGCATTCTCAGCTTTTACCCCGTTAAGCCCAGGGTCTGCATCCTCCCTCTGTCCACTCTCATTGCTTTTTCTACATTAATATGCTTGGCATGTGCCATTCTTCCTGATGTCCTAGTCTCTCAGTGAGAGTTGTTCCCCCAGCTGATTCTAGTCAGCTAACTTGCCTTCAAACTCTAAGCATACTTAAATAATTTTATCATATGTTTGTTCCTACAAGAACATAATATTCATAAGGATAAAATCACTATTATCTTTTCCATATCATAGTGCTCCTATGCTCCTTATGTATGTGTATGTATATACATATATATAGATACACAGACATATATATACATACCATTATTTAAAATACTCTGTCTACTCTCATTAAGATGTACTCTCAGTACAAATATCACATATGTATATAATGAATGTCTGGCATATAATATGTGTATATAAGTACTTACTGAAAGAAAGAAAGAAAGGAAGAAAGTATTATACATTATTTTGTATTTACAGCGTGTAGCCCAGACTCTATATCAAAATAGGTGCCATATATGTTGTATATATATATATATATATAGCTATTAACTAGCTATGCAACATTTAGCAACTACTTTGGTCTAGTAGTTACTTAATTTAATAATCTCTAAATTTAGGAAATTGGTTAGATAAAAACTCAGGTCTGTTTGATATCAATAATTATGTGTTTTTGTACATAATTTAGTCAAAGTTGTCAAAAAGTATATAAGTTGGTTTTAATGAAACATCTGTAGGGGAACACGGATGAGAATAAATACAGAAAAATCTTGAAAAATTAGAGGCTGGATTAATTAAATTTCATGTAACAGTATAATTTGGGGAGTTAGAATTGATTGACATAATGTTTCAAATAATCATATTTAACTTTCAGTTATGTAATAACTTATAATTTAACTGACAAAGATACAGAAGTTTTTAAAGTCATGGGCCTACAATCACGGGTACATCACAGCGAGCCGAGAAAGCAAATGTACTATGTCCTATGAGCTAATAACAACAACAAAAAAAAATTAAAAAAAGAAACACTCTTGGACACCCTTGCTCAGTTACAACTTACCTCTGTGGTCCCATTTAGTAGGAAGATAGCTGTGATAGATTGTATTTTCTGCAAATGACTGTATTCTCCAACTTATATATATTTTGAGAATCTTTCTACCATCTCATCAAGCAGAATCTTTCATGAATCTGAGTGGTCCATTGTGACTACTTCCACTAAAAGGGCAAGACATTGTGTAACTTCTGAGGCTAGGTCATTATAAAAGATGCTACAGAAGTTGAGTCCTTTTGGACTAATGGTGAATAATAACTGTTCTAAATTTATGATGTCAGCTAAAGTACAGGTCTAATAAAATCACTAAGTAGAAATTTCAGAGAAATGGTTATGGATATGGAGACCAAAATATTTGATAAATAAGCTAGTGCAAATGCTGATATTTACCAAATTATATTGTGAATATATATATACACACACATATATACATATTTCTTTTTTTAAAGGGTCAATTTAAATATTAGTACTAGAAAATAAACGAATATACTCTTCTGCTCTGGAATTTAGATAGCATAAAAGATAAAACATATTAATAGGCATTTCATACCAATAGAAACAAATAGAAATATTAACACAAAATATTTTAAATAAATAGGATCAAAAACCATGGTAGTATTTTTAAAGTTTTCTATCTCTTAATGTTAATTACTGTTTTTATATTGTGCATACGTTAACTAATAAAACAGTTCAAAGTGTTTCTCACTTTTATGACTTTCTATACAAATATGAACATAGTCATTCACCCTTGAGAAACAATTTATGTTAAAAACAGACTCAAAACCATATCATATCTGACCTTCATTTTTTCTATATTTTTACATGAGATTGTTTACTACATAAAAGAAACAACTATGTTTTTAAGTAGGATCCTAATTTCTCAATGTTTAAACTGTGAAAATTGTATTGAAAATTGGAGGAAAATAGTAACCTTGATATTACTCAAAAGTTGAGTAATGCTGAAGTATTTATAAAGATGTATACGGCTTCCTAAGAGGTACATAACACAAACTTAGATGCAAAACTTACTATACTCATATTTTGTGTTTATCAATTTTAAAGAAACATATTATTGGGGTTCCAATATGGCCGAATGAAAACAGCTCCAGAATGCAGTTCCCAGCAAGAGAGATGCAGAAGCCAAGTGATCTCCACAGTTCCAAAAGAGGTACCAGGTTCATTTTATGGGTCTGGTTGGACAGTGGGTATAACCCAAAGAGGGCAAATTGAGGCAGGGCGGGGCACTGCCCCACCTGGGAAGTGTGTGCAACTGACCGGATGATGGGGGGCTCTCTCCCTCTGGAACTCCAGTTCAGATACTGCACTTTATCCAAGCCCTCTACAACCCACAGAACAGGAGATCTTCGCCAGGCTGAAAAGCACCTGTGAGTTGCCTGAACAGGGCTGAGCAGCAACTCTGGCCAGTGCCAGAATTGTTGGTACAGATCCAAGTGGAAGTATTGGCTAACATTGAGACAGCCAGTGGGAAGAGACCCACCCCCAAGAAAGAAGGAAAACTGAAAGCAAGGAATCAGGCCATAGGGCTAGGTGGATCCCTTCCCCCACAAAGCCAAGCAAACTGAAGCCCTCTCGCTTGAGTTTTGCAGCCAGCATGTCAGTTTGAGCTTGACCAAGAATGATGGAGCTCGGCCGGGAGGAAGGGCAGCCGCCATTGCAGAGGCAGGCTTAATCTTCCTGAGTAAACAAAAGATGCAGGAAATACCCACAGCAGCTCCACTGATTCTGTGGCAGCCCAGCAGTGCCTCTGCAGGCAGAGAAAGGAAAGGCTGCCTCCCCAAGCAGCTACCTGAGATCAAAGCCAGATAAATCCAAGAAGATGGGAAGAAACCAGCACAAAAAGTATGAAACCATCAAAGACCAGAATGCCACTCCTCCACCAAGGGATCACAACTCCTCACCAGCAAAGGAACAAAACAGGATGGAGAATGAATTTGATGAATTGACAGAAGCAGGCTTCAGAAGGTGGGTAATAACAAACTTCTCTGAGCTAAAGGAACATGGTCTAACCCAATGCAAAGAAAACAAAAACCTTGAAAAAAGGTTAGATGAAATGATAACTAGAATAACCAGCTTAGAGAAGAACATAAATGACTTGATGGAGATGAAAAACACAGCACAAGAACTTCGTGAAGCATACAAAAGTTTCGATAGCTGAATCGATCAAGTGGAAGAAAGGCTATCAGAGATTGAAGATCAACTCAATGAAATAAAACAAGAAGGCAAGAAAAGAGAAGAAAGAGGGAAAAGAAATGAACAAAGCCTCCAAGAAATACGGGATTATGTGATAAGAGCTAATCTACGCATGATCAGTGTACCAGAAGGTGATGGGGAGAATGAATTTAAGCTAGAAAACACTCTTCAGGATGTTATCCAGGAGAACTCCCCCAAGCTAGCAAGGCAGGCCAACATTCAAATACAAGAAATACAGAGAATGCCACAAAGATACTCCTCAAGAAGAGCAACACCAAGGCACAAAATCATCAGATTTACTATGGTTCAAATGAAGGCAATAATGCTAAGGGCAGCCAGAGAGAAGGATCGGGTTACCCACAAAGGGAAGCCCATCAGACTCACAGTGGATCTCTCGGCAGAAATCCTACAAGCCAGAAGAGAGTGGGGGCCAATATTCAACATCCATAAAGGAAAGAACTGTCAACCCAGAATTTCATATCCAACCAAACTAAGCTTCATAAGTGAAGGAGAAATAAAATCTTTTATGGACAAGCAATTGCTGAGAGATTTCATCACCACCAGACCTCCCTTACAAGAGCTCCTGAAGGAAGCACTAAACATGGAAAGGAACAACCAGTACCAGCCACTGAAAAAGAACCAAATAGTAAAGACCAATGATGCAATGAAGAAACTGCACTAACCAAAGGGTAAAACAACCAACCAGTAACAAAATGGCAGGATTAAATTCACACATAACAATATTAACATTAAATGTAAATGGACTAAATGCCCCAATCAAAAGACATGGACTGGCAAACTGGACAAAATGTCAAGACCCATTGGTGTGCTGTATTCAGGAGACCCATCTCACATGCAAAGACACACATAGACTCAAAATAAAGGGATGGAAGAAGATTTACCAAGCAAATCGAGACCAAAAAAGAGAAAGGGTTGCAATCCTAGTCTCTGATAAAACAGACTTTAAACCAACAAAGATCAAAAGAGACAAAGAAAGGCATTACATAATGGTAAAAGGATCAATACAACAAGAAGAGCTAACTCTCCTAAATATATATGCACCCAATACAGGATCACCCAGACACATAAAGCAAGTTCTTAACAATCTACAAAGAGACTTAGACTCCCGCACAATAATAGTGGGAGACTTCAACACTCGACTGTCAATATTAGACAGATCAACAGGATGGAAAATTAATGATGATATCCAGGATGTGAACTCAGATCTGGACCAAGCAAACCTAATAGACATCTACAGAACTCTCCACCCCAAATCCACAGAATATACATTCTACTCAGCACCACATCGCACTTACTCTAAAATCAACCACATAATTGGAAGTAAATCACTCCTCTGCAAATGCAAAAGTACAGAAATCATAACAGTCTTTCAGACCAAGCACAATCAAATTAGAACTCAGGATTAAGAAACTAATTCAAAAATAAATTCATGGAAACTGAACAACTGGCTCCTGAATGTCAACTGGATAAACAATGAAATGAAGGCAGAAATAAAGATGTTCTTTGAAACCAATGAGAATGAAGACACAACGTATCAGAATCTCTGGGACACATTTAAAGCAGTGTCTAGAGGGAAATTTATAGCAATAAATTCCCATATGAGAAGCAAGAAAAGATCTAAAATCAACACCCTATCATCAAAATTAAAAGAGCTAGAGGAGCAAGATAAAAAAAACTCAAAAGGTAGCAGAAGACAAGAAATAACTATGATCAGAGAGGAACTGAAAGAGATAGAGACACAAAAAATCCTTCAAAAAATCATTAAATCCAGAAGCTGGTTTTTGAAAAGATCAAACAATAGACAGACCACTAGCCAGGCTAATAAAAAAGAAACAAGAGAAGAATCAAATAGATGCAACAAAAAAACAATAAAGGGGATATCACCACTGATTCCACAGAAATACAAACTGTGATCAGAAATTACTACAAACAACTCTATGCACACAAACCACTAAATCTGGGAGAAATGGATAAATTCCTGGACACTTGCACCTCCCAAGACTAAACCAGGAAGAAGTTGAAACCCTGAATAGACCAATAACAAGGTCTGAAGTTGAGGCAGCAATTAAGAGCCTACCAACCAAAAAAGTTCCAGGTCCAGATGGGTTCACAGCTGAATTCTACCAGATGTACAAAGAGGAGCTGTCACCATTCCTTCTGAAACTATTGCAAACGATACAAAAGAGGGGAATCCTACCTAACTCATCTTATGAGATCAACATCATCCTGAT
This sequence comes from Ateles fusciceps, assembly GCA_036589455.1. Taxonomy (NCBI): domain Eukaryota; kingdom Metazoa; phylum Chordata; class Mammalia; order Primates; family Atelidae; genus Ateles; species Ateles fusciceps. The sequence continues at coordinate 3,463,689 of JAZHEH010003445.1, forward strand.
ACCAAAACCTGGCAGAGACTCACCTAAAAAAGAAAACATTAGGCCAATATCCATGATGAACATTGATGCAAAAATCTTCAATAAAGTACTGGCAAACTGAATGCAATAGTACATTAAAAAGCTTATTCATCATGATCAAGTAGGCTTCATCCCAGGATGCAAGGCTGGTTCAACATATGCAAGTCTATAAATGTAATCCACCACATAAACAGAACCAAAGACAAAAACCACATGATTATCTCAATAGATGCAGAGAAGGCCTTCAACAAAATTCAACAGCCCTTTATGCTAAAAACCCTCAATAAACTAGGTATCAGTGGAACATATCACAAAATAATAAAAGTTATTTACAACAAACCCACAGCCAATATCATACTGAATGGGAAAAAAAAACTGGAAGCATTCCCTTTGAAATCTGGCACTAAATAAGGATGCCCTCTCTCACCACTCCTATGCAATATAGTATTGGAAGTTCTAGCCAGAGCAATCAGGCAAGAAAAAAGAAATAAAGGGTATTCAATTGGGAAAGGAGGAAGTTAAATCATCTCTATTTGCAGGCAACATGATTGTGTATTTAGAAGACACCATCGTCTCAGCCCAAAATCGCCTTAAACTGATAAGCAACTTCAGCAAAGTCTCAGGATACAAAATCAATGTGCAAAAATCACAAGCATTCATATACACCAATAACAGACAGAGAGCCAAATCAAGAGTGAACTCCCATTCACAATTGCTGCAAAGGGAATAAAATACCTAGGAATACAACTAACAAAGGATGTAAAGGACCACTTCAAGGAGAACTACAAACTACTGCTTAAGGAAATAAGAGAGGATGCAAACAGATGGAAAATTATTCCATGCTCATGGTTAGGAAGAATAAATATCATGAAAATGGCCATACTGCCCAGAGTAATTTATAGATTCAACGCTATCCCCATCAAGCTACCAATGACCTTCTTCACAGAACTGGAAAAAACTACCTTAAACTTCATATGGAACCAAAAGATAGCCAAGACAATCCTAGAAATAGAAATTCCATTTGACCCAACAATCGTATTACTGGATATATACCCAAAGGATTACAAATCTTTCTATTATGAAGACACATGCACATGTATGTTCATTGCCGCACTGTTTACAATAGCAAAAACCTGGAACCAACCCCAAATGCCTATCAATGATAGACTGGACAAGGAAAATGTGGCACATATATACCATGGAATACTGTGCAGCCATAAAAAAACAATAAGTTTATGTCCTTGTAGGGACATGGGTGAATCTGGAAACCATCATTCTCAGCAAACTGACACAAGAACAGAAAATCAAACACCGCATGTTCTCACTCACAGGCGGGTGTTGAACAATGAGAACACATGGACACAGGGAGGGGAGCATCACACACTGGGGTCTGTTGCGGGGGGCCAAGGGAGGGACAGTGGGGGGTGGGGAAAGGTGGGGAGGGACAACATGGGGAGAAATGCCAGATATAGGTGATGGGAGGATGGAGGCAGCAAACTACATTGCCATGTGTGTACCTATGCAACAATCCTGCATGATCTGCACATGTACCCCAGAACCTAAAGTACAATTAAAAATATATATATATTCTTTAATATTTAATGGAGATCACATTTTTAAATTATATAATAGGACTACTTTGGAAAAGCAGAGTCAGAAAAGTTCAATTGTTTTTCAGGCACTATGTCATCTATTAGGTTATATGCTATTTTCCTTCTTTTTTCACTGAGTGGTATTTTTTCTTTCCAGACTCATTGTTACAATTGGTAGACTGTACTTGTCTTGGGGTAAAAGAATGAATGTTCTCAAAGTTCTAGTTTGGATGAGTACATTTTAACCCAGATTTGCCCACTCTGATATTTTAGGAAAATACCAACTCTAGTCAATTCTCATCATTTGAAGTAGTTGTATTTTATAAATTTGCCACAAAACCTCAGTTGGCATATGTTGAACCATTGTTCCTGGGGCAAATACAGTTAGTTCCACAGTAATTTCTTGTCACAGCATTTTTGTGAAGCATACAATACATAATATTGTTTCATGTTTATCTCCTTTAATATATTGTTGATTCATTAGCATTAAACTCATCATTGTGTTATCACCAAGATACCAAAATAGGAGGTCCCAAGCTTCACACCCCCACCACAAACAGATATCAACTAGCAATCTGGCATAAACAGAGACATACCAACTGATAGAAGGAAATAGGGAGCCCAGATATGAAACCCCATATCTATGATCGATTGATTTCAGGCAAAGTTTCCAGGAATATAGAATGGAAAACAGTCTCTTTAATAAATCGTGTTGGGAAAACAAGATACCTATATTTAAAAGCATGAAATTAATCCTTTATCTCACATCACATACAGAAATCAATTCAAAATAGTTTAGAGGCTTAGACATAAGACTGGAAACTATAAAACCATTAGGAGAAAATATAGGGGAAAATCCATACAATATTGGTCTGGCCACAGTTTCTAAGTTTGATCACAAAGGTGCAAGAAACAAAAGTAAAAATAGAAAGCTTCTGCACAGGAAAGAACATAATTAACAGAATGATCAGACTATGCATTGGGGAAAAAGATCTGTAAGCCATACATCTGATTAATATTCAAAATATGTAAGAAACTCAACTATATAGGAAAAAAATCAAATAATCTGATTAAGAAATAGGTAAGAAACCTGAATATTTTTCATAAAAAAGACACCTGAATGAATAGTAGATATATGAAAAAATGTTCAACTTTACTGATCATTAGGGAGATGCAAATTGAAGCCACAATGAGATATCACCTCACACCTGTTAGAACAACTATTATCTAAACTACATAAGATAACAAGTGTTGGCGAAGATGTGGAGAAAAGGGAGTGCTTGTATACTGTTGGTGGGAATGTAAATTAGTATACCATTATGAAAAACAGTATGGAGGTTCTTCAGAAAAATTAAAAACAAAATCACCATATAATTCAGAAATCCCACTCCTGGGTGTTTACTCAAAATATTTGAAATTTCTATGTCAAAGAGATGTCTGCTTTCCTATGTTAATTGCAGCACTATTTACAATAGTGAAATTATTGAATCAATATTAGTGGCACTCAACAGGCAAATGGATTACAGAAATGGGTAAAAAATAAGAAAGAATCTCTTTCTTATTTAAGGCTAAATAGTATTTCATTGTGTATACACAATGAAATACTATTGTGTTACGTATACACAATGAAATACTATTTAGCCTTAAGAAAGAAATTCTTTCATTTGCAACATGAATAGAATTGGAGAATGTTACACTAAGTGAAACAAGCTAAACGCAGAAAGACAAATATTACGTGTTCTCACTTATATATGAAACCTAAAACAACTGAAGTCATAGAAGCAGAGAGTAGAATGATGGTTACTGAAGGCTGGGGATTGGGAGCAATGGGGAAATGACAGACAAAAAGCACAAAGCCTCAGTTAGATAGGAAGAACAAGTTTGTTTCTTTTTTTAAACAAAATATATTACATAGCATGATAGATATAGATAATAATTGAGTATTATACATTCCAAAATCATTGAGATTAACTTTCAAATCTTCTCATCACAAAAATGTTAGGTATTTGAGGTAGTGGATAAACCATAATATTACTTTGTAACCCATAAATATATGCCTCTATAATTTGTCAATATATAAGTTAAAATTTGAACTCATAGTCAATAGCATTATAATTCATGCCTAAACAAATCTTACTGAAAAACTTTTTTTTTCTCCATAAGGCATTTCACGGCCTTCTCGTGCTTAGGGATGCTAGACAGTACTTCTTCACCTCTTTGCTTGGAGGCCATTTTAAACAATGACGTCACTAACAAAAAGCACAAAAAACGCAAAAGCACAGTACGAAGTACATAAAAAGGACACATTTTAGTTTGAGATCTGGAACAACACGCATGTCAGATGATTCAAAATGTTGCCACTTTGTGCATATCCTAAAATGACCACAAAAGCACCATGAGTATAATTTGGGGACTCCACAGAAATTTTAGTAAGCATGGGAATTTGTAATTATAGACTCTGTGAAAAATGTGGGTCCACTATACTGATTTTACTTATTTTCCCTGGGGGAAAAAAAAAAGGTGGTTTCTTTGGAAATTGAAATATTTACTTTATGAAATTGCTCTCTTTTCTGTCCCAATTTGATTTTTATGTGGCTGTGTGCTTTGTGGTGATTTGGCCTAGGGAGAAAGTGTTTAAATGAGACTGTAACGAGAAGTCTGTTTCTTACTTTTATCTAGGCTGAGAAAGGGCACCTCATGAGAAAGCACAAAATAATTTCTCAAAATCACCACCAAACATCTGTCTCCCATAGAGCCATGAAGTTCAAGAAATTTTCCTATGTAGTTATTGCAATGTCAGTATTACATAGGTATTACCACATCAATAATGATAACAAGTCAAGAAAAGAATATTTTGGGCAATTATGTAAACTTGAAATAAAAACGACATTTACTAAATCCGTCTTTGGACAATTGGCTTACATGTTTGATACCTCTGATTCTAATTATTAAAAAAGCTTCATATATTGATCTCCCTAGGATTTAATGAGATGATGCACTTTAAATCATATCTAATGCCTGCCACAGAGTAGGCAGTAAATTAATGTCATACATTCTCCTTTACAATAACTAAGTATGATACCTATGAAAAGGCATAATACAGAAAAAACTCTCTTGCCACAAAATAAAGTACATATTTCTAAATGTTAAAATCTTTAACAAAATGATTTACATCTCTTGAGTAAAATTTAAAGGAAAGAAAGAAAGAAAACTCTTACTGTTTATCGCTTGTTTTTCCAAATGCGGTGGTTTTATGAGTGAACTCCGTGGTTGTGAGGGGGTGTACAGAATATCTGCTTAACGCCATCTGAAATACATCAAGAAATAGACCAGTTTTTTACCATAAAATGAAATCAAGGTAAAGGGTTACTGCTTTAAAAAATGTAAAAGTTTTAGCAAACTTCAACTCAACTTGGCACAACATTCTGTTAAATCACTATAAAGAGAATTTTGTCGAAGGACTCAGTTGACAGGTGTGGCAAAACAACTTTCTGAAAGTGAGAAAGTATGGCCTCGGGCAAACCATCTTGACATGGAAAATTTCTAAAACATCAAACACAACATGAACATTTTTCACTTTCTTGAGTCACTTTAGCCGAACTACCTGAGCTCTCATCAAGGAGTGCTTTTCAGAATTAACAAGGGTCACCATGCCTAAAGCCATGTAACAGCAAGCCAGAAAGACAAAAACAGAATCAACAATAGCAACAAGAAAGGAAAACCCAAGGGAAAATGTAGCATTTTCCCTTTTATCTATTAATAACTAACAACTATGAGATATAGTAAGATTTTTTTCCATTGGCGGTCTTACGGAAGTCCTTCTGAGAGAAGGACTTTCCGTAAGACCGCCAATGGAAAAAAATGAGATTTTTTTCTGATAATAATATTTGAAATGAGATTTTTCCAAGACTTCATTGTAATGTCTTATAATATAGAAACATATTAACAAGAATAATTAACAATGGATTGATTAAAATAAAATGAATTTTCTTGCCTAATCTTTCAAAAGGAAGTGAAACTGGCATTTACCATAATTCTAGTCTAACATAATTCACTCATCTGGAAGAAACACCAGGAAAGTTTAAGAGATTTTGAGATGTAACGTATGGTACCTTAACAACAATGAAAGAAACACTGCATCTGTTTTAGTAAGAAGTAACAATTTTATGGGTAGTATAGAAATGTATTTAATTAAATGAAATGCAAATGAATTATAACAGAAACATTTGTTGTTGTACTTTTGGAAAAAAGGGTTATTAAATTAGAAGCATGAGGTTTATTTTAACTGATTCTTTATCACTGCAACATCCATCTTCCCTGGAAAAAAAATGAAATTGAAAGTAAATAGTTTGATTAGTTAAGTCAAGGCAAGCACCATCTTTATTATTTTTTTATGGTTCAGATCAGAGAAATGACAGGGAAAGAAGGGGTATTTTGGGGCAACCATAATAATTCTATACATGACAAATGAAAAAAAATGTGATGGAAATAGAACAACGCCAGTATAACAGAGTCTGTGATACTCTTTTATCCTTTTTAAATCCAAGGTAGTAAATTTCAGGAATAATCAAATATTAACTAATTTAAAGATTTATATTCTAGAAGACATTAAACAACAAAGAAGCAATGGCTCTATTTCAATCTCAAACTGGAATGCTTCCTCTGAACCCGCTTTAGCTTTTCAATGCAGCATGGAAAGATTACTTCCAACTCCTGTTCACCTTTTTAAAGTGCATCTGAAAAATGAAGTTTCATAAAGATTTTCTTGGTTCTTTCAAGTTTTACCCTTTCAAGAATCTGTGTTGGACATCACTGCCTTTATGTCAGGTAGCCTGTGGCTAGAGCAAAATAGAAACTGCTGATGGAATTGCTGACCCAAGTTAAATTTTTGTTCACTGAGCCTCAGAGAGCTACATTGGCACACATACTGGGTTTTCATATCAGTCCGATATGCTTTACTGAGCCTTTTTGTTTATTTGCTATCCTCTCTGACTTACTCTGAACTATGTTTCACTCAGATGATAGAAAGCAGTTTGGAGCTAAGCAGCGATTTCGGTAAAATTGAAATGGTTTCTGTCCTTGGTGCACTTTTCAAAGCTGGGCTAATAATTCATATTGCAAAATTCCTCCATTTGGTGCCACTTTAGTCCTTTGGAGCTAGTCAAGAAAGTCAGCCTAAGTGCTTGTGTTAAAGTAAATGCTCTGTCGTTTCCCCCAATTCCCTTCTGAACCATAGCTATTTGAAGGGACTTCTCAATAGGAGGAATCCACAAAAATTAGAACCCAAGCAGAGGCATCTTCTTTATGATCCTGTAAAGAGGCAGCTCCCACATTAGAAAATGTGACCGACCCAAGGCTGCCTCCTCTGCTTAACCCTAAGGGTGTCTCTGCTACCAAAAGTATTATGTAGGAATTGAAATAAACTAACTTACTAGACTAGTAGAAATGGTTTTAATGTTTACTTTTAAGGTGCCCTAAAATGGCAAACAATGCAGGATTTTCTGAGGAAGAAAGTAAATGACATTTTAAAAATCACTAGATTGAAGTGTTACCTTCTTAAAATAAAAATATTTCATATTTGAAAATTCTTGATGCATTGGTTATGAAAGCTGACGTAAATGTTAAAAATGATAAGCATGTAAATGTGGATATTTAGGACCTGGAGGAATAGGTAAGATTTTTAAATTATATCTTCTCCTGTGTGTATTATAATTTAAGGATTATAGGAGTCAATATCAAAATGTATAATAAACAGTGTTCACATGTTAATGCAAAAACCTTGGACTAATACCTTTTTTAAAAATTTGAATGAAATACAGTTTTAATCATGTTTTCTTAATATAATATCAGGCTAACAATTTGTTTTCAGGAGCTTAAGTTTATCTTTCTGTGGAAAAAAGACAATATATTTTAATATTCTGCCAACTAAAGTCTTGTGGAGACAAAATTAAAGTGATTTCATGTCAATGTACTTTTAAATTATAGATATATAAAGATTAATATAAAAGGTGAAAGATGAGAGTCTCTTCTCTCTCTGTTCTCTCTGTCTCTGTTTCTCTCTGTCTCTCTCTTTCTTTCTCTCACTCTGTCTCTGTCTTTCCCTCTTTGGTTTCTCTCTTTATAATGATGCTAAAGTAGCAGAAGGCCCCATACAGTAAGCTGGACTATTGTATTAAAAAACGCATTTTGGTACTTAAGTGATTCGCAAGTAAAAGAACGTAATTTTTTTTATTAATGATGCCACTGAAAAGCAAGTTTTGATGGTGTGTAATAACATTCAAATTTTGGTTAGAATAAGAACCCTTACACAGTTACCTAAGGACATGTTGTTTTCAAAATATAAAGTAAATAATTTGCCAACTTAGATTTAACACAGTCAGAACATTTGGTATCAAATTAAAATCTTGAATTCTGCCTAGTCATGAATGCATTAATAGGATTGATTGCCAAAATTAAAGCTAATCTATAAAAAGACAAATAATTAAGGTAATTAATTTTATAACAAAGTGCTCTACAAAGTAGGCTTTAATTTCATTCTCTCAGGAGAAAGCAAGAAAATCACTTGAGAATTCATTTTGAAGGCCCATGTTTGCTATTTGGGAAAAAATTTTAAAAATATGTTCCAGGATTCTTGTTTAAACTATTAGCTTTCAATTTTTTAATTTTTTATTTTAACACTGATATTTGTGATTGTTTTATCTTGGCTAAAGAGAGTGTAAGACATGTAATAAAGTTACCATAACGTCTGAAAAAGAGGCCAAGGTCATCCATTTAAGCATGAAAAATATGTATCAATATATAATACTAACGTCTTTAAATTCAAATTGTAAAATATAACTTTCAACTAACCTGTCATGGACTGGATGTTTGTGCCACTCCATAATTCAAATATTAAATTCCTAATCCCAAATGTGATAAGTGAAAGTGGGGCCATTGGGAGGGAGGTAGGTTTAGAGGAGATCATGAGAGTGGAGCCCATGATGAAGTCAGTGGCTTTAAGAGAAGAGCAAGAGACGTGTGTGTGTGTGCGTGTGTGTGTGTGTGTGTGTGTGTGTGTGCGCGTCTGTCTCTCTGCTCTCTCTCTCTCTCTCTCTCTCTCTCTGCCATGTGAAGACGCAGCAAAAAGACAGCCATCTGCAAGCCAGGAAGAGATCCCTCATCAGGAACCAAATCAGCTTGTACCTTAAACCTGGACTCCAGAAATGTCAGAAATACATTTCTGTTGTTTAATACATGCAGTGTATAGTATTTGGTTACAGCAGCTCAAGGTAACTAAGACATAACCTAACACTTTTTTTTTTAATGATAACTTCGTTTTAGAATTCAGGGCAGGAAATATTTATATCTTTTCCTGCTTATAAGTATATATAAAAAAAAAACCTGTCACTTAAAATTGCAGATACATATTCGGTTTTAATCTGATCTTTCCTAAAAGTTCAATAATGTAAGATAAAGGAGGTATTAAAACAGTGGGTTGAGGAGAGGGGGCAAAATTTACAAAGTCAAAGAGACAAGAAAAATAAGTATCATAAACAAAATCCTGGAAGCTGGTGATAAATGCACAAATGGTAATTCATTTAAGCTGGCAGGGAAAAAGTCTGCATTGCAGTATCCCAGAAATTCACAGGAATTTCTGCCACCAATAATCTTGAAAATGTGGACATATGTGGAATTAAAACTTCCTTGCTTGGTGCATTTAGGTTGGAGGTTTATTCTCTGGAGAATTTGAACAGTAGGTATCCTGTTGAAAACACTAAACACTGCTGATGGCAGCAACCCAGGCTGAAAACAGGGAAATTAAAAAAGAGTTACACAATGAAAGCTGAGGGGGCCAAGCATTTTTGTGCTCAGCTACGTCTAGTACTAGACACCCAAATCTTTACCCACAGGGAGGTCAATGGAGGAATTCTCTTCAGGAAATTAATCAGAGATAACGAATCACAACTAGTTTTAGTCAGGGTCCAGGAAGATTAGTCTTTAAAAGTGTTCGCCTATACTCACACAGAGTCTCTGGACAATTTTAGAGTTCTTCATTTGCAACTATGGGCAGAGAACCAGGAATCACTGGCCAACTGAAAAAAGTCTCTAAAATGAAAAAAGAATTAACACAAGGAAAGAACACTGAGGAAACAGATGATGTATGGAGCAGAAAAAAAAAGGGTAAAAAATACTTAATATCCTCAAAAGGGAGGGATATTAAAGGCTCTATAGAGTAAAACATTCAGAGAACATTTAAAGATGTCTTTGAAAGTGAAACATGATCAGAGTAATGAAAAAATGTGAAGATAGTGGTTGGCACATAAAGTTGGGAATATATGCCAGACTAGAGAATAAAACTACAAAGAAATTTAAAACAGGAGCGAGGAGACAAGAAAATTAGGGAACAGGTGCAGGAGTTATATCATGTCATTAATAAGAAATCCAGAAAGAGCAAAGAACATGATAGAGAAGGCATTTTCAAGGAATTTTGTTTTCTTACTGCAATTAAAAGACATTTGTTTTTGAACAAAATTGCCCACCACTAAGTGTCAAGCAAATGAATAGACAAAGAAAAACCTACGCTAATGGAAAATCTGACAACATTAGAACAAAACTCTAAACTCGTCCAAGTTTTGAGAGAAATCCCTAGAGTCAGTCAGAGTAGGGGTAAAAGAAGCACACTGTACTACTTCCTACCAACACTAAAAGTAAATAAATAGTGAAACGCATTCTTCAAAATTTCTATGAGTAATTATTTTCAGTCTATAATGCTGTAGAGAGGCAATCTATCAATCTAATTTACTGACTCATTTATTCAATTAGCCAAGTATTCTTGAAAACCATTTATGCCTCAGGCATTCTTCTAGGTACCAGAGAGGCGATAGATTCTAAAATAGAGGAAAAGAAAAAGTCCGCTTTAAGTAGCTTATATTCTAATAATGGAGACAAAGTAAACAGAAAACATTAAGTGAAAATATCAAATTTTATATCTTAGTAAGTGCCAAGGAGAACAAATAAAGTAGACCGAAGAGACCAGGTGCTAACATTTTAACTTCAAATATTTGATCTGTGATGTGTATGTAAGCAGATTCTCTCTGCACAATTATTAAAATGTTTCCCTATTAGGAACCAGCAACTTATTTTTTATGTTTATTTTTCTTTTGAAGTAAGAACTGGGCAACATATTGAGACCTCATCTCAAAAAAAAAAAAAAAAAAAAAAACAGGAGCGAGGAGACAAGAAAATTAGGGAACAGGTGCAGGAGTTATATCATGTCATTATATCGACCAAAGAAATACAAATTATGTAGGTGGTAGAGGGGGCTTGAGGGTTTAGATAGGGCGTCTGAGAGAGGCTTCCCAGAGAGTGGATTTCTGAGTTAAAAAATGAAGAATGTAATCTAATAATAGAGTGTTTGGAATAAGAGCATTTCAAGGAGACCTTTTTGTAGGTCTCAACAACCTTGAAGTTGTAACACATTTAGCAACAACCTTGACATTGTAACACATTTAACATATTCCAGGCAGAGTCAGAAGTCAGTATGCTTGAAGCGATTGAATGAATGAGAGAGGATAAAAAGAAATCGGGAAACTAAGAAGAGGAGGGTGGGTAATGCTCCACACTGAAGATCACAGAAAAAACTTCAGCTAAACTCTAAGTGAAATGGACAGCCAGAAGAAATGTTTTAAGAATTTTTAGACAGAATTTGACATAATTACTATGGCAAGGACAAAATCAAGAAGATCAGTTAAGAGGCTATGGCAATGATTCAGGAAAGAATAAAGGTGTCATGACTAAGTGTTGGAAATGTGGGCGCAGAGGAATGGATGAATCCTCACTATTGTAAAGCTAAGGTTTTCAGAATTTGTTTATAAACTGAATGTAGACTCTGAAAACAAGAAACTTGTCAAGAATCATGCCAAGATTTTTAACCTGAATAATTGAAATAATAGAGTTGCCCTTTAGTGAAATGGAAAGCTCAAGAGAGTAGAAGAAAAATAAAATAGTAGCTAAAGGAAAAAATAAAATCAGAATAATTATATATATTATATTATATATAACAATATGTATAATTATATATTACAATTTAATATATATTTCATTTATAGACACATATACATGTGCATTTATGCACACACATAATTTTGGAAGTAGTTGAATAATCCTTCTACTTATCTTCATGAATTAGTAAAACTTTAGTAGTAGATAACATTGCAATTTATAAAGCCTCTGCTGAATGTAACATATTATGAAACATGTTACAGAAAATCCAACAAAGTTAACTAGATAATTAGATATATAAAAAATAGAACTAATGATTTAAATATAATAGGACTAAATCATACCATATCAAATACAACCAAATTCGACACACTGATTTTTCCAACATATTTTCAAAAATTTTTCTCAAAAACATACTATTAAAATCATTTAAATCTGAATGTATCTCAGAAAACCAAAATACAAAGCAAGAGTTGTACATTCATAAAGTATATCTCTATTATAAAGTTTTTTTGATTGCTTATGAAGATATTTTTGATAGACCTTTAATGTATTTTTGAACTCTTTAGCTATAACCATTAACCATAAAAATTCTAGAATCTTATTTAAATGCAAAATAGTAGTAATAGGTTTAAAAGAGGTAAAACATTAAGCTTCCTTATCACAGTCAATTCTGGACTTTGGCATCCAAGTAAAAGTAGAGACATCACCCCTCCCTAATAAGCAGTAGAAGTGTTTAAAATATGGTTTAAAAATTATCTTATAGCCTATCTGCTCTTCTACTGGAGAGAGGTAAACAATCAAAGACAGTTTGCAAAGATGATGATACATCCTACTGTATGGTGGCTGCCAATCTTAGGTGAACTGGAAGCTAGCTCTTATTAATCCCCACCTAGTATGGAGAGTCATATAATCCCTCTGACCTAAAATCAGGACCTCCATTTAGGCCATGTTCTCAATAGGACACAAATTCTGAAAAATCCTGCAGAACTGTGAAAAACAATACTTGCACGTTTGAATTTTTGCTCCTTGTGGAACAGAGCTTATGAGAATACATACTGAAGTTTTCCTGGAGGATTCAGAATCACAATTCCTCATTTATGTCAGGTATGAAAGCCAAAATTCATACTTCCTGTGTGATCTGAGAGATCTCAGTTCAAAAAGATATAAATAAACTTTTAATTTGTTAGAGCACAGACACCAGGCAGAAGCAAACACCCTCCATTCACTTTCACAGAACAACTCTTAAATGATTTTTAAACTATTGTTACAAGAAAAATAGTATTAATTATTAAAAATTAAAAAATACCTGAGGAAAAAATATCCATCATTAATGCTTACCCACTGTTAAAAAAATCATTGCAACCTTAAAATACTAGAAGAATATCAGAAACAGAATCTGTATTTCTGTTATATATATATTAAAATTTAAGGATATGTCAAATTAAAACAAATCTGGGCTTAAAGAGAAATCTTATTTGAAGAAGTATTTCAGTAGGGGAAGGAAGGATCATGTAATAATGAGGCATTTATACCCTAAGCCAGCGATGTCTCAGGGAATGGGTGGGTATGCGCTGAGCTTTTATGAGTAGAGAGGATGGAAAGATGGTTGTGGAAAGAGTAACGGAGATGCTGAAGACTATCTAGGGAGCTCCTTAAGACATAAAACAACTGTTAAATATTGCAATCAGAAGAGAGTATGATTAGGTACAGGGGACTATGCCTGAGATGAAGTCTGTGTCTGAGATGCACCAAACAAATATTAATGTGGCAAGTTCACAAAAATTCCAAGGCTCAACTGTCCTACTCAAGCCAGCTGAAAATTACATCAAGCACAAAGTTTAATCAGGCTAGTCAGAGGAGTTTAAAACTTTGGTGAAATTATAAAAGACTATCAAATTTGATGTGTAAGTTTGCAAAGAATTAGAAAGTACTTCAATAAATGAATGGGACAGTTAAAAATATTTAAAGAGCAGAATAGACACTTCAGAAAAGAGTGTTAACTAGAAAATAAGGAATTAGAAACAAACAAACAAAAAGCAAAAATATATTAAACGGGTAAGGGCCATGGTGAATAACGTGAGAAATTTTAACTTATATTTAACGGGTATTCTCTAATGTAAAAATAAAGAGAATGGGTGAGAAACAGAACTTGAAAAGATACTACCTGAGAATTTGACTCAAATGGTAAACAAGAAAATCCTAAATTCCAGAAAACACAAAAAGAAACAGAATAAAAATATCAATTCCTAAATATATCTCTGTATCTGCTGAACAGTTAATACAACTAGAAGGTCATATAAGAAAGAAATACCAGATTACTTGGAAGGAAACACCAGTTAGGTTAGTAGGTAATTCACAATAACAAGAACAGCAGAAAAGCAGAAAATGCTTAATAAAAAATCCATTAGAAAAAAATCATATTCAACCTGTAGTTCATTAGCTAACTAAATAAAAACAAAGGTAGAGTAAGATACTTTCAAATTAATGAAAATCTAAGTTTCCTACCAATACTCATTTAAAATGTCTAAATATGATTCAAAAATAAGAAAAATACTTTCAAAAGAACTTCTGAGATATAATAAATATTTAAGAAAATGAAAATTACAAGTATATCTAAGTAATCATTGGATATATAAAAAGTGGTGATAAATATCTAAATAAGAGAGTTAAGGATATATAAAAAGTGGTAACAAATATCTAAATAAGAGGATTAATCAAAATAGCCTTAAAAAAATAATAAAACAAAATAGCCTTAAAATGCTAGATAAAAATAGTATACATTTAGTAAAATCCTAACTGTAGAATAAAATATGCATCAAATTTAGGCTTTTAAATATATGCATATTCAATTTCTGGAGGAATCATTAGAAGAGTAGAATGTAAAAATTCAAAATTAATGAATAAACTAGCAAAGAATGAACTTTTTTATCAATATAACAGTAAGAAAAGTAAATGTAATAATGTCATGACAGTTTCATCACTGAAATTTAGCTGATAAATAGTGGAGGGAAGTTGCCATGGAAAATGAGTGATTCGCTGGGCCAAAAACACTAAGCTTTTAAAGTTACAGGAGCAAGGATTGTACTTAGCCAAGTACTGAGTCTCAAAGGAAATAAAAATTTGTTAGTGCATCTGTGGTTGCCCTTCTCAGTTCTGTTTTGTGCTCAGATATTATTATGAGGTCATACTTCATCATACTTACCAAGTGACTTTATACAATGTTGATAGCCTTTGAAATTGTTTATGTTCACAAGATAACACTATCTCTTCTCCATTAGGGTAAAGCCAATTCTCAATTAAAAAGTCAGATACCCTTTGTGTGTTCACTTATTTGTTTGTTTTGTTCTGTTCTGTTTTCTCAGTTCTTTCTCTTTTTTTAATTACAACTTAAACTAAGATTAGCTCCTCTTGAGGCTTGTTATGTGGATCTACAATGAAAACAGATGCATAGGAAGATCTTGAAAATCAGAAAACATAAATTTCATAGACTTACAAATCAATATAAATGTACTAAATTCTTGAGATAAAAGACAAAGATACCAGCTGAACTCAAAAACTAAGTTTTTCATTGCTTATAGTGAAGCTACTAAAATCATAAAAACACATAGAGTCAAATCATAATAAGTAAAAAAAAAAACTATACCAAGAAAATACTGATACTAACCAAAGAATGCTGGAAAATTAATGATAAAAAATAGGTGTTGATATAAAAGCATTATTAAAGATACAATGAGTCATTAGTTTCCTAATAGAACTTTCAAGTTAGCAGAAAGATATAGTAATAGCAAATTTGTAAATTTTAATAGCATTGGTTCAAAATATACAAATAAAAAATCCAGAAACATAGATTACCCAAATATCACTTCATCCAACCTTCAAGATGCTTCTTCATCTAAATAGTTTTCTATGCTATTCTTAATATATGGACTAATTAACATAAATTGCAACTAAAAGCAGGTTTCTAACATAACTAAAAATGAGATGTTGACAGTGGGAGGCAAAATATTTGGTAAAATTATTACCTGTAATAAGTGGTACACATGCCAGGTGTCTGCTAAGCTAGAAGCTCTGGGGAAGGTGGTAAAACTGAACCTTAGTGGCTGGGTGCCATGGCTCATGCCTGTAATCCCAGCACTTTGGGAGGCCGAGGCAGGCAGATCACTTGAAGTTGGGAGTTTGAGACCAGCCTGGCCAACATGGTAAAACCCCGTTTCTACTAAAAATATAAAAAATTAGCTGGGCCTGAATGATGGGTGCCTGTAATCCCAGCTAATAAGGAGGCTGAGGCAGGAGAATTGCTTGAACCCAGGAAGTGAAGGTTGCAGTGAGCCGAGATCATGCCATTGCACTCCAGCCTTGGCAACGGAGCAAGACTTTGTCTCGGAAAAAAGAAAAAAAAGAAAAAACTGAATCTTAGTGTGATGTATTGGTTGTGTTGATTGCTTTGGTCAATTACAGAAAAAAGATAATTCAGCCAGTTTTTGAGGAGAAATAAAAAGAAATTAGTGTTTTGTAACACTATGTGCTGAGAATATAAGTTAACCTGATAAATGATTTAGAGGCTAATTTAAATGATTTAGAAGACCCAGTGCTGGAAAGAAATGGTGTATGTTCTACCAAATATTTGGACTATTTAAAGAGAGAATAATAAAGAAGTTGACCCTAAATTTATTGAATTTATGAGCTCCTAAAAGAAGAACAACTTATGGGTAAGAAATACTAAAGGCTAAAGCAACTAAATGACCCTTAACTCTTCCTAACCTTAACTAAAACTAATCTCTATAAGCAATTTCTCTGGATTTATTTAAATTTTAATTTCTGTGGGTACACAGTATGTATATATATTTATAAGGTGCATGAGATGTTTTGATATAGGCATGCAAAATATAATAATCACATCTTATAAAATGGGGTATCCTTTTTTGGATTTTTAACAGACAAATGCAAGAGAGATTTACATCAGATTTTAATTATTTGTCATTTAAAATTTTGAACTTTAACCTGTTTTGGTTTGGACTTTTTCTTTTTTTTTGCCACGGAGTGTCTCGATATACAGCATGACTGTATGAATGTCATTTTTGCAAAACTGATGATGATGATGTCCTTTGGTCTTACTTGCAGAATGTTATTACAGGCCATAGTGGACAATTTGATAATAATTTGAGGAGGGAATTATTCTGGGTGAATTTTCAATCTTGAGTAATATGTAATTTGGAGTGGATTTAATTAATTCAATCTTCTGACTCATGCAGAGACCTCTAGCACTAAAATCCACACTGTCTACCATAAGATTCTGTTTTTTCCCTTGTTTATTACCCCATCAATTTCTCCAACTGCATATAAAGGAATTAACTACCATGTTGGGAGAAGGGATGTTAGTCACTGACTTACATTTCTGAAAACAGCTAATTCAGAAATACACCTGGACATACGAAATTCAATCAATTATTCTCTCCTTCCCCCAACTAAATAAAAAAAAAATTGAATTGTGTTTTTTTGCATACTCTGCATTTCCCATTAATGGGGTATTCTGTGTAGACCGTTAGTATGATTAGGGAGATCTCAGGCTCATTTGACATTTATCAAACTGTGTCTTCTGGTCTAGCTTTATCAGTCATAGAAATGATCTCTTGGTGTTTTATCTGCAGAATCTGCTATTTTACTTCTCAATTTATTCATAACTTGAATAAGGAAGAGGAAAGTTATTTAATGGTTTCTTCATAAAGACACATATAATGTGAGCTTTAGGTAATCATGTAAATCTTCTATCTTAAGACATAATCTTTAGGCTGGTAGTTCTGATATATATTTTACTTGCCATTTGCTCTCTTCTGTGCTCTAACTGCATTTCTATAAGTATGGGACACCATCTACACAGATGTCTCATAAACAGCTCAACCTTAATACTTTTAAAATTAAATTCATTCTTTAATGTTTATCACCGTCTATTCCCTGTC
Source organism: Ateles fusciceps (assembly GCA_036589455.1). Taxonomy (NCBI): domain Eukaryota; kingdom Metazoa; phylum Chordata; class Mammalia; order Primates; family Atelidae; genus Ateles; species Ateles fusciceps. The sequence goes on from JAZHEH010003445.1 coordinate 3,481,240, forward strand.
TTGCTCATAATCTTCAAAGCATCTAATCAGAGTTTATAGAAGACAGTGAGATCTATTGGAACGAGGGCTATTACAAGCATATTCTGTCATAGATCTAAGAGCTTTTAGAATTTCAAAGACATGCAAATTCACAATCCAAGTATGATAGGCTGATATAAAATTATTTGGTAATGAATAAATTTGAAGAGATTTTCTTATCAATGAACACCCTCCTCGCACATTTGTCTTTAAATTTTAATTTCTTACTAGAATGAGTACCAAGAAAAAGAGGAGTCTATTATTTCATTTGAGATGTACTTCAAAACCTCATCTTAAGACGCTAACATTGTCAGTAAGGAATGATGTTAAGGGCCAAATGCAAGAGTTTCAAAGGGAGCAGAGTTGTGGAGGACAAGGTGAACAATACAGACACTTTATATTGGGTAGAGAAGTGGAGAAAGGAAAAATATACTCCTTATCACATGAAAAAGTCTGGGTTTAGCACAGACATACATGTAGCCTATGTTATAGCCTTACCATGGCCTCACATAGGAATGATCAAAATATATTCTTTTAAGTAATGAAGGAGCTATTCAGGGTCATAACTTCCCTTCCACTGAAAAGAAATTTAAGTGGAATTTTTTATTTCTATAACAATATTTGACTTACTTCCTCAAAGGAATAAGACCTCTACCAACTATTCAATCTAACATGCTGAATTGTCTATATGCAGAGAACCATAGGTAGAAGATTCTTCAACTTGCTTGAGAACCTCTCCAGTGAAGAAAACTAGATAATATTCTGCTTCAAGTACCTTTCATTTATCTTTCCTAAATGTACGTTTCTCATTTTCTAGAATTAATGTTATTCTCCTGAAGTGGTTCTCTCATTCCAGATATCACAGTAGACTCAGTGTTAAAGGTTAGCATTGTTAGAACTTGATCTACTCTCAACAAATTCATGGTTTCTTTTTCCTTTGGCATTCAAAAGGCCATTTAGGTTTTAAGCTTCCTCTGTTTTCTCCAAAAGTACAAATAATTGAATGATAATGCCAACGTGCTCTGAAGATTTTTTTTCATTATAGGCGTACTCTTTCTTCATTCAAAGTCTGGGTGGCATAACCGATGATAGTAGAGACTCTGCACCCAGACAACCTGGGTTCAAACCTGACTCAGCAACTTCCTGTATGTTCTCCAGGAAGCTCTTAAAACCCTTCTCCTTTCTAACATGGAAAAATAATACCAGCATTTATTCCACAGGGTTACTAAATACTAAAAAAAAAATATTTTAATATATTAATATTCTGATATGTAATCAGAATCATATAAGTATTTATTATTATTATAAAGTATTATACTAGAATTAAATGAACATGCTTGAAAAGCAAATTTGGACCAATATTTTTCTGATGAGCATATATTTTGTGATAACCAATAATTTGAGTTATGTAAATAATTGTGGCAAAAATACACATCTCTCATGGGAAATTGTGTGGAGGGTTTACTTATGTCACACTGGTTTTATAAGTTGAGCATTTCAAATCTAAAAATCCCAAATGTGAAATGCTCCAAATTTGAAACGTTTTGTGCACCCACATGATGCCCAAAGAAAATGCTCATTGGAATATTTCAGATTTTAGATTTTCAAAAATGGGATGCCTCAGTTTGGTATAATGTAAATATTTAAAAATCTGAAATCTGAAACACTTTTTGGTCCCAAGCATTTTGGAAAAGTGATGCTAAACTTGTAATATATTCTGGGCCAACTTAAGTTTGAGGATGCCACCTTCTGTATCTTACCTATGTCTCTCAATTTTTAATGACAGCTAGAAGGTCAGGACTGCCTGTACAGTTAAAGTCACATCTTTGCTGAAACACTTCAAAACATCCAGACAAAAACAAAAAAAAGACTTGTTTTGTTTTTCAGGAAAGGGGCTGAAAGGCGGGGAACTGTTTAGCAGGTTTGAAGCTCCTTGGTAAAATAATATAAATTTTCTAGAACAATTCATTGAAAATTTTCTGGTGAGCATTATATATTTATATTCTAGTTCTGATCATCAATGCTATTAAAACCATTAAGCAAATATTCATGTAACGAACTATAATAGTGACTAGACACTCTTCTTTCATTTATTGACAGAGCTGGCTAAATACATAATGGAATCATTTAGGTTTGTTGACTTTACAATTTGAACATTTAATTAATCTTTGAGTAATATACAGAAGAAAAAGGAAGACCCAAATTCCATCCCACTGCCACCTGGCTTGAGAGGATAAATGTCACATGAAACTGGCATACTCTTGTGTAAGATAAATCTCTACCCTTTTTGTAAATTCTAAACCATGTTGTCTTCATAAGCACAGAGGGAAGAATGATCTTCAAAATATATTTTTAGAACAGAGAATGCCAGACTAGATAAATCACCAGTGTTATACCAAATGACACAGTCTATCTTCCCAAGTAACAGGGTAATAGGTGATATTTTAATGTTCTCACTGAGGGAAATGAGCAAATGTTACCTATCCAGCCTAAAGTGTTTATTACTCTAGAAGGATGAGTCAGAATGTTAGTGGAACAAAACACACATAAAGGTGATTTTTTTAGTTATTTGATATGCCTAAAGTTGTGTTTTATTTATATATTTTGAAACATTTTATATTACAATTCAGAATATGTTGTTAAATTATGTAATTATATTTTTAGAATCATCCAAACATTTCTATATGTGATTCTATAATACTGTGTATAGTATATAGTATATATACAGTATTATAGAGCCTGAAAGTATAATCAAAATTTTAAATCAGCAAAATATCTACCTTTTCATTAATATGTATTTTTATTGCCGATACCGATCTGTATCTTTCTCAATATATTTTATAGATAAGATTGCACAGCTCTTTCAAAACCTGAATTTAAAAGAATATTTAATGGATTAAAAAAGTACAATCCACTGATAGTAGCATACTTATAAGGATTTATGTACATATATATATATATATATATATATAACACACACACTCAGGAAATAAAATCACATATAACCCAGGTTTATAGAAGTATCTTGTGAGCTTATCACTCAGAGGTAAACACTGTTTAAGTATAATGTATACTTTTATATGTTTACATAATATAGGTAAAGAATATGGAATATATTCACATACACACACAGTATAAATATATGTATACAAAAATTATAACATACTGTATTTTTTCTCATCAGTTAGTATATTTTGGATTTCTTTTTATTAGTATCTGTAGAATGTTTTCATTATTTTTACTAGTCTTAAAATTTCATTTATTATTACATCACTTGCTAGGTAGGGAATTACGTATATTAATATTATTTTCATGATATGTAGCCATTTACATATTTAGATATAAAGGGTAAAGTGTTAGTGAAATGTAGCACAAAGTGAGTGCATGAAATAAAGACTGTGCTGGGTTACTGCCCTATTTGTAGTGTTCATTGCCTTCAGAGAAAAACAAAGAAGGAATGAAGCCATTATTTTATTGTTCTTTTAATGGCTAAAATATAGCTGTCAGACATAAAACTTTCCACAATGGACACTTTGGTTTCAGGTAGTTTAAAACTCTATATTGTCAATAAACAAAAGTACTTTTTTGACAAGAGAAAAAATATAGAGGAGAGGAGATAATGGATAAAAGAGTCAAAAAGAAGATAAATAGTTATGCTTACAATGAGGATTGAACTTTAAAAGTCCTAAGGACTAAGAATACATCACATTGATATTTTGGTCATTTTCTTAGGATCTTCTACCATACTTTTTCTTCTGGGTTGTTCCCAAGCAACCATAATTTCTGTCTAATTCAGTCCTATTGTCAGCATTCCCATCACTTTATTTCCTTCATTTATCCTTTGATTCCAAAAATAACATTCTAAGTCCTGTTAGACTGTCAGTAACATTTCAGAGTGTTCAATATCTTCCAAAATATTACATTTTTGTTTGTGAGAAAAATGGAAAATGGTAACATCAAATAAAGAATTGCAGTTTTCTTGCTAATTCTTCACTGAAAATGAACAGAGTTACATCTTTCACTTGCACATTTAATCAATAATTATACTGGCATAGTGGAAAGAGTATTGGAATTTTGAGTCTATTTATACACAGAAAGTTGTGTCCACCTATTCTTCAATGGGAAGTGTCCAACTTATTCACAGGGTGGGTTCTTAGCATAGACATTGCTGATGCCTGATCTGTGTTTCTGACAATGGCTGATGGAAAAAGGAATTTGTGACTGACCTGAGCTAAGACAATCAGCTTCTGGATTCTAGCAACTTTGAAATTAGGTAGATGAACAACAAGTGAGTTTCTGTATGTGATTGAAACTCTATTGGTTTTTAGCAAATTGTTCCTTCCTTTCAAAGAAAAGTTACTTGTAATGAGTCATAATTTTAGTTAGCTCCAAATAAACAAAAACCAAAAAAAAAAAGAAAAAGAAAAAGAAAGCAAAACACCATTATAGACAACAAAACTCAGCATCTGACATCTGATTCAAGGCAAAACACTAGTTACCTTCCACCTTACACATCACTCTCACACATACACAAACACACAAAATTTATTACTAATTCCTTTCTAATAGGTGGCCTTAAAATCTCCTGGGCCAAAGAAATTATCAAAATGAGAAACATACTATGCAGCCAGGTTGGCAGTCCAAGGCAGTCAAATAATTGGTCCAGATAGTTGAAGTTATCATGTACATTGTTATCCATCTAAAACAGGAAATATCATGTCTTGAACCATTGACCAATTTACTATATTTTTTTCTACATATAATTTTGATTCTAAACAGAAGCTAAATTTAGGGTATTGTGTAATGATTGTTTCATGATTATTGGGAGTGATCCATATTCAGCAGAATAAAAACGTCATACTTGTATAAAAATGAGAATACACCAATGAAAATCGGGAAGTCACCTTAGTATAACAGACAGAGAAGAGTGGTTTCATATTATGGCCCATGTATGGAACAGCTTATCAGATTTTGTGTGCCCACCCAAAAGTGGAAGGAATGCTCCTGACATTTTACTTGTGATAGTGATATTTTGATAAAATATTTTATTATTAAAATTGCATATTTGGGAAATGAGAATGTGCACAGTGGTCAATAAAGAGATGTAGTATCATTAAAACTTAGTCCTATTTTTCTGGCAACTGTGCTGTCTACATAGGGAGGTTTCTTCAGCATCACTCTTAACAGTGCATGCCTTTCATGCCTTTATTCTCTGATGACTGAATGACTGAATGAGAAATGCATCTGATCTAATCCTGAGACAGTCAAGTTAGGAAATTTGAAATGGGATTTACCAGAGAGCAATTTGGGCTTAGCACATGATAAGTAGGAACGAAAATATGCACATTAAAGAAGGTGAGGATATTTACCCAAATGGGAATCAAAAGGCAGAAAAAGCTATACAAATAAGGGAAAACCTTAAGCAAGTTGTCATCAAAATTTCAGTGAGAAATGTAGCTTTTATATCTATCTATCTGTCTATATGGAGATATATACTTATGTGTAAACCTCTAATCTATCTATCTATCTATCTATCCTCTTGTTAGCTCTGTGTGTTAGGCTGTTCTTGTGATGCTATAAAGGAATACCTGAGATTTAGTAATTTATAAAGAGGTTTAATTGTTGTTCTGCAGGCTTTATAGGAAGCACAGTCCTGGAATCTACTCGGATGCCTATGAAAGCTTACAATCATGTTGGAAGGCAAAAGGGGAGCCAGCATATCACACGGAGAGAGCGGGAGAAATGGTGTGGGAGAAGTGTCACACACTTCAAACAACCAGATCTCACGACTAACTCACTCACTATCTCAAGGACAGCACAAAGGGGATGGTGCTAAGAAATTCACAAGAAATTCACCCCTGTGAGCCAATCACCTTCTAATGGGACCCATCTCCAAAAATGGATATTACATTTTCACACAGGATTTGAAGGGGACATCCAAGCTGGATCACTCTGTAATTCCTGGGCCTAATCTATTTAATATCTCTTGTTCTATTATTACTCATGACTCCCAGTATAACATAACACAGTAGTGATTTTTTTTTCTAAAGATGCCTTATGTTATTTTAAACAAGTCACAACTAATTTTCTTTGGTTTCCTCAATTGTGATATAGGTATAATAATAACTAGTATACACATATTTTTTACAATGCAGAAGATAACATGTAAAAATGCCTCACAATTTATAACAGTATTTCAAGGTGTGTAACTACTGATTAAACATTTACAATCAAATAATAAATTTTCACTTATACGTTGTACCGTGGTTACTAACATATACATAAATATTGGATTAATTTGAGAGAACCATTAAGTGTGGCGTAAAAAAAGCCTAACCATAAACAGGACTACGATTAAAATTTATTTTAGAAAAGGAAAAAGGAAAAACTAAAATTAGGAAATACTGGGGTTAGGAGACCAGTATCTGGCATCTGATCTCCTTTTTTTTATTTTGGTTCAAATTTGGTGACATTGAGCATACAGGTCATTTACTCTTTTTAAGGTTCCATTTTTATCTGTAGAATATGGATAACAATTGAATCTACCTCATGGGACAGGTTGTAAGTTTAAGTGAGAATATATATAAAAAGCCTTTAACCAGTTTCTTAGTTAAGTCCTCAATAACTGTATTCAGAATAGAAATATATGACATTACCATTACACCTGCCATCACCATGATGCGTCCTAGCTTTGAGATCATCTGCCACAGGATCACGGCACACAGCAACATGTCTTTTTGCCAAGTCAGCAGTTCTATAATCATTTACTCAAGCAACTAGTATGAGTCAGACCCAGCCACTATGAAGCACTAGTATTTCATATATAAGTCAAATTGTTGATCCCCACCTGGCTCAGTTGGTTAAGAAAGACAGTTAAATAACAAACTAACAACAAAATCTGTATTTTTCTCTTCCCCTGTGTTGAAGGTAGCTCTCATATTCTATTGTTATATGTATATCCAAGCTCTTATCAGATTGTTTTATTTTTCTTTTCCCTCTTTCCCTGGTCTTTGAGACCAGGAACCATGTACTTTTTCCTTTTAGTCTTCTAATACTTGGCAAGAAACAAGCTCTAAATAATAAGCAATAGAACAGAGATAAGTCTAGGGCCATCATGTAATATAGAGTAATTTTTAAAAAATGAAATCAAATAATTTCTGTAAACAAAAATAATTTAAATAATTATATATATAAATCAAAGTCAGAAGATAGAAACATATCAAGTTACAATACATTAAAACAATGAAAAGCAGTAAATCTCAGTTTTTCTAATAAATTCTCAATTATATTTATAACATTAATATAGTACCTTTTCTATTTTAATACGAGAAATATATTTAGAATTTTTCCTTAATAAAATAACTTCATCGAATTTATCTTTCCTTCTTTAGAGTGGCATCTTTAAAATAATCTCCGTGGTCATTCACTGACCAGAGTGAGTTACCTGTGTTAGGTTTTTATGCCTCATCAGAGAAATGGACCCAGAATGCTTTGCTCTACTATATCTATGAAGATCAATGACCTTTCCCTAGCAGCTCTTAGCTGATTTACCCAGAGCAGAAAGAAACAAAAATCCTCCTTTTGACTGTAGAACTCGAGCAAGCATTTGAGCTCCAAAGATAGGTTAAACACTGCTGTGACCTGAGATTATCAAGATAAAATACTTCAGGCTCTGTCAATGAGGGAAAAACCTAACGTCTATTATCTCCTATGGGAATTAATAAACAAACAAATAACATCATTTTTGAAAACAACCCCATGAAAGAACATAGTATATTCTGAGTTCTCTTCTTACACCTGCTTCTGTAATAAAAGAATCATCACATCCCCACAGAATTCCACTTGCATTCCCCCCTCCCTAAAAGGTTTTTATGTATAGTCATCAATTTATATACTTTGCTAAACATTAAATATCAATTGTGTTTGCAATCATTTTTCATAGAATTATTGTTACATGAGATGATTTATTTCTAATTCCTACCTACAAAATCCCATTTTGTCAATAATATCTCTGATTATTTTATTGTTCTCATAAAAACATAAATCCAAAAAATTTTACCCAGCAACAGTTTTTCAAGTAAGTGTACACAGACCCTATATTAGAACTCTTCAAATATCTCTCCTCAATACAATGGTAACATTTAAGATCATGGACTTTCATATAGAACCGTTAGCTTATGTATATATTCTAGGTTGATGAAAGAGACTGGGAACATAGTGGACAAACAAGCACTTGAAATAAAATGAAATGGAATATCTCATGGGGTGTATGCCAGAGATAGATAATTAATGGAACACTTAAGGTCTGTGCACCTTCATACAGAGTAAAATTGTTGGTGAGCAGCTGCTACCTATTTCCATTTATGTGAGGCCAGCTCTGGTGAATGGAAATGTAAAGTTAAAATGATGTGGATTGCAGTGTTCCTTCCTCATACTCTTTCACCTCTCCTTGAGGTATTAGAGCCCATATGTTAGAGATGATGATATCATAAGTTGGAGGAAGCCTGGATTCCTGAATCACACCTTGGAGGCCAGCCATGAGCTGCCCAATCGAGTACAGCTGAAATGAACTCTTTATAAGAGAGAAATCAACTTTTATTAAGCCACTGGGATTTTTCACTTGTTTGTTATAAATCCTTCTTTAGTCACCCTAACTAAGGTCATGGTAGAGGAGAAGATATGATTTTAGTCAATTGACAGGCAGGGACTAGAATTAACGAGAATCTTACTTTGCTCTGCTATTTATTCCTCTTTTTACACATTACGCCAGGTGTGTCCCATCTTTTGGCCTCCTTGGCCACATTGGAAGAATAATTAACTTGGGCCACATACAGAATACATTAACACTAATGATAGCTGATGAGCCAAAAATAAAAAAAAAAAAAAAAAAACTCATAATGTTTTAAGAAAGTTTATGAGCTTGTATTGGGCCAAATTCAAAGCCATCCAGGGCCTCGTACTTTACACTGTTTCTATGTTTTGCTCTTATTACCTCCTCTAAAACTTGATGCTCAGGAGAACTAGATAGCATGGGAGTACAGAACAGCATGGTTGTAAGAGGACAAGAAAAAAAAGATAAAAGAAGCAGCTCTTCTTTTCACCTTTGCTCATCTTTCTAACATTTAGCACGGGAGGCAAGAGTAAGAAGGAATGAAGGAGAAGGCCTGTGTTTTGTGTGACGCAAATTGCAATAAAACAGGTTCCGCCGCCCCCCATTTCTTTCTCCTTTCATATTTGGCTCTACAGGTACAGACCAGAATCAAAGCTGCAATTTTAAATCTGTTCAGAGAAGAATCAAGCAACATGAGGGTTTTCCTATGGCTCTCAATTTTAGTCGGTGAGAAAAAACACAGCTACAGAGTATTGCAGTATTAAAGTGAAGGCATGAAAGTACTAATAAAGCCATACTCACAGGTATTGTTCATGATGACTGCTTATTCTAACACTGGGAAGTCTTCAAAATTTTCTTAAAATTGGAAGGGCTTCAAGATCCCTGACTAGAGGCATACAGCACTTGCCTCCTCCTCGAAGAACCAACAGAATGAGTAGGTAACTACACTTTAAATAGGCCATCTAAGAAAGAACAATGGAATTCACGAGAGAAGTGACAGGAAACACCTGGGGCAAATAAGGAGAGAGAGTCAGAATAGCCTACTGAACTGGGATAGGCTAGTACCCCAGATAAGCTCCCTGGTATGGGAAAAGGGTAAAGTGAAAAAACCCCAGCAATCCACATACTCCTCAGGGACTCCTGCAATCCTACCCATGGGAGAGCCTCTTGACTCTTGCATACCCTGAGATAACATAAACAGCTTCCTGGAGACAGCATGACCCGCTCTGCTCCAGAGAGAGAGCTCATGCTGAGTCCCACACACCCCGTGAGTCGTAAGCAGCTGTAGCAAGGAACCAATTCTGAGATACCAGCCTGCATCCTACCTGGAGCCCAACACTGCCTGCATCTTCACGTCCCTGGAGCCCTATTGATAAATCCCACTGGCAGCCACTGCTGTTGTTGGCTGCTGCCACTGGGGCCAAAGTGCAAGCCATTAGCAGTGACCCCACCACCCAAAGCAGTGGGGCTGCAGCTCGTCCTCTGCCATCGCCCCCAGAGCATTCCACCAGGTGCCTGGGAATCAACTCACTCCTGCCCACAACAGCCCACACCTGCATGTACCACCAGGGGGCTTGAGGACAGACTTCAGACCTGACAGACCCAGCTTCTCTCCTCATCCTTCCCTAGTACCAGAACAAGTGCCTGGGCGGTCTCGGGCTCACACAGCCCCATCCACGAATGTTGGCACCTAAGCACTCCTCCTGGGGGTCTGGGGTCAGGCCAACTCAATCTGCCAAAACCAGCATAGTTGTGCATCACACTTGCAGACCAGATGACTGTCCCACCTAGCCCACCACTGTTACTGCTAACACCAGTGTGAACTGCTAGGGAGTCAGAAGTATGTCCCACCACTGCTCCTGCTATCTCCTATGCCATACCTGTCGCTGAGAGTCCCGAATACCTGTCCACCTGCCTAGCCCACCACTGCCACTGTCATACTGAGCAAGCTTCATAAAGGCCCATGAATTGGCCCACCCGGACCTGCTAACCCTGGTGCCAGCTATACTTAAATCATATAAAACAGTCTTTAAGTCAAAAACGAAAAGGGACAAAGAAGGTCATTACATAATGATAAAGGGATAAATTTAGCAAGAGAATATAACAATTTTAAACATGTATACACCCAAAACTGGGTACCAGAGATACAAAACAAATATTATTAGATCTAAAGACAAAGGTAAACTGCACTATATTAACAGTTTGGGACCTTAACATCCCACTGTCAGCTTCAGACAGATCTTCTAGACAGAAAATTAACAAAGAAATATTGGATCTAAATACTGAACTGTGCTTTAGGTTAAATGGACCTAACAGACAGCTACAGAACATTTCATTCAGCAAGTACACATTCTTCTCATAAGCACATGGAATATTTTCCAGAAGAGACCATATGTTAGGAAACAAAACAAATCTCAACAAATTTTAAAAATCTGAAATCGGGCTGGGCGTGTGGGCTTATGCCTGTAATCCCACACTTTGGGAGGCCAAGGTGGGCACATCACCTGACGTCAGGAGTTCAAGACCAGTCTGACTAACATGGTGAAACCCCAACTCTACTAAAAAATACAAAAATTAGCTGGGTGTGGTGGTGGGTGCCTATAATCCCAGCTACTCGGGAGGGTGAGGCAGGAGAATGGCTTGAACCCAGGAGGTGGAGGTTTCAGTGAGCTGACACAGTGCCACTGCACTCCAGCCTGGGTGACAGAGCGAGACTCCATCTCAAAAAAAAAAAAAAAAAAAAAAAAAAGTCTAAAATCATATGAAGTATCTTCTCTGACCACAATGTAATAAAACTAGAGATCAATAACAAAACTATGGAAACATTACAAATACATGGGAAATACTCAGCATACTCCTGATGACCATTGTGTTAAGAAATAAATTAAGGAGGATATTAAAAACAAAATTTGAAGGCTGGGTACAGTGGCTTACCCCTGTAATCCCAGCATATTTGGAGGCAGAAGGGGCCAATGAGTTCAAGACCAGCCTGGCCAACATGGCCAAACCTTATCTTATCTCTACAATAAATACAAAAATTAGTCGGGCATGGCAGTACATGCCTGTAGTCCCAGTTATTTGGGAGACTGAGGCAGGAGGACTGCTTAAGCTTGGGAGGTGAGGTTGCAGTGAGCCGAGATCATGTCATTGCATTACAGCCTGGGTGACAGAGCGACACTGTCAAAAAACAAAACAACAAAAAAAATGAAAAACCTAGGAAACTCAGCAAAAGCAGAGCTACGAAGGAAGTTTATAGTAATAAACATCTACGTCAAAAAAAATTCCAAATAAACAATCCATTGATGTACCTGAAGGAACTGAAAAAGCAAGAACAAACCAAATTCAAAATGAGTAGACGAAATAATTAAGATGAGAGCAGAACTAAACAAAGTAGAGACTAAAACACAATATGAAGAATCCACTAAGTGAAAAGTTGGTTTCTGAAAAGATTTTAAAAAAATTATGAATTGCTAGCTAGACTAATCCAGTAAAAATGACAGAAAACTCAAGTTACAATCAGAAATGAAAAAGGAGACGTTGCAACTGATATCAAAGAAATACAAAAGATTATCAGAACAACTATAAGCTAACAAACTGGAAAACCTAGAAAAAAATAGATAAAGTCATAGACACATACAACCTACTAAGATTGACTCAGGGAGACATAGAAAACTTGAACAGACCAATAGCAAGTCATGAGATTACCGGACTTCAAAATATATTACAAGGCTATAGTAATGAAAAAGAATGGTATTGGTATAAAAAACAGACAAAAACCGATGGAACAGAATGGGGCACCTAGAAATAAATCCATCAATATACAACCAATTGATTTTCAACAAAGGTGCTAAGACTGTACATTGGGGGAAAGGACATCCTCTACTATAAATGATACTGAGAAAATTGGATACTCATATTCAGGAGAATGAAACTGGACCCCTATATCTCACCATATAAAACAAATCAATTCCAGATTGATTAAACACTTGTATGTAACACTCAGAGTTATAAAACTACTAAAAAAAAAAAAAAAAAAAAAAAACAGGGGAAATGCCTTTGGACATTGGTCTAGGCAAAAATTTTATGCTAAGACCTCAAAAGCCCAGGCAACAAAAACAAAAATAAACAAATTAGACTTCATCAAATTAAAAAATCTTCTACACAGCAAAAGGAACAATGAACAAAGTGAAGAGACAATTTGTTGAACGGGGAAGAAATATTTGCAAACTATTCATCCCACAATGCACTAATATTAGGAATATAGAAAGAGCTCAAACAATTCAATAGTAAAAATACAAATAATCCCACTAAAATGTAAGCAAAGGACATGAACAGATATTTCTCAAAAAAGTCATACAAATGGCCTACAGATACATTCAGAGATGCCCAACATTACTAATCACCAGGAGAATACAAATCAAATCCACACTGAGACCATTTTAACCCAAGATGATAACAGAATGACTATCATTAAAAAGACAAAAAGTAACAGATCCTGGCAAGGATGTGGAGAAAAGGGAACTCTTAAACACTGTTGGTGGGAATGTAAATTTATACAGCTGCTATGGAAAACATTATGGAAATTTCTCAAAAAAAAAAAAAAAATGACAAATAGACCTACCGTACTATCCAGCAGTCCTATCACTGTGTACCTATCCGAAAGACAGAAAGTCAGTATATCAAATGAATACCTGCACTCATGTTTATTGCATCCCAAAGTTTATTGCAGCACTGTTCACAATAACAAAGAGATGCAATCAAACTAAGCATCCGTCGGTGGACAAATGGATAAAGAAAGTGTGCTTTATACACACAGTGGCATACTATTTGGCCTTAAAAAAATAAAATCCTGTTATTTTCAGAAACCTGGATCAAACTGTAGATCATTCTGTTAAATGAAATAAGTCAAGCATGGAAAGACAAATATCACATATTCCTATTCATATGTGAAAGCAAAAAAATTAGTCTCATAGATGTAAAAAGTAGAATAATAGATACAAGAGGCTGGGAAGGGTGTGTGGATAGACAGGGTATGGATGGCTAGATAAAGAGGGGGATGGTTAATGTGTACAAACATACAGTTAGATTAAAATAAGAAATTCTAATGCTAGATAGCAGAGTAGGGTGATTATAGTCAATGACAGTATATTGTATATTAAAAGGTACACTCTTGCTTATCTGTTCTTATACCTGTTAATATATTAGCATGATGAACAGATGAACAAGAATGTACTTATTAATATACAACACACTATTACTTTGCACAATTAACAGGTACAAATTAATAGGTGCAAGAATGGATGAACAACAATATAAAGTCTGTATGTCTCATATAAAAAGTAACAAAAGTAACAAAATAGCTAGAAGAGACATTTTCCAAAATGTTGAAGTAATAAATACTCAAAGGGATTTACAACCTAAATACCTATCGTTACAATCCTATGCATGTAAAAAAATCACATGTACTCAATAAATATGTAAAAGTATTATTTATCAATAAAAAGTTGAAAGATTTAACTGACTCAAACCCTTTATGTTTAATTTAATAATGTGTTGAATGTAAATACGATTGACCCTTGAACAACTTTGGGGTTGGGGAGGGAAATTTACTTTATCCTTACAATAAAGTCATCAAGAGAAAAAAGTTGCTAAAAGTCATAATCAAATGTATTTACTATTCATTTATTGGAATTGAATCATCACAAAGGTTTTCATCCTCATCATTTTCGTGTTGAGTAGGCTGAGAAAGAGAGGAGGAGGAAGGGTTGGTCCTTCTGCTTCAGAGGTGGCAGAGGTCAAAGAAAATCTGCATGTAAGTGGACCCACACAGTTAAAACTTGTGTTATCCAAGGGTCAACTGTACTTTGCTTAATCTAAGATGAAGAGGATTGAGTTAATCAAAACTAGTTCTCTCCCTAAAGTGTGTGTGTGCGTGTGTGCATGTGTGTGCACGTGTGTGTGTGTATGTGTGTGTGTGTTTTGAGTCAAGGTCTCATTCTGTCACCCAGGCTGGAGCACAGTGGTATGATTATAGTTCACTGTAGCCTCGACATTCTGGGCTCAAACAATCTCCCGCCTCAACTTCCCGAGTGGCTGCGACTACAGGTATGTGCCACCACACCTGACTAATTTAGATTTCTTTTCTTTTTGTGGAGACGGTGTCTCACTATGTTGCTCAGGCTGGTCCTGAACTCCTGGTCTCAATCGTTCCCTCCCACCTTGGCCTCCCAAAGGGTTGGCATTATAAGCATTGTGAGCCACTGCACCCAGCCCTTAGCAATATGTTCTTTTTAAATTTTTTCATTTGTATGAGTTTCTTTTGGGATTGTATAAGATTCTATTGGGAAATATGATAGATTTTTCCAGAGTCCAAAAAGCATAATTAGTATCAACATGTAATATTAATTTATGATAGACAAAGTGACACACTGTGCCACTTCAAATAGAAGTTCTCAAGCATTATTCCTAGAAAATATGTGAATTCTTACGAAATTAAAATCAGGTCATGACAATGTCTCAAAATTTGCAAACATACAAACATGGAAAACGCATATATGTATACATGAGTGAGTTTGAACTACCATAGAATATACTGCGGACTGTGTCATTTAAACAACAGAAACTTACTGGGGTCTGAAAATTTAAAGATCAAGATTCCATCAGGATTGTTTCGGATTGGGGCTCTCTCCCTTGCTTGCAATGGCCTCCTGCCTGTGTGCTTACATGGTAGACAAAAACAGAGAGAGAAAGAGAAAGGGAGATTAAGATATTTCTCTCTTTCAATTTTTGTAAGGTCAGCAATCCTTTCAGACCAGGGACCCAGGCTTATGACCTCATTTAGGCTTCATTGCTCCCTTAAAGTCCTATCTCTAAATACAAGCACTTCAGGAATTAGGGCTTCAACATACACATTTTAGGAAGACACAATTAAATCCATAGCAATATATATGTCACAGATACATAAAGACACACACAAGGCAGACAAATTTCTCAATTTGTAAATTTTTAAATCGGAAAGTTTATGTGTGTCTATTCTCATCTCTCTAGATAATGTAGTATCTGCTGCCATTCACTAATTAAATCAATAAGGACTTTTTTAAAAACCTACTATACATGAGACACTGGTTCTACAATGTAATATGTGAAGACAGACGATTAACAAGAAATAAAAATCAAAAGTAAATAACACAGTATGTTAGAAGCTGAAATATACTAAAGAAAAATGTAAAGAAAGTTAATAGATATCAGAATGGATGAGCAAGAATGAAGGGTCTGTATGCCACACAAAAAAGGAACGTTTGGGCAAAATTTAAAGGAAGTTTGACAATAATTAGTCATAAAAATAACTGAGGAAATTATATCCTAGGCAAGGGAAATGTGAGGGTAAAATGCCTAAGAGAAGTTATTTAAAGCAGCAACAGGACAGTGTGGCTAGTGAAGGTAATTAAGAAAGAGAGAAATGGAAATGTGTTAGAAGCTAGATTGCATAGAATTACACAGGCAGTCAGCTGTAAACTCTTTATTAAACTGTAAGTGAAAATGGGAATCATTAGAGCATTTGAACAGGAGTATTCTAATTTAAGGAAAATTTTTAAAGAATTTATATTGCTGCTATATTGAGAATTGAAGAGGATAGAAAACAAAAGAGGAATCAGAGACCAGCTAGGTGGCTATTAAAATAATACAGATAAGAGGCATCTAACTGTGTTTCTGACCAGGGTGGTAGCACTGGTTAGTACGGGCTTCTGAATTCCTCTTGAAAGTATTGGTATTAGTCTGTTCTTACACTGCCATAAAGAAATACCTGAGACTGGATAATTTATAAAGAAAAGAGGTTTAATTGACTCACGGTTCTGCAGGCTTAACAGGAAGCATGACTGGGAGGCCTCAGGAAACTTACAATCACGGCAGAAGGTGAAGGGGGAGCAAGCACATCTTACCATGGCAGAGCAGGATAGAGAGAGAGAGAGGAGAGAGAGGGAGAGAGGGAGAGAGGGAGAGAGGGAGAGAGGGAGAGAGGGAGAGGGGAGAGGGGAAGGGGAGAGGGGACAGGGGAGAGGGGAGAAGGGAGAGGGAGGCAGGGGGAAGTACTACACTTTTAAACCATCAGATCTCATGAGAACTCGCTATTACAGGAACAGCATGGGGAAAATTCACATGATCCAACTACCTCCCACCAGGTCCTTCCCCTGACACATGGGATTACAATTTGATGTGAGATTTGGGTGGGGACACAGAGCTAAACTATATCAGTAGTATTCAAGAAAGATTTACTTATGTTTTGCATGTAGGTGATTTAACCTCAAAGGACATGGTTAATTTATATTCGTTATATTTTTATCACTATATTTTGCGGCAAACAGCAACAAGACTTTTATCAAGTCCCAGATCTAGTTCTAAAATTAATATTCTGGAATGCAAAGATGTTTAAATGAAAGTAGGCTATAGATAGATTCAACATAGACTAGCTTGACATATTAAGTACATTAGAAATCACTGGCGCTTAGTGAAAAGCTAAATTTAAAGTAGGTAAAATGGTTATTTATTCAAGCAATGTTATTCCTTTCTTTAGGTATCATAACAACTTAATAAAATCTTCAAATATGTTCAGTTCTCCGTAGACAATAGTATGATATATTCTGTTGGCTAAAGGTCCTTAAAATGCCTACTTGTTTATGGTTTCAGGAGTCTCTCTAAAGGAATAGCTGGAAAATTTTAGCCCTGGATGCCGTCACACTTTTGACTTCAGTCTGGCTTGAGGCTGATACTATAGTAGCTGAAGGTCCCTATTAATTAGAATCAAATCTCCTTATATGCTAGCTATTTCTAATTCATTTCTGCTCTCAGATTTCAACATCAGCTTCTGGCTCCATATATGAGATTTGTCTGCATCAAAAGGGAAGTCTGCATATGTCTTAGTTTGTATGTGAACAGCCTAAGAGTCATGCGGTCACAGAAGTATAGAATTGCCTTTCAGAAGTTCCTGGGAGATCAATTTCCAGTTCTCATATTTGGTTATCATTGAAGACACACAATCCTGGAGTGGCACAGTCCAGTGCTACTGTCTCATCCCTGCTAACGTGGGCTTCTAGGTCCTGTTTCTAACATATGATTGTTTATCTGTGGCACTTTCAGTATAATGCTGGTTCCATAAAATAAACTGTCACTTTAACATCCTTTTTCTAGATGTAAAAATGTAGGGGCAATTTTATGGGTTTTTAATTTTTAAAAAAGTAAAAGTTAAATACAATATGAAAGCCAGATACAGTGGCATGCATCTGTATTCCCATCTATTCAGAAGCCTGAGGTGGGATGATCGCTTGAGCCCAGGAGTTCAAATTCAGCCTAGCTGACACAAGACCCTGTCTCTAATATATATATATATATATATATATATATATATACACACACACACACAAATTTTCTTGTGTGTATAAATATATAAATAATATATATGACATTGTGTGTATAAAGAAATATATGTATATGTACACACAACATTAAAGCAATATTTCTGTGAGAAATGCTTAAGGAAAAAAACTGTATTTAATCTGGAGAGCTGTGCCATGCTGGCAGGCGTCTGAATGCTCTTTGCTGAGATAGACAAAGCTTTGTCCTGTTATGCAGGATATGTCTTGTATCCTAGCTGTTTATTTCTGAAACTCAGTCCACAAAGGACAACTGGGCTAAGAAATCTATTTTAACAAGATAGTGCAGAGAATAGAGCATCTTAGTAAGTGACTGAAAAGTTCTTGCTTCAACCTCTAGACTATGTCCAAAGATTTTGCCCCAGTTGTTTTTTGTTACCTGCCTACAAGCAGAGAAGCTTGATATAGGTCAGGACCCTTGTCAGTGTCACAGTAACACAAGTGCTATTGATGGTACCAGAACCACAGGAAGTATCAAAAGGAATGCAGATTCCATAGGAGTGGAGAGGGGAGAATGTGCACATCATGAGTGTATCTCTCAATTGCCCGGAGACCCTGATTTCTGAGTTACTAGTTTGAAAAAGAAGACCCAAAAACGGCCACATACAGGGGGACTTCAAAAAGTTCATGGGAAAATGGAATTAAAAGATAAAAATATAAACTTTATTTCTCAACATAAGCTCCAGAAAGTTCAAGACACTTTTGCAAGTGATGATACTAGCCATTTAGTTCATCCCGAAAGAACCGAGGGTCCTTGGAATTTAATCCTGTCAATATAGTCTTTTTTTTTTACATTATTACCTGAAGAAAAATTGGTACTCTTTATAATTTTTTTAAGATTAAGAAGCCAAAAGAAGTCAGAAGGAGCAAAATTAGGACTGCAAGGTGGAAGTCTAATGATTTCACATTGAGACTCGCACAAAATTGCGCATGTTTGGTGGGAACATTGTTGTGGTAGAGAAGGATCTCTGATAAACGTTTCCCTAGGCAGGATTTTGCCAGAGTTTTGGCTAACTCTCCCAAAACACTCTCATAAAAAGTGGATATCATCGTTCTTTGGTATTCCAGAAAGTCAACAGGCAAAATGTATTTAGCATACTAAAATAACTGTCCCTGCGATCCTTGCTCTCAACTGGTCCACTTTCGTTTTGACTGGACTGCTTTCACCTCTTGATAGTCATTGCTTTGATTATTTTGTCCTCAAGACTGTAGTGGTAAAGTCACTTTTCACCTCCTATTACAATTCTTTTATATTTTTTATTTTCTAGACAATGTCTTGCTCTGCCACCTAGGCTGGAATGCAGTGGCACCTTTGTAGTTTACTGCAGCCTTGAAATCCTGGGATCAAGCAATTCTCCTGCCTCAGCCTCACAAGGAGATGGGACTACTGACATACACCACCATACCTGTCTACTTAAAAAAAAATTATAGAGATGGGGGTCTTGCTATGTTCCCCAGGCTGGTATTGAACTCCTGGCCTCAAGAGATCCTTCTACATCAGCCTCCCAAAGTGCTACGATTACAGGCATTAGCCACAATGCCTGACCTTTCTGTTACAATCTCTTGAAAAAAATTAAAATTGTAAAAAGCTTCAGAATCTTGATCCCAGTTGTTGGGAATTTTCTTTGAAAGCTCTGCCCTTGTCTGCATCTGATCTGGATGCAACGGTTTTGCCACCCCTTGAGAAAAAAAGTTTGCTTAACTTTCATTTTTTCAGTCAAAATTGTGTAAGCCAAATCAATTTAGATGTCCATGGTGTTGGCTATTGTTTCTACTCTCAATTGTTGATACTCTTTGATTAGTGTATATTAGTCTATTCTCACACTACTATAAAGAACTACCTGAGACTGGGTAATTAATAAAGAAAAGACATTGAATTGGCTCACGGTTTTGCAGGCTGTACAGGAAGCAAGGCTGGAGAGGCCTCAGGAAGCTTTCAATCATGATGGAGGGGGAAGCAGGCACATACTACATGGATGGAGTAGGGGAAGACAGAGGGAAGGAGGAGGTACTGCACATTTTTAAATGACCAGATCTATGAGAACTCACTATCAGGAGAACAGCAAGGGGGAAATCCATCCCCAAGATCCAGCCACCTCTCACCAGGCCCCTCCTCCAACATTGGGGATTACAATTCCACAGATTTGGGAAGGGACACAAATCCATGCCATATCACAGAGCATGAAAATTAACTTTTATGTTGCAAACTGACATGAATGGTGTGCTTTTGTGGGTTTCATATTCAATATTTCCTTTTCTCTCCCTAAAATGAGTTATCTGTTTGTCAGCTGCTGATTTATTCGGGACATTGTCCCCATATGCTCTTTGTGAAGTGTCAATGATTTTACCATTTGTATTATTAGTCTGTCATTGCACTGCTATAAAGAACTGCCCAGGACTGGGTAATTTATAAAGAATAGAGGTTTAATTACCTCACAGTTCCTCATGGCTGGGGAGGCCTCAGGAAACTTACAATCATGGCAGAAGGCAAAGGGGAAGCAGACTTCCTTTACATGGTGGCAGGAAAGAGAGCTAGCAAGGGCAGGAAAAACTGCCTTATAAAACCAGCAAATCTCATGAGAACTCACTCACTCTCATGAGAACAGCATGGGGGCAACAGCCCCCATGATCAAATTACCTCCCATCAGATCCTGTCCTTGATACATGGGGATTGTGAATATTACAATTCAAGATGAGATTTGGGTGGCAACACAAAGCCAAACCATGTCACCATTCCTTCACCCCAGCTTCACCATACATTTCATGTTTGGTCTTGCTTCAATTTTCGCAGAATTCATGTTGCTCCAACAGTGGCTTGTTTCAAACTGATATCTCTCTTAGTGCTTCAAACTAGATCCTGTTCAGACATTTTATAAAATTTTAGTGCATTTACTTTGGTACAGAAACATTTTGAATTCCATACATAGTTTTTTATAGTATACATTTTCCATGAACTTTTGAAGACCCCACCTGTCTGCCTTATCTCATTACGAAGCACTGTTTTACATTTGTATGAAAGGTATCATCAGCTAGTTTACCTTTTATAGGTATCTGTCTCAAGAAGTGAAGAAACAGCCAAGACTTTCTGAGAAGAATCAAGGCATGGAGTGAGTGTACATACACTCTGAGGAGCTAGTTTTTCCATTTTGAAGCAAGCCTTTTTAAAAGGAAAAGTGTGGCTTGATTACCATCCTATTCCACAATCTAACTGTAGGTGCTATAAGCTATAGACTAAAGATTTGGCTACAGTGTAGACTAGTCTACTAAGTATATCCTTCATCTATTTTCTCTCCAGACTCTAACATCAACATGTCACTTGGCTGTGAGCATCTCTCTCATAGATTTACTTCTACCCAACTTTAGAAGCAGGTGGCATGATTTACCCAATATAGTCTGTGGATTTTCTCCTTAAATATAACTAAACATTATTTGTTCAAGATAACATCAGTTTTGTTATTAAAGTAGTTAGAGAGCAAATCTCTAATGCGTTTGCTTGCCTTTTAAAGAATATCTAAGTGTTAAAATTGATATGATTATGTCTTTAAAATTGCATTTAGCTGGGCATGGTGGCTCACACCTGTAACCCCAGCACTTTGGGAGGCTGAGGTGGACAGATCATCTGAGGTCAGGAGTTTGAGACCAGCCTGACTAACATAGAGAAACCCTGTATCTTAAGAATACACAATTAGCCTGGCCTGGTGGTGCATGCCTGTAGTCCCAGCTACTCAGGAGGCAGAGGCAGAAGAATTACTTGAACCCAGGAGGCAAAGGTTGCAGTGAGCTGAGACTGTGCCACTGCACTCCAGCCTGGGCAACAAGAGCAAAACTCTGTCTCAAAAATAAAAAAAATAATAAAAAAAAAGAGAGAGATTGCAATAAAAAGAAGTCCAAATCAAATTCAAAGAAACACACAAAGTAGATCCAAAACAGATTCCCAAACATTTAAAATGGGATAAAGGATGCTCAGTCTGCTAACAGAGGTTTTAAATAAACCAGGTAATTTCTAACAAATTTAAATTAGATGAATTCTTTTGGTCCAATTTATAAACAAAATTTGGCTCAGCAAAATTTAGTAAACTATGTCAAAAATGTTTTGCAGTGAAGTGGAATATGACGTGTCCTTTACAGTAATCTGATAACCATTAATACGTCCTTCAGTCTATCAAACTTGTTTATAGTTTTATTGTTTGAAATAGAGATGATTAACATTTTGGTAGATAAACAATAAATCTAAGCTAAGTGACAGGAGAGGATTTTGACCTATGCTTCATAATTAGAACTTCATTTATGTTTCATCATCAGAAATAAAATCATTTAAAAGAAAAACATGCATTCATTACAAACTACTAGAAAATAGATTATGAACTTAAGAATATTTAAAAGATTTAGAAACTTTAGTTGTGTAAATATAAACTATCTATCTTCATATAGGAAAATGCAAGAATACAATAAGCCACATTCTGACTGAAGATTTTATGTGTGAAATAAGCAAAAAGAAACTATGTTTCTGTCTTGATAACAGCATAACAGAAAAGTAAAGCCATTTTGTCATTTTAAATTCCATTTTCTTCAAGCTTAATTGAGCTTCCAAATGCTGAACCAGCAAAAAGTAACGTAAAACTTATATTAGCCAAAAAAAAAAAAAAAAAAAAGTTGGCAACAAATGTAACTCATTTGGAAACTCTATTTCGGAAATGCCTTTAGGCTTTAGAACTAGTCACAATAGCTTCCATTTTTATAGCATAGATATTTCCATTGGTAATCACCTTCTGTCTGATAAATACAGCACTATTAAGAAAAAGAGAAATTGCTTAAGACTTTGACATGTTTATCAGTCAACAGTGTGCTTGTTATTTAGTTTTTTGGAAAGTATATACAATATATTTTAATTCAACTAGCCCATCCTTATGTGACTGAAATCACTTTAAATATAGTTAGAGTTATCTACTATATAGAGTTATAGCTAGTTACTTGGTGAACCTATCAGAAGGTTATTCTAGTCATGTGTGATGTGACATCAGAATCTCTAATAATAGTTCTAATAAAATCAACTTTTTACTATAAAAATTTATTAAATCCTTTATGATTTCTAAAGAACTCTAATGACAATGTTATTTATTTATTATAAATATAAAATTTCTGTCTCCCTATTAGGGTCATGATTTTAGTAGTTACACAAATATTTATAATCCTCGGATATTATGGCAAAAATGAATCATGTGGCTAGAAATAAATGAGAGGTTCAGGTGAGGTGAGATGGACTCAAAATAACGAACAAGGGACAGAAACAAATATTTATGTCAGAAAACATGGGAACATTGGGGAAAAACGAAAAGCAGTTCTTAAAATAGGGAAGACAATAAAGAAAAACATAGCAGGGTCGAGGAGATAGGTATTTAAGCATTTGGAAGAGAAAAGGAAATGATATTCAAGATATAAAAGAAACTGAGAAAATAATTTAACAAGTTTTCCTAACATATGCATTTATATAACCTCATTGTTTTTGAAATCTACAGTTCATTAAAGAGCACACAGTCACAGCTAGCTTCCTGTTTGAAGAAAAAGAAAAGAGTCCCTTGTTCAAATATATAATTCACAAAAATCTCATCATGTTTTTCATTTTTCTCTAGTATAAATTTATGTTAATTGCATGCCGCTTGAATGTGGTTTTACATATTTATTCTCAGCAGCTCACTTTTAGAGCTACATTTATTTTCCCACAAATGAGTCTTTCAAATCTTCAATAAATGCTCTTTCAATATTTGATATGGTGGTATATATGCGTTTGCTGTCTTATCCTAAATTAAATGTTTATTTGAGATACTTCATTTAAAGTGTTTTCATTTTCTACTCATTTTAGTTGGAAAAGCAATCATGCAGTCTCATTGAAGCTATCTCTCCTCTGCCATTATTGTTCTTGTTAGTTGTGAAGTAACCTGAAAGGGGGGAAAAATAAAGCAAAATGAGAAACACATGCAAACAAACTGTAGCTTCCATTCTTTACAATGGATATACGGCACACACTAAAAAAAGGCTTGGCAATAATCTCTAGCTGTGCCAATTCGTTTCGCAAAAACCTATTCGTTCATTCATAACAACAAAATAATACAAAATGAATGTCACCAAGGGGAAAATCCTTTACTTATTAACCACATCGACAGCATGTACATTTTTTATTTTTGCGTATTAGAACATTGGAACAAAAAGCTTGCATTATATATAAGGAATTTGCTGTTTATATGTGAGAAAATGGCTAGATAGCAAAAACAAATATTTTTCTTATTGATTACAATTGCAGACAAAATGTCACGAAGTCTGTGAACAAACTATATTACTTCATTTTTTTTTCTTTCTACTGATGATTTTCAATATATCAGTATAGGCCTCTATCGTTTCTAATGCCCACACCATAGGCATAACTTTACTCCTCTTTCTCATGATAAGGATAAAACCTATGATTCCTCTACCTCCTTATTTTCCCCTTGCTATTTAGGAAGTAGATGATTCATCTACTAGGGTGTAAACCAAAAGATATTGGAGATAGATCTCAATCAGTTTACCGGTTTATTTTGTCAAGGTTAAAGACATGCCTACCAGAAGAAATAAATATGAAATCACAGGAACGGTCTGTAGTCTGTTCCTTTTGCCAAAGATAATTTTGAGGGCTTCAATATTTAAAGGAGAAAATTGAGCTGGTGGGGGAAATAAGGGGGGTGTGGTAATCCACATGTTGGAAAAGAAAGGAGCAGGTGGGGTAATAATCAATTACACATTCATCTAGCACTCAATAAACTGGCACTTAAGATAAGGTGAACTTAGAGTAGCTATCTGGAGACATATTTAGTCTTTAAATATTTAATCTGTAGCTATCTGCTTAGGAACAAAAGGAAAGGCAGTTTCTTGCATGACTCAGTTTTCAGCTTAATTTTTCTTTTCATAGTGAATTGAGGTGCAGAGATTTTATTTTCTTTTCACAAAGGTATAGTCACAAGTTCTGAACCAGTGTATTTATTTCAGCTTGAGGTAAATAGAAAAACATGTATTTAGAACTTAAGATCACATAATCCCTTCAGTTGTTGGAATACCAGACTTAGCAAATTAAAATCGTGTGCCCAGTTAAAATTTGAACTTGAGATAAACAACATGTATCTTTTCAGGATGTGAAAGGAAAATAAATCTCGAGACCATAACTCACCAAGCCAGAGGGGAAAAGTCAATCTGGGAACTGGGTCACACAAGTCTGCCACCCCTTTGGTTCCTAAATAAGATAGCTACAAAGATAAAAAACTACATACCTCCCTCACAATTTGCCCACAAGGAAATTCCTTCTGGGTCCTAGATTTTACCCTAAAACAGCTATGTTGAATTTATAGCTTACCTTCACAGGTGAGGGACAAAGAACAGAACTCAAAGTCATCGCTTTGCTCACCTGAGAAAAATGCATACCTGATCACTTCCTCTGCCCTATTCTTTATGTTATCTAATGTAAAAATGCAAATTCATGGAACCAGACTAAGGCATAAATAATTACACGTCTACTCACCTCTTACATGTTATAAGTAAAATTTCATTGCTGCAAAAGAAATAGCACTCAAAGATAAATTCTCTCAGCAAGGCAGTTTACTTCTATAGAAGGATGGAGCAATGGTTGGCTGCATGCTTGGACGAGGGGGAAAGGGGTACTTATGCCTGACGGGTGTCAACCCTACTGCTGTGTCACTCCCTTTTTGGCTAGGGTTAGACCACACAAACTAGACTAATCCTGATTGGCTATTTTAAAGAGAGCAGGGGTCCAAGCTGGAGGGGGCAGGGTGGGTGTTTTGCCTGGAAGGATGGTTACCGGCAGGTCAGAGCAGGTAGCCAGGGTGACCTAGGTCAAAGAAGGTGACTGGAGCAAGTGACTGGAGAAGGTGACCAGGATGAGTCAGGATGGAGCTTGGGGAACACATGTGAACTGATTAGAACCGGTGGAGAAGGCTGTTTACTGAAATTACAAGGAAAATAAACTTTAAAATAGAGAATTAAAGAGTAAGAGAGCTGAACACGCTGACATTCTTTGAAGAGAAACATTGGGTTCACTATAACACACATGTATATTGTTTACTTGGTGAAAGGATCAAGGACTCAAAAGAATGCAACAGTTTGTCTCTTATCTACCCACACCTTTTAAAAATTTATTTCTCTTCTGCAAATATCTGCCCTTTCTCTTAAGTATTAAAGCCCTCAAAATCATCTTTGGCAAAAGGCACAGACCTGTCTCTTGGGCATGGATCCTTAACTTTGGCAAATAAATCTCCTAAAACGATGGAGAGTCACCTCAGTAATTTTTATTGATTTTGAAGTATTTATATCAAATACAATGCTTGGGACATACATATATTAAAAAAAACTAATTGTTGTTTATTTGAAATTCAAATTTCATTGAGCTTTCTCTATTTTATCTGGCAACCCTATTTGGGAGAAACATTACGCTCCCAGCTATAGAGCTTTATTTCTTAATTTTTCCTCTGTCGTTTCAGCAGTAAGAAATACTAAATTATACAGTTTCTCCTCCATTATTATGGTAAGTTACTAAAGACTGAAATAAAACAAAAAATTACTTAAATAAAATTCATTAATTTAATCATCCTATTAAATGAAAATATTGAACTCATTCCCTTTATGTTTACTAAGTGAATCTGATTGAAGCAATATTCATTCCCTATTCATTAATCCTGTTTATTATTTTATATTAGTTTAAATTTTGTGGTGCTATTTTGTGTACTTCAGGTCGCAGATTACTTCACCAGAATACTATGTATATTGCCTGCCTGGCATTTACTTTATAATCTGATAAGAAATTTTTTTGCTGTACGTGAGTATTTGAGAAAGAGTACTATTTCAACTTTTTGTCTACATTTCCTTCAATACCCTCCGGAGAAGGATGGAAAAGGAAGACAGAGACAATGAGAGAGAGAATGCAAAGTTCCTTCTTGATAACTTTTAAACTTTCTTTCAATGCATAGCTTTAAAAAAAAAAAAAGAATATTCAAAGACAATGATCCTAACTATCACCTCTATTTACATAAATCTCAAATAGAAGAATTTGCTAACCACTGTCTTTCACTTTTCTCACAGGTCTAACTCTCCTTAGCAACTTAGTAACAATGAGGTATGGAATGAATGTAGAAAGCTTTGAGTTACTTCAGGTGACATTATCTATGGTCTTTAAAAGTAACACATAAATTTGGTGGTTAAATGTTAAAACAAACAAAAAGGTCTGCTCTCTTTGTTGCTGGCTTTTCTTTTTATCTAACATACTTTCTTACCAAATCTTAACTATTTACCCTTAGTGTATCTAATATACTTTCCTATCAAATCTTAACTATTTACCTTCGCGTGTTTAAACTCCAGTAAAAGCATCTTTGAAATATAGAAGTTATCCTCAACGAAGATAGAAAAAGTCAGTATATACATATATATGCACATATATATTTGATTTTCCACCAATTGCATGAGTGTGAATCTCTGTATGCACATTGCTTTAAGTTAATGCTGTCGGGGAGTATGAATTTTTTCCTTTATCCTATAGAAATAGAGTTTTCTGAACCCCATATGTGAGAAACCGTATGTCACCTTGGCTTAATGAGCTCTGTAAGGTCTGACTGTGCCATGGATGGTATGGTGACCCCTGTGACCTGCACGTATACCTCTGGAGGGCCTTCTGGAATTAGAATATCTGAAGTAGTTGGAAAATAACGAAAAACGGAAGGACGATCAACCCCTGTGGCATCTAACTGACCTGAGACATTTTTCTATTGTTCCTTATTCCAGCCTCAGTTGACAAGGCCATTGGACTTTGTAACCGATTTTGGTCACCCTCGTGACTCCACACCCTACGACCCCCTCTCAGCTTGCAAAAACCACCCCAACCTATAAAACCAACTCCTAACCCAGCGCCCTCTGCTGACTCTCTTTCGGACTCAGCTCACCCCACACCTGGGTGAATCAATAGCCATGTTGCTCACACCAAATCTGTTTTGGGGGTTGTCTCTTCATTCAGAGTGGACGTTTTAACAAGCTCCTTCTAATGCTCCTTTATTTTTTACCAAAATTTCAGCAACTGCAATGGTAGGCTTCTTCATTTCTAGAGCTGGCATTAGTATTCTGTTTTGTTGCAAATGCCTAGGAATGCCCTTTTATTATAAGTTACTCAGGATAAAAATCCTTGAAAATTATTGCCCCCCCTCCGCCTATTTGACTTTTAGAAATTTCCCTAGAGTTATGCAAAGAACAATAACACAAATCACAAAGATATTAATAATTATAATAGTAGAAAAATGTCAAGCTTAACTGCCTAGATAATCACACTATAAAAGGGTAAGATTTAATTAAGAGAAGAATTTATTTGGGAGGCCTAGACTGGTATGTTCCCCTTAAAATGGATTTATTTGTTATCAGTTTGCCAGATGGTTCAAAATTCATAGCACAGCACATCATATGCTTAAAAGAGGAATTTGAGACCTATCCATTTTGCAATGAGTAAACATTTAAAGACTTTTCTAAAGTTTTTGGTTGATATTACAAGATTTAACTTTACATTAATAAATAAGTGTGCTAATTTTAGAAACACTTAAGATTAAGCATTTTAAATCATCCCCCTCATTCAAGCTATATCATTCATGACATGTGAGATATCATGAATTTTCCTCCACAGTAACAACTTTCAAATGCAGTCTGGAAAAATAGTGATTTCTAACATGCTTTATTATGTTATGTCATCACCTTCAAATAATTTATGTGACTATGTTTATGTGGTACAACATCCATCACATGTCTGTAGTACTATAAATTTGAGCTATCTTTTGCATATTTGCCTTTATTTTTAATTCCTGTTCATGCTTGGAGGGCTTTAAAGTAAAAGTTCAAAAAGTTATGACACATAAATACTAAAAAAAATCTCACTTAAGCATGCGGAATCATTTTAATAGTCTAGGCAAATTCATTTAAATGAAGAAACATTTAAAAATGAATAATCTGCTATAGAGCTACTTAACATTAATTCTTCTTAAAATGAAGTGTTTAAAAGTTCATTTACTCATAATAATGCAACCGAACAGTTTTCTCCGTTTAATTAGCTGTTATTTCCATCAACTATTTTAAAATACCCCACATTCAGCAAATCTTCATTATCTGAGCCTGAGATTGGCCAGGTGTGCCAAAACAAATTTAAGATAAAATACACCTATATGTAAATTCTAGACCCAAACAAATCAATATGTAAAATATCTTGTATGCGATGATCCATTCTGAGAAGAATGAAAAAATGTGTCACTCCCAAGTGGCATGAAAATTAAGTTTGTCTTAGGAAAATAAAATATCTTTGGAAAAATACCAAACATATAATAATATCTGAGTGGATAATTTGACAAAAGTCTATATAATTTTTCATACTTTAAAAAATGATTTTATAGCATGTACTCATCTTTTTGAAAAACAAAATAAAGCAACTTTTCTCAGGAGACCCCCCTACCATAATAAATATTTAGATAAGAGCCAGAAGAACAGACCCAGTGTTCTAGGCCCACCTTCCCCTTTACTTTTACAGTAATCTTTAACAATATATGTAACATGCTATGTGTTCAGTGCCATTTTCTATGAAATGAAGTAATTATATTTAAACTCTGTAAAATATATAAAGTCCTACAAATACATAATTTGACAACTTAAAGTTGTCTTCCAGCTTTTCTTTTCTCTTTAACAAAATGAAAGATCCATATAACCTATGAGATTTTAATATTCTCAAAATTTGATTCTCTGAATATTTTGAAGTTACTGGTTAATGAAGTTATTAAATTTATTATATTAAGTAGATAAGTGTGTTAGGAACTCTTCATCTCATATTTAAAAAATGTAATCAATTCCAATGTTTAGTCTGATAACAGATCATTACAATCTAAATATAACCCTGTTCATAAGATTAACTAAGATTATTAGTGAATTTTATATCAATGTATTATGTGCCATAAGCATTGAAATGTGGGCTTTCTTTTTTCAGTTTGATATCATTAGGGTTAATAATTTGACTCTCCCTGAGAATTCTGAGAGATCAGGTATGAAAAGAGGATAAAATAAGGAAAATATAGACGAGGAAGAGGTAGAAATAAGAAAGAATGACAAAAAAAAAAATCCCACAATGTGTATTAAAGGTAGTTTCAAAGCCTGAACCAAAACTAATTACTGTAAAACGGATTGTAAGCTTTCTTTGCTAAGCCAGTTTGAACATTGTGATCAGATTAAAATCCTGGTAGATTTATATTGAATATTTTGATGTAAAATAATTATGTAAATGCTCAGCATTACGGCTAGCACATAGGGAATTCAATTATTTTGTTTTTTTTACTACAAATCTGATTACAAACCTATGAGTTGCATAACTGTTTAGTTATTATTTTCATTCAATTAGCATTAATAATTCCAGTATTTAATTTTTTTCATATTTTCTATTTTTACAAATCATTAACTACAACAAATTTATTTGTTTGGATGTATTAGGTAGGAAAAAGAATAGAGTAGTGAGTAGGACTCTGACAATAACCTCTACAAGCTTATAAGATAGTATGAGATGGAAAAAAGAGATTAAGGAATAAAACACTGTAGTATATTGCAGGTTAATTTTTTTTAAATATGCAATAATTAAAACAAGAATTAATATATAGCAGCAAGCAGCAAAAAAGAATAGTTCTAACAAATAGGGAAGTAGGAAAAGATAAAAAAATTCATATTTGATTTGGGTCTTGAAAATAAATTTTAATCAGATTTCATGCATTTATTGATAAAGATAACCTATATAAATTAAATTTGAGTGGCCAGGCCTGGTGGATCACGCCTCTAATCGCAGCACTTTGGGAGGCTGAGGAGGGCCCATCATGAGGTCAGGAGATCGAGATCATCCTGGCTAACACGGTGAAACCTGGTCTCTGCTAAAAATACAAAAATTAGCCAGGCCTGGTGGCACGCGTCTGTAGTCCCAGCTACTTGGGAGGCTGAGGCAGGAAAATTGCTTGAAACCAGGAGGTAGAGGTTGCAGTGAGCCGAGATCATGCCACTGCACTCCAGCCTGGCAACAGAGTGATACTCCATCTCAATCAATCAATCAATCAATGTGAGTGTATTGAATAGCATCAATTGTGAGTTTATGAATACAAAATAATTGTTGAAATAGACTGTGAGCATGGGTTTTGCTTTCAAAACTGATCTGCATTTATTTTGTACCTAAGAAATCTCTTTAAAATATTGTGTTTAAAATAATATAATTGACTCTTTCTGAATTACCATTGACACATATCTGCTTTTGTGTTTTCAGACAGGACTGTGGGTTAAATGTACTTTGGGAAATAGCTTCCGTATTGCCCATAAGTGAGATGTCTTCAAGTAGCACTAAGGGAACTATTCTTTTAAAATTTATGCTCTAAATGTGTATAGAAATTGCTGTTTATCAAAAATTAATATACTCACAGAGCCCTCTAAAATATGTAAAATATTAATGTTACATATGAAACTTATAGTTTAAACATAAAACTCAGGAAACAAAGTGCAATATTCACTCATTTCCATATGTAGATCATTATACATGCATTATATTAGGACAATGAAACAGATGCTAAACCAGATTTCTTTCTCACACAAATACACAATATTATTGACTCATTCATCAACAATGTGATAAATATTCCGGACATGGAACTAGGTTCTGGGCTTATTGTTGAAAACATAAAGGACAAGATCCTTAACTTACTCATGCTCAGATTGTTATCTGAGATGGATACATGGTGAAGGTACACTGAATTTTGTCATAAGATAATGATTCCCTACACAGTTTGGATCTATGTTTAGTACTTTATCTTTTAAGTAATTCAATGTGATAACATCTTATACAGCATGAATAGGGCATTTTAGGCCCCTGAATTTCTGGTATGTTTCTTTCTCTAAGAAGAGAGCCCTTCCTCTAACAATTTAAAGAAAAGGAGATCTTTACAAGTAACAGGCAGACAGAGGTAGTGCCCAAACACCTCAACCCATTGGTGGAGGGGTAAGGATAGTCTTATCTGTCTCTGAGATAAGACTTTTTCTCCTTTACCAAAGTATTAAGTAGTAGCCAGGTCAGAGTAGATCCACTTTTTCACATTTGAGAGTCTTTTAACTTTAGTACATTTCAGAGTTGCTTTGCTGGCATTTCTTAGGCTTAATTTTGATTAGCCTGAATACGTAAGAAGGAAACTGCAGTGATTTCCCATCACATATACAGTAAAAAAGAGTAATTTTGGCATTGCTTTTTGAGCTCACTTTCCAAAACTTCAGCATTTCATCCCTACCCACACCCCACTGGGGCAGAACAACCCCCTTTACACCTGGAATAGAGGAAAAGAGAAGCTAACTACAGATAGACTAGTTTCCAAGAAAGAAAAGGATAGAGAGACACACTACCAGTGCATGCACACCATCTTCTGCTAAACCAATCAATCAGAAGAATAATTCCTGTTGTTCCTGCCTGCTTAGGTCACAAGGGGCACAGAGCAGAGGGCAGTAGGAAGCCAGGATCTCCCACTGCTGGCAGAAAACATTAGGAGTGGAAAAGTAGCTCCCCCTCCACCCAATAATGCCCATTTTGCCCAGAGGCAAACTAGATGATCTGACCTCCTACTATTCTGCCCCTTCAGCTACATTGAACTCCTGATTTTTGCTCCAAGGTTGTAAGCATGTTCCCATTTCAAGGAACTCTAGTCTCACAACTTAAAATGAAATGTCTTTTTTTTTTTTCCTGGATTCCCTGCAGTTTGTGACCTTGTTTCGTTTGGGTATCCTTTTAAATGGTACGTTATCTGAAAGGCCTGCCCAGACCACCCTTTTTAAGACTAATGCTTTATTTGGTTCATAGACATGGTGACTATTTGACATTACAGAAAATCATTACACTGTAGAAAATCACTACATTATAGCAAATAATTTTTATTATTTTCTATTTCCACAACTGGACCTTAAGTTTTGCAAGGATTCTGTTAAATACATTTCCTGCAGTATCTGCTCCTCCTGTAAAGTGACTAACAAATTGTAGATGTTCAATATTTGTTAAATAAAGAAAAAGACTAAGTGGCCTCTTTATGTCTAATGGGGAAATCACAAAATACTAGGTTTTATTTTCCTTTGGAGCACACATAGATTTAAGATAATTGTAAATCAAATAACTTTCACAAAGCCAAGATTAGCAATGAGATTTAAGCTTTTTTGTTGTATCAAGAAATTAATTTTAGCCATCTTGAATCAATTAAGATAGGCAGTTTTAATTTGCAGGTTATTTATAATACCTCCAGAAAACCCAAGTTTAATCATATGTAATAAGTTAAGCAGATTGATTAGACAGATTTAGGTTTTTAAGTCAGATAGATTTGGGATAAAATCCCTATTTAATCACACAGTCTATGACCTCAAATAGGACACTTTTTTTTTAAATCTTAAGACTTCATGAATATTGATCCACAATGAATTGCTTATATATATTATTTACAGTTTACAAAACAATATATGACATAAAGTAAATGCTTAATAAATAGTAGTTACATAACAACATTACAAAACATTAATTATATGAAAACAGGCTAAAATGTAATGTTTATATACGATTGTGCAGAAGTACAACAATCAAATTACTGGTTGATATAAAAAAGTACTGAGTCATCTCTGATGATCTACATGAGTTGGAAACTGGAATGTCAATAGGAGTTAGGCAAATAACCTGCAAATGAAACTGGATATAGCAGGACTGTGGTAATCGGGAACTCATGCTTCATCTGAAGGTGCAGCTGAAGCTCATCTCTGGCCAATTATTGCCAAGAGATAAAACTGGACCACCACTGTAGGTCTATTGTTGTTGCTTTTTGATTTTGTGTGGATTTTTTTTTTTTGAGAAATGTATGGTTTAAAAATATTGACCACTCTGCATATCAAACAGCACACATCTTCCTGATGTTTTCCTATTTGTTAACATCTAGAGTAGATATCACATTTCCATGTATGAAGACTGCAATTGAGTGCATAAAAGTCATTAGGATTTAAACCTATTGTAAACTGGATTCACTTGTCACATTGGTATCAACACTGGAACATATCTCTGTTGTTTCTATTCTACTGTGAGCACAGGCTAAGCAAGAAGCATGTCTTGATCATGCTTGTATCACAGTACCTGTTGCAATGGTAAGTCCGTGGAAGGCATTATTCTAGTGTTATCACTGAATAACTCCTGACAGAAGGCCTGGACTTCTATACAATTATACCCGAGGTTGCTAGGAATAATTGCAGCCCTCAGAACAGTTAGTGAAATTCTTAGATCAGCACAACCAAGAGAGGGAGGATCACAAGAGACGAAGGATAGAATCATTCAACTGAGAATGTTATGTATCATTTGAGTTTTCCCATGCTACTGGAATACGAAGGTGAAAATGTTCTTTTTTGAAAAAGCTGCCTTGGTTATTGCTGACCTCTGTCCTCTAAATGCCATCAAACCATCTTGATCATTATGAGAAGTAACAATGTATTCTGCCCCTTGCTGAAAACCACAGAAAGTAGAGGGTGTTAGAAGTGAGTAGAGTCACTGGCCAATGTAGTGTGGGAATAGAACAATGCTTCTCCTTGGCTCCTCTGCAATTGCAGCCAAAGACCTAAGCTTTCTGAATCCCACTCACATTAAGTAGAGCGTTCCAGAGGAAAGACCTAGTTCAGCCATGGCCCATTAAAGCAAGAACAATTCAAAGTGTAGTCTTTTAAGGAAAGAAAAATTTTAAATATAAAAAATACCAACTTGAAATATC
Organism: Ateles fusciceps; assembly: GCA_036589455.1. Lineage (NCBI taxonomy): Eukaryota > Metazoa > Chordata > Mammalia > Primates > Atelidae > Ateles > Ateles fusciceps. Next base: position 3,516,141 of record JAZHEH010003445.1, read on the forward strand.
TGATCCAAATGGCTAAAGACACACCAATTTCAGAGCAGCCAAGAGTGCAAAATCATGAGAGGATAAGCTTGAAAAAAAAGTAAGGAAGAAATACTTTGTAAAATTGCTTAACAATATCCACCTCCTACCTTTATCTCTTTAAGCTAATTATGTTTAATTAAGTAAAAGGGCTAACATTAATTAGAATGATACCTAACATACTGATAGGGTAGTTTTCCTTTCCCTTTCTTTCTTTTTTTCTTTTCTACTCTGCTTTCTTTCACTGTGGTAAATTCGATACATATTTTGGAGATCCGAGCAAGGCCAAGACTAACAACTTTCTCATTTCTTGTGTTTCATTTCTTTTTCAGTTGCTAGTGTCATGAAATGTTTTTTTTTTGTTGTTGTTGTTGTTGTTATTTTTTGTTTTTAATGGATTATTGATTTGCTTTTTAGAGAGTTTATTATGACAAAAAGGGCACTTGATGAGAAAAGTGATAAGGACTTGAAGGAGAGAGAAACAGAAGTTAGTAGGCCTCTGGGTAAATTAGTAACTTCTAAGAAAACTGGGTGATCCAGACATACAGAGCATTGGGAGAGACAAAGGAATTATTCTTTCTCAATCCCTGTGTCTACAACAGTGCCTACACATATAAATAAATATTCTTTGCACGAATAAGTTAACAAAGCAGCAGTCAAATCAGTGCTGAAATCAGAGAGGTGAATTCTTTCTTGACTCTCTTCTTCACGCATTCACCCATTAGTAAATTCTTTATAAGGAAAGGTATGCAAATTCAGTATATTTTAACATACTGATAGGGTAGTTTTCCTTTCCCTTTCTTTCTTTTTTCTTTTCTACTCTGCTTTCTTTCACTGTGGTAAATTTGATACGCATTTTGGAGATCCGAGCAAGGCCAAGACTAACAATTTTCTCATTTCTTGTGTTTCATTTCTTTTTCAGTTGCTAATGTCATGAAATGTTTTTTTTTGTTGTTGTTGTTGTTATTTTTTGTTTTTAATGGATTATTGATTTGTTTTTTAGAGAGTTTATTGTGACAAAAAGGGCGCTTGATGAGAAAAGTGATAAGGACTTGAAGGAGAGAGAAACACAAGTTAGTAGGCCTCTGGGTAAATTTAGAATTGGAGAATATAGCTTGGAGGTACCAGTCAAATAGCTTCAAAAAAGGACCATTGATAAGAGCACTGTTAAATATCTTGGGGCATTGTTGAATCAGGCTTTCTTCTATTGCTTGCATATAAAACTTTAGCGCATCTGCTGTCTGTAAGGGTAAAACTCCACCATGCCACCCTGCTGACCTTTAGCATTTCTGAATAGGCCACATAGGTAAAGGCTTGAGCCACTGCTAATTTGAGTCTTGGAAGAAAGTCTTATGATCATGTTCCAGGAAAAACACAACAGGATGGCAGGCTTGCAAAGATCTGGTAAGGCCTTTTCTCACTTACTTCCATATCTCCCACTGGAGACTATCATAAGACAGTTTTCTGTGCCTCCTAGGTTCTGATGAGGTATGAGGCTTCCAGCATTGCCTCCCTTATATTAGAGTTGCAGAATATAAAAGCACTTAATAGCAGTCTAAAAGTGGCTCCACAGCAAAATGGTATTCTCCAGTTTGTAATGCAGTCATATTGGCCCTCTTATTTTGTGTCAGTGTTATCATTTTTGGTGAATGAAACAAAAATCAGGAGGAGCAGTCACTTTTTTTTTTTTGCTTATTCTTCTCTTCACCGTGTATATACACTGTAAACTTTGAAATTCTAATGTTGGCTTATTTTATCTGTTCTAGTTGAGTTCATCAGGTCTTGGCCTTGCTTCGTCTTTTATATGTGAGCTTAGACACTATCCAATGATCATGCAAGGAGATAACTCTGAAACACCCGCACTAAGAATTCTCACCAGTAAATCATTCAGAGAACTCCATGCCAAGTCTTTCTGCACTACAATTCTTATTCCTCATTGTATCAGGCAATCCTGGGAAGACTGCACTGCATAACGCCTCTAAGAAAACTCAGTAACTTCTAAGAAAACTGGGTGATCCAGACATACAGAGCATTGGCTGAGAGGAACAAAAGTACCTGTTATTGAGCTTGTTCTCAAGTTGAGAGAAGAGGTAGGTTAATGAAATGTGACACTAGCTTTTCTGCGAGACTCTATTTCTAAATATATGTTGATTTTATTGTCATGTCTACAAACCTACTGTCACCAAATTAAACAACTAGTACAAAGATTCTTTAGCAAGCAGCCAGAAAACAAGAAATAGATAAAAGAAAACAAAACAAAAACATTCTGATGGCAGAATAAATAAACCTTCTTATTAATTTGGTAAGTGATTTGCTGTCTCTTCATTTATGAATTGAAAAAGATAAAGAACTTAGCTGGGTGCAGTGGCTTATGCTTGTAATCCCAGCACTTTGGGAGGCTGAGGCTGGTGGATCATTTGAGATCAGGAGTTGGAGACCAGTCTGGCCAACAATGCAAAACCCCGTCTCTACTAAAAATACAAAAAAATTAGCCTGGTGTGGTGGCACATGCCTGTAATCCCAGTTATTGGGGAGGCTGAGGCAGGAGAATCACTTGAACCTGGGAGGTGAAGATTGCAGTGAGCCAAGATCACACCACCACACTCCACCATGGGCAATACAGCAAGACTCCGTCTCAAAAAAGAAAGAACTAAAAGTAGTGCTAGGGCCAAGATAGGGTCATCAAGAAATTCAAGTTACAAGAAAGTACATTAATGATTATTGAGTACATTATTCATTCTCTATCAGATCTGAAAGTTCCAGAGAATGATGATCCGAATGAGATAAAATGAGTTAAAAAGAGTAGATGAATTGACCCAATAAATAATTTAAAAAATGAAAATAATTAAAAACAATAAGTTAGAAAAAAATATTTTAATTTACATCGTTTTTTATTATAGAGCAAAATAACAAAATGCTCGATAAAATAGTCCAATCAAATAGATTACATTTAGGTAGAATCTTGTAAGAAAAGTAAATGGAAATATTGAATAAAAGATAAATGTAAATATTTAAAATCGCAGCCAAATAACATTTTTGTAGGTATTTTTAAGTGAATGACCATTAGTATAAAATGACTTTAGATTCTGTTGGTTATATTTGTTAAAAGAATGGTTTAATTTTATAATGTAAATAGTCTAATTTTAAAGTGTCATAATTTATAAGATAGTAAAAATTACTCTTTTAGCAATACTTACATTTCTGATAAAATTACTTAAAATATAATTTGAAAATGTTCAAAACAGTATATTATTTCTCAAAAAATTTTGTAAAAGTTTTGAAAAAAATGAAAATTTATTAACCATTGTTGTTATATAGCTTTAAGTGAAGAACTTGGCAGAATTATTTCCATAGTGTAGACTCCTGATCAATCTTTTGGATGCAAATCAACCATTCCAGGAATGAGAATTATGGATTTACACACTAAAGTTGTTCAGTAAAGTAATATCTACTCTTCCATTTTATAGTGTAACATTAATTTACACACACACACATCACTTTGGCAATATAAACGTATTTCAAAGCATAGTACACATACTATAGCAGACTTTTACATAAGTGACAATATGATTCTTCTAAAGTATAAATCTGACCTTATCAATTACCAGATTCAAACCACCCCATGACTTTCTATGTTCCTGAGAATAAAATGTAAATTTCTTAATATAATCTGTAAGGCACTCCATGATTTCCTCTCATTACCTTTTCAAAATTATTTCCAATTACTCTCTTCTTTAATGTGTTGCAGATACAGTCATGTGTGGATTATAGACAGAAATATATTCAAAGAAATGTGTTGTTAGATAATTTTGACATCGTGGGAACATCACAGAGTGTATTTACACAAATCTAGATGGCATAGACTACTATACACCTTGGCTATATGGTATAGCCTACTGCTCCTAGGCCACAAACATACATAGCCTGTTACTATACTAAATAGTGTAGGCAATTATAAGAAAATGATATTTGTGTATCTAAACCTGTCTAAATGTGAAAAGGTACAGAAAAAATATTTTACTATGATCTTACAGGACCATATTATACGTGGTGTGTCATTGACCTAAACATCATTGTCTGGTGCATGACTGTAATTAGTTAGCTTTAAACTCCTATAGCACCCAAACTCTTGTTCATTTTAGACCTTTACATTTGCTATTCCCCCCCCACCATTTTTTTTAGGTTGCTCCAAAATTATTGTGTTTCTAAGTTTCAATTTTGATAGTTTTTGAGGAACAGGTAGTTTTTGGTTACATGGATAAGATTTTGGTGCGCCCGTCACCCAAACAGTATACACTGAATCCAATATTTAGTCATTTTTCCCTCATCTCACTCCCACTCTTTCCCCACAGAGTTCCCAAAGTTGATTATATCATTCTTATGTATTTGTGTTCTGATAGCTTACCTTCCACCTAGAGGTGAGAACACACGCTATTTGGATTTCCATTCCTGAGTTACTTAGAATTAGTGGCTTCCAACTCCATCCAAGTTTCTGCAAAGGCATATTCCCTTTCCTTACATTACTGGCTTTTCTTCATTCTCTGATTCTTATTTTAATAATTTCTTTGTCTTCTTTGACTTCTGTTGATCTTCATTTCTCTAAGAAGGCTTTCCTTCCCTCACACTGCTAATCTCTACCTCAGCATTTCCCATTTTTAATCAAAGTATTTATAATAATTTTTAAAGGCATACTTTTATGTCACTGACTTACATGCTCTTTGTCTGCCCATTCTCTGTTCCATCAAACTTTATAAGAGGACAGATTATGCTTGTTTCATTCACCAATGTATACTCATAATATGGCCTCATGTCTGAAGTTCTTTAATGTATCTGGAAAGCAAACACATTTGTGGTATTTCATAGTTTTTTTGTGCCAGCAGTAATAATCTGTCTTTCCATCAGTCAGGTTGTAAAGCCAATGTTTGTGCTTCAGGAAATGCTAATCCTAAAGCTGCTGGATATTTCATTAAAATAGTAATGTCTTGTATATATTGTGTTAGATCTCCTAAAGAATTAGTTTTAAACAAAAAGCCATTCAGATATAACTGAGTCAGCAATGTGGACATAGAACTTTTAAACTACCTGTTACATCGATCTAATCATTTCTTGCCTTCTTAAGATTATCTTCATCTTGCCCCAATTTAGCATCTAGTCTTTTCGATAATAAAGTGGATACATTTCCAAAATGCTCACTATATAGCAAACTCTGTCATCTTTAATTTATGTATATTATTTAATTAAATCATTATGGCAATTCACTGGAGTAGGCATTATCATCTCTGTTTTATCTTGGAGGATATTGAGGCAGAAGAAGTAAAATATGTTACCAAAGAATAAAGACTGAGATTTCAATCCATGTTTGTGTGCTAAAGGGCTACTACTGAAACCTTGGTAAGAATTAATTAAACATTTAGTTTTACTTTCAACTTTAGAGAAAATCTGTATCACTTCAAAACACATGAGCATACTAAAACAAAGCCTCCTTAACATGACAGAATTTTTCAAAACAATCTCAAAATGTAGACCTATTCTATTGCTGGAGGTACCATGCTTCTAGAAAAACTGTGATTTTTTTGATAGAGTAGAAGTTATCTTTCCTTTTTTTAATGGCAGAAAAATATTCTAGCAATCTGATATGAAAAAAATACATAACTGAAAAATAACTCGAAAACAAGAAAGCAAACATAAATAACAAAATACCTCTTGTAAAAATCACAGAGGGTTTATGTTATCTGGAAGAAAAGAACTTGCATGCCATACTTCATTTTTCATTTTGTTTTGCTTCTTAGTTCAAGGTTAGAAATGTGAAATCCCGTAAACTACAAGTTATGGTCGACACAGCCTATCTGACAAGCACAATATACTGCATAAATCTTCTATTTTTTTTTTCTATTGTATCCTGACTTTAAAACGTGTCTGACAACCAAAGTATAAAAATGATTAGAACTCATTACTGTAACTTCATTTGTAGTGTTTTTGATGTTTTCTAGATATGAGTAGAAAACATATTTAATTCAATTATGGTTTTCTTTATAATTGTAATTAGACTCCTTAATTTTATATGAAAATCTGCATAATTACAGAAAATAAAAAATGCATAATTTAGCTTTAATGTTAAAAACCCTCCTTCTACTAGTTTACAAAGAAACAGCAGGCTTTGAAATTTATATGAGCAAATCCCATCAGCAGAGGGCAGAAGAGATGACAATCTCCATGTAAAATATAAAACTGCTTTTTGTTAAGTAAAACTATGCACACTTTTAAGCCTTAATTTTTTTTTGAGCCATCTGTAGTCTAATACACATTTAAAAAGAGTGCTGCCAGCAAGGAAAACAAACAAACAAAAAACCTCACCAGAAATTCATAGTGAAAGAAGCAACTATCACAGAAGATATTCACCCATTTTATGGAGACAAAGTCTAGATAACAGTTGTATATTCTGTTTCTCTGCAATTCCAAGGACACTTGAATGATCCTTTTGATTCCAAAGACAAGTAGTTTTTTGTGAACGTCTATAAGTTCAGGGACAACAATGATACCGTCTCAAGATGATTATTTTTATACTTTCCTTTGTTCTTTCTTTCCTAATATGAGTCAGAGACATTATGTGGGTTTTAGACACATGTATTAAAATGTTCTTAGTAGTGGTCACATCTGTTCTGTTCTATACAGAGAAACTTAGTTATTTGATATATACGTTAGTGCCCTTTATGTCTGCTTCTCATTATTTGATTTACGGAGGACTTTTGATGTTTGCACTCTACTACTTCTAATTTGCTAGCAAATGAAACAGTGGTCTTGTATAACAATATGCGTATGGTTACTATATTCCTTATAATTGTATGGAGGTTATATTCACATGAATAAATCACATGTATCCCCCAGCTTTTATTCTATTTTTCTGACCCCATTTAGAACACAATCCCACAGAAATATTTCATTATTCTCCTCACTCTTTCTTCTTTCCTAAATTTAGATAATGGCTAGCATGAATGTTACGAATGAAAAGTTACCAAGTCGGAGGATGAGGTACAGTTGTGAGATATATATTTTTCTATTTTCTTAAATCAGTTAACTAAGGCTACACACCACCTGGCTTCCACAGCACCACTATTAATAGCCATACCACCTCTCAGTCACTAACACATGTCAACAGAGTCCTATATTCTCCACATTCAATCCCATTACCACGTCTTTGGTCTTCTCACATCTACTGCAAGAGTCACTAAAGGCCTCTGGGACTCAGAGTGCTCTTGACAAGGCATATGTCCCAATACCACTACACTTACATCTCATCAACATTTTCAACTTGAAGATCACCAAATCTCATCACATTTTGTTCTTTCTTCTAGGTTATTTCAACAATGACAAGAAGTCTGAGACTCAGGTCACCTCTCATCTCATGTACTCAAACCCCCATGAGGCTTTGCCTTTCCTCTTTCTGACCCCATCGACTTCTTTTCCTAAACTCTGAACTCTTTATACCACGCTTTTGGGACTGATAATCAATTATCTGCAAGATCACCTCTATTCTGAACTTCTGTCCTAAATGTTTTCTTTGGCTTCTTAGTCTAACTTGAAAATGACTCTCTCTTGGGAACACACATTTTCTCTCTGCTCTCAAAACCCTTAGCTACTTTCTCTTCACACATTTCATATGACTGGGCCAAGAAATGTGCTAAGTGTTCTTCACACTGCTTTCTGATACTGTTTTGTTTTCTTTTCTCTCTTTCTTCGTTAAGCACCTCCAACTTTAGGTCATGTGATACCATAACATAGTACCCACAGAAATGTTGCATCATTATTTCATAGTACCCAGAATGCCTGATTGTTACAAACTCTCCAGGTTAATTGCCTTCACTCATCAATAATCTATCTTCTAGCTCTCTCTTACTCTCTAATATTACTCCTATTGTAAGTACGCATAATTTCAGTAACAACTTCCATTGTTCTTCCAAAGCCCTTGATTTTCCATTTCTTGACTTCATCAATTCTAATTATTTTGTTCTCTACCTAACATTAGCCACTTAATCCCATAGTTGTAATACAGAATCTCTAATCACAGCAACTTCCTCATTATTAATCTCAATATCTGTTCTATCCATAGAGTACTGCAAGTACATAATTGTTATATCTCTCTTCTCAACAAGAACCTAAAATTAGTTTAGATCACTTATTTTCACTCTTCATTTCTACATTTTCATCTTATATAGATTAAATTATCTGTTCGAGCATTATAATCAGTCCTTTGCATATAGCTTTAATTCTCATACCTTCTATTTCTTCCTAGTCTTTTGAGAAAACCCCAATCTTGTTTAAATGATGTCTGTTCCCACTCTGATTCTATAATTAGACAGACATACAAAGCACAAACAGTCTACAGTCTAACTTCACATTTATGGCTACTAAAGTGATCACTAAATGCTGCCCAGTCATTATATCAGTGTGTCATAATCTATTCATGCTGGTCTTCCAGAAGACAATTACATTTTCTCCTCTGGCCTCAAGTCCCACATTTCCCATTGCCTCATTTATGCCTTATCACACATTCTCTTGTACTGGCTTCCATTGCCCTTCTATTGAGCAAAATATCCACCTATCTGTCAGCATCACATTCTCTTCCTTTTCTACTTGCAACTGAAGATGAACCATCTCTGTTCCTTCCTGGGGCTATCCTGATTCCTTATGCACTGAATTCATGCTCTCTTGCCTATTCAGTATTACTCTGGCAATTCAATCACTCTCTCTCTTGCTTTTTCACTGTCTCCCTTAATAATTTTCCTTATTCAACAGTATCATTTCATGCAACATGCAACTGCAGAAATTTATCTTGTGTTAAACACACACATAAACATACATATAGTAGTATCTATAAAAGCTAAGCATTCCTACACCCAAAGACCAATTCTTAGCCCTCATCTTGCATAACCATTGGATAACAATTTTTCTCTTATTTTATTTATTTAATGTATTTTTGTTTATTTGTTTGTTTTGAGATGGAGTCTCCATCTGTTACCCAGGCTAAAGTGCAGTGGCATGATCTTGGCTCACTGCAACCTCTGCCTCCCAGGTTCAAACAATTATCTCTGCCTCAGCTTCTGGAGTAGCTGGGATTACAATGCCTACCACCATTCCTGGCTAATTTTTTGTATCTTTTAGTATAGACGGGGTTTTGCCATGTTGGCCAGGCTGGTCTTGAACTCCTGACTTCACGTGATCTACCCTACTAGGCCTCCCAAAGTGCTGGAATTACAGGCATGTGTCACCGGGCTGGGCCTTATAGTTTTAATATAGAAGAATGTGTTTTTATGACCACATAGTGATAGTCATGTGATGTCAGTAAAATAGAATAATCAGTGCTTACCTCAAAATATGCCTCTTGGAGGATATCTGTTCAGGGTTGAGAAAAAGAAACTGTGAAAATCTATTAATAGTATGGTTGAAACCAAAGAGACCAGGGCCTTCTGATTCCAACATAAACAGAAATAGTAATATTTAAATGTAGAACAAAAGGAAGGAAGGAGGTAGGCAGAGAAAGAACGAGAGGGAAAGGTAAGAAGGAAAGAAATAGGGAAAGTGGGAAGGAATGAAGAACAATTGCTAATTGATATGATTTCACTCAAATCTCATCTAGAATTGTACTCCCCACATGTCAAGGGAGGGAGGTGATTGGATCATGGGGGCAGTTTCCCCAGTGCTGGTCTTGTGATAGTGAGTGAGTTCTCACGAGATCTGATGGCTTTGTGTTAGGAAATTCCTCCTTCACTCTTCTCTCTCCTGCCACCTTGAGGAGAATGTACCGACTTCCCTTTCTGCCATGATTGTAAGTTTCCTGAGGCTTCTCCAGCCATGCGGAACTGTGAGTCAACTAAATCATTTTCCTTTATAAATTACGCAGTCTCTGGTAGTATCTTTATAGCAACGTGAAAACAGACTAATACACTAAATTATTAGGGCATTTTTCTATATTCTAGTTCATTCTAAACTTCAACTAGAAGTCTACTTTTAATGTGGTCCAGGGTTTTAAATGATGAACAAAATAAGCTTTCATCTTACATATTTAAAGTGTACAAATTCAGTTTTTGAAATATCAGTGCTCTTTATATGACATAAACAGCCTATCAATGCATTCACACTCTGCACTAGAATACTCATAAACTGTGACACAAGTACTTGGCAGAGATAAGTTGAAGTAAACCAAGCTGCATGGGTCCTTACACACATGGCCTGCTGCAGGAACACTCAGCCCCAATTCAGTATGGTTTTGTATTGACTTGACTACTCTGTAAGTAATTTCAAAAGACACAGGAAATGTTGGTTATTGCATTAGTATTAATGTCATATGTGCTCTATCAGGAAAATGATACGGCATAAATGAGGCTAAATTGTAAGCACTAATTACACAGTTAATTTGTTATTTGTTATTACCACAGATAGGAATGTTACATCTTTGTTACTGTCAGGAGCAGCAGTCACCATGCTCCCTTATATGTGAAGGCAATTATGAATGAGCAATTCAAGGTCTAGTCTAATAATTGTATATAGTTTCTTAGTGAAGAGTTATAACCACTATCTGGTAGCACCTAAAAACTGCAATGTTTTTTAATGTTTGTATTTTGAATAAAGGCTTATTTTAACTTATTAGCCTATTAACGATACAGTCTGTTTAAACTTCGACAACCAGCCAGTAAATTTCCATTCCTAAGGTGGTTCCAAGAAGTTATGATGAAACAGGCCATGATTTGTTAAAAAATAAAGTTAGTCCTTATGTACATGGAATGTTATAATAATAATTGTTTCCTTAATGCAATTTTCTCATTGCTTCATAGATCTGATTATCTACCTAACGAATATTATCTATTATCTACAAAGAAGGAGTAGAAAGATCTGTATGATCCAAAATATATTATAAAATAACTAGAGCAGTGCAGGGAGAGAAAGAACAAATTAATTAGATAAGCATAAATTATATTTTCCTTCAGTTTCTTTGGGATCAATTTATATTATTAACCAGGTGCTTTCTTACTTCTCTTTTATTATCTTCATTGTCTTTTAAGAACATTTTTTGTTATATAAAAAGAATCCTGTCTTGTAGGTATTGACCCATCTTTTTACATGTGGAATACTCTTTTAAATATGAAATAATCTTAATTTCTCATTCAAACATGGTGTTTCAAAAATGAGATGATCAAAAACAATGTCAAAAATCTCCTTGAAAAAGCTAATTTATGTAAACAATTCTAATAATTTTATGTACTTCATATGTATAGAATATTGTGAATGTGTAAAGTTTTCAATATACAAGAATACATTCTGAAAACCTCAGGCAATTGTCACTGTCATATAGAATAAATCGTATCACATAATAAATACGTTACTGGGAAGTAAAGAAAGAATAAAATAGTTATAAAAGAATTAAAAGTTGTCACACTTCAGACAAAATGCATTTTTAAATGTTTTCTGTGCATCCTCCCATCCATATCATATTAGAAACCTCTCAGGTACTAATGATGTTTGGAGTACTCTTGGTGAAATCACTACTAAAACTTGCTAGAAAGAGATTCTTTGCTGATGCTTTGAAATTTAATAAGTTGCTGCAATACACTGAGATAGACTCCTCCTATAATGCACTGTGAAATATGTGTGGTATCATTTTTTAGATCTTGTTAACTCTGATTCATAAAATGTGACATTTCTTATGCCATTTGCAAGGCAGTTAATTTATCCAGCAAATCTCATGATATTCTCTACACTCGAAAAGCTTTACTATTTAGTAATAAAAACTGTTTTGGAAGAAGTAGAAGTGATATAGATGTATAATGTGATAAATATGAGATTGTGTTATAAACTCTAAAGTAACCCACTCTAGAATGCTGAAATATTAACTTACAGATCAACAAGGTGAAAAACAACTACAATAAAATGTTAACTATCAACTTGGCACAATATTTTTTATGCAGCTGTATCAAAGTTTTAGTATCTAACCTTTTAATTGTACATACTTCTCTGAAAAGTGTCTCTGCAGAAAATTGTGCTATTGGTAAAAAATAATAGCATAGAAACAAGTTGTATGAAGTATTTGTCTTCTGTTTTTACTTTTATAGATAAATGTTGAAAATATACTAATTAGTCATTTGTCCCACATCAAATGCTGTTATCTAAATATTAAATTTCATTCCTTTAGCAGTTTTAAAATGCCAGGAAACACAATGACTCATCTTTTCAGAGTATCTTGAAGTAAGGAAGATTCTAATGTAACTCATATTTGGAAAATAGTGTATAATATGATATATCCTGTAGAAAGCCAATAAATATAAAGAACGGAAAAAAATATTACCTGTCAATCATAAATTTAACTATGTCATTATATTGTGTAATTGCATGGCTACACATTTATAATTTGACTATAACTAAAGAAAAAATATTAAAATGTTACTTATATCATTCTTCTTTAAAAATAATGGTAATAAATCTTTAAATAAAGCTATGGAATCATTGTGTTTTATAGTATTTTTAAGTGGCTACAGCTTCTTTAGAAAATAATAGATTTGTACAGTTCTACAGTATTTGCAGTTGTCTGTAACCTAGAAACATTGTAACTGCTCACTTCTTAAAAATATATATGAATTTTAAAATATTCCCATAAACAATAATTGATGTAACTGCAGAATGAATGCGTAAGCTGAAGTACACAATGCAATTTTTTAATCGTTAAAATCACCATGAAACATGTAAGCACTGTAGATCTTCTCTCATCACTCATAATCATCCTTACATTGTTATAAGTCATCTGCTAATATTTACCAGAAACTTTCTTGGTACACAGCATTTTCTTAACTAATAAGGAGGTTTTGAATGAGATAGTTTGTGGAGCAAAGAAATTTATGTAGAAAGTATGAGATAATATTGCTGGCAACTCAAAAAGAAAGAAAAGGTTTTTGGTATTTAGTTGTACAGCAAGATGGATGACTTAATCACCAGATTTCCAATAGGATCTACTTCACAAGAAAAGAAAAGCAGTCAGCAAAAAGAAAGAAAATGATTCCCCAGAGTCTGCTTGCAATGAGAATGTTCAATAGTTAGGAGTGTTAGTATTTGGAAAGCAATAATGTCTAACCAATTGTAAGCAGAGGAGGGACAGAATGAGGAACTGGAAGAAATAGGAGTGAGAGTGAAAGAGAGAGGAAGTAAAGGTAAGAGACAGAAAATTAGGGGACAGAAGAGCAATATTTTAGCAGCAGCAGATTGTGAAAGGAGCACAGTGAGGAAATACTTTGAAAGTAATTTTACAGATTTTTTTTCACCTAGGGTTTGCTTTCAAAAAAATCCCACTAATCTCTGCATTGTCTTTTAAATATTTAACTCAGATTTTTTAAAACTGTAATAATGCCCTGAGGAAATACCATATTTATGAAATATATTTTCAGGCTTTTAATAATATTTTGATTAAGGTACAATGAATACCCAGGTGCAACTTAGGTTAAATTTTTACCCTAGGTAGACAAGATCACATATTCCCCACCTGAGTATAATCTTATCATTAGACTTCTGACTCAAAGCGCTGTCAGTGGTCAGACCTATACTTTAAAACCATGGGAAACAGTAAATACAATTATGGTTTGGGAGAAAATATGCTATTTGAGATTGGATATGCTGGAATGAGAATCATATTTTAAAGAAAGTTTACTATATAGATGAAATGGAATAAAAACCACCATAAACTTACAACCTGGAAGTATATCATTAGCTAACTATTAGAGTCTGAATGTTTGTGTTGCTCCCTTGCAAATTCATATGTTGAAATCCTAACACACAATGTAATGAGATGAGGACGCAGGCTCTTTGGGAGGTAATTAGGTCATGAGATTGGAGCCAAGTAACAGAAATACCAGTCTGCAACCTAGCAGAGGGTCCTCACGAGAACACAACCATGCTGGCCTCCTGATCCCGTACTTACAGCCTACAGAACTGTGAGAAATAAATCTTCGCTGTTTAACACCCACACAGTCTATGGTACTTTATTATAGCAGCCCAAACTGGCTAAGATACCTGTTTTCTAGGAATATGTACTGTATTAAGAAATTTGAGGTCTTTCTGAATACAGGAAATTGAAATTATTCCAGCTTTTTTCTGCAGTGTACCTTGGGATTCACTCTTCTGAGAAATTAGACTCTACTGTGGGACTGAAATCTATCATGCTTTAGAAATGCTGGTATTGGCTGTTTGCCATTAGCAAACATTAACTGGAAAATTTAATGAGAAGCCTGGAATGCTACGCCAACAAACAGAAGATGAAATAGCCACGTAGGGATACCCAAACAGTTTGGGCAAGAGGCCCTAATTTGTGGAAGACACACTGTGAGACGATAGTTAGACTAGATACGCCATAACAGACATTTTCATTCTCCTCTGAGTCTGATGTGTTTGAGTTTTATCCCTGTAACCTGAAGTGAAAATAAAAAGATATAAATTATGCCAAGATTCTGTCTATAAGTGTTTTTATTGCCTGAAAGAGAAAAAGTAGTAGACAATGCCACAGCCTCAATCACCAACAGCTACTGAGGCACTCTGTGAACAAGGAAAATTCTTAGAGAATGGTTTTTCTCTATTGTTAGAGACTGTTTTTTCACAGCTTACAGATAAGTGAACAGCCTCAGAGAATGGTTTTTCTCCATTCTTAGAGAATGGTTTTTCACAGCCTGAAAAACAAAACTGTTTTCTCATTTCCCTTCACGTCCAGCTAATTCTCTTTTGAAGTAGGTCCAAGAAGCAGGTGTCAGCAGAATTTTTTTTTTGTAAAAAACTAGACAGTAAATATTTTAAGTTTTGTGAGTCATATGGTCTCTGTTTCCACTATTCAACTTCACATTTGTAGTGTGAAAACAGCCATAAGTCTACATAAACAAATGAGCATGAGTATATTTCAATACTTTATTTACAACAACAGGCCGTAGGCTTAATTTGATCCATGGGCCATCATTTGCTGACCCTTTGTATTAGTTTCTTCTCACAGCTGCTATGAAGAAATACTTGAGACTGTATAATTTATTTATACATTTTAAAAGAGGTTTAATTGACTCACAGTTCTGCGGGTCTGGGAAGGCCTCAGGAAACTTACAATCATGGAGGAAGTCACCTCTTCACAGGGCAGCAGAAAAGAGAATGAGTGCTGATCACAGGGAGAATCCCCTTATGAAACCATCAGATCTTGTTAGAACTTACTATCATGAGAATAGCTTAGAGGAAACCATCCATCCTCATGATTCAATTACTTCCTACTGGGTCCCTCTCATGACACATGGAGATTATATGAACTACAATTCAACATGAGATTTGGGTGGGGACACAGCCAAACCATATCACCCCGATCTAGGTTATAGATGGTAAATGTTTTTATATCTGTATGGCAGGGATGTATTACAAAAGGTCAATTTGGTTGTTTTCTATGTAGTTCCATTTCTCCCTTATCTAGAATGTATACCAAGGGGCTATTTTTCTCTTCCCAATTTAAATGAATTAAAAATAAAAGTTTGAATACAACTACAGATGTAAGCTCCAAGGTGTGTTCAAGTAGGATGAACAGGAACTGTTTCTACACCATGACAGACAGACACACACACACACACACACACACACACACACACCTCTGTTCAGATGCTGCTCAATTGAGAAATCAATGCCTGTGAGTATAAGGCCCAGATTTACACTACCATCATATATAAGAATCTCCAAACCAATAGATTAATATCAAAATAAATATCTGGGGCACTTAGCAAAAAGTAAAACTGGCTAAAAAATATCACAGGCTCATGAGATCCTCACAAAAATAAAACACTGTGGTTGAAGATAAAATCAGTTTAAAAAATAGGAGATTAAAAATTTTTTTAAAAATGAGATTAATCCAAATGAAGTAGTTATGGCAGATAAATAAAAGAGGATTGTAGGCATAAGAAATTTTGAACATGAAAATGGAAAGTCTATAAATTGGAAAGAAAAGCAGAAAGACTATAAGCAAAGAGAACAGGTAGATTTAAACAAAAATAACATTATGGAAATAAATTATGATGCTTAATTTTATGTGCCATGGTACCTAGATATTTGGTCAAACTCCAGTCTAGATGTTGCTGTGAAGGTATTTTTTACAGGATTCACACTTAAGTCAGTAGGCTTTGTGTAAATAGATTAACTTCCATAATATAGTAGACCTCATTGAATCAGTTGAAGCCCTTTAAAGAAAAAGACTGAAATCCTCTGAGGAAGCTAAAATTCTACCTTCAGACTGTTTTTCAACTTGAGTTGCAACGTCAACTTCCCCTGGGTCTCCAATCCGCTGGCCTGCCCTGCATAGTTTTAATTTGCCAGCCCCCACAATCACATTAGCCAATATATATCTGTGTGTATATATATACATATTTTATGTGTATATATACATATATATTTTATGTGTATATGTATACACACATCCTAAAGGTTCTGTTTCTCTGGAGAACACGGACTAATACATAAATCATGTAGCTTTTGCAATTAAGATAAAAGAAAAAAATTGTAGTGCATTGAATTGTAACACACTTAAAGATATGTCCATGTTCTAATTAAGGAAATCTGTAAACATTACCTTATTTGGGAAAAGGGTTTTGCAGATTTGATCAAATAAATGATCTTGAGATGAGGAGATCATTCTCGATTATTCAGGCAGGTCCTGTTCCGATGCAAGGGTCTTTATAAGTGTTAGGCGGAAGAAATTGGTAGACAGCATAAAAGAAGGTGATGTGAAGACAAAGGCAGAAATTAGACTGATGTGGTCATAAATTAAGGAACGTCAGCTGCCAGCAGAAGCTAGAAGAGGCATGAAATAGATTCCCCCCTAGAGAGTTTGCAGAAGACATGCTATAAACAGACACCTAGGCTATACATGCCATACTAGATATTTTAATTCTCCTTAGAGTCTGATATGTTTAAATTTCATAGAGCTGCTGCGAGGAATGAGGTCCTGCTCACACCTAGATTTCAGACTCCAGGTGTCCTATAAGAGAGTAAATTACTGTGTATTAAATCATTAATTTTGTGGTAATTTTATATGGCAGTCCAAGGAAACTACAAGTTTAAATAGTAGATATGACAAATGTTTAATAGGAATTTCAAAAATAGAGTATTTAAAAAGTCAATAATTCTAAAAATTCTTTTTTGTCGTGTTGTTTTTGAGACAGGATCTTGCTCTGTTGCTCAGGCTGCAGTGCAGTGGAGTGATCAGGCTCACTGCAGCCTCAGTCTCCTATGCTCAACGATCCTCTCACCTCAGACTCCTGAGTGGATTGGACTACAGGGACGTGCTACCACACCTGACTAATTTTAAGAATTTTTTTTTTTGTAAAAATGAGGTCTGCTTATGTTGCTCAGACTGGTGTGAAATTTTCCAGATTGATGAAAGACAGATTGAAGAAATACGTGTCTTGAACAATAAAAAAAAATCCAGTTCATGAAAGAAAAACTGAAATCCACCAAAACCAAAGAACATATTATAAGAATAATCACCACTGTAATTTAACAACACACTCTTAGCTCAAAGAAATCAACAGACATACTATATGTCTACCTTCAGACATAATCAACAGACATAACAGACATTAGAATATAGTTTGAGCTGAATTAGAAGGAAAACAAGATCTAAGAAAATTTGTGGGACACAGCTAAGCAGTGCTTAGAGGAAAATTTACAGCTTTAAAAGCCTATTATCAGAAAGGAAGAAAAATTCACAATCAATGGCTTCACCTTCTAAATTGAAGAGCTAAGAAAAGAAGAGCAAAATTAACCCAAAGTAAATAGAAAAGAAAAATAGTAAAGATTTTCTGAAAAATCAGTAATAGAAAACAAACAGTAGTAGAGAAAATTAAGAAATCCAAAGGTTAGTTCTTTGAAAATCTCAACAACATTGACACACTCAGTGTGCTCAAAAAACAGAGCATGCACATAGCCAATACCGGGAGTAAAACAAAATATACTCATAATGGAGTTAAAAAGAAATGATTTAGGCAGTAAGTAGGGATCAAAGAGTGGTGGAATTTTCTCTTAATAAAAAAGTAGCCTCCAAATCATTTCTTTACTAACAAAAAGCAACCTGAAAAATCAGGCTGGAAGCTTGCATAGATAAATGCCAGCAGCTATGCCAATAGAAAAGGGATATCTGGAAGACAGGTATATTCAACATGGAGGTTTCCTTTTCTCTTTTCTTTGTTGCCACATGTGCAGGTTACATGGGGTCAGCCAGGTAAAGACCTCATTTGCATAATAAAAAATTAGGGTAGGATGGTCAGCTGCCTTGCACAGTATGTAAATGGCACACACCTGACCCAACCAATTCACTGCAACCTATGTAAATCAAACACCACCTCCTTAAGCTTGTCTATAAAACCAATTACATCTCGCCCTAAACTCAGAAATCCACTCAGGTCCCCTGCCTCTGCACAAGGAAACTCTCTCTTCTTTTGCCTTTTTCCTGTCCTAAATCTACTCCATGGTTGTCCATGTTTTCAATTTCCTTAGTGCAAAATAATGAACCTCGGGTATTTCCTCAGACAAACAACACTGCTTCAACACCTCTACAGATTCTTATAGACATAAAAAGAAAATGTTACAAGAATGTTATAAATGTATTTTTATGGCAATTACATCAACAGCTTAGATGAAATTAATTTCTTGAAAATTCTAACTGCCCCCAAATAAAAATCTGAATGGTTATCTATCTCTAAAATAAATTGAATTTATTCCCAAAAGTCTTCCCACAAAGAAATTCAAGACATCAGTAATTTTATTGGTAAATTTTAATTCAAATCAATTACTTAAGAAGATATGATGCCAATTTTACTTTCGCAATATAGAAAAATATTTCCTGTTTCACAAATCCAGCAAAATCTTTATACAACCCTTGACAAAAACTTGACATAAAATATGAAATAATGTATAAACAGAAAACTTAACAAAACATTACATAGAACCAAGTAATATGTAAACAAATAATATATGATAACTGTCTTAATCCATCTGGGTTGTTACCAAAGACAGGGTAGCTTAAACAGCAGACATTTATTTTTCCTTACAGTTCTGGAAGCTGGAAGTCTTGGATTAGAATACCACCATGGTTTATTTCTTGGTGAAGAGAATTTTATTTATTTGATAAAGGACATCTACAAAAGAAGAGAGGAAGAGGAGCAGTAGCAGGGGGAGAGAAAAAGAGGAGAAATAGAAGAAAAAACTCTACAACTATGATCATACTTCTGCTTTATCCATTTCTATTCATCATTGTACTGGATACCCTAACTAAGAAATTAAGAAAGATAAAAGATGTAAAGTTTGGAAAGGAAGAAAGAAAACTGTCCTTATTCCCAGATGACATGATTAGTTACAAAGAAAATTGTAAAGACTCTTTAAAAAAACAAAACAAAACAAAACAAGAGCCGGGCATGGTAGCTCACGCCTGTAATCCCAGCACCTTTGGGAAGCTGAGGCAGGTGAATCACCTGAGCTCAGGAGACTGAGACCAGCCTGGCCAACATGGCAAAACCCCATCTGTATTAAAAATACAAAAATTAGCCAAGCATGGTGGTGGACACCTGTAATCCCAGTTGCTTGGGAGGCTGAGGCAGGAGAATTTCTTGAACCCAGGAGGCGGAGATTGCAGTGAGTCAAGATCGCCCCATTGCACTCCAGCCTGGATGGATGACAGAGCGAGACTGTTTCAAAAACAAACAAATAAAAAAAACAACTAGAACTATTAAGCAGAAAATTTATTACTTAAAACTGACTTTAAGATTTTAAGGAGGCTTAAAACTACAGACAGCCTAGAAATCATCCTTCGCATTCCATCTGTATTCCCATTCCAACATTTATTTGTGCTCATTTATATAACTGTTATAAAAAATAATCAGTTATTTTTAGTTATTCAACATTAACGTCTGCTTGCGTGTCTTGGATATTTTCATAGTGCATACAAATGACAAAATTTTAGGTTCAATTATCTCCAAGTGTTTAAAAAATATCTTCCACAGATGCAAAAGAACCACTACAGCTATAAACAGAACATTATAAAAGTATCTTCTTTTTGTAAGGGGATGTTGGTTTTTAATTATAGTATCAGTGAAAAAGACTAAGCATATCAAATACAGAGCAAAAGATTAAAGCATTGAGAATTTTATCAATGGTTGAGAAAAATATGAAATAAATCATTGATTTCTCAGTTGTTTGAAGAAAAGAGATTCCTTAATACTAACAAAGAAGATCTAAAGATAATCAGATTTGTTTTTCTCCACCACTCAAAGATTGGTGTTTCTAACTACCTAATAGAAACCTGGTAATTTATGAAACTAACTTTCCAGTGTTGGTATTTGAAACAAGAACAAATAGAAACAGACTATATCTGAGCAACTAGAAATATGAAATTGCAATGTACTGAGTTGGATAAAATTGAAGAATAATCTGGTTAGTCACAGGGGGACACTGTATTAAGATTTGAACAGGTTTAGGTTCAGATGCTTATTAAAATTCCAAATATAGATTCTAGTAGGAACTTTGATCAATGAGCCTGGAATTTAAGGTAAAAGTTTGGTAGAGATATAAAGTGGGAAATTATTTTTACATGGTGGTTAAAGCCTTGAGAATGGGTGAGATCAATAGACAAGAGGAAAAGTCCTAAGACTGTGCCCTAACATACTCCAACACATAAAGCTCATAGATATAAGGCAAATCTAGCCTTGGAAACTAGGAAACAATATCTAGTGAGGGGTTTCTTTTTTTTTTTAAGAGTATGATGTCCTGGAAATTAGAACAAACGTAGATTCAGGAAGGAAATAGTGATCAGTTGCATCAAATAACGCTAATAGGTGAAAATACATGAGAAGTGAGAATTAATCATAGATGCATTTTTTTTTAAACAAGGTCTCACTCTGTCACACAGGCTAGAGTGCAGTGATTCAATCCGAGCTCACTGCACCTTCAAACTCCTGGGCCCAAGGAATTCGGGGGCCTCCACCTTAGCCTTTTAAGTAGTGGGAAGCACAGATGCACCGCCATGTCCAACTTGACACATTTTAATTTTTTGTAGAGACAAAGTCTCATTATGTTGCCCAGTCTTGTCTTAAACTCCTGGCTTCAAGTGATTCTCTCACTTCAGCCTCCTAAAGTGCTGGAATTACAAGCATGAGCTACGATGCCCAGCCTATTTGTTTTTTAAAGTAAATGCATTATAGCTTATTTGTTTACTGATTAGTTGAGCCTTTAGAGTTATAACAGTTGAAGGTGGTAGATAATAAGGCAAATTGCTGAAACATTATCGATGCAGTTTTTATCACAATTCCTGTAGAATACTTATGCACAAATGTTCACAAAATGATTATTGTAAACCAAAAATTATCTAAGACAGGGCTCAATCAATTTGGAATTTTACTTTGCCAAAGTTAAGGAAATGTCTGGGAGAACACTCTGTCCTTTTCTTTAAAGATGATTTTGAGGATTTCAATATTTAAAGGAGAAAAGTGGCTGGAGGAAAAGGAGGACATGGTCATCCACATGTTGGAAGAGAAAAGGAGCAGGTTGAGCAATGATTAATTATGTATTTGTCTCAGTTATTCAGCACTTTTTATAAGATAACATGAACATCAGAGTAGCTACCTGTGATATATTTAACCTTTTATCTGTAGTTGTCTGTTTAGGAACAAAAGGAAAGGCAGCTTCTTATATCACTCAGCTTTCAGCTTAATTTTTTTCCTCTTGGCACAGTGAACTGGAGTTCCGAGTTTTTTAATGCTTTTTGGGTCTCTGTTTTTAAGAAAGGCTATCCTGGTTTCTTTCACAGTAGTATTTTATAAGAGTAAAGTTTTGAAACATTTTCAAGATGGATAAAGTCAAAGGTCAAAAGCTTGACTTAGGAAAAATAAAAACTTCCTCCAAATGGTGTAAAATGGACATGTGTCATACAGTAAGTGCTTAATATTGTCCACAGGTTCTTGGTAACTGTGACTTTAAGAGAAACAATATACAATAAGTCTTGGGATGACATAGTTTCATTCAGTGACAATTTATTACAACATTGATGAGAGAAACCAATGGTCTTGTTATATTGTTGTTTTGTTTATTGTTGAAGTTTCCAAAAACCTACTCACGTGTTAAGTGAGGATTTACTGTTGTTAAGTGAATAAAAACAATGTACCAATGGATTAGAAAATTTAAAAGTATCTCTCTCTCTTGTGTACGTATGTGCCTGTGTCTGTGTGTGAAAAAGAGAAAGACTAAGGCAGAGGATTCAATAGTAATTAATACCAAAGTGGTGATTAGGAATTAACTATAGTCTTCCCATCTGGATATTCACTTAAATATAAGCCACATTAAATACATTTTGCAACAAATTTCTTAAAAAAGACTCTTGTGAGATTTAAACTATTTTCTAATTTTATGTATAAATGATGGGTGAAAATTTGTATCAAGTTACTGTGAGTCACATTTTCTTGTTGGATAGAAAGTTCTGCATCTTTTTTAGGTATATGTATTTTAATGTTTTTAGTAGACTTCTTTGTCAATTATATGGAACACAAAGGATTTTTTTAATATGTAACTTGTCTTTTTACTTTTTTAAACTTATATAGAATTCACTAATTTTAATGTAGTCAGATTATTTAACATTACATCATACTTTATGGTTTTTGAGTCTCTATTTTTAAGAAACGCTATCCTGGTAGATAATAGTGTAGATAACTGATCTGAACCGTTAGTGTAAACATCCTTCATTTAAAGATGTGAAACCATTGATGGAGTGGCATATTCAGCTAGATACATAAAGATGTAATTCTTTCAGCTGCTTGCGGATTCGCTGGTGAGAGATGAGCATATGTTTTTTGTTAAGATACAGAAAAATTAGGCTAGCAAATTTAAACCAATGCAAAAAAGTCTGCGTTTAATTGCTTTCAAATAGATTGTTGCCAGAGAAAGCCCTTTTTTCCTCCTCTGTTTCTAATTTAAGACACCATATGCGCATCTGGATAAGACAACTGCAGAAAGACAATATTTCACATAATATACCAGGAAGGGCTTGCAAAAGATGGAAGCGAGACGATTGGAGAAATGCACTAGGAATAATTTTGATTTGGGAAGTTTCAGACTATTAGTGTGTGGTCTATTTGTGGTTCTTCACCACCGAGGAAAATAGCATCCCCTCAGCACTTAGCCAAACTCTAGTGGCTATCCCACGCTCTATTTTTCTCTTCACCCCTGTCTTGTGTTTAGTGAGATACAGGGACTACAGATTTTACTTTATTTTCATTTTCTACAATTTCTCAATTTCCCTAACCTCACAGCCAACAAAGTGATTTTTTTGCTCCAGTCATCTAATAGTTTCTCTGCCTTCCAGTATGACTTTCCACCAAACATCAATGTAATTATGTCATCTTTCACCTTAAAAATCCTTCAGGGCATGCTGAGAACTTTCAGCTAAATAAGTCACACTTTTTTGCATATTAGGCCTCCACAATCTGCCAACAATTACATCTTTAGCTTCCTCCACAACCAATTCATCTGCATATTTCAATAATTTTCATAAAGTTTATTATGCTCTCTTAGGCATACATACATTTAAATGCAACATTCTTTCATCTTTGTGAGCTAAATTTTATTCTTCTTTCAAAGCTCAGCTTCTCCGGCATTTGTAAGTTTTACCTGACCACGAAGTCTGATTTTGTATCACTTCTCCATGTTCTCGTAACACCTGGTGTTTCTTTCTCTTTTATTGCTTGACCTTGAAGTATGTTTAGTTATTTTCTTATTTACTCTAAGTTTCATACATAAAATTTGAATGTACATCCAATTCTCACATAAAACAAACCACGTCAACTGTTTCATTTTTTTTCTGATGTATCTGAAGACACAGTTCGTTAAGCTTATTTCTTATGTTGTATTCTTAGCGTTTAGGTTGTTAATAGTATATATACACTATCACTTAAACGGGAATTGTCAAAACGTAAGAATGACAGTCATTCATAACTCCTTTCTCTCATCACCAATAGCTACTTAAAAAGAAAAATCTTTACATCCAAATGTCTCCTTTGTGCCATTCTTTCTTCTTCTACCTCCAATAACAGCTGTGGTTAAAATCTTCATCAGTTAGTTTCAGCACAAGTAAAATGCCTTTTCTATTTCCCATCCCTCATTAACAATTTACCCAAATCTGAATGGCTTATAACAACATTTTATCTAATTCATGGTTTTGTGATTTAGGAAATCAGAAGGGCGTCCTTGAGCAATTTTGATTTAAAATCACTCATGCAATTGCAGTCTAATGGCTGTATTCAATTGAAAGCTCTATTGGGCTCCAGAAAGATATTCTAGCCAAGATGCCTGACTGCCCCAAGGTGAGTTACCCTAGAGAACATCAGGGCGAAACTCTATGGCCTTTTGTGACCTGATATAAGATATTACTTACTTCAGTTACATTTTGTTTCCTAAATTACTAAGAAGTCACTAAATTTAGCCCAGATACAAAGGAAGAAAATACAGAAATCTGGCCAGGCACGGTAGCTCACATCTGTAATCCCAGCACTTTGGGAGGCCGAGGCAGGTGGATCACAAGGTCAGGAGTTCAAGACCATCCTGGCCAGTATGGTGAAACCCTGTCTCTACTAAAAATACAAAAATTCCCCAGTCATAGTGGCAGGCACCTGTAATCCCAGCTACTCGGGAGGCTGAGGCAGGAGAATGGCTTGAACCTGGGAAGTAGAGGTTGCAGTGAGCTGAGATGGCACTACTGCACTCCAGCCTGGGCAACAGAGTGAGACTCTGTATCAGAAAAAAAAAAGAAGTACAGAAATAATTGTTCCTTGAGCAGAATATCAAAGAAGTTGTAAAATGGACTCTTCTGTAGCAGAATTCTTCCTATAAGTTTTAATATTCAAAAAAACGTATTTTTTTTGTATACATACAGGGATTATTAAACATAAAATATTTGGTAAAATAAAATCTAAACTTTATGATGAAATGTGCAAAACATACATAAACACAAAATATTTGGTGAAATAAAATCTAAACTTTATTACAAAATGTATAAAACATGCAAGGAGTATGTCATATAAGACTGAGAATTGAACTTCTATAATTATTCTAGAAAAGAAAAATTATGTAATAAATAAAAGTTTTCAACAATTTGTTTTTCTTAACAAATGTATGAATATGTTTTTACATTTCACTACACATGGATATTTATATGTTTTTCCTATTGTTTTACAGTTTTTATAAATGTTATGATATCATGCAAATTACTGTGACTCGAGTTTCATTTAGGAATTAATCCCTACTGACAATTTCATTCACATATATGCATCCTTTGCCTTACCATATAGTTTTTTTTTTTTTTTTTTTTTTTTTTTTTTTTGGAGACAAAGTCTTGCTCTTGTCCTCCAGGCTGGAGTCGATTTGATCTTGGCTCACTGCAACCTCCACCTCTTGGGTTCAAGTGATTCTCCTGCCTCAGCCTCCCAAGTAGCTGGGATTACAGGAGCCTGCCACCATGCCCAACTAATTTTTGTATTTTCACTAGATAACGGGGTTTTACCATGTTGGCCACAGTGGTCTCAAACTCCTGACTTCAGGTGATCTGCCTGCCTCGGCCTCCCCAAGTGTTGGGATTACAGGTGTGAGCCACCGTGCCTGACCCCAAATAATATTCAACATCAGGTAATATATATTTACTATATTTATACCTACTAATTAAAATCTCAGCTAGTATAGAATGTTTATTTTCATTACCCATTACCAGATTTTGATAAATTATTTTTTGAATTAACATTCTTAATTACACCTTTACCAGACACCTTAGAGTTTCTATTCTTCTACATGTCTACTTATTATTTTCAGATTTTTTAAAACTTTTGCTCAAATTATAAAGGTAAAAAAGGTAACAGGTTATTTTTACCTGTTTTTATTGTTGCTGTTCTTGTTTAAAGCCTGTTTTTGCCAAATGGACTAAAGATGCCCTTTCTCTCACAATATGTGCTTTTTCTTTTCACTTTGTTTATTTTCATACAAAACTTACAAATTTTGATGTAGTCATATTAACTAAATTTACTTTGTCCTTTCTGCCTTTTGGGTCTTGTTTAAAAATCATTTATTATTTGACTTCCTAAAAATATTCCAAATTACTCTTTATATAAATTAACATTATGCTTCTTTCATTTGAATTTTAAAATCTGCTTTTTTAAAATTTTTAATTCTTAATATTTTTATTCTTAAGTTTATTTTCAAATTTAAATAATTTTATATTAAATTTTAATTTATTTTTAACTTTCAAAATTACACAATTGTCAAATAAAGCACGTGGCTTTCACCTGTGCTATTTTATGTCTATGCTAGAAGTATTTTCTATTTTGGCATGAACTATATGATCACATTAATTTGAAGAAAAGTTTATTCATGGTGTAAAGAAAAATATGTAAATAAAATATTTAAATAAAAGTCATTTTCTTTTTTATAAGTACTGTTAATGAGAATTATGAAATCAAGCTCTCTTCATGTAACCAAAGATATACACACATATGTGTAATACATGCACACTCTATATATTAAAGTCTCCATAACTTTAAGTAATTTTATATGGTAACACTATTTCTGTATGTCACAAAATACATGTATTTCAAAACTCATTGCCATGCAAAAACAAAGTCATCCAAGGGCAGAGTTTCTTGGCCACATTGGGATAAATTAAGAAAATCCTTCCTCACAAATGAGCTCATGTTTTCCATCCTTCAGAAGTTTATGGAAGGTCAAATCCTCTTTTGTATTAAAAACTAACTTCAGTGTTTTTATTGTGAGATAATTCAACTCAACCGGCTTTTTTTTTTTTTTTTTGATATGGTGTCGGCTCTGTCTCCCAGGCTGGAGTGCAGTGGCACAATCTTGGCTCATGCAGTATTTGGGTTTCTGTTCTTCTGTCAGTTTGCTGAGAATTATGGTTTCTAGATTCATTCATGTCTCTACAAATGACATGAACTCATCAGTTTTTATGGCTGCATGTATTCCATGGCGTATATATGCCACATTTTCTTTGTCCAGTCTATCATTGATGGGCAACCAAATGAATCAGTGACTTGCTCATTTTGTTATACTGTAAACTTAACAGAAAATCTCTGTCAAAAAAAATACATATATATACATATATGTCTATCCTGCCTGCTTAGAGCCTTTAGGCATTGCTATGCCTCTACAGAAACTCAGAATACAACTTAGGTTTCCACTGGGGGAAATTAACATTTCATATATCAACATTTTCTATCAAGTGAACTGAGTCTTTATTTTACCAACACATTTAAACCTTGTAAGCATTTGACTTGTATATGTCAGCTTGAGATATATAACATTTTCATAATGATTCAACTGTACTGTAACTAAAGCTGGTATTTTTCCTCCAAATGCTAAAAATATACAAATCTGTGTCTCCTTTTAGAGTTTAAATACAACAGAGTTGAATTAGTGACAATAAAAGTTGAGCCACAAACCCACATTTGGCCATCCTCAGACAGCACAAGATTTCTTTATTTTCTCCTTTGTCAGGCTGTGTTTATTTCACTTTAAAATTCTTCAAGCTATGGATCATCTATCTCATCTTTGGGGAGACTATTCCACCTTCTAATATGGTTCACTAGCTATGTCGAAGTCCAACTTTACTGGCTAAGAATCAGAGTTGAGTAGAATTTCCTTCTAACAGAGGGGCCATTTGACTCATTTTATTATTTTTATTACTGAACACTGTAGTGTACTAGCTAGTCAACTGTGCAGTCAAAGACATGAACCTACCGAAGGACTCACATCTCAGAAAATGATCCCTTTCCTCTGCCTGGCTGGCCCAGCAAAGGACAGAGAATGCAATCATCTTGATCAATGAACCTGAGGAAAAGCAGAGCTGGCAAGACACTAATCAAATAAGTGGATCTGCTGAGGTTAATCCTTCAACCCCAAGCTTTGTTTCTTGAGGGCCCGAAGGAGGTAAGCAGGAAAAAGAAAGCCTGACAATATGCTATACTTGCATGTCTCAAATTGGTCCTCTGCAATTGCATTTCCACTTATTTACCTTTAGAATACAAACCAATGTCAGAACCTACGAATGCAAATTTTGCTTCAGATGCACTTTTATATATAATTTTGCTACTGTCAGGAGCCTTTAAAGATATGAAAAATCACACCTGTAATTGCAAGGATCATCACAGAAAGAGAAATACGTAGAAAACCAATTTGAAAATAATTAGTCTTCATGAAGTTCCCCACATAATATTCCTCAGAGGTTGTTACAATTAAAACACTCAAGAAAGAATCAGAATCGATTTAAAGTTGAACACCTATGAGCTATGCCACCTTGAGGAAATGATTTCACTTCTCAGCACTTCAAAAGTGTCTGTAAAACAATAATAATAACTACTTCAATAGAGTGTTGTGAAGTGTGGTTGGAATAATGCACTCAGAAAGGCCAATCATAAAATGCAATTGATATATGCTATATTAGATTTTACTGTTTGTTGCTAAAACAATTATTAACATAATAAATCTAATCAAAAATTGTTATAAGCCTCCATGTAGTGTTTTGGGAACCAAAAAAATAAAGAGTAACTAGTTTTCAAAAAATGGAATAAGGAACTCACATTCATGAGGTTATTTTTGTCAATGGCCAGAGCAGGCAAATTATGTAATGGAAAGAGTTCAATGTTACGGCAGAGAGCAGAAATGATTGTTTTATTTATTAAGTTTAAAATATTAAATATTAAATCATTTCTTAAAAATTTCTTTTTACTATCAGCCTAAAACTTGTTTATATCACATTCTCCTTTTTAATGGTACCAAGGTCTCAGCTTTAAATTGGAATGTTTCTTTCAAAAATGTCTAGCAAAATTACTAGCATATTGAATACTTCAAATATTCATATGTGGAATACTACTCAGCCTTATAAAAGAATACAATTATGTCATTTGTGACATGGATAGAATTGGAAAACATCCTATGGTAAGTAATGCAGGCAAAGAAAAATATTGCATGTTGTCCCTTATATGTAGAATCTGTAACAAACTCACAGAAGCAGAGGGTAGAATGGAGGTTACAGGGGCTTGGGGGATGGTGAGAATGGGGAAATTATGATCAAAGTGTACAAAATATCAGTTGAACAGGAGGAATACATCATTTTTTTAATTAGATTTCTATTAGACAGTATGGTGAATACAGCTAATGATAGCGTTTGTATATTTCAAAATTGCTATGAACTTCAAAAATTGCTATGAGTAAATTTCAAATGTTCTGACCACAAAAATGTTAAGTATTTGAGGTGATGAATATGTTAATTAGATTTATTTAATTATTCCATATTGTATTTATAAGTTGTAACATCACTTTGTATCACCTTAAAAGAAAATATTATGTAATTAAATTTAGAAATTTTACACCCGGTAAGGGTGCTGATGAATGGACCCCAGTGACAACACATGATCTGGCATATTTGAAGGGCAGAATTACATCAAGGAGAACAGGAGTCTGAGAAGTTGAACCACAGCGAGATCTGCAATAACAAGAACTGGTGACTTAGATAGCAAGTAGTTATGTCTAAGAAACTTACAGGCACATCCTACAGGATAATCGGTATTTGGTATGTCATGGAAGGGAGAATCAATATTGGCCAAAGAGCTGTGACAGCTAACATCAAGAGAAGTATACAAAAGATCGGTGATGTAAGGGATTATTTTGCCTCCAATATGCTCTCTCTACTCCAAATACACTAGTAGAATCGTGGCTTAAAGAAGAAAGGAAAGATGTGTCTCAGCCAAATATTCTACCCATCAATGAAAATAATTAGCATAATTAAGGTGATGGGGTGACCTTAATTTAAGTGCAAAATTTAAGGCAGGGGATCAAAAGACTTAGTAGTCAACATAAATTATATTAATGTATTTTAAAATCTACATTGCAAAAAATTCCATGATGAAAGAAATATAAATATATTTATAATGACAGATTCACCCAGATGCAGTGGCTCATGCTATAATCTTAGTGATTCGGAAGGCTGAGGTGGGAGGATTCTTGAGACCAGATGTTCATGATCAGCCTGGGCAACACAGTGAAATCCCCCATCTCTAAAAATTACATATTTTTAATTAGTTGGGTATGGTAGTGCTTGCCTGTAGTGCCAGCTACGTGGGAGGCTGAGGTGGGAGGATAGCTTTAGCCCAGGAGTTTGAGGCTGCAGTGAGCTATGATCACACCACTGTACTGCTTGGGCAACAGAGTGAGATCCCTTGCCCAAGACAAAACAAGACAGATTTAGTCAGGGTCACAACATCAAACCTGTGATGTTGGAACAGGAGTTTCACTTGTATTGCTCTAGGCTATCTAAAGGTATTTGGGAACTAATAATTGTTATTAATGTAGTTTTTAAAAATTCATAATACTAATACATACACAAAAAATTCACTCTCAGATAAAAATGCTTTCTGATAAGTTTACTTTGAATTCATACAATTCAATAATCTATTTGGTATTTGGGCAAGGGAGGAGGCAGGCAGGATAGACTGTACTGTCCTGTTTTAGCAGCTTTATTTCTATAGTTGATTCACAGCCTTTCCTTCAGCCTCACAAATGAGACTCACTTTCTGTTGTTTTCTGTGTTGTCATTTGTCATTTTTATTATGTGATGGTGTTTGAGGGGCTATCAGAAACAAAAAAATGGGTCCCTTTTATGCTTATCGCTGTTCAGACCTAATTGTATATACATATTTTTAGTTTAAAAGCAGAGTTGGAAGACAGTTATTTCAACTGCTTTTTTTCTGCATACTTTACTCTGCTGGTATCTGTTAAGATTTACTGTTTTAATTAATTATAGTTTAGACATCATGAAATTATTAGAGTGAAAAGCAAGCCTGATTTTCTTTTGAACTTTGATAACCAGGGAAAACTACTGAAATATGACAAGAGGGGTGTGTGTGTGTGTGTGTGTGTGTGTGTGTGTGTGTGTCTGTGTGTGTTCGCCTATATAATAAATATATGTTATGTACCATATTTACATAATTATATGTATGGTTTTAAAACTACGAAATACAGTTTAGCAAAGGCTGAGTTTATCTTTTTCATTTTAATCTGTCTCTTGAGGAACATTTAAAATGTGCTAGCAGGTTATATAAAAGACATAAGAAGTGAAGCTATTTCATGAACTCCTAACACATAACTTGGTGGTGTCTTTTGTCTGCAAGCCAACCTTCAATAAATCACAACGTCAGACGGTATGCAGGCACCTAAGATATGATTTCTAGGCCTGGCAACTGTAAAGGCAATGCTGGAGGGCAATTCCCTCCCCTCTATTTCAATGCTTCTGAAGTACGTGATGGATGCAAAGACCTTTCACGCTAATGGGCTTGCTGCTCTGATTTCTGTCACACAGACTATTTTTATATGACAATCAATTAACATAGATGAGTAGATATTTAATTATTTAGAAATTAAAAGAATAAAAAGTCTTCCTTTTTTTAGGTAAAAAAAGATTTTTTTTCTCAATGCAAGTTGTGTATGATACATTTTTCTGATTTCTACTAAGAAGACGAGCTATGAATATTGGCATATAACTCCAAGTAAAATAAGCAAAACACTATTTTTAAGTTATGCTTTTCTCTGAAAGGACATTTCCAATTAACATTCCTACCTGCAATAAAGAGGCTCTGGAGTTGTCACTGCAGTCATCACACTGTAGTCAACATTTGACCTGACCTACAAACTAAAAAAGCAAAAGAATAGGAAAATCAATGGTAAATTCCTTTTTCTTTTCTTTTTCTCTTTCTCTCTCTTTCCTTCCTTTCCTTCTTTTTCTCTCTCCCTGTCTTTCTTTCAAGGAAACTTGCAGTTTTATTAATTTTTGACCTTCTGTATTTTCCTAGAAATATATAAAATTTAATGGTAGTGAATTATATTTTAAAAAACTCACTGATATCATTAACATTTAATTATATTTTATAGTTATTTTATTTAGGAAATAATTTTTGATCTTCACTGCTTTGGCTGTGTCCCCACCCAAATTTCATCTAGAGTTTTAGCTCCCATAATCCCCCACATTATGTGAGGGGCCTGGTGGGAAGTAATTGAATTTTGGGGGCAGGTTTTTCCCATGCTATTCTCATGACAGTGAATAAGTCTCATGAAATGTGATGGTTTTATAAAGGGCAGTTCCCCCTGCACATGCTTTCCTGCCTGCTGCCATGTAAGGCATGCCTTTGCTCCTCCTTTGCCTTCAGCCATGATTGTGAGGCCTCCCCAGCCATGTGGAACTGAGAGCCCATTAAACCTCTTATTCTTTATAAATTACTCAGGCTTGGGTAGTTCTTAATAACAGTATGAGAATAGACTAATACTTCTTAACTCAAAAAAACTGGTTATAAATCTATTGAGCAACTGAAAAGACACACAATAGTACACAATATAGTCATTTCTGTAATTCCTATAAAAGTATAACTCTAAAATAATTGTAAACTTTTTTCAATGTTACTAAATAACATTAATAAATATAAATATAAAATCAAAATTTAAAAAATATTGACATTTAGGTAAAATTAAGTAACTTTTATATGAAAACTAATTACAATCACTATACTACTTAAATTTGGCTAATTTTATTATTTCAAAACTTTCTAAAAGTACTTAATAAGTTTAGAAAATTGTTTGATTTATTCCATGTAGACAATATATTTTATAATTTGTATGAATTGTGTTACATAAGTAAAAAAGCTATTCTTAAAACTTACATGTCATTTACATGTCAAAGAAGATGGAGTAGATATATTGCACTAAGAGCAACTAAAAGCTCCAGAAATCATATATAAAACAAGCCTAAGTGGACTCTAAAAGGCAAATAGAGAAAAGAAGACCATTTAGGGAACTTGGGACCCAAGGAATGACATGATAGTGTGTTCTTTTAAGTTTCTTTTTCCTTCATACATTCTAAACTTGAAGCTCAACAAACTAACCCCTCCAAAATGCCCATAGGTCTGCACAATAAAAGCCCCAACAAAAACCTGCTATTTCTAGACAACACCAGGAAAAAGAACAATTTAGCGAGACAGAAAACTTTTAGAAAATAACTGTTCTTTACCTGCCGAAAAACATAGGAAAACAACAAAAACTGTTTTCTCACCCACCCATATAAGCAAAGGTCTGGTGGGAAACCTAGATTTTCTAGGCTGTAATGAGTCACCTCAACATCCCATCACAGTGGTGTTAGACAAAGTGCATAGGCATCTGAGGTTTTCATACCTGCCAGGGCTCAACTAGTACTCACACCTCTGATACCTGTAAACCAAACACAGAATTCTAAGCCCCTCAGTTGACTGAATGGACCTCTCCTCTCAGTCAAGGGCATTCCAAAGTAAACCTGCAAAACTAGTTCAGGCCATGATGGGAAGAGGGGTGTCAGACATGTCTCATTATACCCTCCTCCCTTTGGAATTAAGGCACAACTGACCAGCATTAACATTAAAACAGAGATCTTAAGACTGACAAAGACTCTTTACCACAATAGAATATCTCATTCCAACCTGACTCTAATACAGCATCACATGACAGATAGCAGGCCCTCAAAGAAATCAAAGTATTTTACCCCAAAATATATTTCACTGATATATTTGAAATGGCCCTGCAAAGCTGTCACTTATGGGGAAAATCTATATTCTGTAGAGAATCCTCCTCTCTTTCCAGGTCTTTTCATGACCCAGGAGAGATTTAACTGAGTCTAGCACCTTTTAGGGTCTGATAAGAGACATTTATTGTCTATTCTCTCTGAAGCTAGCTACCTGGAGGCTTCATCTACATAATAAGAACTGTGGTCTCCATAGCCCCTTACCTTAAACCAGAAACTCCTTTCTATTGATTCCAGATCTTTAGACAATAACTTAACTCTTTCAACCCATTGCCAATCAGAAATTTTTGAATCCCCCCTCTAACCTGGAAGTCCCTCAACTCTGAGTTTTCCTGCCTCTCCAGGCCAAACCAATGTGCATTTAACATATATTGATTGATGACCACCTGTAATATCTGTCCCTCTAAAATGTATAAAATCAAGTTGTAACCCAACCACCTTGGGCACATGTTCTCAGGACCTGTTGAGGCTGTGCCTTGGGTGTTGATCACTCATATTTGGTTCAGGATAAACTTCTTTAAATATTTTACTGGTATAAAAAAAACTAGAATCAGGACTTTTATGATTTTCTAGTGACAGAGAGGTCACCCCTATTACAATGTTACATAAAACCACATGGGAGGCTAGAATGGCCTTTGATTCCCCCAAGAGCAATCCTTCCCTCAGTTATCAATGGAGGATAAGTGGAGAACCTGGACTTTTATCTCTACCTGTCAGAGAAGTGGGTACCTCTATGCATTCTTCCCCTGCCAGAGTGTTGTCAAGAAAGCCACTTAAGACAGAAAATTTAAGTAAGATTATATTTTAAATATGTAAATATCCAGGTTTTAATCAATAATTTCTGCCATTCCCAGAACCTGGAAGATCTCAAGCTGAATATACAAAAAGACAGTCTAAAGATATCAATGCTGAGATAACAGAGAAGCTAAAGTTATCTGACGCAAAATGTAAGACAGTCATGATAAAAAATGATTAAGTGAGTAATTATGAACACACTTGAAACAATTGCAAAAGTAGCCCCAGCAAAAAGAAAATATGAAGGTGACACAAGTGGAAATTTTGAAAAGGAAACATACAATAACCAAAATTTTTAAAACTCCAGGAATAGACTCAACAGCAGAATAGAGAAAACAGAGCAAAAAATCAGTCAACTTAAAAATGGAATAATAGAAATTATCCAATTTGAATGACATAGAAAAATAGACAGAATAAATGAATTGAACAGACCATCAGGGTACTGTGGAAATCCAACAAAAGACCTAACATTCAGGCCATAAAACTCCATGCCTTGGTATTTCACTCAATTTTGGATATCTTTTTATATTCTAACACCAAGAGCATATTGAATTAGATTAGCCAAAGTCTCAAAACTCCTTCTAACTATTTTGAAATACCCTGTTTCTAGACTTAAAAACTTGGCATATAGAAAAATGTTACTTTAGGTTTTCGCTTTGCCAAAACACACATTTTTTGTATTCTGATCCAAGAACTTCCCCTGAGCCCAACAAATCTATCTTGGTAAAAATAATTTACTCCAATTCAGGGCAACAGATATTTATTAAATACCCACAGAGGGCCAGGTTCTGGTCTGCTCTATTTTCACAAGCTGTTCTTCTTGGATGGACTTTCCTGGTCTGCCTGGTAAACTCCTATTCTTCCTTCAGATTCAGTCCAAATACAATCTTCAATAGTGTGAGTTCCTTCAGCTTGACATATAGTTTACTTGTCAATGAATTCGCATGGTACTCAATACATCATACACTGATTTTTGCCCTTGTGACTAAACTGTATATTCCTGGAGGTTAGGACACTGTCTTCTCATCCTTGTTAACTCGAACTGCATTGAAATCTCCTTTATCACGAAATGTGTTCGGTAATTACCTGTTGCATAAATAAATGAATTAATGTATTTGAGGGACTGTGTTAAGGAAAAAAAACTGTATTCCCGGGTCCACAAGGGGCGTGGTTTTAAAGGCAAAGAATCTCCCAGTGCCATCTACCTCCCCATCCCTGGGAACCTAGAATTCTTTGTCTAACTTTCCCGCGCTGGCTACGTAAAATTACAGGTGTGCTCCTTTGTTTAAAAAGCCCACGAAAAGCCCTAGGAGGAGGGGGCTCTAGTTGCTGACCGGACAGCCAATCCGATATTAAAGTCAAAAATCAATCACTCAAGCAGAAGTTTGAAAGAACTCCTCTCATTGGACAAGAACATGAATGGGAGGAATACCTTCAACGTTAAACCCCACTGCCCCTTACCTGTGTGGATTTTCCTCTCTGGGATCCCCTCCCACAACAATGTGGGAGCTGTCTTCCCTCTCTACCTGTGCGGATATCCCTTTTGGATTCCCCTCCCAAGGCAGCTCTCTCTTTCTCTCTCTGCCTCTCTCTGCCTAATAAATTGCTTTCTGCCAAACTCTTTGGATTGGTGATATTTATATGAATGGTAAGCTCACGGCACCTGCCAGGGCCTTTCCCCATTCCTGGGGCAAGTGAGTCCAAGAACCCAGGGCACCTGGTTACATATTCAGCTATGCTTCTGATATTTGTAAATACCTACTGCCTACTAGGCAGAGTAGTGGACCCAGGTATACATGATGAATGAATGATGTTACTTCTTGTACTGAAGATTGCAAACTTTAGCAGAGATGACATACCACTGGAATATATAATTAACCTTAATAGAAAATTTGTTGAAAGATTTTAAGAATAAGAATAATCTTGTGGCTTTATATCCTAGGAAGATGTATGTGTCCTTCAGCACCTTGATATGTATTTTATTTTGCATATTTAGAAAAAGAAAAACTAAAACACTTTTGCAATGTTAATCATATAATAGTCCTCGCTAACCTTCAATCAATAATATAATTTGTGTTTTAACTAATTGGCTACATTTCCTCACTAGCACCCATCACAGGGCATAGCATAGTTTGCTTAAGTAGATAGTCTATTTTTAAAAAATTTGTTAAAGAAATGGTCTAAAATAGTGGCTGTCAAACATTTACACTGTGATAATGCTTTCTGAATATATGTATATTTTTATTACAATGTATATTACTATAATAATATATCTAGAGATTTTAAATATAAAAAAGAAACAGATAAGGTAGTAATGAAATAAACAATATTTATATGAAATTTTGTGAATATTTATTTATTAATGATAACTAAGAAATTTAAAAGCCTGGTTCTTACTCTAATTTATATGAAAACTTGTCAAACACCGCATGTTCTCACTCATAGGCGGGTGTTGAACAATGGGAACACATGGACACAGGGAGGGGGAGTATCACACACTGGGGTCTGTTGGGGGGGGGAAAAAGGGTAGGGATAGTGGGGGGGTGGGGAGTTGGGGAGGGGATAGCATGGGGAGAAATGCCAGATATAGGTGATGGGGGAGGAAGGCAGCAAATCACACTGCCATGTGTGTACCTATGCAACAATCTTCCATGTTCTTCACATGTACCCCCAAACCTAAAATGCAATAAATAAAAAAATAAATAAAAAAAAAAAGAAAACTTAAGGTATCCTTTAGAAATATGTTGTGCTTTTTAAAAACTGTTATTATTACTTTTTGAGATGGAGTTTCACTCTTGTTTCCCAGGCTGGAGTGCATTGGCATGATCTCGGCTCACTGCAACCTCAGCCTCCCAGGTTCAAGTGATTCTTCTGCCTCAGCCTCCCAAGTAGGGAGCTAATTTTTTGTATTTTTAATAGAGACAGGGTTTCATTATGTTGACCAGACTGGTCTTGAACTCCTGACCTCAGGTGATCCACCTACCTCATCCTCCCAAAGTGATGGGATTATAGGAGTGGGCCACTGCACCCTATCTGTTAGGTTTTAAGTAACAAAGGACAGTGCCTTAAACACATGAATTTAATTTTCTCTTATCTTAAGAATTACAAAGAGAGGAAGTTCAGAGCTATTGCATGTATACAAGGAAGTTTGCAAATATCACTGTCCTTCAATCTTCTTCTGTTGTTTTCAACATGTGACTTTCATCTTCATGCTCACATGATGCCTGTTACATATTTCACCTTATATTTGTTATACAGACAATAAGGTAACATCATAGTGAGGGAACATAAAAGGTAAGAAACTGAAGAGAAATGTTCTTGCAATATTTTCTAGCACAGCTACTTATTGTATTTCAATGGCTAGAACAGGGTCACAAGTCAAACCTAAGATACAAATATGTCTAGAAAGATATTTAGGCTTAATCGGCAATAACAGAGGAAGAAAATGAAAAAAAAAAAAGAAAAGGATAATGACTTTGGGGTAACTATTCCACTTTTAAAAAAATTTAATTGGCTATCATAGTTGAAAATGATAGTGACTAATGGGCAAAAAATGATCAATATATTAAAATCAAAATAGGCAGTTATTTTACTAACTATGGAAAAAGTCTTCCATGTCTCTCATAGTTATTTTGAAAAGGCATTGAAAGGTATGATTCAAAAAATGTATTCTTAAGATATCGGCTTAAAACCACCAGAAACTTATTTCAAATATTTTAAACAAACAAGAAAAAAAAAGTTCCTGAATTATTTATGCTGTAATACGAAAGTTTATAAAGATGAAGACTTTTATAATGAAATTATATAATTGTGTAAATAGTTCTGAACCCTTCTTTTCAGTGCTCTCTCACCTTATAATACAGCACACTGAAAATGAACAGTCTTTGGTAGCACTTTAAACGCTCAACGTTGCAAAACTCTCAGTATTCTCACAGAATTCTCGCTTAATGGACTTGGTACTTGACTGAGAGAGTGAAGCAGAGTTAACTCTCTATATAAATGTTGTGTAGGATACTTCTTTCATTTTGGGTAAAGTTGAATATAAGTAGAATTACATTGTTTGTTTGTTTGTTTGTTTGTTTCATCTAAAGCAGATGACTTTGGACACCATGAAAAATAAGGTAAATTTTTGAATTTCAAATTTTCATAGATGTCTTTTAGAAAGCACCATAGTAGATACTATTTATAATCATCAACACATTTCTAGGATATGATATCCCAGAAGGTAACTTGCTTTGAAACGTCACTGAAATGTGACATCATAACCATTGGGTTTCAAATTCAAAATCTGGAACTGGGGCCAAATCCTGTCTGATATTACTTCCCTTTCTCACTGTTTCTATTTCCCAGTTTTCTATACGAATATATTGCAATTCAAAGCAACTGCTTAAAATTTCTCACTTATAGAAAGAGTTATTGGAACAGTTCCATGTTATAGTAGCTTAATGTTACAACTTGTTTCAAGAGGTTATACTTTTAATGCAAATTTAATACTGGATGGATTCAACTACATGATTTCTTCTTCGAAAGAATATTTTATTTCAGAATTTTGGAGTCATACTGGGATGATGTTTTCTTTTAAGTAATTACTTTCCATTTTTGTGGAAAATTTGTTTTACCTAGGATATTAAACTAATTTTCTACACACTAGTTGAATATCCACCAATATTTTTTTAATATTAAGGTCTAAACTACTTAATTACATGTGTTTTTCATACCTCTGTTTGATTTTATCCCAAATTAGAATTTCCTATTTAAAAATGGATCTAACTTGATAACATACCTTTCTCATAATGAATAATAACTGATATACATTGTTAGCACATTGATTTTGATTACTTTAATTATTAAAGGTATGTTTCCTGCGTTTTATTTATTAATTGAATAGTATGATAACCAAACAGTTAGAGAAGTGTATTTTGTTCCCAGAAGAGCATGTGTCTTGAGAATATGAGTATTTCTTAAGAGGACCATAGATTTGTTTTCTTGAAATAACACTTAACACAATACTAGGAATGTGGCAATTACTGATAGTTACTGAAGTGAAATTCCATGCCCTTTCATGTAATATACCAACATATTAATACATAAATAAAAATGACCTATCAAGGTTTATAGGTCTTTCCTTTAAAATACAATATTTCCATTTTAAAATAAACATTTTGAAAATATGTTTAGATATTATTAAACATAAATTTGATATTATCCTTTTGATGGAAAAATATGATCTTGCAAAGACTTTGTAAATGACCCCCAGGGGTTTATTCATTACTCACAAATTTTAGGTTGCACTTTGTGTGGTCAGTGAGACTGAAACTTATGCAATTAAAGCAAATATTTAATTTAATATTAGGATTTATTTTAGCAACAAATCATCCTTTGCCAGTTATTTATACATGTTGAAGGTTAGTGCTAAGAATCACCTTTGCTTCTACTCTGTGTCAAACACATTGCCTCAGAAATAAAGAAGGAGAAATCGTTATAAATCTGACTCTATTGATAGTGCTTGGTACATTAATTGAAATAAATCAGGTCCCTGCATATATCTTTAACCACCTGTGTGCAGGCAGAGAAGCATATATCAAAAGAAAAGGTGTTCATTGTTGTCCTTTTTTACTCACTTTTCTCTCTCTTTAACTTTTTACTTGAACATAGTGCGATATAGAAGGTGACTGGTTTTGATGCAGTACCAGGGAGTCGTTACCACAGTGAAAATGTGTGCTCTGTCGAAGGATTAAATGTGAGGTCCACTCAGGTTTTTTTTTCATTCATTCATTTAAAAACAAATTTACTTAAACACTACATACCCTAATATGTAGGGTATTTTTACTTTGCTTAGTGACCAGGAATTAAAGATAACAAGGAGAACATAAACAACTCAGTTCTCAAAAACCTTATATTGTGTCTTAGTGGCCTCTCACCAACATTTCTATATCTTTGACTATTGACTGCAGTATGTTAAACTTGTTTTCTCATTTCACAAGTAATCCTCTTTTGATGAACAAAAACATAAAAATGTTTTGCTGTCCACTTTCTTATTTTAGCTCATATTAGTACGTATTCAACACTAACAGACACTGGTTAAGTGGTTTACATAATTGTTATTTAATCCTCTGAAAAACTCTGTCAAGAAAGTGCTATTGTCTACTTTTTATGAATAATAAAACTGTGACTTCAATGGATGAAGCAACTTGTCTGAGGTTCTGCACCTTGTATCTCACTCTACAATCACATGGACAAAATTTCAGACCTTCTCTCTAATTGCTGGATAAATATAGGTATCTAAACTGCTCCTGTTTCATTTCCTATTTCTGTGCCAATGTGGTTATATACATTGTTGGAATAAGCCAAGTAATATGATGAGTGGTAGGGCTCATTGGCCTTCTTTTGCCAAGATTAGTCAAAAAGAGCGCCTGGGCAGTGGAAATAGCAGAAAAACAAATAGCTAAAAAAAATATGGGTTCAAATTTCAGCTTAGAGACTTTTCAGCTATATGACACTATGCAAAATATCTAAAGCTTCTCAGCCATATTGTCTTCATTTGAAAATGGTGAATAGAGGGACCTACCTTCTATTTACTAATTTTTCAACTATATAATTTAACAGAGAAGGAGAGGAATAGGAGGTGGGAGTGACATAAGAGAGAACTGGATGAATTTATAACATTGGTTTTCAAAATAACAAGTTATGGCTTTTTCTAGACAGCTAAATGAGCATATCCTGTTTTCTGTAGGTTTTTGGATAAAGGGAAGTCCCAACACTTTCTTGCTTCTTTCTGTTAATGAATAGGTATGACTGTCTTAAAGTATGCTTATAACCATGTCTTTGAGAGAGTTATAATTGTATCAAATGGTGATGCAGCACCATAAAATTCTACATATTTAATTTGAAAATAAAATGTATCAGAATTTCTATTTTATTATACCAGTATATACTCTTCCTTAGATTTTGTACAACATAATAATTGTCTCAGAGTTTAAAGAAATTAATGATAATCCAGTAATCAGCAAGAAACAGTCATCTAGAAAATGAATACTGTATATATCTAATACTATATGCCTATTTGTGAAAAACCATGGTACATGCTCAAATTTTCTGTTTCTGTAGACAAAAATATCCTAAAAAAAAAACAGTGATTTTCAAAACTTAACGTGCATACAAATCACCTGTGAATCTGGTTAAAATGTAGATTTAGATTTAGTTAGTCTAGGGTGGTGCATGAGTATCTATCTGCCTTTCTAACAACTTACCAGGTTTATCCAATATATATTAGAGTGTGAGACACACTGACTTGAAAAGATATTTGAATTTATGTCTAGCAACTTAAAAAAAATTAAAAGTGAAATAATGAGTAGAATCGCTCCTTCACACTTATCTCAGTATCTATTTTGATCAAGAGATGTAAAAATTGAGGGATAGGAGACTGTTGGAATTAACTTGAAGTACAATAGTATGCAGATATATAAAAAAAATTTAGGCGTGCTTTTGAAAACAATTGAGAAGTGTAGAGTCTGTGTCCTGGAAAATGATAAAGATTCTTTCCTTGACCAAACTTCAGTCAGGCTCTTCAGAGCACAACTAGGTCCCATCTTAGGGCAAGTTCCTCTAGAGCCCAGTTGTTGAAAACATCCTGCTAAGTCAGGTTGGCCAGAATCCCCCCTCCCTCTAAATCTGATCAATACCCTCATCCTTTCAACTTGACCTACCTTCAACAACAATACTATTAGAGGGGCTGAATCAATCTCCCCCAGACCCCTGACGTTTCCTCTTAGTAATTTTTCATCCAATCCCTCCCCATGGCCCACGCTTTAGCTATGAAATTCAATTTTATCTTATTGTATTTAGAGTTGAGCTGAATCTATGCCCCCTATTGCAAAACCCCTCACAGTAGTCCCAAATAAAGAGTGTCTTACCTTTTGAAGAAGTGCCATGAATAATATTTTTCTTTAACAGAAGAAAATCCCCCCAGAAGCAAGAAAGTATGGAGCTATTTCATTGGATAGATATAGCAATATAAGTCTGTGCAGGGAAGGGGCAACTGGTTCCAGCTGAACAACTAGTTTCAACTTGTTATAACTAGAAAATGCTTCTAAACTGTCCTAGTGAAGTGTATACACTGGGAGAATAGAGAGCCAAATGTCCAAAAATAAATAATTACAAACTAAAATTTCTAAACATTTTTGCTACCACCTTCATTCAAGTAAACAGCAATTGAGAGGGCTTCAGTTGGAGCTCAATTGGGAATATTCTGACATTCAAATGTAACTAGAAAGTACTATATTGACTCCAAAATCGAGGCTAAACAGGAGAATAGAGTTAGAAGCCTGAAATGGCTAACAAACCTACCCTAAAGAGACCCTGATCTCCTATTAGTGAGGCAGATGTGACATTTGAATAACAGTTTAAAAATTGTGCATGTCTCTGTAATTTTAGTGCAACCATTTAGCAAGCAAACAGTGTAATATGCGATGTAAAATATAAATTATATTATTATAATCCTGAGAGTTTACAATATATTCTGAAAGTTAAAACATCTTATGTATTTCGTATAGTTTGCTTTTTAATATCTTAACCCTAATGTCAACTCTCTGTGGATGATAGCTGTAATAATCAGATTTAAGCATGCAAATTGTTGTCATTTAAAATTTTAATGGTATAATTATTATAAAATACGTTGATCTCTTGTTGTCAGTGAAAATTACAATGCAACACATAATAAGCTTTTAACTGAGTAAAGATAGTTTTTATAGTGTCAGTTTATGGCATTGCATAAGTAATTGTCTAAGCAACCAA
Source organism: Ateles fusciceps (assembly GCA_036589455.1). Classification (NCBI taxonomy): domain Eukaryota; kingdom Metazoa; phylum Chordata; class Mammalia; order Primates; family Atelidae; genus Ateles; species Ateles fusciceps. Next base: position 3,559,426 of record JAZHEH010003445.1, read on the forward strand.
TTACATTTTTATTGGGGATGCATATGGAAAAACAACTGAAATGTTAGTGTAAAATGTTTATATTGTTTTCTTTTTGAACATTTGTCTTACATTTAAATTCTGGTATTTCTAAGTTTATATTTATTAATATAGCGAGCTCCAATTGGGAATATTTTGACATTCAAGTATAACTAGAAAGTATTATATTGACTCCAAAGTCCAAAATGTGACACAGTTGTAAATTTTTGTACGAACACATGCATCCATACACTCTACAATAATAATTATTATTTTTATTTTTGCAAAACACAATGGCACATTGAAATCCTAGGAATCACATGAAACATGCAAATAGCCACAGGGTAAAACCAAAAATTACAAAATATCCCTGATAAGTCCAATGGGCCTTGAAAGAGGAGGAGGGAAGCATCTGATAGCCAATTTATGGCACTTTAGACTTCAAGCAGCAAATGAAATATCCTAAAAGTCCTAGGTATGAAGGGTAACAGGGTTCTCAGAGCCACAGCGGTATCTCAAGATATTATTTGGTCATTTGGACAATGTGTTTGCTGCTAATTACTGTGAACATTTTCTTGCTTTCATCTTCAGGTAGTCTTAAGCTCAACTGGCCCAGTTGGTAATGCAAAGCCCTCTAACCATTGACTTTGTCCTCCATCCAATCCCTAGCTGCTGCGCAGTATAAAGGCAACCTTCACCATTTTGACAAACGTATTTACAGATTGTGTTTTTTAAAAAAACTCAGTATATAGAGCAGTGTGCATATGTGTATAAATTAATTTTATCCCGTACCTGAGGATTGTGTTACATTTGTGGGACCCTAATTAAGAATACATAATTTGGAGGTAGATAATTAGCATTTGAAGGGCCTTGATTGGGGATTCATACTTCAGAAATCTTATACAAACTCTTTATACATCATTAAGTAAATATGCAACAGAAGCCTCATTCTTAACGTTAGAAATACTAAAATGTTGCATTTGGGGAGAATAAGCAATGTTCAGGATATGTAGTTGTCCAAAAAGAGTGTGTAGTACATTCGCACATTATGTACACACTTTTTTTCTCTTTCTTCTTTTTCTTAATCAAATATTGTGATACCTGAGCCAAGTAGAAACGTGGCTGGTCCTTCTATCAATTTATAATTTTATCTGCCTTAGAGTAAACTGAGAATTTCAAAGTTCTTGTAAAAGTGTCTCAAATAAACACCAACATTATGAATTATGTTATGTGATATTTTAATATATACTTGGTAATAAACATTTGTATATTTATCAGAATCTATTCTGGGGTCTAAGGTCTACTTTCATTGTAACATGTTCCACTATGACAGGTTAGAAAGAAATTTTATACAGCCACCATCTGTCTCTATTTATTAAAAGAACCTGACAATTGTTCACTGCAAACATTTGCTTAGGTTAATACACAGTAATTCCTCTGATTGTCAATACAATGCCTATCACTGAAATATATTTGGAACTGCAGGAACATTTATTTGTACATATTAACACTTACGGTGATAATAGAACACATTTAAATACCCATTTAAAATGGGTATTTAAAGACAAGCAGTATAAATTAAAGGTATTTACAGAAATTCTGAACTTTAAAATTAAAAGCTTCAAATACATAAGCACACATATCTAAATTAAATTTTACAAAAACAACACATTGTTCAAATGATTATAATTGTAAGTAGTGCATTAATACGTATATGCCTAATTACCATTCAATATTGTTTATGAACCACTTCATAGTCACAAAACTTTTAAATGAATTTGTACTTCAATAATTACAGAGAATAATTTACGTATCTTTCTTTCCTTTTTCTTAGTATGAGACCACATGCATTATCATTGTGGCTTACCCTGTGGTAGCCTATTCAATATCTAGTCTCTTCTATTTCCTCATCAGCAAAGTTTTCATTTTGTCTAGGTTAACTCTGTGCCCAGTTGGTAAACTCATTTTCCAGCCTCCTTTGCAGTTCAGTCTAGTCATGAGACAGAGTTATTGATAGTAAATATCTGCTACAGATTTCTGGGAAATTTTGCTTTCTTGATATAAGTACCACTTCATTTTCTTTGTTGCTTATTTATGGGAGGTTGTAGAGTCGGAGGAAGAAGAGGTTCAAGAAAAGTAGCTAATGGGTACCAAACTTCAAGGGTGGGTGATGAAATAATCTGTTACACAAACCCCCACGATACAAGTTTACCTATGTAACAAACCTGCACATGTACTCATGAAATTAAAAGTCAAAAATAATAAGAATAATAATATAAATAGTTAATTTATCATTTTGTTACATTAAATTTCATCCTCTATTTCCATGGATTATCGTATCTTATTCACATGAATGTTTCAATGACAGGCCATTTTTTCAAACTGATTCATTTCTGAAAATGTACACTCAAATGTTCCACCTACAGAACTTGTTTCATTTTGTTTTGAGAACAAGTTGATTCTTATCCTCATTAAGATCCTTAGTCTTGTAATCAAATTATTTTTATCTCAGGATATCAGCTATTTCTTACCATCACTTCTTTTCCAAGGCCAAAGATTCATGACATCATGACGTTCTTGAAAAGATTCTAATCTTTCGTTTTCTTCTGTCTGACATCTGACCCTATAAATTCCAATTGCTGGATTGGTGAAATCTACATACCCCTTTTCCCGTGCACACTATTCCACCCAAAAAAAGTTTCCTGAAAAAAAATTAATGGTTAACAAACAAGCTAACTGAAACCAACTTCATTTTATGCCTTTTGAGGTATCCCTGGAATTTTAGAAGCCAACTGGATACATGTTTATTTGTTCCTGATCAACGTTGTCTTAGATTTACTCAGATGAACTATTTTCAAACATTGCCATCATCTTTAATATCTGAACTCCACCTTTTGCCACTTCTCTGCCTCCATAATTTTTGATATTTACTTTTATCTTTAAGTAAAACATAGAGATCTAGTCACCTTTGATGTTCCACACTCATACACACACACACACACACACACACACACACACACATATATATATATATATACACACACATGTCTTTCCAACCTTGGTCCACTTTTACTTTTCTCAAATAGAAGTGTCAGTCTCTTCTGCAGCATCTTGAACCCAATTTCTATTTTGGTAGAAATTGTGGTATTGAGAATCTCATTCTATTGATGATATTCTAGTCTTCCTGGATCACACACACACACACACACACACACACACACAGAGTTCTCTGTCACTTAAATATTTATTTGTTCAAATTTATCTACAGAAGGTACTGTCACTTTCTTGCTCTCAATAGCTGCTTTGTTTTGGTTTATTTATTTTAATACCATTTATAGTCACATTGTCAGATCTTCACATCTTATCTGTGCTTAAATGTTATGAAATATGAGTTTGATTATGATCTAAAGGTCAGAGCATTAGATCACGGATTACATGTGATCATAGATCATATGTATGTTGGAGCACTGGAATGCTCTACCAAAGATTACTAATACAGCATACCTTCAAAATTCTGTGGACCAGATTTAAATTGGTGTTATCCTTTTTCATTGACACCCACAATATTGAATAGTTAATGTTTGCCTTCTTCTTGACACTTTTTTTCCCCATAGTTGACACGATGCCAGTCTCTTCTAGTTCCTTTCTTACTTTTGGGTTATTGTGGGGGTAGTAAAAATAAACTGCTCTTTTGCTATTTCCTGAAAACTCAGTGTTTAGTATAAGTAACCCTGCTGTTGATCCTATTTCTTAAATATCTCTCCCATATTTTCTTTCCCCTCCAATGAATTGTTTTCTACCACCATAGGATCACATCTAATGCTCATAACATCCTGCATGATTACATTAATTCTTCTTTTATATCCATTTTCCATAATACCATATACATCGCTTTTTACAAGAGCTAAATTATATTGTATATTTATAGGTAAAACAGTGAAAACTGTGGTCAAGAAACGTAACCTGGAATTGTTCTGTATTGCCTGGCTCTCTACATGATTACATTAATTCTTCTATTTTTTGATATCCATTTCCCACAATACCATATGCATTGTATTTTAGAAGAGCTAAATTGTATTGTATATTTATAGGTAAAACAATGAAAACTGTGGTCAAAAAAATGTAACCTGGAGTTGCTCTTTATTGCCTGGCTCTCAGAAATATTTTTAGGACCATTTTCAGAAGCTTTCCCCCAGAAAATGTTGTTCCAGCTATGCAAAAATGACTTGCAATTATAAAAACGTGATATGCTTTTGCACATCTATCTTGTAACATATGCCGTTCTTTTCCTGTACTGCCCTTCTTCTGCTCCACCACTCAGGTTAATTTCTATTCTTTCTTCAGTGGTCAGCTCAAAAATTACTTTTCCCAGTAAACCTTATTCTAAAATAGTGTTAAGCCCTTCTTCACACTTCTATAGAGTTTGGTATCTATTTGCATTAAATCAATTAGTCATACTATATTGTATTTTCCTAGCAATTTTCACAAATTTTAACAATATTAATAAAAGCTAATATTTGAGTGCTTTCTATACAAACATAAATTTTTCTTAGTAATCCTGTGAGATGGGGTTTGTTGACATTCCTGTATTATAAATGAGGAAACTGAGGCCCAGAAGCGGTTAAGTAACTTGCACAAAGTTTCATGTCTACCGAGTGACAAAAGCAAGACCCTGTATACATGAATTTTATTCCATTTTCATATTGCTCAGTAAAAAAACTTAGCAACCAACATATTGAATTACTTATAGCAGGGACCTAATGTGTGTTTACCAAATGTTGAATGAGGTGGGAGAAATATAATAATAGACATGGGAGCATGCAAATAATCCAGTTAAATACTTACTGAAGTTGCTCTATCATGTCTGCTTAATTACTGTTCACATGAGAGGTATCAGCATTTAAAGGTTAACAGCTTATGTGCAAACTCACATATGGCAACTTCTCCATTTTTTTTTTTTTTTCTCTCAGTTGGGAATGACTTTAGTTGACAGGCAGTTACTTAATTTACGTGTGTAGCAGAAATGCTAAGGAAGAATTGAGCAGAAATGTAGAGAAAATCAATGAAATCATAAACCAACACTCCATTCTTTCTATCCTAAAAGTCTACAATGATTCCTTTAAACTCTCCAGTGGCATTATTTTGTAATCCTGGAACCCTTCATCATTTTAATGCTTTGGAAAGACACTTTAAATACATGATCATAAATCACAGTGAGAAGGGTAGAGCAAGAACACTTTGTAGGTTCACTGTTTCCAATGTCATTTTTTAATGAGAAGATGCTTCTGTGTGTTTAAATGATAAGAGAAAGAAGATTCTAAGGAAACATACAGAACTTTCATTTCAGTTGTTATTTTACATCAAAAATTATATGCATTATATAAAAATATTTAAATAGATAAATTTAAAAATAAAAATATTAGCAGTTTATAATTCTTTTATATATAAAATTATTTTCCTTCAAAATCCTCATTAAGCTTGCCTTAAATATATTATGTTCATTGATGACTTTACTCATTTTCCCCATTTGCTGAAAATGTTATTTTCTTACCATGTCATATCCTACCTTTCCAGGTTTTCCTGAAATAATACTCCTAATTGAGCTCATTTGAATTTTTCTAAAGCTTATAAATCTGTTCTACATTATATAACACTTCATTAATTATATTTACCTTGTTTTGTTAATTGTTTACTCACTTAGTAGGCCTTCACTGTGCAACTATTACTAACCAAGCATTATACTGGCATCAAAATATAAGATGATGAAAAGAAAAAAGACTGGGTGGTGGAGCTAAGGAATATGGAAAACAATGAGCTGGAAAGCTCTTCAGAATCATAGACTGGGCTCTAATCAAGAAACATTCCCAAACACCAGTGAATCCCAAACACCCTTTGCAGTTTCTACCTACTAGGATTTCAGGATACTAAGGAAGAGTAACTGCTATGTGCCTTTCTAAATGGGAGCACTAAGTATGATTACATTATCCCTATTCTACTAGTTTTATGCTAAATGCATGGATTCAGAATTCACAGGACGTGAGAAGTGGATAATTTGACAATTTCATAGATGGATCTCTGGGTTCAATGGAACCCTATTCAGTTCTAATACGGGGGACCATCCAAAGTTCCTCAACTTGGACCTGATCTCGTAAGTGAATGGGGAAATGAGTTATCTACCTAGAAATAGAACAAATGTATTTTTTGTGCTTAAATTTAAAAAGTGAAATATTTTGAACATGAAGATGGATTCTATTAGATTCTGTTATTATTGTCAAATATTTCCTTTTCCTCTGTAGCAGACATATACTTGTGGAAGAATTATACTTTCTGTTGAATTCAGACTGGACACATAAATTCCTTTTTTTAATCAAACAAGTTTGTAGTGCATGTGTCATTTTTGAGCAAGAGCTTTAAGAGTCTTCATGAGAGCCTGCTTTCTCTATTTGTCCATTTGCCATGGGTCTTGGTAATCAGAGATAAAGGCTGCTATTTAGCTGGTGTACTGTAATAAAAAAGACTTGAAGCAAAAGTTAACTAGCAATAAACATTAAAATGTGTAAGAAATAAACCTTTGTTCTTGCAAGCTAATAATACTTTGCAAAGTCCTTTTCAACAAGTTAACCTAGTCTAAGCTGATAACAAAATCAAGACAAAACACACATTGTATTTACCATGATGAAACTTTAAACAAAGAGTTTTAAAAAAATATTTTTAATTTTTGTAGGTATTCAGTAGGTGTATATATTTATGAGGTACATGAGATATTTTGATACAGTTATACAATGCATAATAATCACATCAGATTATTATTAGGGCCAGGAAAGAGTCAGCTTGAAGGACTGACAGGTGAAAAGATGGAAGCCTGAAGAGATAATCGAAACAAGCAAACACATTCATCTTCCCAAGAAGAATCTTGGTAGCTACAGAGATGAAGCTACAGAGGTGTTAAATATATGGAAGCCCCAGTGGCTTAATCCTAGGGGCTTAACTCCTAATCCTAGGGTCTTCTTTGTATTTCACACCTTAAATTGCTTGGGGGCCAAATGTTGTCATTTGGAGTGCGTTATTTAGGATTGATATTAGAGTTGGTAATGGCAGGGTGAATAATAATGATGAGCTGGAAATTGTAATCAATTTTTAAAATATGGAAAATTGGGTAATTTTTGAGGGCAAGGAAGTGGAATTACTTCATGAGGATTCTATAGGTGCGGCTGCACTATGTATCTGTGGGGAGTTGACTTGTGGTGGTCGCTGGTTAATCTTTGTTAGTATTTTTATTGCAATTGAGATTACCCAGGGAAGTAGGGATAAACGATTAATAATAAGGTTAGAAGAGATGGAATAAAAAGAGAAAAAGAAGAGCGTAATTAGGCCTTTCCGGGGTAGACACAGTGGTTGAGGCTATGATCTGAAGTTGGGCAGTATTTTTTGGTATTGTCTTTTCTATTCAGATTAGATTTAGTAGAAGGGAGCCTATATTTTGGCTTGCAAGGAAGTTTGAATATGGTGTTGTATGGTACATTGTGCTTGGGTAAAATCCTAATACATTGCAAAATTTAAATGTTTGTGATGGGTATTTAAGTTTGACCTTATTAGTGATAAGGCTGAGTTATATTGCTAGTGAGAAGCCTAGAATAGTCATGCCCAGGGCTGTGAGCTTTAGATGGAAAGGTATAATTATTTGGGGAATTGATATTGGGGAGATATTGTTAGAGATTACGAATTTGGCAAAAATGCTACCAACTGTTTAATGTTTAATTGAATTAATTATGAGGGGGATTACTTTTGTTGATAACAACTAAGGTTGTGAAGTGAAGTTGTCCTAGCAGTGCGAAGAAGATAATTTGGGTACTATAGACGGCTGTTAGGGAGGTGGCAATGAGTGTGATTAAGAGGGCTCAGGCATCAGTATATGATGTGTTTGTGTCTTCAATAATAAGGTCTTTGTAGTAGAAACCTTTGAGGAAAGGTATACCCCTGAGTGCCAGGCACCAGTAACATGTGAGGAAGAGGTAAAGGGCAGGGCTTTAAATAGCCCACCTATTTTTTGAATATTTTGCTCATCATTAAGGTTATGAATAATAGACTGGGAGCATATAAATAATATAGCTTTGAAAATGGCATGTGTAAAAATATGAAGAAATGCTAGGTAAGGTTGGTTAATGCCAACTGTAACCATTATGAGAACTAGTTGACTCGAGGTGAAAAATGCCACAGTTTTTTAAATGTCATTTTGTGTTAGAGCACAGATTGCTGTAAATAGTGTAGTAATAGCTCCTAAGCATAATGTGAGTGTTTGAATAGGTATGTTATTCTCCACTGGGGAATAAAATTGGATCAGTAGGAAAATGCTTGCTGCAACTATTGTGCTAGAGTGAAGTAGGGCTGAGATGGGATTCAGGGCTTCTATACCTGATAGGAGTTAGGGGTGGAGACCAAAATGAACTGATGTGCTACGTGCTGCTACTAGAAAACAAATTAGTGGGAGAGTACTGGGGCTAGGGTTGAGGATAAGCAGTTGCTGAAATTCTCATGTATTGGAGAACAAGAGAAATCAAATCATGCTATTGCTAGGATAAAACCGATGTCTCTAATGCGATCGCATCAGATTGCTGGAAGGGTTGCTGTGTTAGTGTCTGTTCTGTCACAACATCAGTCAATTAGCAGGAAGGACATAATACCTGTTAGGTTTTGAAGGGAAGGTAAGGGTTAAATAAAGAAGAGAGAGAGTTGGCGGCTCTACTGCAACACAGGTTTATTGCCAGCACTATCTGCAGAGGTGGGGGACCAGCTTAGTGCCAGAGCGCATTGCTGCTTACAGACTTGGGTAATTTATAGGTTCAGGGTTGGTGGTCTTTGCGGTATGGTTTGCTGTCGGGTAGGATGTTGATAAGGATGTTCCTTCAGCTGGGGCTTTGCCCAGTAGGGTATGAGAAGGATGTTCCTGTGCCTTGTGGTGAGGTGGTTAGGTAGGATGGTTCTCATGGCCTGACCCCCTGTGGAATGTTTCAATCTACAAAATGGTGCAGCTTGGACTAACAATACCTACCCATATCCTAATTCGATAAATAGTTGGAATACGTTGTTGGCAGTGACTAGAATTGGTAGAGTAATGAGAAAAATGAGTAGGTATTTGAAGAATTGATTTATGTTGGGTTTCAAGTATATATATCATATTGAGAATTCTATAATAGATCATGTGACAAATAGTGCTACTGGAATGAAATTATAGAGAAGTAATCTAGTTTAAAGCTGAGTGAAAGCTTTAGAGTTTCAACTGTCATTCAGTGTCAGTTTGAAATAAGAGTTTCTTGGCCTATAATAGATGAAACTGGTAGTGCAGATGAGGCTGGTAGCGAAGGTACATGCAAGGATGATTTTGCATCATTGGGATACAAATTGTCTTTATAAATGCTATTTGAGGTAATAATTGGAAAAGTTAGTAGGACTAGTGAAGTCAACGTTAAGGAAGAAAATATATTTATTACTTTTATTTGGAGTTGCACAAATGTTTTGGGTTCCTAAGACCAACAGACAGCTCTTATCCTTAAAAGTTAAGAGAGGCTTATTGTTAAATATGGGGGCATGAATTAGCAGTTCTTGCAAACTTTCTTGGTAGGTAAGAAATTATAGACTTCTATATTAGAGCTACAATCTAATGTTTTAATTAAACTATAGCTACATTATATAAACCCCAAAATTACTTTGGGGTTTAGTGATAATAGGAGTAGAAGATGTTTACACATTAGCGTATTTTCTCATGTGAAGGATTATTAATGTGATATGTGAATACTCTTCATTGTGTAATGATTAATATATAGAGAGAATAAAGGACTGTTCTATAAACATAATGGCAAGGTTAGATGAAGAGAATGAAGCTATGGTTATGAAAAGTTATCCTACTAGATTAATGATAGAGGGCAGGGCAAAGTGGGTGAAGTTGGAGGTTGTTGAGGTGGGAGGTTGGATGAGGTTGGAGAGTCATCATGTGGATATTAGCAGGAGGAGTGTTTGAAGGCCCCAGATTAGTAATGGTTTGGCTATGGACTTGTTCATAGTTTGAGTTTGCAGGACAGAATATTATGGATGAGGTGAGTCAGTGGTCAATTATTAGGGTCGTTGCACCTACAAAACTTCAGGAGGTTTGGGTGAGGATGGCTATGAAAATAAGGGCTATGAGGCTTTCAGAGGAGTAGGCAATCAGTGACTTTAGATCAGTTTGGTGCAGACAGATGAAGCTTGTTATTCCTCATAGGGATAATGTAAAGAAGGAGTATGCTATAAATTCTGTTAGGGGTTTAAGGATTAAGTTGACTGGCATTATTCCATAGCCACCAAACTTTAGGAGTACTGCTGCGAGGACTATTGACCCAGCAATTGGGGCCTCTACGTGGGATTTTGACAGTCATAGATGGAGTCCACAGAGGGATATTTTTATTATAAATGTTGTGATGCATCCTAGTCACAAAAGACTATTGGATCAGGAAGTTGTTAGTTCTTGAGCACTACGTGATGTAATTAGTATATTTAGCAAGCCTAGGACATTTTGGGTATACATGAGTGCTATAAGGGGAGAGATCCAAACAGCATATAGAATAAAAAGTATAGGCCTGCATTAAGGCATTCTGTTTGGTTGCTCAGCAGATAATAACTAGGGTGGGGACTAGTATGGCTTCAAAGAGGATATAAAATATGATAATTCTGTGGCAGTAAATGTTACGATTTATAATATTTGTAGGGAATTTAGTGTTGAGATATAAAGTTGTTTTTTTAATGGGAGTGAGTCTTTGGAGAGGTGATATTGGCTCACCAAAATTATGAGAAGCAATAGTCAGTCTGCTAAGATTAGAAGGGGTGATGATAGTGAGTTGGAAAAAAGGTTAGTGAAATGTTAGATGCATCAACATTAAACGGGTTGAAGAAGCTACCAAGCTATCCTAAGGGCAACTATGTTATTTAACACCTCTGTAGCTTCTCAGCCAAGTACTTAAAGTCATTCAAGGCTTCTATTGGTCAACAGGGCCAGCAGTTGGGAGGACAAATTGTATGCAAAACAGACAGTAGCTGGGGCTCTTGTCTATATCTGCCACCATATGTGAATGTTATGGCTTTCAGAGAATAATGGCTACAGCTTGACTTTCATCCTCCAAATTTTATACAAGATCCTTTTTAGAACATTTCTAATTTGGAATCATAGAGGGATAGAGGGTCTAGGAAATCCAGTTTCCATCTTAACCAAGTTGACATGAACACAATCCAAGAAACAGAACATGCATTCAGCTTAAAAGACAGTTTAGGCAGCCCTGAAAATCATTTTGTAATATCACTTAAATATAAACATTTTCCATCTTACTCTTTCTTAACTTGCTGAGAACAATTGCATAACTGTACCGCAATAATTATGCCAGCAAGATTATATTTCTCTCAAGGCTCTTCATCTAATAGAGTTGTAAGTTATATTTCCACAAATCAAATAAATTAAAGTTTATAATTCAGGTTTCCAAAGCAAAAATTTAAGTATACAACTCATGTTTAGTATCCTCTGAATGTAACTTTTAACTATGAGGTTTTTTGATGACCATAAAATTAGTAAACATTGTTAGCCCTCAGAAATTGTATTTTTTTAATTTCATTTTCAAGTATAAAATATTTAGTTTGGAAATTTGCTTACTTAATCTACATATTAGCTTGTCATCCTAGTATAGGTTCTCATCAGGGCTATTTTGCCTTACTGTTTCATATGGCTGCATTAAAAAATATCATAATACAATTGTCTCTGACAGAGCAGAATCAAACCCAAGACAAAGTCTGATTTTGTTCCACAGTGGTTTCACTTAAAACTCATGACCACAGACTTCATAGAAACCTGATATTGCTTAGAAATCTAACACGTCCCCCCCAGTCCCCATTTCACTCTTGAGACTAACTTACACTTTTACCATTTTCCTTAATATCCAACTCTGTACATCTGCCTTCTCAGCCACGGGTCTTATATCAAGATTGTTTGAGAAAATAAAACTATTCAAGGAGGAGCTCAAGTTCTTACCCCCAAATCCCAAAGCCATCCTGTGCCTGTACTATGATCTTAGTCTTTTCTCCTGTTAAATGGAAGAATTATCCTGTCTCTCCTTGAAGTTCAAATATTCCACTTGCCCTCTAAACTCCAAAACTCTATTAACTGCCTGTTTTATATTTATTTATCTACTTGTTAAAATTTAACAAGAACTTAATAGAACAAATGACTCCTCTACCTAGGTTTATTAATCTGCCAATGCTCCTTGTTATAAAATTATCACCACTGTCTTAACAGCCATTTGAGCCAAAAAATCAGTAGTCATACTTGAAACCTCCTTGTACACATCCAGCCCACCAGCAAATTCTGGATACAGCTCAAAATACATCTTAAGTCCACTAATTTTTTTTTCACACCAACTGCTGCTACTCTAATCATGTCCCAATCATCTCTTATCTCAATTTTTGCAACAATCCATTTGCTTCCTTTCACTTTACCTGGGTATTCCTCATGGCTCAAACTCTGCTAATTCACTTGCTCAGTCACTAGAGTTATAGGAACAGAAAGAGTTTTCAAAGATGCTGTCTCATGGATTGATGGGTGAAGCAAACTACCATGACATGTGTATGGGTATGTAACAAACCTGCATGTTCTGTACATGTATCTCAGAACTTAAAGTATAATAATAAAAATTTTAAAAAATTCATAAAAAATAAAATGTGAGTTTACATTAAAAAAAAAGAAAATAAACTCCTACATTAAACTGGAATTGAAAATATTAATTAAAAAAAGAACCATGATTTGTGGTGTGGAATGATGTAATCGTGTTTTTAAGGCACATCATCTCAGGGTCCTCTCAAACCCTTTTGGTGGTAGTGCCCCCAAAAGCTTCTTTGTGTTAGTCTATTTGTGTTACTACAAAGCAATACCTGTGACTGAGTAATTTATAAAGAAAAGAGGTTCAATTTGCTTAAGATTTTGCAGGGTGTACAAGACATGTGATGCTGGCATCTGCTTCTGGTGAAGCTTAAGGAAGCTTACAATCATGGTAGAAGGTGAAGGCCACATCACCCGATGATGTGGGAGAGTTCACACACTTTTAAACAACCAGATCTCCTGAGAACTCACGTACTATGGCGAGAACAGCACTAAGCCATTCATGAAGAATCTGCCCTAGGACATAAACATCTCCCACCGGGCCCCACCTCCAATAATGGGTATTATATTTCACCATGAGATTTGAAGGGGACAAACATCCAAACCATATCACTCTTACTTTTAGATGTCTTCATAACAAGTGTTGGCTACAAAGTCTGTAATAAAGTGTAACTGCAAACTTAATGGGACACATGTCAAGCATCTACTCTTTTAGATGGTCATGTGGAAAAGGGAGTCACAAGCTTACTATCCCATCATCTTAGACTGAGAGAAAACTCTCTTAAGAACACTCTCACCAAACTTTATACTGATTACAGCACAAGAGTAGATTTTGTTGTTGAATAAACATACATCTGGTGAATGTTATATCACTCACTTGTCTTATAAGCACCACCCATAAGTATGAGTGGTTCCCTAGTAGAATCTTCCACTTGATATAGTAGAAGAAATCATATTTATCTCCTTTTATTACTTCTGTTAGAATATTTTGTTCTGGCATCATTCCATACGACTACTGGTCATTAGTAGTTGTATGAAATAAATGTGTTCATTTGAAATTATAAATCCTATTTCTGTTTATTAGCTTCAATATTGGAAGAACTGAAGTCCTTCTAAACATTCTGTTACATGTTACACTTATCAATGTCCTGATTCTATGCTGCTGTTGATAAACATTGTAAGTGCCATAAAGGCAGGAACTATATCTGTGGTGCTTAGTATTGCATCTGTCATTTATTAAATCAGCAGCATACAAATACATTTTCTAAATCAGTAATTGTTAAATGGATGAAAGACTAAATGGATGATGAATGAATTACATGACATATTACTAGTAAAATTTGAGTTAGTGAATGGCTGAACTCCTCCTGTCTATTGGATTACCAATTCTTCTTTCTAGAAATATAAATATTGTAAAGTAGGGGATGCTGATGTCTGCACTAAACATCTAGTAGTCATTAATAGGAAGGTATGGTTTGAATTACAGACTCAGAAATTATAAGCATATGAAAGATACTCAAATCTGTTATATATCTAGAGAGATAATTGAAAATAATGACTTGCCTCAATAGAAGTCTGGATATTACACTGGCAGAAATTATGGCATGTATTGTGCCAAGTGATTTTCATGAATGGCCTCATTTATTCTCAGTTTTACAGGTGAAAAACTAAAGATTAAAGAGCTTAAATGTCATCTCTAATTAAATGACATTATTATTATTTCTAATTGTAGAAGGCAAGATATAGAAGACAGGGAGCTTCTATTTATAAATACTGTCCTGTCTATTCTAAAAGAATTGTGCTATGAAGCATAAGAGTCCAATAAATAGAAAATTAGTATGATTTTATACGGTACTTGTATTAGGCCGTTCTCACATTGCTATAAAAAAATATCAGACTGGATAATTAAAGAAAAGGGGTTTAATTGGCTGATAATTCTGCAGACTTTACAGAGTAGTGTGCTGGCATCTGCTTGGCTTCTAGGGAGGCCTCAGGAAGCTTACAATCATGGTGGATGAAGAAGGGGGAACAGGCACATCACATGACAAAAGCAGGAGCAAGTGACAGAGTGTAGGGGATAGGAGATGACACATACTTTTAAATGACCAGATCTTGCTAGAACTCACTATCACAAAGAGATAGCACCAAGCCATGTGGGATCCACCCCATGATCGAAACACCTCCTACCAGGCCCCACCTCCAGCATTGGAGAATGCATTCGAATATGAAATTTGGGGGAGGAACAAATATTCAAACTATAGCCATGTTCAAAGAATTGTCTCTGTCCACATTTAGATAATTCTTTTCAATTACTTTGCCAGGTTTCTTTTCCCTCTCCAATGAAAAGGTGGCTCTGAAAATGATGCAGTGGCTTGGGTCCTGTTGTGTTTGTTTATTTTTGCCAGGCCTTATCATTGGAGTTTAGGCTTAGCTCCATAACTTTGTGATACTTGTTAGCTATTTATGTTCACAGATTTATGAATTCTGATTAAAAACTGACTTCTAAGTAATCCCTCAAATACAAACCTGAGAGCTAACGATTTCGAGAATTATTAAGCAGACTTATTAATCTTCTAAAGTACACCTGTAGGATCCCTCAGGCATTTAAATTCTAGAAAATGCCCTCTTCCTAACACCTACTTGATTGCAGCTGGTTCTCATATTGCTAATAGAGCAAAATCTACAACCCCTCTTCAACTCACTGAATTGGGCAAGTTGTGCAAATCAGCTTTTTCCTAGAAATGTCGAAAAACAGAACTAGAAGACCTGTATTTATAATGGTAGTCGAAATTCTAACATTTAAAAATAAGAGTCTATCAAGGTGAAACACAAAGGAAAAGGCTAATTTTTGAAAAGATAATACATTCGATTAGCATTCTTACAAAGAGATAGCAGAGACCAGAGGAAACAAGAGACCTGTTGACATAAGAATCCATGATTCCAACTCTATTGAGACCTACTAGGATTTCTGTTGCTGAGTTCTGTGAGACGTTCCAGTACGTTACAACAAATTCCTATTTAAACCTAGGCTGGCCCAGCTTACTCTCTGTTACTTATACTCAGAAGAGTGCTAACTATTACGTGTTCCTTAGATAGTCTCTGGGTTGTATTTCTAGAGTTGGATTCTGCAGTTTCTTTGGTTACTGGACACAGTTTCAGCCTCATGTCAGGATAAAATGTATTTCTTTGCTTGCTCTGTTTTAGCCAAAATATTATATTTTTATACTGCAATTTTCTATTGCACTATTTATCACAGGCTGCTATATTATAGTCACGTATGTGTGTTTATCTCCTGCAACACTCTAAGTCCCTTTCCTGTAAGTCAAGACAATATTCTATGCATCATTCTATCACCCTATTACCTACAGTAGTTCTTGGCATACGGAAGGGTGAAAAATAAAATATATGTTAAATTATGTTGCATGATTTGAATATCTCACTTAAATTATAAATACATTAAAGGGTGAAACTGTTGGTATTACTTCATTTAATCCAATAAAATTTGTAATGTGCTCAATGAACAGTATAATATTAGTTCCCAGAAAATGACCTAATTTATCTTGATCAGGTCACTACTAAATAGTTTAAGAAGCTGTATATTAATGTAACTGCAATTTATGATTTTAAAAATAAATTTCAGTGTGCCTTAACTATAGGCTACATTCCAAGTCTTATTGTAAGAAAGTGATTCATACATGTCATATTCTGCAATTACTTTCTTCAATTATTAAATGACTGTGCTGTACAGTTAATCATGTGACCAGGCAGTTCATAAACTTCTCGGTTACAGGAAAATTACTTTATATTAATTCAAAATATGTTTACAATATATGAATCATTAAAATGCATTTTAAATTTTGTTTCACCAATTGGAGCAGTAATTGAATTATATTCATCTGACAGAGTATTATGGTCTTTTGTTTTGCTTTTCTTCAGTTTGTCAGCCCTTGGATTATAAGAGTTAGCACAGTTTTGATACCAAGATATGTCATCAGAATAAGTAAGGGAAACACTCAACAGAACCTAAGATAGCTAACAATTTCGACCAAGGAAGAACTGAGGAATTGGCATTAAGATGGACATGGATTCATGGAAATCCGAAAAACAATTAAAAGAGTAAAATGTCCAGTAAAAAATAACAAACAATTATAATTCTGTTAAAGTCACCAAAAAGTAGTTCTAATACTTCAGCAAAAAACAAGTAAATAGTTTAGAAATATAAGAAAACAATAGATAATAAGACAAGATGGATGATCAAAACATAGGGAAATGATCAGATATCAGGGGTTTTCATTAACATATTAGACAACAAAATTATTTTTTCTCATTTGCTCTCCAAATATCACCTAAGACAGAGCCAGAAGAGCAAACATAAACAAAACAATATAACACAAAACAAAAATATGGAGAATGTCTGTTATAAAAAGATCATGAGAAAGGAGTAATCACCATACAGGATATTTTAGTATTTTATGAAGATGAAAAACTATGGGTAATATACATTTGTCTGTTGTACTTATTTACCTTGATTACCTTCCATAGTCTACTCTATGGACAGGAAAAAACCCCGCAAGGATAACATTATAGTATCAAACTCAATTCAGTGGGACGTAAGACTGATCTTACTTTGTCACCTAGCTATGCTGCTTAGGTGTCTCTTTGCTCCTGTCCCTGTTCCTTCCCTTTATAGCATTTTCACAAAACTTAAGAAGAGGGACTTGACAATACTCCATTTCAACAATGTTTGTTCAAGAACACACACACAAATAAAGAGAAAATCATAAGTTCGTGCTTTTAAAAGAAGAAATTGAATTCTGATTATTTGTCTAGATTTTGGCCATTCATCTTACTTTGCCCTTGAATAACTTGTTTACCTAGTTACTTTTTTCTTGTATGTTTTGACAATAATTGCTGAGCCATTTGCATTTGTCTTTTTCCTTGTTTCATAAACTGTTATTTGAAAGTCTATACATCAAGCACAATTCACTCTATCATAAGGTTACTTATGTAACCAAATACCACCTGTTCCCCAAAAACCTACAAAAATTTTTTTAAAAATTTTAAAACGAAATAGACAAGAATTGTCAGCATACTACTTCATACATTTTATGGTTAACTCTTTAATTGGTAATGGAGAGAGATACATTACCTAAGTCAGAAGTTGTTCTCATTACTACAGTAATAATTTCTGGAAAGCAAAATGGGATGTGATGAACAGTAGATTTTACATTTGATGTTATGTTTATTAGACCAATGTGATTTGTGTCACATGCATGTAGGGCACTCACAAGTACAGAGATTTTGTTTTTATTTTTTGAGGCAGAGTTTCACTCTTGTTGCCCAGGCTGGAGTACAATGGCACAATCTCGGCTCATCGTAACCTCTGCCTCCCAGGTTCAAGTGATTCTCCTGCCTCAGCCTCCCAAGTAGTTGGGATTGCAGGCATGCACCACTACGTCCAGCTAATTTTGTATTTTTTAGTAGAAGCAGGTTTCGCCATGTTGGTCAAGCCGGTCTCGAACTCCTGACCTGGTGATCCACCTGCCTCAGCCTCCCAAACTGCTGGGATTACAGGCGTGAGCCTCTGCACCCTGCTCAGATTTTTATTTTTTAAAGAAAGAATCATTAGCTAGACATTAATAGCATCAGCAGGCTGACAAAGCATATGACTGAGGCAAATAAAAGTCTGCAGAAAAGTAAAGACAGAAAATCAGAATTGATGAAATTCTAGGACTCAGAAGGACATTACTAGTAGACATAATTTTCTTTTTGAAATTTCAAAGACTGTAACCTCATCATTATTGAGATAGAAGCGATGCAAGAATGGGTGACTGTAATTGGTGAATAGAAGCAAAATGTGAAGGACTAGTTTCAGTAGATCTCAACAAGTAAAAATTTCTGGCAGGTAGATACGAACATTCTCATTATATTTTATACTTTTACAAAAACTGTAAGAATATTTTTTCAGTCTCATATGCTGTATATTTATACCTTAAATTAGAAAAACATGTTTCTTAAAATTGGGTCTCCACTACTTATCGTCTGTGTGAAATTTGAAATGTTTTTTGTTTAGTGTTAGTTTTAGCACTGGGTAAACGAGAGTAAAAACAGCATCTAGTTTACAGTAGGCAAATTAAATAATATGTTATACGTTTATCACAAAGATTCCAGAAAAAAAAACTTATTCTAAAGAGAGAAATAGAAATTCATTTAAATATCAACTTGATCAGAGATATAGCGGTATAAAATAGAGTATGTAGAAAAATGTCAAACTCCTGGTAAACATTTTGTGATACAAATTCCAAATCATCTTTACTAACCTCTATAAAGTATTAATTTAGAAAAATGCTGGAGAAGCAGTGAACTAATGCATTCTTCATCAGGCAGTTTCACATACACCACCTGATTTGCAGCACACACACAAAAAATGTGCTATTTTTGTAATAAGGAAAATGAAACCAGAGCAGTGCTATCCTACAGTTAATAATTACAGAGTCATGAACTGAAGCCAATTTTTGTTTTAATCCTAAACTCAAAATTCCATAATACCTGTTATAACAACTACAATACCATGCTGCCTTTCAAGAGGGAATAGAAAATGGGAAAAGAAAAGTAACTTCCTTGATTTTCATGTTCATATTTAGCTGTAAAGCCACCTCTTCATCAAGCTGCCTCAATTTTATAGGAAATGACCTCTACATTAACAAAACAGATATTTTGATGCCCTGTCCCTTTTTGAGATTTGTTGATAGTTTGAAAGCTGGTCTCTTTGGTGTGTGGTGTGTCTTACTGATTATTCTAGGTGATCTGTTTTCTGTGGTGCACATCAGCAATGAATATAAATGTGATGATAATATTGCTACAAGTAAAGGCAAGAATACATTATACCCCTCTCTTGTAATATACACACACACATAAATACAGTTTATCAGACAAATGTTTCTGTGATGTACTTGAAAAAAAAATTAGATATATGAAAAAGCTATCCCAATGTAAAGTAAGAAGAGGTTAAAAATGAATGTATGAAGGTGTATAAATAGGAATTTTTTGAAAAGACAAATCTGTTGTGGCAAAAAGATGCAGAATTTACATGCTATAGTTTTTTTTTACATTAAAAATAAGAGATCATGTTTGATGGCAATTAACTCAGAAGACCAATTTAATAAAACAATAATAGCATTGCTTTGTTTCATGTACCTCACCAAATTATTTTATAAACTTCACCGCCATTGAGAATCGCATAAATATACATACTTATTTATTCTTCAGTGATTGAATTATAGGTATTTTTGACCAATAAGGATGATTTCAGATCAAGTTTTAAGCATTATTTATTTTTCACCATCTAAATACATGGATAATTTATAGTTTTAATATAATATGATAAATCTTTAAATTATAACTTTATTTCCAAAAAATATGTATTTAAAAACAATAGCTATGATCTAAAACTATTTTGCTAGCATGCCACCAAAGGAATTTAGACAATAGAGAAACAGTACAATTTACAACGTTTTAACATGACTTTTTTTTAAAATTGTACTTTAGGTTCTGGGGTACATGTGCAGATCATGCAGGATTGTTGCATAGGTACCTACATGGCAAGGTGGTTTGCTGCCTCTATCCCCCCATCACCTGTATCTGGCATTTCTCCCAATGTTATCCCTCCCCCAACCTTCCCATCCCCCGCTATCCCTCCCCTAGACCCCCCCCCAACAGACCCCATACACTACTTTAATTTTTAGTGATGGGGACAAAGTACTATGTGTAGCTGTGTTTTAAAATTAAAAGCTAGTTAGTTTTCCAAAACGTTGTAGGGCCAGTTTTCAAGGGTAATGCTTCCAGCTTTTACCAATTCAGTATAATGTGTATTGGCTGTGGGTTTGTCAAAGATGACTCTTACTATTTTAAGGTATGTTCCTTCAATACCTAGTTTATTAATAGTTGTTAACATGAAGGGGTGTGTAATTTTATTGAAAGCCTTTTCTACAACTACTGAAATAATTTTGTGGTTTTTGTCCTTAGTTCTATTTATGCAATGACTCAGATTTATTGATTTGCATATGTTGAACTTAACCTTACATCCTGAAAATAAAGCCTGCTTGATCATAGTAGATTTGCTTTCTGATGATCTGCTAGATTCTCTTTGCAAGTATTAATATTCTCCTGAGAATTTTAAAATCAACGTTCATTGAGAATATTGGCTTGAAGTTTTCTCTTTTTTGTTGTGTCTCTGCCAGGTTTTGGTATCAGGATAATGATGGCCTCATAGAATGAGCTGGGGAGGACTCTCTCTTCTCAATTTTTTGGAATAGTTTCTGTTGGAATGACAGTGGCTCTTCTTTGTACATCTTGTAGAACTCAGCTGTGGAATCCATCAAGTCCGGGGCTTTTTTCTTCTTTTGGTTGGTAGGCTATTTATTACTGATTCAGTTTTGGGGCTCAGTATTGGTCTGTTCGGCGAATCAATTTCTTCCTGGTTCAGTCTTGGGAGGGTGTATGTCTCCAGAAATTTGTCAATCTTTTCTAGGTTTCTAGTTTATGTTCATAGTAGTTTTTGATGTTATTTTTATTTCTGTGGGGTCAATAGTAACATTCCCTTCATCATTTCTAATTATGTTGATAAGCCCCTTTAAAAGTGGCACAAGACAAGAATATCCTCTCTCATCACTCTTATTCAACATAGCATTGGAAATCCTAGCCAGAGCAATCAAGCAAGATAGAGAAATAAAGGGCATCGAATAGGAAGAGAGGAGGTCACACTCTTTCTGTTTGCATGTGACATGATTCTATATCTAGAAAACCTGTAGTCTCATCCCAAAAGCTCTTTAAGCTGATAAACAACTTCAACAAAGTTATAGGATAGAAAATCAATGCAAAACAATTATGAGCATTTTTATACACCAACAGCAGGATCCAAATCAAAAAGGCAATCCTAGTCACAATTGCCACAAAAAGGATGAAATACCTGGGAATACAGGTAACCAGGGAAGTGAAAGATGTCTACAAGGAAAATTGCAAAACACTGTTTAAAAAAAAAAATCAGAAAACACATAAGTAGAAAAACATCCCATACTCATAGATAGGAAAGAAGAATCAATATCATTAAAATGGCCATACCGCCGAAAGCAATTTACAGATTTAATGCTATTCCTATTACACCACCAATGACATTCTTCACAAAACTACAAAAATCTATCTTAAAATTCATATGGAACCAAAAAAGTTCCCAAATAGCCAAAGCAATCCTAAGCAAAACAATAAAGCTGGAGACATCACATTACATGACTTCAAACTATACTACAGGGCTACAATAACCAAAATGACATGGTACTGGTAAAAACAGGTGCATAGCCCAATGGAACAGAATATAGAGCCAGAAATAAGACCACACACTTATGATCATCTGAGCTTCAACAAAGCTGAAAAAAACAAGCAATCAGGAAAAGACTCCCCTGTTTAATAATTGCGGCTGAGATAACCGGCTACCCATATGCAGAAGATTGAAGCTGAAATTCTTCCTTAGACCATATACAAAAATAAACTCAAGATAGATAAAAAAATTAAACATAAAATCTAAAAGTATAAAATCCCTGGAAGACAACCTAAGCAATACAATCCTGAGAACATAGGAATGGTAGATTTCATAAAAAATACAACAAAAGCAAAAATGAAAATTGGGATATAAGTAAATGTAAGAGATTCTGTACAGCCAAAGGAATTATTAACAGAATAAACAGACAACCTACAAAATAGGAGAATATTTTTGCAAACTATGCATCTGACAAAGGTCTACTATCCAGCATCCATAAAGAACTTAAAGAACTTTATAAGAAAAAAAAAGTATTAAAAAATGGGCAAAGGATAAGAACAGACACTTTCCAAAAGAAGACATACATGCAACCAACAAGCATATTGAAAAAGTTCAATATGACTGATCCTCAGAGAAATGCAAATCAAAATCACAAAGACATACCATTTCACACCAGTCAGAATAGCTATTATTAATAAGTGAAAAAGTAACAGATGCTGGTGATGTTGTGGAGAAAAGGGAACACTTACATGCTGTTGGTGGGAGTGTAAATTAGTTCAACCATTGTGGAAAGCAGTATGGTGATTCCTCAAAGAACTGAGAATGGAAGTTTCATTTGATCCAGGGATTCCATTACTGGTTATGTACCCCCAAAAATATTTGTTCTGTTATAAAGATGCATGCATATATTCATTGCAGTACTGTTCACAGCAACAAAGACATGGAATCAACCTAAATGCTCACTGATGACAGATTGGATAAAGAAAAGATGGTATATATACACCATGAAATACTATGCAGCCATAAAAACAAACAAGACCATGTCTTTTGTGAAAAAACTGGATGGAGCTGGAGGCCATTATTCTTAGCAAACTAACACAGGAACGGAAAACCAAATACTGCATATTTTCACTTATATTGGGGAGCTAAATGATGAGAACTTAGGGACACAAAGGAGAAAACAACAGACACTGGGGTATACTTGAGGGTGGAAGGTGGAAGGACGGAGAGAAGCAGAAAGATAACTATTGAGCTCTGGCCTTAATCCCTAGGTGATGAAATAATCTGCACAATAAACCCCTGTGACATGAGTTAACCCATGTAACAAACCTTCACTTGTTCCCCTGAATCTAAAATAAAAATTAAAAAAAAAAATCTAAGCAACACATCAATATATTTCATTAATAACCTACAATGCTATACCGATATAATATTAGTTTAGAAAAACAGCATTACTTACATCTATGTCATGCATAATCTGTTTTTTTAAAAATAATCTAAGTTGGATAATGTTTGTGCTTATGCTTTGATGTAAAGAATTAACAGTATTTTTTATAAATTACCAAGAAAATATAGTCATGCTAAAAGAAAATAATAACCAAGATATTTCTTAGATCAATATATGGAAAAAAAGCAAAATCTGAAGCATAAAAGAATGTTCCAAATACAACTACTCAAAACTGTATTTTCAGTAAACTTATAAGTTGCTAATGATTATTCTGATAATAACTCATTAATAAGTCTGACTTACACAAGTATTGCTAAACTAAGTTTCGTGTTGATATCCACACATATACAAAACTAAGTATTTGATTATAATACAAAATATTTGGTGATATCAATTTTCAGCACGTTAAACAAAAATATTGATATAGATTTTCATTTTAGTAGAAGAGCAATCAAGTTTGCATAATGGAACTTAAGATGCCATATTGAATTCACCTATATTAAACAGCCATATCTGAAACTATAAGGAAACTTTAGGCCAGGTGCGGTGTAATCAGCAATTTGGGAGGCTGAGGTGGGCAGATCACCAGGTCAGGAGTTCGAGACCAGTCTGGCCAATATGGTAAAACCTCGTCTCTACTAAAACTACAAAAATTGACTAGGCATGGTGGTGGGCACCTGTAGTCCCAGCTACTCGGGAGGCTGAAGCAGAAATTGCTTGAACCCAGAAGGTAGAGGTTGCAGTGAGCCGAGATCGTGCCACTGCACTCCAGCCTGGCAAGAGAGTGAGATTCTATCTCAAAAAAAAAAAAAAGAGGGATCCAAGATGGCCGATTAGGAGCAGCTCAGGATTGCAGCTCCCAGTGAAAGCGCGGAGGGTGAGCGGATGCTGCATTTCCAGACAGATTTTTATTGCCCACAGACCAGGAGATTCCCAGGCAGAGGAGCCCCATGGGTCACCAGCGAGGCCTGGCCGGCGCAGCTGTTTTGGCTGGTGCGGCTGTTTTGCCGACACCCCAGCATGGCAGTTCTCCGTACAAAATACACGGGTCCGGGTGCCATTTTAGCTGCTGATTGGAGCTCCGCGAAGGCAGAGTTGCCCATTCATCTGATTAAAAAGGGGATTGAAACAGGGAGCCAGGCCAGGAGATTCCTGGGTAAAAAGAGTGCCACAAATCTCAGCGCCGCTGTTTCAGCCGGCGCAGTGGGTTGCCGCATGGGACATCACACAGATCCCAGTGCCTTTTCAACAGGCGACTGGAACACCTGGGAGACAGTTGACCATTCAACTAAAAAAAAAGGCCCTGAGGCAGGGAGCCAGGTGATCAGGCTCGGCTGGTCCCACCCACACACAAAAAAACAGCAATCAGAAACGCTCTGGATTGAGCATTGCACAGCAAGCACAGCTAAACCCGGATGGTCCAGCTCTGTGGGGGGAGGGGCGCCCGACATTACTGAGGCAGTCCACCACTAGGAGGTAGTTTGCCATTGCCAAGGCAGCCCACCATTGCTGAGGCAGTTCTAACTACACCCGTATAAACAGGACTGCAGAGAAGTTCACATGGCAGGTGGGCGGAGCCCACAGCAGCTCAGCAAAGCCTCTGCAGGCAGACAGTGACTAGGCTGCCTCCTCGCTGGGCAGGGGAGCCCTAAAAAAGGCAGCAGCACAATGGAAACTCATAAATAAAGCCCTAACTCCCCAGACCAGAGCACCTGGGAATAAAAAGGGGTTTATGAGTTCTGCTGCAGCAGACTTAAACGTACCTGCCCAGCAGCTCTGAATGAACAACAGAGCTCACAGCTCCCCTGACCCCCGTATATCCAAAGAGTCACCTCATAAAGGAGAGCTCAGACTGACATCTGGCGGGTATCCTTCTGGGGCAAAGATAGCAGAAGAAGAAACTGGCAGCAACCCTTACTGTTCTGCAGCCGCTGCAGGTGATCCCCCAGGCAAGCAGGGCCTGGAGTGGACCTCAGCAGTCCTACAGCAGAAGGGCCAGACTGTTAGAAGGAAAACTAAGAAACAGAAAGAAATAACTTCATCATCAACAAACTGAATGTCCACTCAGAGACCCAATGTGAAAGTCAACAACTACAAAGACGACAGGTGGATAAATCCACAAAGATGGGAAGAAACCAGTGCAAAAAGGATTACAACACCTGAAACAAGAATGCCTCTCCTCCTACAAGGGATCACAACTCCTCACTAGCAAGGGAACAAGGCTGGATGGAGAATGACTGTGATGAATTGACAGAATCAACCTTCAGAAGGTGGGTAATAAGAAACTTCTGTGAGCTAAAAGAACATGTTCTAACCCAATGCAAAGAAACTAAGAACCTTGAAAAAAGATTTGACGAAATGCTAATGAGAATAAACAACATAGAGAGGAATATAAGTGAATTGATGGAGCTGAAAAACACAAAATGAGAACTTCGTGAAGCATACACAAGTTTCAACAGCCAAATTGACCAACCAGAAGAAAGGATATCAGAAGTCAAAGATCAACTCAATGAAATAAAATGAGAAGGCAAGAGTAGAGAAAAAAGGGTAAAAAGGAATGAACAAAGTCTCCAAGAAATATGGGACTATGTGAAAAGACCTTATCTACGTTTGATAGATGCACCTGAATGTGACGGAGAGAATGAATCCAAGCTGGAAAATATTCTTCAGGATATTATCCAGGAAAATTTCCCTAACCTAGCAAGGCAGGCCAATATTCAAGTCCAGGAAATACAGAGAACACCACAGACATATTCCTCAAGAAGAGCAACCCCAAGGCACATAATCGTCAGATTCACCAGGGTTGAAATGAAGGAGAAATTGCTAAGGGCAGCCAGAGAGAAAGGTCGGGTTACCCACAAAGGGAAGCCCATCAGACTCACAGCAGCTCTCTCAGCAGAAACCCTATAAGCCAGAAGAGAGTGGGGGCCAATATTCAACATCCTTAAAGGAAAGAACTGTCAACCCAGAATTTCATATCCAGCCAAACTAAGCTTCATAAAGAAAAATAAAATCCTTTGTGAACAAGCAAGTACTCAGAGATTTCATCACCACCAGGCCAGTTTTGCAAGAGCTCCTGAAAGAGGCACTAAACATAGAAAGGAACAACCAGTACCAGCCACTCCAAAAACATGCCAAATGGTAAAGAGCATCAACACAGTGAAGAAACTGCATCAAGTAATGGGCAAAACAGCCAGCTAGCATCAAAATGGCAGGATCAAATTCACACATAACAATATTAACCCTAAATGTAAATGGGCTAAATGCCCCAACCAAAAGACACAGACTGGCAAATTGGATAAAAAGCCAAAACCCATCGGTGTGCTGCATCCAGGAAACCCATCTCCCATGCAGAGATACACAAAGGCTCAAAATAAAGGGATGGAGGAAGATTTACCAAGCAAATGGAGAGCAAAAAAAGCAGGAGTTGCAATTCTCATCTCTGATAAAATAGACTTTAAACCAACAAAGATCAAAAGAGACAAAGAAGGACATTACATAATGGTAAAAGGATCAATGCAACAAGAAGAGCTAATGATCCTAAATATATACGCACCCAATACAGGAGCACCCAGATACATAAGGCAAGTTCTTAATGACTTACAAAGAGACTTAGACTCCACACAATAATAGTGGGAGACTTAACACCCAATTGTCAATATTAGACAGATCAACAAGACAGAAAATTAAGGATATCCAGGACTTGAACCCAGACCTGGACCAAGCAAACCTAATAGACATTTACATAACTCTCCACCCCAAATCCACAGAATATACATTCTTCTCAGCACCACATCACACATACTCTAAAATTGACCACATAATTGGAAGTAAATCACTCCTCAGCAAATGCAAAAGAACAGAAATCATAACAAACAGTCTCTCAGACCACAGTGCAATCAAGTTAGAACTCAAAATTAAGAAATTAACTCAGAATCGCACAGCTTCATGAAAACTGAACAACTGGCTCTTGAATGTTGCCTGGATAAACAATGAAATGAAGGCAGAAATAAAGATGTTCTTTGAAAGCAACAAGAACAAAGACACAACATATCAGAATCTCTGGGACACATTTAAAGCAGTCTCTAGAGGAAAATATATAGTAATAAATGCCCACATGAGAAGAAAGGAGAGATCTAAAATTGATACCCTATCATCAAAATTGAAAGAGCTAGAGAAGCAAGATCAAAAAAACTCAAAACCTAGCAGAAGACAAGAAATAACTAAGATGAGAGCAGAACTGAAGAAGACAGAGACACAAAAAACTCTTCAAAAAATCAATAAATCCAGGAGCTAGTTTTTGGAAAAGATCAACAAAATAGACCACTAGCCAGATTAATAAAAAAGCAAAGAGAGAATAATCAAATAGATGCAATAAAAAACGATAAAGGGGTATCGCCACAGATTCCACAGAAATTCAAACCATCATCAGAGATTATTACAAACAACTCTATGCACATAAACTAGTAAACCTGGAAGAAATGGATAAATTCCTGGACACTTGCATCCTCCCAAGCCTAAACCAGGAAGAAGTCGAAATCCTGAATAGACCAATAACAAGGTCTGAAGTTGAGGCAGCAATTAAGAGCCTACCACCCCAAAAAAGCCCAGGTCCAGATGGGTTCACAGCTGAATTCTACCAGACATACAAAGAGGAGCTGGTACCATTCCTTCTGAAACTACTCCAAACAATCCAAAAAGAGGGAATCCTTCCCAAATCATTTTATGAGACCAACATCATCCTGATACCAAAACCCGGCAGAGACTCAGCAAGAAAAGAAAACTTCAGGCCAATATCCATGATGAACATAGATGCAAAAGTCTTCAATAAAATACTGGCAAACCGATTGCAACAGCACATCAAAAAGCTTATCCACCATGATCAAGTAGGCTTCATCCCAGGGATACAAGGCTGGTTCAACATACGCAAGTGTATAAACATAATTCACCACATAAACAGAACCAAAGACAAAAACCACATGATTATCTCAATTGACGCAGAGAAGGCCTTTGACAAAATTCAACAGCCCTTTATGCTAAAAACTCTCAATAAATTAGGTATTGAAGGAACGTATCTCAAAATAATAAAAGCTATTCACAACAAACCAACAGCCAATATCATACTGAATGGGCAAAAACTGGAAGCATTCCCTCTGAAATCTGGCACTAGACAAGGATGCCCTCTCTCACCACTCCTATTCAATACAGTACTGGAAGTTCTAGCCAGAGCAATCAGGCAAGAAAAAGAAATAAAGGGTGTTCAAATAGGAGAGGAGGAAGTCAAATTGTCTCTATTTGCAGACGACATGATTGTATATCTAGAAGACCCCATGGTCTTAGCCCAAAATCTCCTGAAACTGATAAGCAAATTCAGCAAAGTCTCAGGATACAAAATCCATGTGCAAAAATCACAAGCATTCCTATACACCAATAATAGACTTAAAGAGAGCCAAATCAAGAACGAACTGCCATTCACAATTGCTACAAAGAGAATAAAATGCCTAGGAATACAACTAATAAGGAACTTAAAGGACCTCTTCAAGGAGAACTACAAACCATTGGCTCAAGGAAATAAGAGAGGACACAAACAGATGGAGAGACATTCCATGTTCATGGTTAGGAAGAATCAATATTGTGAAAATGGCCATACTGCCCAAAGTAATTTACAGATTCAATGCTGTCCCCATCAAGCTACCAATGACCTTCTTCACAGAACTGGAAAAAACCACCTTAAACTTCATATGGAACCAAAAGAGAGCCCGCATAGCCAAGTCAATTCTAAGCAAAAAGAACAAAGTGGGAGGCATCACACTCCCGGACTTCAAACTATACTACAAGGCTACAGTAATCAAAACAGCATGGTACTGGTACAAAAACAGAGATACAGACCAATGGAACAGAACAGAGGCCTTGGAGGCAACACAACACATATACAACCAACCGATCTTTGACAAACCTGACAAAAACAAGCAATGGGGAAAGGATTCCCTGTTTAATAAATGGTGTTGAGAAAACTGGCTAGCCATGTGCAAAAAGCAGAAACTGGACCTCTTCCTGACACCTTACACTAAAACTAACTCCAGATGGATTAAAGACTTAAACATAAGATCTAACACCATAAAAACCCTAGAAGAAAATCTAGGCAAAATAATTCAGGACATAGACATAGGCAAGGACTTCATGACCAAAACACCAAAAGCATTGGCAACTAAAGCCAAAATAGACAAATGGAACCTAATCAAACTCCACAGCTTCTGCATGGCAAAAGAAACAGTCATTAGAGTGAATCGGCAACCAACAGAATGGGAAAAAATTTTTGCACTCTATCCATCTGACAAAGGGCTGATATCCAGAAGCTACAAAGAACTAAAACAGATTTACAAGAAAAAAACAAACAAGCCCATTCAAAAGTGGGCAAAGAATATGAACAGACACTTTACAAAAGAAGACATACATGAGGCCAACAAACATATGAAAAAATGCTCATCATCACTAGTCATTAGAGAAATGCAAATCAAAACTACATTGAGATACCGTGTCACGCCAGTTAGAATGGCGATCATTAAAAATCTGGGAGACAACAGATGCTGGAGAGGATGTGGAGAAATAGGAACACTTTTACACTGTTGGTGGGAGTGTAAATTAGTTCAACCATTGTGGAAGGCAGTGTGGTGATTCCTCAACGAACCAGAAATAGAAATTCCATTTGACCCAGCAATCCCATTACTGGGTATATATCCAAAGGATTATAAATCATTCTACTATAAGGACACATGCACACGAATGTTCATTGCAGCACTGTTTACAATAGCAAAGACCTGGAACCAACCCAAATGCCCATTGATGATAGACTGGATAGCTAAAATGTGGCACATATACACCACGGAATATTATGCAGCCATCAAAAACAATGAGTTCGTGTCCTTTGTAGGGACATGGATGAACCTGGAAACCATCATTCTCAGCAAACTGACACAGGAACAGAAAATCAAACACCGCATGTTCTCACTCATAGGCAGGTTTGAACAATGAGAACACATGGACACAGGGAGGGGAGCATTACACACTGGGGTCTGTCGGGGGGAAATAGGGGAGGGAGAGCGGGGGGTGGGGGAGTAGGGGAGAGATAGCATGGGGAGAAATGCCAGATATGGGTGATGGGGGAGGAAGGCAGCAAATCACACTGCCATGTGTGTACCTATGCAACAATTTTGCATGTTCTTCGCATGTACCCCAAAACCTAAAATGCAATAAAAATAAAAAAATATAAAAACAACAAACAACAATAACAACAAAAAGAAATAAATAAATTTTAACAGTTATAGAGCACCTAAAGGAAGGGGAAAATGTAGTAGTGTGATATGCTTGTACTCACTTTTTATGTGTTTCTTTCAAGTCCCTAAGAGTGAACACTATTACTGACTTCCATGGACAATGATAAAAAAAAAACAAATGTAAAAAGCATAATTATTCTAGGCCTAAATTGATTCTATTATTGAGCAGACTTTACAAGCCCTGTAGTACTGCATTGTGCATAGGTAAAATAAAATTGACAAGTTAGCAGATGGTAACTTGATGTAGAATGCTTTTCTAATCTTTAAAAATATTTCAAAGAATCCCTGGTGCCATAATAATAAACTATAACATAT
The DNA here is from genome assembly GCA_036589455.1 of Ateles fusciceps. Taxonomy (NCBI): domain Eukaryota; kingdom Metazoa; phylum Chordata; class Mammalia; order Primates; family Atelidae; genus Ateles; species Ateles fusciceps. The sequence continues at coordinate 3,590,502 of JAZHEH010003445.1, forward strand.
TTAAATTCTATAAATTGTGGCATAAGTCCTAGAGGGCAGGGGATATATATATTTGTATACAAAGAAGGCAGCAATATAAAATTATTATGAATAGGGTTACAGAGTGAAAGAAAATGAAAATCAGAAAAAAACACAAAAATATAACTATGCTTAAATATTTTTCTATTGACAAACTATGAGATACCTGTCTTCTTTTGCCTTTGGACTTGGATTTGGACTGGAACTATACCGTTGGCTCTCCTGGGTCTCTAGCATGCTCAGTGCAGATTTTGGAATGTCTCAGCCTCTAAATCCACATGAGCCAATCTCTTATAACACACACATACATACTATTGGCTCGGTTTCTCTGGATAACTCAGAATAATATAGCTGCTTCTGAATTTAGGATTTCGGTGTCATATTTCTGAGAAACTATACATGTACATCCATGCTTATTTCATTCTACCTTTTTCAATTAGTAAATATTTCAGGTTCATGATGCAGTCACAATATTTTTTGCATCTCATAACAGCCTGCTTGTAAACAATAGATGAAAATACAACTTTGGAAATGTAGAGCATTTATCTGTACATTAGTATTGAAAGTTTTCACTAACAGATACTTGGGCCACCTTTCTCTTTACTCTCATTTAGTATTTGTTATGTCGTAAGGAGACTCAAAGTAATAAAGCTTAGGGAACAGAATGGTTGACATATTCTTAGGAGGTGCATTGGATGTCACAAAGCCTGTAGGCATTTTGAAAATAGGCTGCATGCCATCTGTAGTCTTACTGAACCTGAGTTGTATGGACGAAACGTAATAAGGCTAAAACCTTTTCCCTAGTCCAATATTTTTAAAGCTATCCCTAGCTTAAATATCCTCCCATTACCTAATTTAGTAATTTTAGGTGACATTATTAACTGTCATGCAAAGGCCAGAGAAGCCAGTAATTACTTTTGCCCTTATATTAAATTATTCTTAGAAAATTTTAAAATTCTAAGTCATGCAGTACCATCTCATGAGCCCTGAATGGTTGTCAAAATTATATTCAGGACTTACTGTAATGATTTTTTATATTGTCAAGAGAAAAAAAAGGCTAAGTATTCAAAGATTTTAAAGAATATATTGATATATAGACAGAGAAATGCATAATCAATTGTTGAAACAAGCATATATCCAAATTGGAGGAAATATTCTGAACTATTTGTTAAGTAGATGTAACCCGAAAAAAAATTGTTGTAAAAATTATTGCTTATTTTTGTACTGGATTAAGTGTTAATGCTGGTCATATCCATTAACAAATTGCCAGTGTCTAGCTGGCTCCCTGAATTTATTTTTTTAGATAACTTTACTGATATACAAAAGTGTAACTATTTAATGTATACAATTTGATGAGTTTAAGCATGTGCATACACTTGTGAAACCATTCGTTTTTTAAACTTGATGTCCTTCTCTCATACATTTGTGTGCCCTTAGGAGGAAATTCAATCTCTGTAGGATGTTATCTCTGAAGAGTCAGGGAAAGATTAGGCAGTAGGCAAATTCAATGGCAGGACCATGAGTTGGCCAGGTCGCCGCTTATTATTTAGACAGTTGCAGCTATTGAATCTGGTTAAGAAAAGGGAACCAGTCTGGGAAAAATAAAGGTGATAAACTGCCCTTAGAACCATTAAATAACTTTAGAGAACTAAAACTACGCAGGTTTCAGTCAAGTCGCTAAAGAAAGAATCACGTATGGGTATAACAAATGCATAAGACACAGTCAGTGAAACTATTCCATCTGAAGGATGCAGGCTTGTAATTGACTACTGTCTTAAAGATGAAAATAACCGGTCCAGCTCTAGCACAGCTAGAATTTACTGCACAGGTTATAGGCCTTGGCTTCTGCATCCTCCACCCTGTCTAAAACAGAAATTGCTGTCAATGAAACTCACAAGTTACAAACCAAGTAAACTTAAGTACCCAGAGGTAAGTCTGTTTCTTAGTAGCTAGAGATTTACAAATATGGGAAGACCTAGGATTAAATATAAGAGGATTAAGTTAATCCAGTTTATAGAATGGACATCTTTGTATAACATTTAGAAATACTCTTTGTATGCTTGTTATTTAGAGTGTTGAAAATATTTAACAGCATTGAGATATTGGCAAATAGTACCATTTTTTTCACAAATATATTCTCACTACATTATTTCTGAGAGATTTTTAAGTATTTGGAGAATGTGCTTTTTCTGCTTATTAACATCAAGTTCTTCAAGTCACTGAAAATAAAATTAAAAGGATTAATATAAATGTAGCTACTTAGCTGGTTGTTTAAGGGTATTTTGTTAAATTTGAGATAATCAGACAATAATTTAAATTTCTTCAAAATGAATGTTTTTACACAAAATTTATATATTTATAAATAGGTAAACCATGGTTAAAGAATACTAGCCCTTCTAAACTTATCATTTCAAAGAAGTAGTAAACTCCAAGTAATTCTAAATAGTCTTTTATACATATAAGCTCCTCTCAGTCACAAAAATTTCACATTCTCAAAAATAGATCTTTATAGTTTGTTTAATAAGGGGTGTGTGAAGATAATAAATACTACTATTAGTATTTTAAACCAAAATAACAACAATCATAATCATAGTAATACAAATTATGTACTAAAAAATTAGGAAAGATAAAGGACTGGAAATTAAATTGTAGGCTTTTTGCTTCTAGGTCACACCACTGCAGCTGAAATTGAGATTTAGGGAAATGCTTCTACTTTGGTTATCATCATCATTGCAGCAACCACACTGCACCACGCCACAAAACTAGAGACTAGGTAATCCAGCCACCGCTAACACTCTATTTTCCCAAAGTCTGCCATTTTATCCAAGATGAAGCTTTCTGAATCTGATGCAAGTGTCTGATAGAGGAAGGATGGTAATATAGAATTTCGCTTTCCTCCTCCTCCAAGTAGAGGAAGGGTGGCATGAGAATTATGGCTTCCAGCTTCATCCATGTGCCTACAAAGGACATGAACTCATTCTTTTTATGGCTGCATAGTATTCCATGGTATGTGTGTGTCACATTTTAGGAATAAAGATTTTTTAAAAGTGCCTGAACAAAATGTGTTTTGACATTGAAACTGTCACAGATTGAGAGGTATGTGTTTTGAAACAATTAATTTTAGAAGGGCTATCTTTAAGAAGACACTTTATTTTAGCAGTTATACAAGTCAACATCATTAGGCAGCATAAAACACAATCATTTGCATCTTCAATTAACATGAGAAACAGATTACAGATCTCCTTAGTGCTAAGCCTGACATCATACCTAAACCTCACACTACTTTAGTCTCACAGCACACAATTCATAGGACTAAATTGAAAAAAGCACTTTAATATGTCATCCTTAACAATATTATTAAAACACATTATTCAAGTGTTATCTATAAATCTTCTGCTTTGGTGTTGAAAAATATTGTGGTATAGGAATAAAAAAAAGTAGCAGAAAAACGAAACACAACTGGAAAACATAAGTAACAATAAAAACCGGTAATATATTTTGATCCTAAATTATGAAGTTTAAATATGCTCACACAAATTGTGAAGATAGACTAACATCTAACAATTCTGTTATTGGGTTATTCCATACGCAAATGAAATAAATGATCTCACAGGATGATGAATTGCACTTAATAAAACAATACAGGATCATTATAATAATAGAATAGATATATATTGACAAGTACACACAAAAGGAGTACCATTAATATTTGATTTATTTAGGCAGCCAAGTAGAAGATATAAAATAAAACAAAAACCCTATGCAATCAAGAGGTAAAAACTGGACTTTGCTTCAGTGACATGTTGCTTTGAAACCCCAATTTTACTATCGCTTAAAATTCCTAACCTACCTCTAAATTTATACAGATACTTTCATTTATAACATCATCTGTTAAATTAAGGATATTCAATCATGATTGCCTTAAGTGTTTCAAGCATTTTTGTAGGTTTTTAAAAAGTTTATTGTTTCAGTTAATGTGGAAATGTTTTCATTTTTATTTTAAAATATTAATATTTATCTTACAGCGTGACACTTTGAAATGATTTTCTTATTCCAAATGTATTTTAAAGTAACCTATGTGAAAGTTTTGTATTGATTTTTTACCTTTAAATTCTACTGCAGCCAAAACTCATTTGGACTTATGCTATGACTTTCCGGTTTCATTTGCATGTGATTATCCAGCATTTAACTATTGGTTTTGTGTCTTCCACCTCTTTTTCTTTTCCTTTATCTCCTGCCATGATTGCATAGGGGCCAGTTATTCTTCCCTTGTAACATGGATGTGAAGCTAAAGTTACCTGAACATTTTCTTAGTTTTCTCCAGAAAATTGATGTTTATCTTATTTTTTCTTTTAGCTTTCTAATGTTATTTCTTTCTCTTTGTATTTCAGTATTTTTCTTAAACCCTGTAATAGTTTTCCCCTGATTTTCCTTGATATTTTATCTCTAGTGATTCAGGTTTTTGTTCCTATGTTTATTTCTTTCTCCCCAGAAATGGTGAGTGAAGTTACTTTGGTCTAAATCAGCCTCCATTTGGATTTTAGAGCATGCTCTCCTGGCAGTATCAGGCATAATTCAGGCCCTGTTCTAATAGCTCCTGTGTAGCAGGCATCATATAATGCAGACCTATGACACCAAGCTAACTTCTTTTTATTTAACTGCTCATTTCTCCCAGTAGAAGCGATATAAATTGCTTGAAAGAAGATAAGGCAGTCTACATTTTTTTTACCAGTCTAGCATACTCAGTCCCTAGTGTTTTCAATTATATCTCTCCACCAGAATTCTTTATGCAACAGTAATACACATTATACACATCACTGCTTCAACCATTTGCCTCTATGCTCCACATTCTTTCCACCTAAACCGTAAGGAGTAGAAGTGGGGCAGGCGATACCCTGACTTGTACTGACATACTTAAACAGTTGGACAGTGAGTTCAATCCTTTTCTGGTGGAAGAAAATGTTGCATTTCTAAGTAAACCTAACGAAGAAGTGCCAAATCCATTCCCTACCTACTTGGTGAAAGTTGGTACCAATTTATTTCTAAGAGTAAATTGTAATTTTATTATGTTTAGATTTTACATTTTTTCTTTCCTTTAGTAAATAAAATTTTTCTGGAGAAATCCTCAAGTTGAACAGACATTTGCATTTTGCATAGTCTCCAGATATATTTATGTGATAATGAGAAAAGATACATTAGTGACTTTTAGCATGATGTGATTTAAAAGCAAAAGTCTTATTTTTAAATTCGCCTTTTGAATGGAATATAATTCTTCAACAGTGACCAGACAACATAAAGTACCATAGGGCTTACATTACCTTGTTCCATACTATAAAAACACAAAAGCCAGCTGATGCTGCATTAGGTAATTCTGACATCTATATTTTCAAGTTACTGTATATTAACACTTAACTATAGTCTATTGTCCATGTTTTTTTCCACTTGTTAATGTGGATTTCTTATGTTTTTCTATATTTGTTCAATTAAATTTTTGAAATTTTAACCATCTTACATTTAGCCCTGAACATTCCAACTTTTAAAGCTTGCTACCAAACTATAGTATTTCAAGTTCCTCCAGGAGACTACTTTTTCTTATCTTGAATACCTGTCACAATAGAAGCTTCTTATTTTCCACAACTAAAGGGGCAGTTAGTACATAAAAAAATAATGGAGCACTACATCAAAACCAAGAAAATAATTTGAAAGGTCATGTTATTTAGGCATCATTGTTCAATGAGTTACTTTTTACCTACATACACTAGTAAAATTTTCCTTATGAGTCCGTATCTTGTTCACAAATGGATAACAAAATATTTTATTATTTAATATCAGCCCAAATATTTTTTCCTTAATTTTCAACTCTAATGTTAAAACTTGGCCCTGAAGCAATTAAGTTTTATAGCCACATAATCACTTTGAAATTACCCTAAGCAACTTTCAAGTAGCACAATGCCTGGCACCTGATAAGTTCTTTATAAGTATTTGTTTTTGTAGTTACACTGTTGTCTATGCTGACAATATTCTAAAGAATGTCATATCCTTATTTCAAAATGTCAACATTTTCCTATCATATTCCTCTGAAGACATTTTTTGAACCCATAATTTCTCAACTGAATTTGAAAATTTTTTACCATGTATTTCAGTGATTCAGGAGAAAGGCCCCTTATAATTAAATACTGGTTATCTTTAATGATCTCTACAAATTTTGAACATCAGGTACTTTTTACAAATTCTTGCTCTATCTCTTCACTGAAACTTCACTTTCTTCATCAGAGGAGTCAGAAACAAACAAACAAACAAAAAAAAAACCCAAAAAGGAATACGGACATTTCGTTTATCCTTGTAAATTGGCATTTGGTCTTAGTCTTAAAGTCATACATTTATCTTATTTATTTTTTTGAGACAGGGTCTCACTCTGTTGCCAAGCTGGAGTGCAGTGTCACTATCTCACCTCATTGCAGCCTCAACCTCCTGAGCTCAAGCAATCTTCCCACCTCAGCCTCTCTAGCAGCTGGGACCACAGGTGCACACCACCACACCCAGCTAATTTCTGTATTTTTGCAGACAGGAGGTTTTGCTATGTTGCCCAAATTGATCTCAAAGTTCTGGACTTAAACCATGTGCCTACCTCAGCCTGCCCAAGTACTGGGATTATAGATGTGAGCCACTGTACCCAGTCTATACACTTATTTTCTTCATCATTTTATTCTGAACACAATTGTAAAGAGTATTTTATTGTCACATTTTTTGGCTTGTATGGAGTTTTGTTTAGAGAATAAGGGGAGCTAAGCAGTTCTCCTGCAGTCCCTTTCACTCCCATTTCCATGAAGTCACTTCCAGTGAAGCAGGAAATTTTCCCTGACCCCTTTGTGGGTGGGAATTAGAATGCATGGGCACTAGGACTAGCTGGTCACTTCCATGACAGCAGGGGCAGACTCCACTCCCTTGGTCTCGCTGAGTTCCACCCCTAGCAGGATGGGAGAATAGGTGAGCAGGTGCAGAAGCCAGGGCAAGCACCTTTGGGCACTGGCAGGAGCAAAACTCCAGGAGGTCCTGTGGCAGTATCTAGGGGGTTGCCAGTGACCCTTGGAGCTCCAGAAGAGTGTTACAGTCAGTTGTCTTTTAGCTTTGCCATCCATAGATAGCTTAAGTGTTAGGTCAGTGGAGGGTCAGTGTGACAGTTTTTTTGAACCAGCACTCGAGTCTTGTCCAGCATCGAGGAGGAATAAGGTCCCATGAACAAATTGGAGATGGTAAATATGGGGGATTTTATTGCCTGTGAAAGTGGTTCTCAGTGGGAAGGGGAACTGAAAGAAGATGGAAAAGGAATATCACCTCCCGGAGTCGAGCCATCCCAGACTCCTCTCCAAAGCTACACCATCAAGCTGTCCCTTTGAAGTCAAGCTGCTTCTCTCCAATGTCAAGCTATAGCCTCCAATGTCCAGCTACTTTTCCTCTTCTCCTCTCCTCTGCTGGTGGAACCTGGGGTTTTTATGGGCACAGGATGGGTGGGGCTGAGTGGGTCATGGCTGATTTTGGAAAAGGTAAGATTCAAGCGGGAAAACAGGAATGTATGTTCTCACTTTGGGCTGTGGTTCCAGGCTTGCGAGTTGGGGCCCTCACCGGAGAGGCATGTCTAACTGCCATTAGAATATGGACGATGACCAGTCTTAGCTATTTCCTGCTGACAGGGGCATTGTTTTGGGGGAGAAAAGCAGTCAGATTCCTCCCCAGAGGTCTATCTAAAGGTCCCTGGAAAAAGGAAGCCATTGTCCAAGGGTCCAGTTGACTATTTGGGATTTCATGGCCTCTAGGCTAGTACAAATAAGTTTTACAAGATTAAGTATGCATGGATCAAATATGTATATTATACAAAGAGGAGATAAAGAGAGAATCTAGTGCCAAAGATGACAGAAATAAGACATGAAATATACTAATCATTCTGAAAACAACATTGTACCTCATGATATAGACAGAACAAAGGAAAAGAGAGCAAGCATAGGCAAGACTATAAAACAGATATTCATGAAACGTTAATTATTAACAGTTATCTTTTGTGATTTATAGCTTAAGGTCCCCGATCTCTTCACATTGGTAGTTTGGGTGCTCTCTGGGTTGACAGAGGTAACTCTGTCAGCTTTCCAGTCCTTTACGCAGGTATAATGAATCCAAGAATATATTCCAGTGACCTATTGTAATAGACCAACGTGGCCACTTTCAGGAGGTTCTCTAAAGTACTATCTGGTCCCAGGGCCTGTTTCTCCAGTATTCTCCTGATATCAGGGCCTGCCTGAGTAATAAACTTATCCTTTAGAATTAGTTGTTCCTCAACTGAATCAGGAGATACAGAGGTGTGCTTTACTAAGGCCTCTTAGCCTTCCCAGGAAGGCAGTGGGATTCTCATCAAATCCCCGTTCTATCGTGGATAGCCTGGTATAACTGAGAGGCTGAGTTCTAGTTCTACATAAGCCCTCTATTATGCACACCTGAAAGTGTCTCCTCTTCCAACTTCCAGGAAAGAAAGAAGGCAATTACTTGTTTTTATTTCCTTCCAGGCATTCCAGTAATTAACCTCATGGTAAATAAATAATGGTGTTTGCTAGGAGAAGAGCCCCTATTTTTTGAAATATTTTAAAATTTTTTCTGGTTTAAGAATGCTTAAGTTAAACAATCTTAGCCTCTAAGGACTAATGGGACTCTAAAAAATATCACTTATACTGGAATATAAAGTGGAGATATTTTGCAACCTGTATGTTCCATGCTGTGTGAGGTGCCCTGAGTTATCTAATTAGCAGCCTAATCTATGAATCTGTCCCCAAGAATAAATTCAAGATGAGGAAAAATGACCTACAAAATCATGTTTGCTATCATCAACCTCTTCTTGCTTTGCCTGTTAGTCTTCAGTGTTTTCACCCTTGAAATGATCAGCGAAACTTGACACTGGAAAACAGCTCCTGATTCACTGGTTTGAGTTGATCGTCTGATCTTTTGTTTAGCTCAGTCTATTTATTCGTCTTTGCAATGCTCAGTCATTCAGAGGACTAGCTTGTCAAGTCTTTATTATTCTCCATGAATATTTGTCTACTTTTCTTTATCTTTTTATGAATACAAATAATTTGTAAGCAACATTTTCTGAATGATTTTTCTGTCTTCCCCCTCTTTTCTTTATCATTTATGCCAATGATAATTAGCTTCTGATACTTTTCCCCACCCTAAGTTCTCACCTCACTCTCAGGATTCATGTTTATATTATGTTAAAACTTATTAAAATAAACTCTTGGATTTGAAGGATCCCATGGTACAAGAACTTTCAAAAGTTTAGAAATATGAACCCTAATATAAAATAAGAAGCCAATTATTTCAAAGGTGAACAAATACAAATAATAAAATAACAAGGTAATTTTAAATATGGTAGTTAAAAGTGTGAATAAGAGGCACCATATAAACACACATACACACACACACACACACACACACACAC